>OW964828.1:51172824-52415600 GCA_943142095.1 Ophonus ardosiacus | reverse complement strand
CAATTGTAGGCCATTGTAGAGTTTCGTTCTGCTTCGTGGCATTTAAAGAATAACCATAAAATAATGAACACATAAAAGTGGAGGTTTGGTTTCATATTCAAAATCCCACATTTAATTAAAAAACAAAAGTAAATAAATAACAATACGGTTTGTTATAATTCCATTAAAAAATGCACATTAAAAACTATAAGCTATGAACTAGCTACTAATTATTAAAAAAAAAACAACAATCAACACTATATTTTTATTTTCCACTCCCCTTGTTAAAGGAACCCGGGTTCGATCCCGACAGACGCCAAATATTTCCAATTTTAAATGGCACAAAAGTGACCCCTGTGGTGCACTCTCCACACCAGCTATGAGTGCCCGTGAGATGACGCCTGGTAAGCGCCCACACGGTAAAATATATCGTCATCATTACCGATGTCTACATGTGTTGTAGATACTGCCACACCCAGAAATGGGTAATATGCCGTGATGATATATTTATTTTATTTATATTTGTTAAAGGAGGTACAGGGATCGTGCTAAAAATCGCATATCGAGATTTTGGTAAATGACCACGTTTTAAGGTCCCTAGAATCAGATTTTAACATTTTCACGATGATGTCTGCATGTATGTATATATTTATGTATATGCTATCCAGCCAATCAAGCGGTTTACGTCATAAATACAATATCACTAGAAATATTGACGTCATGTGTTAAAAAGTTTACATGAGCATGTAAAACAGATTAAAATATAATCTGTGGGTTGCCTTCATAAATTCAAATCTTTCTTAAAAAGGTAACACGTCTGCTATCATTTTTTTTCAGCGAAATCCAATTTTATTTAAAATATACTCCTTACGGCGTTATAATTACTTCATTCTTGCAGTACCGTGGCCGCGTGCTTGAGTGTCTAGTAGCGAACCTGAGGGAATCGGGTTCGATCCCGACAGACGCCAAATATTTCCAATTTTAAATGGCACAAAAATGACCCCTGTGGTGCACTCTCAACACCAGCTATGAGTGCCCGTGAGGTGACGCCTGGTAAGCGCCCACACGGTAAAATATATCGTCATCATTACCGATGTCTACATGTGTTGTAGATACTGGCACACACAGAAATGGGTAATATGCCGTGATGATATATTATAATTATTATTATTATTATTATTATTATTATTATTATTATTATTTCTGTACATTGCGTTTGTCATACGCTGTACATATAGATTTAATTTTCCAATTATTTCTAACAAAAAATACTAGCAATAGAACAAAATATTACCTTAATAAACCTCGAAACAAAAAACAAAATGAAATCACAGTACAGGTTGAAAAGTATAATGTAGACATATAATATTTAGTAATATACATGTTCAGAATTATTAAAATTAAGAAAATATAATACAACGTCCTTTTGAAAAAATTAACAAAATTTTACTTACCTAATAATAATATTTCCAAATATAAGAAAATCTGATGTGACCAACACAGAACCTCCCGCTATTTAATTTTTATTAATTTAAATACATACCTACGTTTTTACTAACGCTGCAAACTGTTCCATTGCAGAAAATTATTGCTTTATTTACTATTTTCTTTTTAAAATGTCACTATTATTAATTTGAAGTGATTAGTTTTTTGACAGTGACATTTACTGTCAGTTGCATTCATTTAAAATATGAACTGTGTAACAAAGGAATTAATGTATTCCTGTAGAAAATTCAATAATCTTTAATTTTCATAAGACATAAAATGCGAAAAAATGACATTTAATGGTATTTTTTGAAGAAAAACCATTATGAGCTTCAGGTAAAGTGCCATTTATGGTTATCCGATTTACACCAAAATCTAATGGCTTCTTTTCATATTAGAATAGGATAGAAATACAAGGTTTCAGAATTTTCTGAATGATAGTATTTGAGTTAGAGCGAAGACAAAATCCATACACATATAGGTATACGGATATACACACTATACACTAGGATCGTCGATTAATAATTTTGCTCTATATTTTGCAGATAAATTTAAAAAATAATATTTTTATAAATCCCGGAGCCTATGTTTTATAAAGATAAACACAATTCCTTACGCAGTTCATACTTCAAAAGTATGTAACTGAGAGATAAATGTTACTGTCAAAAAATAATCATTTCAAATTAATAATAGTGACGTTTTAAAAAATATATACAGTAAAATCCGATCTAGGCCATCTATGAATTGCATCTATGAATTAAGATTTTATGCTGTCAAATTTAATAGTGTCGTTTATATAGTTTTTATAAGGTACAGAAGATATTATGTACCCTCATAAAAACTAAGTAAAAGACACCACTAAATTTGACAGCACAAAATCTTAATTCATAGATACAATTCATAGATGGCCTTGATCGGACTTCTTTCAAAAATTTTACTGTAGTAATAGGGCTGTTGCAAGAATTTTTATGACTTCTAAGTATCAAATTTTAAAAGATATTGTTCTTTAAAGAGCCTCAAATTTGAAAATATCACGAAATATCCTTTAGATATTTTACAATTAATTTTTGAAATTTGGATAAAATTTTGAATAAGTCACGTGATCTGAAACAGAATGTGACGTCAGAGTACATAAATCTTCAGCGGTTCTAAGATGTCAAGTGTATTGACACAGTTGTCAAACAAGTGTCAGATTTCTAGATTGGTTCAAGTTGTATAATACGTAGGTAATAAAAACTTCAAAATAAAATGAGTAATTTACGATATTGTATTGTGCTTTCTTACAAAAATACTGTTAGGAACAAACCTACTATAGAGTTTATAAATTTTACAAAAGATGCGAAGAAAAGAAAATTGTGGCTAGAAGCAGTAGGTCAAAGAGCTGCTAATTTGTCAGAAAAATCGTGTCTTCATGTTTGTGAAGATCATTTCAACTTTCATCCATCTTCATGATAATAGTATATTTTTGTTGTTTCACTTTATGTTCAGGGCAATCTTTGCATCTGACTATACAGATATTTTTTCTCGACATAGATCTACATGTCCTGTATCAGATTCAATGTAAGAATCACGACCAGAACTTTAAAGTAAAATATATTATCAATTTATATAGTAAATTCAGTTTTTATATTTTATTTTACCTCAACTCTTTAACATCCCTTATTTCGGTAGCAGTAAAACATTCGTTCAGCCATCATCCAGCTATCGACCTTCGGTAAATTGTCCGACTTAGCTTGAGTGTAATTTGAATTAGCCATTATTACTTTATTATTCAATTACAATGAGCAATATCAGCGTCAAAAATGTTAAATTAAAATATTTTTTTATTAACATGTGACAAACTTTAGCCTACGTTTATTTATATAAATAATATGAATAAACGTAGGTGATGGAAAAACTATTTTCTTATTGGTGATGTAATGTATGTACTTCTACGTCACAGGAGTGGGGGGTAGTTTTTCAGGACGCCAATCTTTTTATTTTATTATTTCCACAAATAACAAGAAATTATTAAAATAAAAATTATTACTAAGAAAATCATTGCATAAACTTTCATTTAAAATAGTTTTTGAAAAATGTGAAACAGGTTCATTATGCAAAAGAACTTAATATAGCTTACACTTTAGAAGAATGTAGGTATGTCTATTGTGTATAAAAAAATGAATGGCCGGAGGTATTGTGTTGCCCATTTAATTACTTAATAGCTTATAGTATCAGCAAGTATGTAGGTATGTATTTATAAAACTTAAATGAAGGAAGGTATTGTGCTCGCCACTCAAAATACGAGGGGCATTTGAGAAATAATTGACCTAGAGAAACACAACTTTTTGAGAAAATTCGTTTTTATTTTGCGACGATATCTCCTTTTAGCTCGACACACTTCGTCCAACGATTTCTTCGGTTAGTCTTCAAAATAAGCGTATGTTTGGGCGATGACCTCATCCGGCGAACCATTTCTTCACGTTAGGAAACAGGTGAAAGTCACAGAGTGGCAAATATGGTGAATATGGTGGATGCGGAATCTATTCGTAACGCAATTGATATAGTTTTCCATTTGCGATCACCGAGATATTGTAAACTCAAGTCTCCCATGTATCATTTATTTAATAATAAAAGATATATATACAGGGTGTCTCAATAAGCTTGCTCACTATTGGTAACTTTTTTATTTGAAGAGGTACGAGGTTGGTTAAATGAGCAAAATTGTGCCATTTTATATTAGAAAATTGGTCATGTAGACAAAATAAAAATTGTGTCAGCGGTTCTCAAAATTTGGGACAATATGTATATTTTTTAAATGGAACCATATATTTTTTATTATCTTATTGGAAAGAGTATTTTTTTCTCTTTCCAATAAGGTAATGTTGTTTATGTACAATTTTTTCAAATAAACGAGTTATTTACGGTTAAAAAATTAAATTTTTTAAACTATTTTATTAGTTTTTTAGTCAAGTAAGCCATGGAAACAATTGATTCTTTGTTTGTTACGTTTAATAATTTCTCCCGCAAAGTTCTATTGTTTAATAATGTTTAATAACTTTACAAATGAAGAAAAGTTAGATATGATTGTGCTATATGGAAAGTTATATCTAGACATCAGTTTCGTAGAACGGTCGGCCCTCTTTCTTCAAATGTGCGAAAGAAATAATGCCTTTCAATTTGAATATTTTCTTTGTTTTGTTATTACTGTAAAATAAATTAATAAAATAATAATTTTATAAAAGACAATTGTTTCCATAGTTTACTTGACCTAAACTAATAAAATATAATTTTTATCTTTAAACGTAAATAACTCGTTTATTTGAAAAATTTGTACTTAAACAACATTACCTTATTGGAAAGAGAAAAAAATACTCTCTCCAATAGGATAATAAAAAATATATAGTTCCATTTAAAAAATATATATTCTGTCCCAAATTTTGGGAACCGCTGACACAATTTTTATTTTGTCTACATGACCAATTTTCTATTATAAAATGGCACAATTTTGCTAATTTAACCAACCTCGTATCTCTTCAAATAAAAAAGTTACCAATAGTGAACAAGCTTATTGAGACACCCTGTATATATATATATATATATATATATATATATATATAAATGTTTATAATTTGTTGTGTAATTTAAATAATATATTTCATATGGTTCAATGGTGTATTACATTCTCCATTCCTGTACCAAGTTTAACAAATTTCCTTAATGTCCCAACATTGAACTCCCAGCTAAACAAGTATCGGTTAATTGCATGTGCAACATTGACTAGTATGCAGTAGGCTTTGTGAAACCCAGATGCAATTAGTCCACTAAGCTACTAATTACTAATTAATTGCGATGCAATACAATGACCTATAATGTTCAAATGTCCAAGCTATGCAAAAGCACTCTATTCTTCGGTGGAACAAGTGAATTACTGTTCAATTGCTGGGATAAATACGTTTTAGATGCTCTTGTTTCTAATCAATTGTACTCGTACTTTGGGATAATAATTTAGCATTGTTATGTAGAATACGAATCCTTATACTAAAAGGCTAGAGGATCTCTCTATACTTTCATCACGAGCATCGTGAAAATTTTGCGCACCTGTACAACCTAAACGGCGTGAGCGATTTTAATGAAAATTGTTGCAATTTGTAGGGAATAACTCAACTTGATTTCCTGGTAATAGGTCATTTTTCTGTAGAATGTATAGATTTTAAATAAAAAAATATTTAATGTTCAAAATTCCTTGAGGAAAACAAAACCATGGATTGCTTTCTATTCTATTCAAGTCTACAAAATCAGACAATTTTGGGTCAAAATTGACATTGAGTAGGCTGGATTTTTTTAAAGAAGAAAATCTATATTTGACATATGCCATATTTGAACTCATGTCTAATGGAAAAATATACTTGTATTTAATTAATATAAATAAAAATTACTTATTTATATATTTTGTTATATATTATTAATATATCATACGATTTTTGTATGTTTTTTGTTACAATTTCAATAAAAAAAATTAGGTACCTAAATTTTGAAACAGATATCGGTAATGATGATGTTATATTTGTACCGTGTGGGTGCTTATCAGGCGTCACCTCACGGGTACTTATTGCTGATGTCGAGAGTGCACCAGAGGTATCACTTTTGTGCCATTTAAAATTCAAAATATTTGGCGTCCGTCGGTCAAAAGACACTCAGGCATAAGAAAGTACAATGCATTGTTATTATCAATGTTTTTTCATTATTGTAATCAAATATTGTTACACATTATTAGTATTTCATACGTTTTTGTACGTGTTTTATTGTTATTATTTTAATAAAAAAAAAAACCTACACCTGACACCATTAATTTCATATAAACTACGTTTTTTATAACAAAATTATCAATATTTTCTTCACAAAATCATTTTCTTATTATTTTTTAACGTAGTCCATCATATTACATCGTTTTAAACAACAGTACACATTTTTCTACGAATAAAATATAAACCGTTATATACATATTCGTAAATATAATTTATACAAAGTTTTATACATCAATCCGGGCTATTTTTTACTCATCTATGACATAAAACCATTCTAATAATTTATATAAATCAATCATTTACGAGTTAAAAAACGCCGAACATCTATATACTAAACGGTTTCATTCACTATCTATTCTTTCATCACGAGCATCGACAAACATATAGACACATCTACAGCTTAAACGAGTTGACAGATTTTAATGAAACTTGTTCCGTATTGTAGGAAATTGTTCAGAGGAGTGCCCTAAAAATGGGTGATTTTTCCGTAGGATGCATAGTTTTTGAGTAAAACATTATTAAAGGTGGAATTTTAGCCTTTTAAAACAAAAAGAGAAATAAAATATCTTAGTCTTCCATGAAAAAAATTGAGACAAAGATCTCTTTGACATGTCAAACTGAATTTTTAAATGGGAATATTTATAAAAATAGACCAATCTGTAATAAGTTAAATTTTAAAATATTAACTATAATAATGGACAATTTTTTTACAATAGTTACAAATGCCCAAATCTTTAAAATTAAAAATTATAAATTTTTGATGATTCATTTCCGTGCTTCGTGATTGCAACACTGTGAAACGTCATATTTGACATGTGTCAAAATATTAACCTATGAATGTATATAATTTTGAAATAGATATGAAATGGATTATTCAACATATAAATGAACTGCCAAGGCATGAAAAAATACAATTAGTTATGTTGTGTAAGTATTCAAAATCAATTTTTTATGAAATGAAACATTTTTTAGGTTCAGAAAATCCAATTAACCATGTTGTATTAAGTTTTGAGTGATGGAGATCAGTATATTTATGTTTTAAAATTTAAAGAATCCGATTGTGTGCAGGTATTGAAAATATTTTTAATAATCGTTAAGGATATTGTACTTAAAAACCTGTCACTTATGAATAAATTTATAAATGTTATAGTAACTGTCATTTTAAATCGTTTTACAAGTTTCAAATGGTTTAAATATATAATAGTTGTTGTATTTTTGTCTAATTAAAGATTTATTTCACGTATTTTGTATTTAATTGTTCCATTGAAAATGGTAATTTGTACTTATATTATTATAGATATCTCGTAATAAAGCATCTAAAGTTGGTGCCACATTTTAACAAAGGTAGTGACGTAGGTGTTTAATAGTCTTTAATTGAAATGAACTAATGATTTAATTTGCGTATAAAATCAATAAACTTTACATTTGAATTCTGTGGAATTTAAATATCTGTCGATTACAACAATCAATACCTATTTATTAAAACTATATTGTTGTAATCAACCATTATTTTGCATTTTACGACCAGAAACTCATCAGACATAACAAAATACAATGCATTCTTATTATATTGTCATAAATCAGAGAATATATAGTGTGTAGGCATGTCCAATTAAAAAAAAAAAAACTTTAGAAATGTAAACTAAATGTTCCAATCCCGACCGACGCCAAATATTTCGACTTTTTATATATTTCCAATTTTAAATGGCACAAAAGTGACCCCTGTGGTGCACTCTGCACGCCAGCAATGAGTACCCGTGAGGTGACGCCTGGTACGCGTTCGCACGGTACAAATATGTCATCACCATTAACAAAATCTGCGATAAAGCAGATTGTGGCACACTCAGAAAATTATTAATATGCCGTGATGACATGTCTATATTTATATATGTTCCAATCAGCACTGGAAAATAAAAATTAAAAGACGTACATCTTATCATCCATACATCATTGTAAAAATGTTATAATCGGATTCTAGGGACCTTAAAAGTGCTTATTCACTAAAATATGATAATGCTATTTTTAGCATAAATTCAATACCTCTCTTTTTTATTAAATCTTATCTTTCTCTATCATATTACATCGTTTTAAGCAATATTATTATGGATAAAATTTAAACCGTCAGATATATATTACGTATTATACACCCAAGCGGGCTAATTTTTACTGGTCTACAACGTGAAACAAAAATAACAATTCTTAAATCAAGCGTTTGCGAGTTTTCGACTTAAAAACGAGCAGTCAATCTAATGCAAACAAATTTTAAAAAAAATATTGTTCATTACTATTACCTTACTATGTAAGGTGAATATTAACTTTTTCTTTTCAATTAAGAGATTTGTTTAAATTTACTGGTGTCTTGAAATAGCGTTCATTATGGTCGGCGCTTTTGTGCTGGGTATAACCAGCCCAACCGTAAGTAGCGGCCCTGAATAAATTATTATTCTATTGTTAGTAACAACATTGGGAAAATATTAGCAAAAATAAAAACACAGCCTATCTTAAAAGACAATAATAAAAATGTCCATTTTTTTGTGAAAAATACGTTATACATGTTTCCGCCTTAATTCTTGTAGTCCAAATAGAATGGCATGATCGGTTTCGAGAAAAATATAACATGTCTTATGTCCTACAAAATTTTAACTTCAATCACAAAAGTTAACATGTGCACTGGAACTGCTTCTTGAATTTTGTTATAGTTTGAACAGAATTCTCTACCGTTATAGCTTTGCCTTACTAAGCCTGTGGTAGACCGGGCCCAGTTGGATATAGCACTACCTATGGCAACGGATATGTTTGCCGCAAGAAGCAACAGGAATAGATATGTTTATTTTATTTTTTAAAAATGTGTTTCATTATTAGAAAATAAAGTAAAGTGAAATAGGAAACCATTTAATATGTACCTGTCCTTTACCCCCCATAAATCAAGCTTGAATCGCTAACAGTAGATCTGCTGAGAGGGCAATAACGATAGATATCTGTTCAACCTATATATTTTGATCAAATGGCAACAGAAAGAAGTTCTCCAATGGTAGTTTTCGATGTCATAAATTATTAAAAGTGGAAACAATCATCCCGCAATGCATCGAAGTCCTCGTCAAAAATTTTAAGACGAAAACCGATCTCATCTGTCACACTTGATAAGTCATTGGTGACATGTGTCACATTTTACAAGTTGAAGATGAACTTCAAATGGTTTTATCTTTAAAAGCAGGAGATACATTCCGAAAAATTAAATACAGATTAGTTAAAGGTACGAAGAAACAAATATATCATTTATGAGTAATGGCTTTAAACCAATTATTTGAAATTGTAATTTTTTGACATTTCAAAATGTGTAGTTTGGTTAGGTAAACATGACATAACATAAATAATTAAGTGACAAACAAATATTCCTAACTGTATTACTGTGAAGTTCGTGCATTAATAATTTTCATACTACCAATAAAAATATAGTAAATTTTAAATAAAACTAGACGAGTAAGTGTTGCCAAACTTGCCATAAGTAACATTCCTAACAAGATCAATGTGAAGTCGGTACACAAGTGTTACCAAACATGTACAAACAAATATTCCTAACTGTATTACTGTGAAGTTAGTGCATTAATAATTTTCATACTACCAATAAAAATATAGTAAATTTTAAATATAACTAGACGAGTAAGTGTTGCCAAACTTGCCATAAGTAACATTCCTAACAAGATCAATGTGAAGTCGGTACACAAGTGTTACCAAACATGTACAAACAAATATTCCTAACTGTATTACTGTGAAGTTAGTGCATTAATAATTTTCATACTACCAATAAAAATATAGTAAATTTTAAATATAACTAGACGAGTAAGTGTTGCCAAACTTGCCATAAGTAACATTCCTAACAAGATCAATGTGAAGTCGGTACACAAGTGTTACCAAACATGTACAAACAAATATTCCTAACTGTATTACTGTGAAGTTAGTGCATTAATAATTTTCATACTACCAATAAAAATATAGTAAATTTTAAATATAACTAGACGAGTAAGTGTTGCCAAACTTGCCATAAGTAACATTCCTAACAAGATCAATGTGAAGTCGGTATACAAGTGTTACCAAACATGCCATAAGTAAGTGAAGAACAAATATTCCTAACTGTATTACTGTGAAGTTAGTGCATTAATAATTTTCATACTACCAATAAAAATATAGTAAATTTTAAATATAACTAGACGAGTAAGTGTTGCCAAACTTGCCATAAGTAACATTCCTAACAAGATCAATGTGAAGTCGGTACACAAGTGTTACCAAACATGTACAAACAAATATTCCTAACTGTATTACTGTGAAGTTAGTGCATTAATAATTTTCATACTACCAATAAAAATATAGTAAATTTTAAATATAACTAGACGAGTAAGTGTTGCCAAACTTGCCATAAGTAACATTCCTAACAAGATCAATGTGAAGTCGGTATACAAGTGTTACCAAACATGCCATAAGTAAGTGAAGAACAAATATTCCTAACTGTATTACTGTGAAGTTAGTCCATTAATAATTTCCATACAAAAAAATGACAATATCGGATTTTGTTTTTTGCATAAAGTTGTCAGAACCATGTCGTGTTTGGTATCAAATGAGAGGTACAGTCAAGGGCTACCATGCAGAGATGTCAAAATTTTGACAGCTCGATTGGCTTTCGTTTTTTACTTAAAGTTCTCAGAACCATGTCGAGTTTGGTATCAAATGAGAGATATCGTTGAGGGCTGTCATGCAGAAACGACAAAAATTTGACAGGTCGGTCGGCTTTTGTTTTTTGCATAAAGTTGTCAGAACCAAGTCGTGTTTGGTATCAAATGAGAGGGATCGTCAAGGGCTAACATGCAGAAATGTTAAAATTTTGACAGCTCGAAGGGCTTTTGTTTTTCGCATAAAGTTGTCAGAACTATGTCGAGTTTGGTACCAAATAGGAGGTATCGTTATGGGCTGCCATGCAAAAGGGTAAAAAATTTGACAGGTCGATCGGCTTTTGTTTTTTTGCATAAAGTTGTCAAAACCATGTCGTGTTTGGTATCAAATGAGAGGGATCGTCAAGGACTAACATGCAGAAATGTTAAAATTTTGATAGCTCGATGGGCTTATGTTTTTCGCATAAAGTTGTCAAAACCATGTCGAGTTTGGTATCAAATGAGATGTATCGTTAAGGGCTGCCACGCAGAAGTGTTAAACATTTGACAAGTCGATCGACTTTTGTTTTTCGCATAAAGTTGTCAGAACAAAGTCGAGTTTGGTATCAAATGAGAGGGTTCGTCAAGGGCTACCATGCAAAAATGTGAAAATTTTGACAGCTCGATCGGCTTTTGTTTTTTGCATGAACTTGCCAGAACCATGTCGTGTTTGGTATCAAATGAGAGGTATCGTCAAGGGCTACCATGCAGAAATGTCAAAATTGTGACAGCTCGATCGGTTTTTGTTTTATGCATAAAGATAAGTAGTTTGTGTATCCGAAAAGACAGTTAGCGTTAGCACTTTGAGTTTCAAGTGTGCCTAGACGGATTGGAAAGACGTATAGACTATCATAAAACACTATCCCCCTAGGGGAACCTCGGCGTAGCCGAGATTTCGCTAGTCTATATACTAAACGGTTTCATTCACTATCTATTCTTTCATCACGAGCATCGACAAACATATAGACACATCTACAGCTTAAACGAGTTGACAGATTTTAATGAAACTTGTTCCATATTGTAGGAAATTGTTCAGAGGAGTGCCCTAGAAATGGGTGATTTTTCTGTAGGACCCATAGTTTTTGAGTAAAACATTATTAAAGGTGGAATTTTGGCCTTTTGAAACAAAAAGAGAAATAAAATATCCTAGTCTTCCATGAAAAAAATTAAGACAAAGATCTCTGTGACATGTCAAACTGAATTTTTAAATGGGAATATTTATAAAAATAGACCAATCTGTAATAAGTTAAATTTCAAAATATTAACTATAATAATGGACAATTTTTTTACAATAGTTACAAATGCCCAAATCTTTAAAATTAAAAATTATAAATTTTTGATGATTCAATTCCTTGCTTCGTGATTGCAACACTGTGAAACGTCATATTTGACATGTGTCAAAATATTAACCTATGAATGTATATAATTTTGAAATAGATATGAAATGGATTATTCAACATATAAATGAACTGCCAAGGCATGAAAAAATACAATTAGTTACGTTGTGTAAGTATTCAAAATCAATTTTTTATTAAATGAAACATTTTTTAGGTTCATAAAATCCAATTAACCATGTTGTATTAAGTTTTGAGTGATGGAGATCAGTATATTTATATTATAAAATTTAAAGAATCCGATTTTGTGCTTGGATTGAAAATATTTTTAATAATCGTTAAGGATATTGTACTTAAAAACCTGTCACTTATGAATAAATTTATAAATGTTATAGTAACTGTCATTTTAAATCGTTTTGCAAGTTTCAAATGGTTTAAATATATAATAGTTGTTGTATTTTTGTCTAATTAAAGATTTATTTCACGTATTTTGTATTTAATTGTTCCATTGAAAATGGTAATTTGTACTTATATTATTATAGATATCTCGTAATAAAGCATCTAAAGTTGGTGCCACATTTTAACAAAGGTAGTAAGGTAGGTGTTTAATAGTCTATAATTGAAATGAACTAATGATTTAATTTTCGTATAAAATCAATAAACTTTACATTTGAATTCTGTGGAATTTAAATATCTGTCGATTACAACAATCAATACCTATTTATTAAAACTATATTGTTGTAATCAACCATTATTTTGCATTTTACGACCAGAAACTCATCAGACATAACAAAATACAATGCATTCTTATTATATTGTCATAAATCAGAGAATATTATAGTGTGTAGGCATGTCCAAATAAAAAAAACAACTTTAGAAATGTAGACTAAATGTTCCAATCCCGACCGACGCCAAATATTTCGACTTTTTATATATTTCCAATTTTAAATGGCACAAAAGTGACCCCTGTGGTGCACTCTGCACGCCAGCAATGAGTACCCGTGAGGTGACGCCTGGTACGCGTTCGCACGGTACAAATATGTCATCACCATTAACAAAATCTGCGATAAAGCAGATTGTGGCACACTCAGAAAATTATTAATATGCCGTGATGACATGTCTATATTTATATATGTTCCAATCAGCACTGGAAAATTCTTAATTCACCTCATAGTACACATAATGTCATAAGTAATCAATAAAAATTAAAAGACGTACATCTTATCATCCATACATCATTGTAAAAATGTTATAATCGGATTCTAGGGACCTTAAAAGTGCTTATTCACTAAAATATGATAATGCTATTTTTAGCATAAATTCAACACCTCTCTTTTTTATTAAATCTTATCTTTCTCTATCATATTACATCGTTTTAAGCAATATTATATATTTTTCTATGGATAAAATTTAAACCGTCAGATATATATTACGTATTATACACCCAAGCGGGCTAATTTTTACTGGTCTACAACGTGAAACAAAAATAACAATTCTTAAATCAAGCGTTTGCGAGTTTTCGACTTAAAAACGAGCAGTCAATCTAATGCAAACAAATTTTAAAAAAAATATTGTTCATTACTATTACCTTACTATGTAAGGTGAATATTAACTTTTTCTTTTCAATTAAGAGATTTGTTTAAATTTACTTGTGTCTTGAAATAGCGTTCATTATGGTCGGCGCTTTTGTGCTGGGCATAACCAGCCCAACCGTAAGTAGCGGCCCTGAATAAATTATTATTCTATTGTTAGTAACAACATTGGGAAAATATTAGCAAAAATAAAAACACAGCCTATCTTAAAAGACAATAATAAAAATGTCCATTTTTTTGTGAAAAATACGTTATACATGTTTCCGCCTTAATTCTTGTAGTCCAAATAGAATGGCATGATCGGTTTCGAGAAAAATATAACATGTCTTATGTCCTACAAAATTTTAACTTCAATCACAAAAGTTAACATGTGCACTGGAACTGCTTCTTGAATTTTGTTATAGTTTGAACAGAATTCTCTACCGTTATAGCTTTGCCTTACTAAGCCTGTGGTAGACCGGGCCCAGTTGGATATAGCACTACCTATGGCGACGGATATGTTTGCCGCAAGAAGCAACAGGAATAGATATGTTTATTTTATTTTTTAAAAATGTGTTTCATTATTAGAAAATAAAGTAAAGTGAAATAGGAAACCATTTAATATGTACCTGTCCTTTACCCCCCATAAATCAAGCTTGAATCGCTAACAGTAGATCTGCTGAGAGGGCCATAACGATAGATATCTGTTCAACCTATATATTTTGATCAAATGGCAACAGAAAGAAGTTCTCCAATGGTAGTTTTCGATGTCAAAAATTATTAGAAGTGGAAACAATCATCCCGCAATGCATCGAAGTCCTCGTCAAAAATTTTAAGACGAAAACCGATCTCATCTGTCACACTTGATAAGTCATTGGTGACATGTGTCACATTTTACAAGTTGAAGATGAACTTCAAATGGTTTTATCTTTAAAAGCAGGAGATACATTCCGAAAAATTAAATACAGATTAGTTAAAGGTACGAAGAAACAAATATATCATTTATGAGTAATGGCTTTAAACCAATTATTTGAAATTGTAATTTTTTGACATTTCAAAATGTGTAGTTTGGTTAGGTAAACATGACATAACATAAGTAATTAAGTGACAAACAAATATTCCTAACTGTATTACTGTGAAGTTAGTGCATTAATAATTTTCATACTACCAATAAAAATATAGTAAATTTTAAATAAAACTAGACGAGTAAGTGTTGCCAAACTTGCCATAAGTAACATTCCTAACAAGATCAATGTGAAGTCGGTACACAAGTGTTACCAAACATGTACAAACAAATATTCCTAACTGTATTACTGTGAAGTTAGTGCATTAATAATTTTCATACTACCAATAAAAATATAGTAAATTTTAAATATAACTAGACGAGTAAGTGTTGCCAAACTTGCCATAAGTAACATTCCTAACAAGATCAATGTGAAGTCGGTACACAAGTGTTACCAAACATGTACAAACAAATATTCCTAACTGTATTACTGTGAAGTTAGTGCATTAATAATTTTCATACTACCAATAAAAATATAGTAAATTTTAAATATAACTAGACGAGTAAGTGTTGCCAAACTTGCCATAAGTAACATTCCTAACAAGATCAATGTGAAGTCGGTACACAAGTGTTACCAAACATGCCATAAGTAAGTGACGAACAAATATTCCTACTGTATTACTGTGAAGTTAGTCCATTAATAATTTCCATACTACCAATAAAAATATAGTAAATTTTAAATATAACTAGAAGAATAAGTAACAAAGTAAATAACAAATATTCCTAAATGCATTAATCTGAATTTTGTACTTTGTATTGCCAATGAAAATATAGTAAATATGGAATATAACTAGACGAGAATGTGCTGCCAAACTTGTCATAAGTAAAAAATCAATATTCCTAACTGCATTAATATGAAGTTCGTACAATAATATCAAATAAAGTAAAATAAGACGTGTTGCCAACCAATAATACTTAAAAAAAATGACAATATCGGATTTTGTTTTTTGCATAAAGTTGTCAGAACCATGTCGTGTTTGGTATCAAATGAGAGGTATAGTCAAGGGCTACCATGCAGAGATGTCAAAGTTTTGACAGCTCGATTGGCTTTCGTTTTTTGCTTAAAGTTGTCAGAACCATGTCGTGTTTGGTATCAAATGAGAGAGATCGTCAAGGGCTAACATGCAGAAATGTTAAAATTTTGACAGCTCGAAGGGCTTTTGTTTTTCGCATAAAGTTGTCAGAACTATGTCGAGTTTGGTACCAAATAGGAGGTATCGTTATGGGCTGCCATGCAAAAGGGTAAAAAATTTGACAGGTCGATCGGCTTTTGTTTTTTTGCATAAAGTTGTCAAAACCATGTCGTGTTTGGTATCAAATGAGAGGGATCGTCAAGGACTAACATGCAGAAATGTTAAAATTTTGACAGCTCGATGGACTTTTGTTTTTCGCATAAAGTTGTCAAAACCATGTCGAGTTTGGTATCAAATGAGATGTATCGTTAAGGGCTGCCACGCAGAAGTGTTAAAAATTTGACAGGTCGATCGACTTTTGTTTTTCGCATAAAGTTGTCAGAACAATGTCGAGTTTGGTATCAAATGAGAGGGTTCGTCAAGGGCTACCATGCAAAAATGTGAAAATTTTGACAGCTCGATCGGCTTTTGTTTTTTGCATGAACTTGCCAGAACCATGTCGTGTTTGGTACCAAATGAGAGGTATCGTCAAGGGCTACCATGCAGAAATGTCAAAATTGTAAACGCTCGATCGGTTTTTGTTTTATGCATAAAGATAAGTAGTTTGTGTATCCGAAAAGACAGTTAGCGTTAGCACTTTGAGTTTCAAGTGTGCCTAGACGGATTGGAAAGACGTATAGACTATCATAAAACACTATCCCCCTAGGGGAACCTCGGCGTAGCCGAGATTTCGCTAGTCTATATACTAAACGGTTTCATTCACTATCTATTCTTTCATCACGAGCATCGACAAACATATAGACACGTCTACAGCTTAAACGAGTTGACAGATTTTAATGAAGCTTGTTCCATATTGTAGGAAATTGTTCAGAGGAGTGCCCTAGAAATGGGTGATTTTTCTGTAGGACCCATAGTTTTTGAGTAAAACATTATTAAAGGTGGAATTTTAGCCTTTTAAAACAAAAAGAGAAATAAAATATCTTAGTCTTCCATGAAAAAAATTGAGACAAAGATCTCTTTGACATGTCAAACTGAATTTTTAAATGGGAATATTTATAAAAATAGACCAATCTGTAATAAGTTAAATTTTAAAATATTAACTATAATAATGGACAATTTTTTTACAATAGTTACAAATGCCCAAATCTTTAAAATTAAAAATTATAAATTTTTGATGATTCATTTCCGTGCTTCGTGATTGCAACACTGTGAAACGTCATATTTGACATGTGTCAAAATATTAACCTATGAATGTATATAATTTTGAAATAGATATGAAATGGATTATTCAACATATAAATGAACTGCCAAGGCATGAAAAAATACAATTAGTTATGTTGTGTAAGTATTCAAAATCAATTTTTTATGAAATGAAACATTTTTTAGGTTCAGAAAATCCAATTAACCATGTTGTATTAAGTTTTGAGTGATGGAGATCAGTATATTTATGTTTTAAAATTTAAAGAATCCGATTGTGTGCAGGTATTGAAAATATTTTTAATAATCGTTAAGGATATTGTACTTAAAAACCTGTCACTTATGAATAAATTTATAAATGTTATAGTAACTGTCATTTTAAATCGTTTTACAAGTTTCAAATGGTTTAAATATATAATAGTTGTTGTATTTTTGTCTAATTAAAGATTTATTTCACGTATTTTGTATTTAATTGTTCCATTGAAAATGGTAATTTGTACTTATATTATTATAGATATCTCGTAATAAAGCATCTAAAGTTGGTGCCACATTTTAACAAAGGTAGTGACGTAGGTGTTTAATAGTCTTTAATTGAAATGAACTAATGATTTAATTTGCGTATAAAATCAATAAACTTTACATTTGAATTCTGTGGAATTTAAATATCTGTCGATTACAACAATCAATACCTATTTCTTAAAACTATATTGTTGTAATCAACCATTATTTTGCATTATACGACCAGAAACTCATCAGACATAACAAAATACAATGCATTCTTATTATATTGTCATAAATCAGAGAATATATAGTGTGTAGGCATGTCCAAATAAAAAAATTTTTTTAGAAATTTAAACTAAATGTTCCAATCCCGACCGACGCCAAATATTTCGACTTTTTATATATTTCCAATTTTAAATGGCACAAAAGTGACCCCTGTGGTGCACTCTCCACGTCAGCAATGAGTACTCGTGAGGTGACGCCTGGTACGCGTTCGCACGGTACAAATATGTCATCATCATTAACAAAATCTGCGATAAAGCAGATTGTGGCACACTCAGAAAATTATTAATATGCCGTGATGACATGTATATATTTATATATGTTCCAATCAGCACTGGAAAATTCTTAATTCACCTCATAGTACACATAATGTCATAAGTAATCAATAAAAATTAAAAGACGTACATCTTATCATCACACATACATCATTGTAAAAATGTTATAATCGGATTCTAGGGACCTTAAAAGTGCTTATTCACTAAAATATGATAATGTTATTTTTAGCATAAATTCAATACCTCTCTTTTTTTATTAAATCTTATCTTTCTCTATCATATTACATCGTTTTAAGCAATATTATATATTTTTCTATGGATAAAATTTAAACCGTCAGATATATATTACATATTATACACCCAACCGCCCAAGCGGGCTAATTTTTACTGGTCTACAACGTGAAACAAAAATAACAATTCTTAAATCAAGCGTTTGCGAGTTTTCGACTTAAAAACGAGCAGTCAATCTAATGCAAACAAATTTTTAAAAAAATATTGTTCATTACTATTACCTTACTGTGTAAGGTGTATATTAACTTTTTCTTTTCAATTAAGAGATTTGTTTAAATTTACTTGTGTCTTGAAATAGCGTTCATTATGGTCGGCGCTTTTGTGCTGGGCATAACCAGCCCAACCGTACGAAGCGGCCCTGAATAAATTATTATCCTATTGTTAGTAACAACATTGGGAAAATATTAGCAAAAATAAAAACACAGCCTAACTTAAAAGACAATAATAAAAATGTCCATTTTTTTGTGAAAAATAAGTTATACATGTTTCCGCCTTAATTCTTGTAGTCCAAATAGAATGGCATGATCGGTTTCGAGAAAAATATAACATGTCTTATGTCCTACAAAATTTTAACTTCAATCACAAAAGTTAACATGTGCAGTGGAACTGCTGCTTGAATTTTGTTATAGTTTGAACAGAATTCTCTACCGTTATAGCTTTGCTAAGCCTGTGGTAGACCGGGCCCAGTTGGATATAGCACTACCTATGGCAACGGATATGTTTGCCGCAAGAAACGACAGGAATAGATATGTTTATTTTATTTTTTAAAAATGTGTTTCATTATTAGAAAATAAAGTAAAGTGAAATAGGAAACCATTTAATATGTACCTGACCTGAATCGCTAAAAGTAGATCTGCTGAGAGGGCCATAACGATAGATATCTGTTAAACCTATATATTTTGATCAAATGGCAACATAAAGAAGTGCTCCAATGGTAGTTTTCGATGTCAAAAATTATTAAAAGTGGAAACAATCATCCCGCAATGCATCGAAGTCCTCATCAAAAATTTTAAGACGAAAACCGATTTCATCTGTCACACTTGATAAATCATTGGTGACATGTGTCACATTTGACAAGTTGAAGATGAACTTCAAATGGTTTTATCTTTAAAAGCAGGAGATACATCCCGAAAAATTAAATACAGATTAGTTAAAGGTACGAAGAAACAAATATATCATTTATGAGTAATGGCTTTAAACCAATGTTTTAGAAATTGTAATTTTTTGACATTTCAAAATGTGTAGTTTGGTTAGGTAAACATGACATAACATAAGTAATTAAGTGACAAACAAATATTCCTAACTGTATTACTGTGAAGTTCGTGCATTAATAATTTTCATACTACCAATAAAAATATAGTAAATTTTAAATAAAACTAGACGAGTAAGTGTTGCCAAACTTGCCATAAGTAACATTCCTAACAAGATCAATGTGAAGTCGGTACACAAGTGTTGCCAAACATGTACAAACAAATATTCCTAACTGTATTACTGTGAAGTTAGTGCATTAATAATTTTCATACTACCAATAAAAATATAGTAAATTTTAAATATAACTAGACGAGTAAGTGTTGCCAAACTTGCCATAAGTAACATTCCTAACAAGATCAATGTGAAGTCGGTACACAAGTGTTACCAAACATGTACAAACAAATATTCCTAACTGTATTACTGTGAAGTTAGTGCATTAATAATTTTCATACTACCAATAAAAATATAGTAAATTTTAAATATAACTAGACGAGTAAGTGTTGCCAAACTTGCCATAAGTAACATTCCTAACAAGATCAATGTGAAGTCGGTACACAAGTGTTACCAAACATGTACAAACAAATATTCCTAACTGTATTACTGTGAAGTTAGTGCATTAATAATTTTCATACTACCAATAAAAATATAGTAAATTTTAAATATAACTAGACGAGTAAGTGTTGCCAAACTTGCCATAAGTAACATTCCTAACAAGATCAATGTGAAGTCGGTATACAAGTGTTACCAAACATGCCATAAGTAAGTGAAGAACAAATATTCCTAACTGTATTACTGTGAAGTTAGTCCATTAATAATTTCCATACAAAAAAATGACAATATCGGATTTTGTTTTTTGCATAAAGTTGTCAGAACCATGTCGTGTTTGGTATCAAATGAGAGGTATAGTCAAGGGCTACCATGCAGAGATGTCAAAATTTTGGCAGCTCGATTGGCTTTCGTTTTTTGCTTAAAGTTGTCAGAACCATGTCGAGTTTGGTATCAAATGAGAGATATCATTGAGGGCTGTCATGCAGAAACGACAAAAATTTGACAGGTCGGTCGGCTTTTGTTTTTTGCATAAAGTTGTCAGAACCAAGTCGTGTTTGGTATCAAATGAGAGGGATCGTCAAGGGCTAACATGCAGAAATGTTAAAATTTTGACAGCTCGAAGGGCTTTTGTTTTTCGCATAAAGTTGTCAGAACTATGTCGAGTTTGGTACCAAATAGGAGGTATCGTTATGGGCTGCCATGCAAAAGGGTAAAAAATTTGACAGGTCGATCGGCTTTTGTTTTTTTGCATAAAGTTGTCAAAACCATGTCGTGTTTGGTATCAAATGAGAGGGATCGTCAAGGACTAACATGCAGAAATGTTAAAATTTTGACAGCTCGATGGGCTTATGTTTTTCGCATAAAGTTGTCAAAACCATGTCGAGTTTGGTATCAAATGAGATGTATCGTTAAGGGCTGCCACGCAGAAGTGTTAAAAATTTGACAGGTCGATCGACTTTTGTTTTTCGCATAAAGTTGTCAGAACAATGTCGAGTTTGGTATCAAATGAGAGGGTTCGTCAAGGGCTACCATGCAAAAATGTGAAAATTTTGACAGCTCGATCGGCTTTTGTTTTTTGCATGAACTTGTCAGAACCATGTCGTGTTTGGTATCAAATGAGAGATATCGTCAAGGGCTACCATGCAGAAATGTCAAAATGGTGACAGCTCGATCGGTTTTTGTTTTATGCATAAAGATAAGTAGTTTGTGTATCCGAAAAGACAGTTAGCGTTAGCACTTTGAGTTTCAAGTGTGCCTAGACGGATTGGAAAGACGTATAGACTATCATAAAACACTATCCCCCTAGGGGAACCTCGGCGTAGCCGAGATTTCGCTAGTCCTTATACTAAACAGTTTCATTCACTATCTCACTATAGATTCTTTAATCACGAAGATCGGTAAAATTTTGTTCACCCCTACAGCCTAAACGACTTGAGCGATTTTAATGAAAATTGTTGCATGTTGTAGAGAATAACTCAACTTGATTTCCTGGTAATAGGTCATTTTTCCGTAGGATGCATAGATTTTGAATAAAAAAATATGAAAGGTGGATATTTGGTACTTTGAAACAATTTGAAACCAAAAATCTTAGTCTTCATTGAAAAATTTAAGACGAAGAACGTTTCTTTGACATGTCAAACACAACTTTTAAATTGAAATATTTATAAAAATAGGTCAATCTGTAACAAGTTAAATTTATACATATAAACTATAACAATGCACAATTATTCCACAATAGCTAAAAGGGCCTAAATCATTATATTTAAAATTTATAAATTTTTCATAATTTAGTTCCGTGCTTCGTGATTGCAACACTGTGAAACGTCGTATTTGACATGTGTCAAAATATTAACCTATGACTGTATATAATTTTGAAATAAATAGATATGAAATGGATTATTCAACATATAAATGAACTGCCAAGCCATGAAAACATACAATTAGTTACGTTGTGTAAGTATTCAAAATCTATTTTTATGAAATGAAACATTTTTTAGGTTCAGAAAATCCAATTAACCATGTTGTATTAAGTTTTGAGTGATGGAGATCAGCAGTATATTTATATTTTAAACTTTAAAGAATCCACAATTTTATGCATGTATTGAAAATATTTTTAATAATCTTTAAGGATATTGTACTTAAAAACCTGTCACTTATGATTAAATTTATAAATGTTATAGTAACTGTCATTTTAAATCGTTTTACAAGTTTCAAATGGTTTAAATATATAATAGTTGTTGTATTTAATTCTAATTAAAGATTTATTTCACGTATTTTGTATTAAATTGTTCCATTGAAAATGAAAATTTGTACTTATATTATTATAGATATCTCGTAATAAAATATCTAAAGTTGGTGCCACATTTTAACAAAGTTAGGTGTTTAATAGTCTATAATTTATGATTTGATTTTCATATCAAATCAATGTACTTTACATTTCAATTCTGTGGAATTTAAATATCTGTCGATTACAACAATCAATACCTATTTATTGTTGTAATCAATCATTATTTTGAACTTTACACGACCAGAAACTCATCAGGCATAACAAAATACAATGCATTCTTATTATAACGTCATAAATCAGAGAGAATATATAGTGTGTAGGCATGTCCAAATTAAAAAAAAAAAAAAAAAAAAAAAAAAAAAACTTTAGAAATATAAAGTAAATGTTTCAATCCCGACCGATGCCAAATATTTCGACTTTTTAATGGCACAAAAGTGACCCCTGTGGTGCACTCTCCACGCCAGAAATGAGTACCCGTGAGGTGACGCCTGGTACGCGTTCGCACGATACAAATATGTCATCATTATTAACAAAATTTGCGATAAAGCAGATTGTGGCACTCTCAGAAATTGGTAATATGCCGTGATGACGTGTATGTTCCAATTAGCACTGGGAAATTCTTAATTCACCTCATAGTACACATAATATTTTAAGCATTCAATAAAAATTAAATGACGTACGTCTTATCATCACACACACATGCGCACACACACATACATCATTGTAAAAATGTTATAATCGGATTCTAGAGACCTTAAAAGTGCTTATTCACTAAAATATGATAATGCTATTTTTAGCATAAATTCAATACCTCTCTTTTTTTATTACCTTCCGTCAAAAGGAAGGTATTGTTTTTGGTCAAAAAATTCGGTGGTGAGTTTTTAATGAATAAGCACGTTTTAGGGTTCCTACAATACGAATGTACTATTTTTAAAATGATGTCTGTATGTGTGTCTGTGTGTGTGTGACAAATTTTTCTCCGGCGATAACTCCAAAACTACAATTCTAAAAATTACGATTCTTTCATATTCCTTTTTTTTACAACCATATGAAGAGCTGATTAGATTTTGGTTACAATTGGTCAACCGGAAGTACCCTTATTTGAAGTTCTTAACAGTTTTTCTTGAAAAATCGCAGTTAAATATCATTTTCGACATTTTGTGTGATTATCAATAGAAAGAATGTCTTATTCTCTATACGGTTCGATTATACATTTTCCTTCATATTCAATAGATATAGAGAGATTAAGAGAGATTAACTTTCGAAAATCAGTCAGCTTTGCAAAAATTATGAAAACAACAGATATATTCAAAAAAATCTAATTGACAGATGTCAGTGGCACGTGCAAAACCAAAGTGGAAAGTATATGATCTGAAAGTGATAAGTGACAGAGTGTCCCTCGCCAGTGACTTGCATTTGCAGCCTCGCCTCAAGATAGGAACTCATAATGCCAGAAGTACGAGAAAGGCAAAAGAGAAGATGGAAGGACTGTATAGCAGAAGATTTGAGAGAGGAAGAACTGTGTCACGAAGGTGCTTTGGACAGGAATGAGTACAATTATACAGGATATAAGTATAGAATCTTTTTCAAGGAACTTTTGGTATAGGATATGTACAAAATATATCGAATTGACGGAAGGTTTTGTACTGGCCACAACAGATTTTTAAATCTTATCTTTCTCTATCATTTTACATCAAATAAATAAATATATCATCACGGCATACACTCATTTCTGGATGTGCCAGTATCCACAACACATGTAGACATCGGTAATGATGACGATACATTTTACCGTGTGGGCGCTTACCAGGCGTCACCTCACGGGCACTCATAGCTGGTGTGGAGAGTGCATCACATCGTTTTAAGCAATATTATATAGTTTTCTATGGATAAAATTTAAACCGTCAGATATATATTACGTATTATACACCCAAGCGGGCTAATTTTTACTGGTCTATAACATGAAACAAAAATAGCATCTCTTAAATCAAGCATTTGCGAGTTTCCGACTTAAAAACGAGCAGTCAATCTATATATTTTTGTATCCAAGAAGACTGTTGGCGTTAGCACTTTGAGTTTAAATTATGCCTAGAAGGATTGGACGTACGCAAAACTGTCATAAAACACTATCCCCCTAGGGGAACCTCGGCGTAGCCGAGATTTCGCTAGTCCTTATACTAAAAGGGTTAAATCACTATCTATATTTGAATTCATCAGGAGCATCGGGAAAGCTTTGAACACCTCTACAGCTTAAACGAGTGGACAGATTTTGATGAAACTTTTACCAATTTGTAGGAAATAGTAGTGCGGTGTGCCCTCGTCATGACACATTTTTCTGTAGGATGGATAGTTTTCGAGTAAAAAAATATTATAAGTGGATATTTGGTACTTTGAAACAATTTGACACCAAAAATCTTAGTCTTCATTGAAAATTTTAAGACGAAGAACGTTCTTTTGACATGTCAAACAGAACTTTTAAATTGAAATATTTATAAAAATAGGTCAATCTGTAACAAGTTAAATTCAAAAATATAAACTGTAACAATGAGCAATTATTCCACAATAGCTAAGAGGGCCTAAATCATTATATTTAAAAATTATAATTTTTGATGGTTCATGTCCGTGGCTTGAACACTGTGAGACGTCATATTTGACATGTGTCAAAATATTAACCTTTGAAAGTTTGACATGTCATTCATAACCTTTAAATCGAAATATTTATGAAAAGATGACAAATAGAAAGAAGTTAAATTCTTAAGCATAAACTATGACAATGTGCAATTATTCCGCAATAGCTAAAAGAGCCTAAAACATTTTATTTAAAAATTGTAATTTTTGATGTTTCATGTCCGTGGTTCGATCACTGTGAAACGTTATATTTGACATGTGTCAAAATATTAACCTTTGAATGCAAGTTATTTTGAAATAAAAATAAAATAAATGGATTAAATTACATTTAAATGGACTGTAGGCATGAAGAAATAAATTAGCTACGTTGTAAGTATTCAAAATCAATTTATATGGAATGAAATATTTTTTTAGGTTCAGGAAATCGAGTTAACCTGTTATATTATTAGTTTTGAGTGATGAAGATCAGTGTATTTATATTTTAATAGCCAAAAAATTCGATTTTGAGCATGTATTGAAAATATTTCTAGTCGTTATGAAGTTATTGAAAATATATTACCGCAAAATGTCAAAATGTATTTTTGAAATTTTACATTTACACTTTTCAGGTTTTTTGTCATAAGCCGTAACGTAAAGAATAAAAATTTACAAACATATGTGATAATTTACACAGTCTTATAACTTGACGTGACGTACTGTGCCGCAACGTGTTAAAAACCCAAAGATCGCCAATTTTTATCTTTCTGAGTAAGGTGAGGTTAGTTTGGTAACATTTAAATGGTTCTGCGAGTTTCAAATGGTTTAAATAGAAAATAGTTGTTGTATTTTAAGCTAATTATAAAATATTTTGATGTATTTTATATTTAATTGGAGCAATGCTAATAAGTATTATTTCTATAGACATCGCATAATGTATCACCTAAAAAAGTTGCTACATTTTAACAAAGGTAAGGGTTTAATATACTTTACATTTGAATCCTGTGGAATTTAAATTTCCATTGATTACAACAATCAATAATATCTTTGTTGTAATCAACTATTTTGCAATTATTGCAAGCAAAAGGACAATGCCAGAAAACTATGCGTTTGAGAGGATATTTCTTTTACTTTCTTCTACTAAATTTTAATAGTAAATCAGGGAAATTCAACATCGGCAGAAACTAAAAATGAAGTTTTCTCACTAAGATTTCAGAATTATAAATCAAGCAATTAATTCTTCGCAATATTCATTACAAGATTCTTTAGCAATCAATATTCTTGAGCTATAATAAATATTCTTTGTTGCAATGAACACTTTTCCAGTTATTATTTCAATATAAAATGATAGAAGAATATTCGTTTAGTGGCATAATTATTTTACTTATAACTTATAACAAGACATCTAATGCAAACAAATTAAAAAATATATATATTGTTCATTACTATTACTATTACCTTACTGTGTAAGGTGTACATTAACTTTTTCTTTTCGAATAAGAGATTTGTTTAAATTTACTTTTAATTGTCTTGAAATAGCGTCAGTTATGGTCGGCGCTTTTGTGCTGGGCACTACCAGCCCACATGTACGAAGCGGCCCTAAACAAATTATTATCCTATTGTTAGTAACAACATGGGGTAATATTAGAAAAATTAAATACACAGCCTATCTTAAAAGACAATAATAAAAATGTCTATTTTTTGTGAAAAATAAGTTATACATGTTTTCGCCTTAATTCTTGTAGTCCAAATAGAATGGCATGATCGGTTTCGAGAAAAATATAACATGTCCTATGTCCTACAAAAATTTTAACTTCAATCAAAAGTTAATAACATGTACACTGGAACTGCTGCTTGAATTTTGTTATAGTTTGTACAGAATTCTCTACCGTTATAGCTTTGCCTTACTAAGCCTGTGGTAGACCGGGCCCCGGGCCCAGTTGGATATAGCACTACCTATGGCAACGGACATGTTTGCCGTAAGAAGCAACAGGAATAGAAATGTTTATTTTATTTTAAAAAAATGTGTTTCATTATTACAAAATAAAGTAAAATAAAATAGGAAACCATTTAATATGTACCTGTCCTTTACCCCCATAAATCAAGCTTGAATCGTTAACAGTAGATCTGCTGCGAGGGCCATGACGATAGATATCTGTACAAACTATACATTTTGATCAAATGGCAAGAGAAAGAAGGGCTCCAATGGTACTTT
Organism: Ophonus ardosiacus; assembly: GCA_943142095.1. Classification (NCBI taxonomy): domain Eukaryota; kingdom Metazoa; phylum Arthropoda; class Insecta; order Coleoptera; family Carabidae; genus Ophonus; species Ophonus ardosiacus. The sequence continues at coordinate 52,388,093 of OW964828.1, read as the reverse complement.
TTGATTCAAAAATTATTAAAAGTGGAAACAATTATCCCGCAATGCATCGAAGTCCTCGTTATAAATTTTAAGACGAAAACCGATGTCATCTGTGACACTTGATAAGTCATTGGTGACATGTATCAAATTTGACAAGTTGAAGATGAATTACAAATGGTATCTTTAAAAGCAGGAGATAGATATCGAAAAATTAAATACGATTGATTAAAGGTACGAATAAACAAATATATCATTTATGAGTAATGGCTTTAAACTAATGTTTTAGAAATTGTAATTTTTTGACATTTCAAAATATATAGTTTGGTTAGGTAATTATTAGATATCATGTGTCAAAAATGTGTTACGTCAAACATGACATTAATGATTCCATACTACCAATAAAAATATAGTAAATTTTAAATATAACTAGACGAGAAAGTGTTGCCAAACTTGCCATAAGTAACATTCCTAACAAGATCAATGTGAAGTCGGTACACAAGTGTTACCAAACATGACATAAGTAATTAAGTGACAAACAAATATTCCTAACTGTATTACTGGGAAGTTAGTCCATTAATAATTTCCATACTACCAATAAAAATATAGTAAATTTTAAATATAACTAGACGAGAAAGTGTTGCCAAACTTGCCATGAGTAACATTCCTAACAAGATCAATATGAAGTCGGTACACAAGTGTTACCAAACATGACATAAGTAATTAAGTGACAAACAAATATTCCTAACTGTATTACTGGGAAGTTAGTGAATTAATAATTTCCATACTACCAACAAAAATATAATAAATTTTAAATATAACTAGACGAGTAAGTGTTGCCAAATTTGCCATAAGTAACAAAGTAAATAACAAATATTCCTAAATGCATTAATCTGAATTTCGTACTTTAACTACCGTATTGCCAATGAAAATATGGTAAATATGGAATATAACTAGACGAGCAAGTGCTGCCAAACTTGTCATAAGTAACTAAGTAAAAAAATCAATATTCCTAACTGCATTAATGTAAAGTTCGTACAATAATATCAATATTGCCAATATTTATAAAGTAAAATAAGATATGTTGCCAACCAATAATACTTAAAAAATGACAATATCGGATTTTGTTTTTTGCATAAAGCTGACAGAACCATGTCGTGTTTGGTATCAAATGAGAGGTATAGTCAAGGGCTACTATGCAAAAATGTCAAAATTTTGACAGCTACATCGGCTTTTTTTGCATAAAGTTGTCAGAATCATATCGATTTTGGTATCAAATGAGATTTATCGTTAAGGGCTGCCATGCAGAAGTGTCAGAAATTTGACAGGTCGATCGGATTTTGTTTTTTGCATAAAGTTGTCAGAACCATGTTGAGTTTGGTATCAAATGAAAGGGATTGTCATGGGCTATCATGCAGAAATATCAAAATTTTGTCAGCTCGGTCGGCTTTTGTTTTTTGAGTAAAGTTGTCAGAACCATGTCGAGTTTGGTATCAAATGAGAGGTATCGTTAAGGGCTGCCATGCAGAAGTGTCAAAAATTTGACAAGTCGATCGGCTTTTGTTTTTTGCATAAAGTCAGAATCATGTCGAGTTTGGTATCAAATGAGAGGGAACGTCAAGGGATACCATGCAGAAACGTCAAAATTTTGACAGCTCGGTCGGCTTTTGTTTTTTGAGTAAAGTTGTCAGAACCATGTCGTGTTTGGTATCAAATGAAAGGGATCGTCAATGGCTAACATGCAGAAATGTCAATATTTTGACAGCTCGATCGGCTTTTGTAATTTGCATAAAGTTGTCAGAATCATGTCGAGTTTGGTATCAAATAGGAGATAACGTTAAGGGCTGCCATGTAGAAGTGTCAAAAATTTGACAGGTCGATCGGCTTTTGTTTTTTGCATGAAGTTGTCAGAACCATGTCGAGTTTGGTATCAAATGAGAGGGAACGTCAAGGGCTACCATGCAGAAACGTCAAAATTTTGACAGCTCGGTCGGCTTTTGTTTTTTGAGTAAAGTTGTCAGAACCATGTCGTGTTTGGTATCAAATGAAAGGGATCGTCAAGGGCTAACATGCAGAAATGTCTATATTTTGACAGCTCGATCGGCTTTTGTTATTTGCATAAAGTTGTCAGAACCATGTCGAGTTTGGTATCAAATGGGAGATAACGTTAAGGGCTGCCATGCAGAAGTGTCAAAAATTTGACAGGTCGATCGGCTTTTGTTTTTTTGCATGAGGTTGTCAGAACCATGTCGAGTTTGGTATCAATTGAAAGGGAACGTCAAGGGCTACCTTGCAGAAAGGTCAAAATTTTGACAGCTCGGTAAGCTTTTGTTTTTTGCATAAAGTTGTCAGAACCATGCCGAGTTAGGTATCAAATGACAGGTATCGTCAAGGGCTGGCATGTAGAATTGTCAAAAATTTGACAGCTCGATCGGTTTTTGTTTTATGCATAAAAATAAGTCGTTTGTGTATCCGAAAAGTCAGTTAGCGTTAGCACTTTGAGTTTCAAGTGTGCCTAGACGGATTGGAAAGACGTATAGACTATCATAAAACACTATCCCCCTAGGGGGAGCTCGGCGTAGCCGAGATTTCGCTAGTAACATTATACTAATCTTCATATCACGATTTTTACCTCTCGCTGAGAAATGTATTGGAATCATGCTAAAAATCGCATATCTAGTTTTTAGTGGATAAGCACGTTTTAAGGTCCCTATAATCCGATTATAACATTTTTACGATGATGTGTATGTGTGTGTGTGTGTGTGTGTGTGTGTGTGTGTGTGTGTGTGTGTGTGTGTGTGTGTGTGTGTGTGTGTGTGTGTGTGTATGTGTGTGTATATGTGTGTATATGTGTGTATGTGTGTGTGTGTGTGTGTGTGTGTGTGTATGTATGTGTTGATGTTGGAACTACGGTTTCTCAATGTGATTTACTTGTTAAATGAAAATAAGTTATATGTACCATTCAGTAGGTTTGTATTCTTATACGATTTCAGAAAAAAATTAATACTTATCATTGAAGTTTCTTTTCATGATTCATTATGGTTATTTGTCATGAAAAGACAAACTTCTCTGCCTTGGTAAGTAAATAACTATTGCAATAGTGATCATAATTTTTAGAATGAATAAATCTCTTACTTAAAATTTCATCCGCTTTTACAGTGTTTCAAATAATTGAAAGTAAAAGTATTTAAAATACATACTTGAAAGTATTTCAAATATTGGTATATTTGAAATACTAAAAATTTAACTATATTTTACCAAATATATGAAATACTTTTATTTAGTATTTTGTATTGTCTATTTGAATAGGTTTTTTATACAACACTGATTATTTCAACAACGAAACGACATTTACATGCATTACATTGATGAGCCATCACATTGATGAGCTCTAATAAGAGCGAAACGCGTCTGGGCTCGGTAAGCTAAAAAAATGACCGAGAGGTTGTTTCAGATGTTAAAATTTTGTGAAACATGGCGAATGTTTTTCTAATAATTTATTAGACATTGTTTCGTCGAGAGTTCGCTATTGTACTTTTGTTATTTAATTTTCATATTTCATATTGTATTTTATAGCTGATAAAGCCGACATGTCCTTTATTTATTAACTTTAGTAATAAAAAAATGGAACATTATGGCCGAATATTTTTTTCGACGTATAACGTAACATAAATCTTATATAAACTTTGTTTGGTAATAATATTTTCTTTTTAATAAATAGTAGAAAATGTTTCAGCAGTGGCGGCTCGTGGTATTTTTGAGCGGGGGGACAAATGAATCTGTGGTCATGGAACTTTATTTAGAAATCCGATTTGCTTACTAACAATTTTAATATTAATTATCAACAAGAATATAAATACAATAGAAAAAACTAGAAGAAGACCTCCAAAAACAGAGATAACGATACAAAAATATATTACAATAGAAGGAAGTAGAAGTAACAAGCTAAGAATAAGTAGTAAAATTGGAATATTACAGTACTACACATTCAAGCTTTGAGTAACGCAAGTTATATACGACTGAGACCTGAAACTGAGGTGCTTTGTGCTTTGTGAGACTTGCTCTTGCTACGCGAAACGCGAGGTACGAAGTGCTCCGAGTACGTGCGATTCTTTCCGAATCACAACGTGGGCTAGCCACCTCTGCGGCTCTCTCACTCCGATATTGGGATTATTTTTATGAATTAATTTACAAGCTTGAAAAATAAGCAAAACATTCACTTGGAAATTAAAATATCAATTTTGTTAAAAAAAACTCTTCGATGATTTTTTTTAAATACATGCATATTTATTTATTAAAATTCGTAAATATTTTTTTTTGAAAATGCTTTATGTATGTTGTTATATCAGTTTTACAGAATATTTACTTTAAATTATTATTTTGTTTTATACAAATTAATTCTGTATAACTCCATATTAATCATTAATATCATAGAATTTATTATAAATATAATATATACATATGTGCATCACTGGTGAGCGCTGCACTAGTTACTGCACAAATTTGGAACGTATCGCGGAGTTTAATGCCATAATTTTTCTCTGAAGGGGGCATGCCCCCTCAAGCAGAATTTGATGCATATTGCGCTGCTGAGCGGCACAGCGCTAATTTCCATTTAAACAGTACATTGTTTAATGCTAACTATAGGATCAAATTGATACTTTTATAATAATTAATCTATAATATATCGATGTAAAATAATCTGAGGGGGCACTGCTCCCTCTGCCACCCTGGACGAGCCGCCACTGGTGTTCAGTACACAAATAAAATATAATGAATAAAAGTAATGTGAAGTTTAGGAGGAGTGAGGAAAGTCATTTGTTTTATGCGAACTATTTCAGATACGACTATTTGCCGACAATGCACGATTTGATTAAATTTACAGTCCTCGGATTCTTACTTAAATTAACTTTCTTGGAGCCATGTAATTGCAAAAATTTTCGTTATTATATAAACTATCTCTGGTATTTAACTATCTAGTAGAAACTAAAGGTTTAAATTGTACATGATATAAATTGTAGGGTCATGGGCGTACGTACCGGGGGAGCAGAGAGGGTGGTTGCCCCCTCTCAAGTTTTGTATTTTTATATGTAACAAAATATTTGATTTCGGCAGCTTTAACTTCGATTAAAATTGTAATATATATATTCAAGTTTGTTCCTTTCCCTGATAGCCAGTTTTACATAAAATTTATATAAACAGGTTCCCTTATACTTACAAAATAGTTTACATTTTAAAAATGTTATTAATTACATAAAAAATGAGAAAAATACAATTCAGATATCAATATTCATGTCTTAAGAATAAATCGACGGCCGACTATTGTAATGTACCGTGTCCACAAATATTACTTACGAGAAAAACTGCTTTAAACATTTACAGCCCGATTCATAAAAAAGTTTAAGCTAATCCTCATTTTTGGATTAGCGAATTCTACTCTAATTTTGACAGTTTATATTTTAAAATATAGTCTAATCTATTCCTAGTATCTACCTTTATTGATAATATCATGAAAATTAAATTTTTGCCCTCCTGAAGTGTAATGGGAACTTTACAATTGTATACACAGCAAGTGTAACCTATATTTTACGCTTACTGTGTTGTAACTTGTCTAACTATGCGGTAAAATAATCAAAATACACTGGACGTTTATGGGCATTTAGAAAAGAAATCATCTTTACTATAATAAAGTTCATGTAAAAAAGTACTACCTACAAAAGTTATTTTTTTACTTTAACATTTCCTATATTTAAAATTAATTTATATAAACCAAAATCACGGCAGCGACATCTGTCATTATTGTAAAAATCCGCCGTTACCGACATAGTCACCGATCGATAAACCTGTCAAATACGCGAGGCGAACATTGCTGAAATGTCAAATATCGACACCTACCTATTATTTATTATGAAGAAAACATGAGCAAATGAATATATTATCAGTCATAATCAACGTCTATTATTATAAATAAATTTCGCTAGAAGAAGTACTCTAATAAAGGTAAGTAAAATCAAATTTGGAAATTGACTTAACCCCAGTATTTTCAACTAACCCTTTTCAGAAGTACAACCTATCTCATTGAAAAAAGTGATTTTCATTATCGTCGGCCAAAAAGTTTGATACAATTCTCGCGCGTGAAGTATTTTACAGCGCTCCAGCTAATAAGACACTCGCCTTAAGGGCTCGTGCCTTAAACAAAGCTGTCGCGCTGTAAAATACAACTTACACGCACTCGAATGTAAATAACTATTTTTACCTCGTGCTAATTTCCGCACTCGACGAAAAAAGTACTACTTTACACACTTGTTAAATACGTAACTATTTGATATCTGACACTGACATTTATTTGTGAATTATTTGAATATCTCACCTGGTTACTTTGGAGTAGTTTGAGCTATAAATCTGTAGAATATAACACAAATCGTCAAAAAATAATATTTTTTCGCTAATCGTACGAATATGACGGTATTATATATTTTTTTTCTTTAAAAAATAGGCCATTTAGGGAGATACTATAGATTTAGTGTATATAGGCGTGTTTCTTCGGATTGTGATTATAATTTTCTAAATAATGATTTGTTTAATAATGTTTTCTTCGAATCATGATTAAATTTAATTCCAAAGAAACAAAATTATCTCGATCGACGCGAAACCTACATAACGTCGAACGAACTAGCGACAAACGTCAAATGATAAATAAGCTATTTTGTTAGTTTAAAGATGGATTGTGCTGAAGCAGAAATAATATTTTTAGTATGGAATGGGAAGTAAAATATGAAAACCACTGAAATATATACTAACTGGAACTCGCATACTCTACCTATCAGCGTACGCTGCACTGAAGCCTCATTGAACAATAATGGCTGGTCCTGTTCGCGCACGTTCGTGCCGAATCGAACCTAGCCGAATAACTCGTATCATAGCTGATCGCTTTGTTTTCATATTATGCTTCATTTATTTAAACATGCGCCACACGAAATAATTTCCGTCTACTCACGAACTGTCTCGATGTTTGCCGACTACTCCAGCAGCAGGCTTTCAATATGCTTCACAGTCACGGTTCGTACGCGCATACCAGTTAGTATATATTTCAGTGATGAAAACACGTTTCTTTAACTTTTTTTTGTACTTGCAGGATCTAATTTTAGAAAAATCAACCAATAATGAATGTTGAATCTACTGACTCAAGTTCTAGTAGTTCGGATGATTCTGATTTAGACATAAATTTGCACATTTCAATATTTCATTGCTTGTTTTTTCTGCCATTTCAAATATTTTGTTATTTCAACCACAGTGATCATGCGAAAAGACTGATTCAGAAGGGAAAGGGGAATGGCTTGTTGTGATCACAAAATGAAAGAGTGGGGATAACGAATAACAAACGAAGAAACAATTTTCTTTTTGATCATGTTCACTTTGTTCAATTTTATCACGAATCACAGCCCGAAGAACACGCCTTATGTATTGGTAAGAGCCAACAAAGTGTCTGACATCTGGTGGCGAAATAAAACATATAAGTTGTAGGGAAAACGTTGTGCTATCATACAGGGTTATAAGTAAACAACAACTAAAAATGACCACCATATCGAAGAGATATTGTTCATGAACGTTTGTTCACATTTTTACCTAAGCGATTTTATTCCATGTAAGTATTTATAAAAATTTATGCTTCAAAACATTATTAGGTTGTTTTTGTAGTCAATAAACGAAAAATATTAAAAAAAAAAAATGATATAGCAAGCTAAAAATTACAGTAAAGAAAATTCGACAAAACCCCTGTACAGAGAAGAAAAATAGAGAGACGTTACCTGTAAGTAGTAACTATTATTCTTTAATATTATATATTTATTTTAAATTGTTTATAGGAAAGACAAAGAAGAAGAAAAAACTACAAAAATATCAGAAATTGAGCAAGAGGAAGACGTGCAAAAAAAGAACTTGATGTGCATTTGTACTTAGTGTTATTACGACTGAGTGGTTAGCCCCTTTCAAATTAGATGTTTGAACACACAGTTAATTTATTTCTATATTATTCTGTTTATCTATCATATCCGCACAAGATAAAATGTCCAGCTAAAAATAATTAAATAAGTAGTTAACATGCAGATAACCTCAATTTTGAATCTTATTTTACCCTTATATACTGCTTCTCCTTCGACCATAGGCCGCACAGCATCATTTAAATAAATGTATATATCTGAAATTATGATAAATATAATTGATTTCAATTAAAAATAACAAAATATCCTCAAAACAAAGCCTCAAAATAAAACTAGCGCAAACGTAAAATGTAATGTTTTCCCTAAGTCGGTCATTAGTGCTGCCATCTCTAGGATGTGGCTCTCCCGGATAGCAGGTTATTTTCATTTTTAAATAGTATTTTTTTAACCAACTGGATCCCTTCTTTTTCTGAGGAGAGTTACCCCTTCGACAAATGTCACGATCCGCCATTGTCTATTCAACAAAAACGTACACTTTGAATTCGTTATACAAATAACTTTTAGTTATAAAATTCTTATAATTGCGTTATTTATAACCATGAGCGTGATAAGAAATTACTTTACGGTAATAAATAAAAAAACCACTAACAATGTATGAAGTTTGTAAATAAATTTTTGTTAAGAAGCATTTTTTTATAGATATTATAAAAAGTACAATAATAATTAAATATAAAACAATAATTTTTATTCTTTTGAAATAATAGAAAAGTCATTCTATTTATATATATATTTTTTTCCCTGAACTGTATTGTGTATTATAAAATATTTATGTGCGTGTGATTGTTTTACTAAATGCACAATGACCATATAAAATATAATCATTCATAGCCTAATGTTAAGATTTAGTATTTTATTATACCGTGAGTATTTTTTAACGTGAAACATTGGGTTTGTGAAATCCATGGTTACGACTTGACATTTAATTGACAGCAATGTATTTCTGTGTCCCATTTAAAATGAAACACAGGGAACGAATTTGACATTTGACAAGACGTCAATAGAGGTTAATTTTGTTGAAATAATTGTACCTGCTTTCTAAATTAAATTTAGTTATAAAAAAATATTGTGTGCACTTTGTGCCCTAGAGATTTTTTGACTAGGCTAAATTTCTTACAATATTTAAATATAATACTTCTGTCAAATTCATTCCTATGTTTTATTTTAAATAAGACAGACAAATACATTGCTGTCAATCAAATGTGACATTGACAAGATGTCATTAGAGGTTAATTGTGTTTAAATATGTATACATGTTTTCTAAAAATTAAATGTAGTTTTAGAAAAAATATTGTGTGCACCTTGTGCCCGAAATATGTTTAGTGCTCGCTAGTGGTTTTCTGACTCAAATTTCTTACAATATTTAAATATAATATTTCTGTCAAATTCGTTCCCTGTGTTTCATTTTAAATGGGACACGCAAATACATTGCTGTCAATCAAATGTCGTAACCATAGATATGACACACCCAATGTTTCACGTTAAAAAATACTCACGGTATGTAGGTATATTGTGAAAAGACTCAAATAAATTATACAGGGTAGTGGCGTTTCAATATCATGAAATGAAAAACAGTAAGGTGCATACTATTACAGAATTTAAAATTGAACCCAAAACTGTTTTACAAGTTTTATTATGTGATTGGTTTCCTCACAATTTTAAAAAGAAATATAAAAAGTTCCACTAATTAGTAGCAATGGCCTATGACTTAAGAAAATCGGTGGTGAGTTTTTAATGAATAAGCACGTTTTAGGGTCCCTACAATACGAATTTACTATTTTTAAGATGATGTCTGTATGTATGTGTGTGTGTGTGTGTGTGTGTGTGTGTGTGTATGTATGTCCGTGTGTGACAAATTTTTCTCCGACGATAACTCCAATACTACAATTCTAAAAATTATAATTCTTTCGTATTCCTCTTCTGTACATCCATATGAAGAGTTGATTAGAGTTTGGTTATAATAGATCAACCGGAAGTACCCTTATTTGAAGTTTTTAACAGTTTTTCTTAAAAAAACGCAGTTAAATATTTTTTTTTGACATTTTGTTATTATACATATTAAAGAAAATATTCTTCTCTATACAGTTTGATTATTCATTTTCCTTCATATTCAATAGATGTAGATTTAAAGCATTATAAAGAAATTAATTTTCAAAAATTAGTCAGCTTTGCTATTTATCATGGAAACAGCTGATGCTGATATATTAAAAAAATTCTAATTGACAGATGTCAGTTGCAAGTGCAAAACCAAATATGGAAAGTGTAGGATCACAAAATTGGTATGTCATAGTGCTCCTCGCAAGTGACACGCAGAGAAAGGCCAAAGAAAAGATGGAAGGACTGTATCGCAGAAGACTAAAAGGAATGCCTGTGTCAAGAAGATGTGTTGGACAGGAATGAGTGGAAGAAAAGAGGAAACAGCTACCTCTAATAAAATAGGGGAAGCTGAAGAATAAGAAGAAGTGTCAAGTGCATTTTACTTAGTGTATGTTTATGTTATAATTTTATTGGATTTATAGAATAGAAATAGTATGTGTTTGTGTTTGATTTTACATGATATTATATAGAATCTGTTCCAAGGACCTTCTGGTATGGGATTTGTACAAAATACATCGAATTGACGGAAGGTTTTGTGCTGGCCACATCAGATTTTTTTTATTAATAATAACAATCACTTTGACATGATGTAGAATTTTATGTTCTTCACTATTAGTAATAAAAAAAAATTAAAAAAATAATAACTAGAAGATTTTTTGTAGAAACTACTACTTCTAGTTGTCCAATTGTTACCAAAACCTTTTCAGCTCTTCCCATGAATGTCAGATTGAGGAATTCATAGTTAAACTGGTCTTATGTCTTACAGTTTTTGAGTAATCGTCCCTCCAACATCCACACTTACACACATCCACACATGCATACACACACACACACACACACACACACACACACACACACACACACACACAGACATCATCGTAAAAATGTTAAAATCGGTTTACATGGACCTTAAATCGTGGTTATTCACTTAAATCTCAATATGTGATTTTTAGCATGAATCCAATACCTCTCTTAGCGAGAGGTAAAAGTGTAAAATCAGTTTTGTACGCAAATTAAATTCATACCTCTAACCGTCACTATTCTGTATATTGTGTAAATACAATAGGTATTCCTTTAGTCCTTAGACCTGTTCTACAATTGAGTTCTTTGTCGGTTGCCGCTTGTTTTAAGTCATTTGAAGTTAGCAACACACGACAATGCTCTTTACAATAGTCGCAAGCGAGGTCGCAAGAGTCGTAAAGTGTAGTAACGAATTGTTCCTTTTAAGTGAGTTATGGATTTTATATTTCTTCCAATTTATTTTAATTTAATTGCAATATGGTTTCAAATAATAAAACTACGACGGCTGATACAAAAACATAAAACACTATGGTAGGTAAAACATATTACCGTTGATGACCTAGGTAAGGGATCGTGCTAAAAATCGTATATAGAGATTTTAGTGAACAAGCACGTTTTGATGTCTATGAATTCTATACTAATGTGGGAAGAGCTCATTAGTTTTAGTGTATATCGGATAACCGGAAGTATCATTTATACAAGCTTTTAACAGTTTTTCTAGTAAAAAATTCATTGAATATAAATTTTAACCAACTTTTACTAATAAAAATTGGATATTATGGTACAATCTTCAATTCTCCGATAATAGCATTTAGTAAATAACTTGAAATAACCCTAAATATTAAATTATAAAATAATTTATTTTTTAGACGACCATAGTGATAAGTATGATATATCAACGTAGTATCCTAACACTGATAGTTGAACTTATCACATTAGTGTTACGATATACTCGTATTTCATATCGTAATAGTTGATACGGTTGCTAGGTTACTTACTATGTAATTATTTTATGGCTATATGTATATATTATTCATTTGTCAGCTGTCCGTAAGTTTGAACCTAAATTTCAGTTTTGTAAAAAAAGTAAAATTTATTTAAGCTCGTCTAAAAAATAATGTTCATAACTTGTATGAAATACAAATATCTTAGCTCGTGTATATTGACTTGCACTTGCATGATATTTGGTATTTTTCATAACTTGTTACGAAAATAACTATTTTACATCATCTTGCCTATGCGTCAAACAAAAACATAATATATTAATAACAATTTTGACATATTTAAACAAATGTCACTGTCAGGAAGAAATTACACTAAAATTATTAATGAAACCGTGTTAAAAAGATTGTATTGAGTCTAATGAAATTAATGTTTGTAAAAATAATATATTTTTCATCATACATAAATATTAGATGTAAGGATGTCCGATATAACTTTGATATGTTTGTAGCACTAAAAATCACACAGCTGTGAATAAGCACGTGTTATCAAAGTGTCAAATATTAGTTTACAACTACACGTTAACGAAATGGATCATGTAAAGCAACAGATACCGAGAGTTTATTTTATCAGTAAACATAGGGTATATCATTGCCATAGTTACGGTATGAATGTTTGACAGCAATGTATTGAAGGGTTTATTTTATGAGTAAACATAGGCGTTTAACATGGGAAGCAGTTTTTTGTAAATACAAAGTGTCAAGCAAAAAATCTAACCATGCTATTAAACATGATAATAGTACATTACATCTTGTACATTATTTAATATTAATTACTTTAATAATATTGCAAAAATTACAATAAATTGTAAAAATTGTCAAATAAATAATTGTTTCACTTTTTTTTATTATGCAATATCAAAAGATTTGTAAATGTCTCGGTGGTGCAGTGGTTATAACATTTGCGTCTAAAATTTTTGATTGGGGTTCGATTCCCCGTTGGGGTAATTATTTTTTTTTCACAAAAATTGTTGAACTTAAAAATCAGTTTATATTTTCATATTACAATCATTTAAAAATAATAATAACATTTTAATAAATAAAGAGAAAATAATAGAGAATAATTGAATACAATAATCAAAATATTGATACAATAACAATGCATTGTATTTTTTATTTTCATAAATACAGTAAAAACATAATATCTACAAAAATTTATTATATTTCTGTTATTTTTATTAATATCAAAGAAAATACAATGCATTGTTATTGTATCAATATTTTGATTATTGTATTCAATTATTCTCAATTATTTTCTCATTATTTATTAAAATGTTATTATTATTTTTAAATGATTGTAATATGAAAATATAGACTGATTTTTAAAAGTTCAACAATTTTTATGTAAAAAAAAAATAAAATAATTATTCCAACAGGGAATCGAACCCGAACCAAAAATGTTAGACGCAATTGTTATAACCACTGCACTACCGAGACATTTACAAATCTTTTGATATTGCATAATAAAAAAGTGAAACAATTATTTATTTGACAATTTATTGTAATTTTTGCAATATTATTAAAGTAATTAATATTAAATAATGTGCAAGATGTAATGTACTATTATCATGTTCAATAGTATGGCTAGATTTTTAGCCGGACATTTTGTATTTACCAAAATTTGCTTCCCATGTTAAACGCCTATGTTTACTCATAAAATAATACTAATAAAAATAATACATTGCTGTCAAACATTCATACCGTAACTATGGCAAATGATATACCCTATGTTTATTGATAAAATAAACTCCCGGTATATGCAAAGGAACTTAATATAGTTTGCAGGATTAGTAAATATATAGGTATGTATTTAAATTAATAAAAATTAAAAAGCGGGAGGTATTGTATTGACCACATCAGATTTTTATTTTTGTATCTTTGTATATTTTGTTTCGTTTGTCATATTTTGTTAATCTTTTATTCTAAACGGGTAGATTCACTATCTATATATATTTCTATATTGAATTCATCAAGACGATCGGGGAAATTTTATTCGCCTGTACAGACTAAACGGTAAGAGCGATTTTAATGAAAATTGTTGCAGGTTGTTGAAAATAACTCAACTTGATTTCCTGGTAATAGGTCATTTTTATGTACGGAGCATAGTTTTTGTGTAAAACATTTTTAAAGGACGTATTTTGGCTTTTTGAAACAATTTGAAATCAAAAATTTAGTCTTCTTTGAAAAATTTAAAACGAAGAACGTTTCTTTGACATGTCAATCAGAACATTTAAATGGAATTATTTATAAAATAAGGACATTTTGAAAAAAGTTAAATTCATAAACATACATTATGGCAATGGGCGGTTATTCCATAGTAGTTTAAAAGGCCTAAAATATTATATTTAAAAATTATAATTTTTGAAGGTTTATGTCCACGATTCATGTACATTTCGAAAGTGTTGCCAAACATCCCATAAATAGCTAAGTAAAAAACAAATATTCCAATGTCAGGAATTTCACAGTCCCATCGTCTTTTGTTTTTTGCTTAAAGTTGTCAGAACCATGTCGTGCTTGGTATCAAATAAAAGGTAACGTCAAGGGCTGTCATGCAGAAATGTCAAAAATTTGACAGCTTGATCGGCTTTTGTTTTTGCTTAAAGTTGTCACAACCATGTCGTGTTTGGTATCAAATGAAAGGTAACTTCAAAAGCTGTCATGCAGAAATGTAAAAAATTAGACAGCTCGATCGGCTTTTGTTTTTTGCTTAAAGTTGTCAGAACCATGTTGTGTTTGGTATCAAATGAAAGGTAACAACAAGGGCTGTTATGCAGAAATGTCAAAATTTTGACAGCTCGATTGGCTTTTGTTTTTTGCTTAAAGTTGTCAGAACCATGTCGTGTTTGGTATCAAATGAAAGGTAACGTCAAGGGCTGTCATGCAGAAGTGTCAAAAATTTGACAACTCGATCGGCTTTTGCTTTTTGCTTAAAGTTGTCACAACCATGTAGTGTTTGGTATCAAATGAAAGGTAACTTCAAAAGCTCTAATGCAGAAATGTAAAAAATTAGACAGCTCGATCGGCTTTTGTTTTTTGCTTAAAGTTGTCAGAACCATGTCGTGTTTGGTATCAAATGACAGGTAACGTCAAGGGCTGTCATGCAGAAGTGTCAAAAATTTGACAGCTCGATCGGCTTTTGTTTTTTGCTTAAAGTTGTCAGAACCATGTTGTGTTTAGTATCAAATGAAAGGTAACAACAAGGGCTGTTATGCAGAAATGTCAAAAATTTGACCGCTCGATCGGTTTTTGTTTTTTGCTTAAAGTTGTCAGAAACATGTCGTGTTTGGTATCAAATGAAAGGTACCGTCAAGGGCTGTCATGCAGAAGTGTCAAAAATTTGACAGCTCGATCGGCTTTTGTTTTTTGCTTAAAGTTGTCAGAACCATGTCGTGCTTGGTATTAAATAAAAGGTAACGTCAAGGGCTGTCATGCAGAAATGTCAAAAATTTGACAGCTTGATCGGCTTTTGTTTTTGCTTAAAGTTGTCACAACCATGTCGTGTTTGGTATCAAATGAAAGGTAACTTCAAAAGCTGTCATGCAGAAATGTAAAAAATTAGACAGCTCGATCGGCTTTGGTTTTTTGCTTAAAGTTGTCAGAACCATGTCGTGTTTGGTATCAAATGAGAGTTATCGTCGAGGGCTGCCATGCAGAAATGTCAAAAATTTGACAGCTCGATTGGCTTTTGTTTTTGCTTAAAGTTGTCAGAACTATGTCGTGTTTGGTATCAAATGAAAGGTAACGTCAAGGGCTGTCATGCAGAAATGTCAAAATCAGTTTAGGAAGGCATGTTGCGTGGGCAAGTTGAGTGGGAAATTTGAGTGGGCATGACGCGTGGAAAGTTTGGGTGGGCAGATTGAGTGGGCAGGTTGCGTGGGCAGATTGAGTAGGCAAATTTCGTGGGCAGATTGGGTGGGCAGGTTGCGTGGACAGTTTGGGTGGGCAAGTTGCGTGGGCATTTTGGGTGGGCAGGTTGCGTGGACAATTTGGGTGAGCAGGTTGCGTGGGCAGGTTGCATGATTAGTTTGGGTGGGCAGGTTGCGTGGGCTATTTGGGTGGGCGAGAAACATATTTTGAAAGACTCTTAGCGTTAGCACTTTGCGTTTAAATTGTTCCTAGACGGATTGGACGTACGTAAAACTATTATAAAACACTATCGGCGGAGCCCTAGGGTATACTCGGCGTAGCCGAGTTTACGCTAGTCTTTTATTCTAAACGGGTAGATTCACTATCTATATATATTTCTATATTGAATTCATCACGACGATCGCGAAAATTTTATTCGCCTGTACAGACTAAACAATAAGAGCGATTTTAATGAAAATTGTTGCAGGTTGTAAAAAATAACTCAACTTGATTTCCTGCTAATAGGTCATTTTTATGTACGGTGCATAGTTTTTGTGTAAAACATTTTTAAAGGTCGTATTTTGGCTTTTTGAAACAATTTGAAAACAAAAATTTAGTCTTCTTTGAAAAATTTAAGACGAAGAACGTTTCTTTGACATGTCAATCAGAACATTTAAATGGAATTATTTATAAAATAAGGACATTTTGAAAAAAGTTAAATTCATAAACATACATTATGGCAATGGGCGGTTATTCCATAGTAGTTTAAAAGGCCTAAAACATTTTATTTAAAAATTAAAATTTTTGAAGGTTCATGTCCGTGATTCATGTGCATTTCCAAAGTGTTGCCACACATCCCATAAGTAACTAAGTAAAAAACAAATATTCAAATCTCAAGAATTTGACAGCTCGATCGGCTTTTGTTTTTTGCTTAAAGTTGTCAGAACCATGTCGTATTTGGTATCAAATGAGAGGTATCATCAAGGGCTGCCATGCAGAAATGTTAAAATTTTGACAGCTCGATCGGCTTTTGTTTTTTGCATAAAGTTGTCAGAACTATGTCGTGTTTGGTATCAAATGAGAGGGTTCGTCAATGGCTGCCATGCAGAAATGTTAAAAATTTGACAGCTCGATCGGCTTTTGTTTTTGTCTTAAAGTTGTTAGAACCATGTCGTGTTTGGTATCAAATGAGAAGGTTCGTCAAGGGCTGCCATGCAGAAATGTCAAAATTTTGAAAGCTCGATCGGCTTTTGTTTTTTGCTTAATGTTGTCAGAACCATGTCGTGTTTGGTATCAAATGAAAAGTAACGTCAAGGGCTGTCATGCAGAAGTGTCAAAAATTTGACAGCTCGATCGGCTTTTGTTTTTTGCTTAAAGTTGTTAGAACCATGTCGTGTTTAGTATCAAATGAGAGGTATCGTCGAGGGCTGCCATGCAGAAATGTCAAAATTTTGACAGCTCGATTGGCTTTTATTTTTTGCTTAAAGTTGTCAGAAACATGTCGTGTTTGGTATCAAATGAGAGGTATCGTCAAGGGCTGCCATGCAGAATTGTTAAAATTTTGACACCTCCATCGGCTTTTGTTTTTTGCTTAAAGTTGTCAGAACCATGTCGTGTTTGGTATCAAATGAGAGGTAACGTCAAGGGCTACCATGCAGAAATGTCAAAAATTTGAAACCTCGAACGGCTTTTGTTTTTTGCTTAAAGTTGTTAGAACCATATCGTGTTTGGTATCAAATGAAAGGTATCGTCGAGGACTGCCATGCAGAAATGTCAAAAATTTGACAGCTCGCTCGGCTTTTGTTTTTTGCTTAAAGTTGTCAGAACCATGTCGTGTTTGGTATCAAATGAAAGGTACCGTCAAGGGCTGTCATGGAAAAATGTCAAAAATTTGACAGCTCGATCGGCTTTTGTTTTTTGTTTAAAGTTGTCAGAACCATGTCGTGTTTGGTATCAAATGATAGGTAACTTCAAAAGCTGTCATGCAGAAATGTTAAAAATTTGACAGCTCGATCGGCTTTTGTTTTTTGCTTAAAGTTGTCAGAACCATGTCGTGTTTGGTATCAAATGAAAGGTATCGTCGAGGACTGCCATGCAGAAATGTCAAAATGTTGACAGCTCGATCGGCTTTTGTTTTTTGCTTAAAGTTGTCAGAACCATATCGTGTTTGGTATCAAATGAAAGGTTTCGTCGAGGACTGCCATGCAGAAATGTCAAAAATTTGACAGCTCGATCGGCTTTTGTTTTTTGCATAAAGTTGTCAGAACCATGTCGTGTTTGGTATCAAATGGGAGGTATCGTCGAGGGCTGCCATGCACAAATATCAAAATCAATTTAGGGAGGCATGTTACGTGGGCAAGTTGAATGGGAAATGTGAGTGGGCAGGTTGCGTGGGCATATTGCGTGGGCAGGTTGCGTGAGCAGTTTGGGTGGGCAGGTTGCGTGGACTGTTTGGGTGGGCGAGAAAAAAATATTTTGAAAGACTCTTAGCATTAGCACTTTGCGTTTAAATTGTTCCTAGACGGATTAGACGTACGAAAACTATTATAAAATACTATCGGCGGAGCCCTAGGGTATAAATATAAATCGTTTGTGTATGCGTGAAGACTGATGGCGTTAGCATTGTGGATTTAAGTTGTACCTGGACGGACTGAATGTACGTAAAACTATTCTAAAACACTATTGGCGGAGCCCTAGGGTATACTCGGCGTAGCCGAGTTTACGCTAGTAATAATACTAATAATTATAATAATAATAATAATCTTTATTGATGAAACATCAATGGCGAGGTTCAGTCATAGGCTGGTCTACCATGCACCTGATTTTACAAATTGTAACATAATAATGCCAATTATCGATTGACAAAATGAAAAGTAATACCATTATGTTAAATCTTGTAATAAATGAGCCACAAAGCTTTGTACGCAGAACAATATGCCAATTATTCAAATAATCAAATAATAATTTATATAATTACCTACACCAACATATTTTTGATACGAATTTTAAACATGTTTTTTAAATTACAAGGTATGCTGTTGTACAATGACGATGCCAAATAAGAAAATGAGCATTTTAATTTTGATTTTCTGTAAGTTGGTACTAGACATAAATATTTGTGTTCAAAATCTTCAGAATACTGAAAAATTAAATCTGAATTGAATTTTGAATTTTTCAAAATCGTGATCTTCACTTGTAGAATCATTTAAAAAGTTAAAAACCATCATATATTATTAAGTGAATTTTAATATTATGGTTATCTTCTTATTTTGCAATAATATATCCACAGTAAAATAATAAATATAAATTTATTTTTAATGTATCACACAGCAATTTCATATACGAGGTGTGGCTACAAAATAACAAGATTGATCTTAGAACATTGACAATGTATAAAATTACACAAAACCAAATATTTCCACCTTCAATGTACTCAAAACCTTCTTGTAATATGTTTGGTTAACCAAATGCCTTTCAGGCACCCAATCCATGTGAACAATCACTCGCATTTCGAAAAAAACAATGTTAGTGCACTCCCGAGGCGTTAATCGTCTCTGATCTCTTTTCTTCCTTTCTTTAAAACTACTCGAAAACTTGAGTACTAGATACACCCTCATCACCATAAACATTCTTCAACAATTCATACATTTCTATAGCGGATTTTTTAAGTTTCACACAAAATTTCATATTGACATTAACATAATTCCGGCGGAGTAGAAGAAAGTAGTTTACTTCAATCAAAGGCTACTGCCGAACGTTTTGCCTAATTATCTTGAAATTTTAACATTGGATGGAGGGAAGATGACAAATTAATATGATACAGCCTGCAATATTGCCAAATTTACAGGGAAGCCGGAAAAAATAAATCTCGGTATTTAATTGTCACACCTCGTATAACTTAATATTCTGCCAGCGAAACAAATTCGAGTGGAAATGTCAAAACTTCTGAAAAATATAAATGCGCTTGCGCATGTCTGAAACTATAAATTTCCAACCGAATTGGATATTATTCTAACTAAATTTTGAAATTTGTGACTCTGTAAACGTTTTTTCTGTCTACCTATACGAAAATTGAAATTTTACGTACTTATTTTCGGACGAAAAATGACACTTTTCTGAACCTTATCACTTTTCGTCCGCAAATCTTTTTCGTCCGCAAACCTTTTTCGTACGCTAAGCCTACTACGATTCTATGATTATTGTAATTGTAAATAACAAATATCAAACGAGCAAATAAAAATATTATTTTAATGATAAATTTAATTTAAATATGTGCGCAATTAGTAATGAAATCAAGTATACCTACTAAAAATGATTAATTTTGACATGAATAATGTTAATCTAAGATGCCGCTGGATAGAGTTGTTTTCGAGGTTATTTTGTTGGTTTTGTTTATTTTCACCTGTCAAATAATGTTGATGTGTCTGTGAGTGTGTCTTACTTCAAAGTAAAACAGAGCTAAGAATTAAAATTTTGTAAAAATGGCAGAAGATATTATCCTATCATTATTCATATAATAAATAATAAGGTTTTACGAATTTAAAAAAAACGTGTATTTATTTTTTGTCCTAGGTACATAAATAACTATTATGGAACTGCGCATGCCTGTGACTGTTGCTGATGTTTTCAAACCACTACGAACAAAGCTAATATTAATATTTCATCATCATTACCGATATCTGCGATACAGCAGATTGGCACACCCAGAAATGGGTAATATGCCGTGATGATATATATATTTATATTTTAAATTAAAATTTTGTTAGGAATTTCTGTTCTGTTGTTTTGTTATACATACTTTTATTAGATCCAAATACTTAATACTGGTATTAGCGAAGAGACCTTATAAGGATTTTGCAACTTATGTAAACGCTGCTGTCCTTTTTGGATTCTAAAAATTGTTTAGTTAGTTTTCTCAGCGAAGTGGAATACACACTCTGGTTAATTAAAACTTGACACCCTCTAAGTAGAGTTAAATGCCTTCTCGTGTTTTGTCTTACCTATCTCAGCACAGTAATTCCTTAAAAGGCGCGGAATTGTTTTCGAAGATAAACACTTATTTCTGTCTTTTGAAAAAGTAAACAAACTCGTATTTAAGTACATGTGAGGTGTCGGAAAGAAAATATAATTATAAAATGTAATGCAGTGGAAGAGTAAGAAATAAATGATCGATTAATTTAATAAGGTATTTCATATTATTTAATGAAATCGTAAATCTATGTTAAAATTTTAACTACCAGTGTCAAATGACAAATTTATAATTGCTGTCAATAATCCAATTTAAATAAAATAAATAAATATATCATCACGGCATATTACCCATTTCTGGGTGTGCCAGTATCTACAACACATGTAGACATCGGTAATGATGACGATATATTTTACCGTGAGGGCGTTTACCAGGCGTCACCTCACGGGCACTCATAGCTGGTATAGAGAGTGCACCACAGGGGTCACTTTTGTGCCATTTAAAATTGGAAATATTTGGCATCTGTCGGGATCGAACCCGGTTCCCCTGGTTCGCGACCAGACACTCAGGAACGCGGCCACGGGACCCCATAATCCATTTAATATTGTTTATTTAACTGGCAGTTAAAATTTTAAACAGAGATGGTAAGATTGGGTAGAAGTAAAGAGTGAAGGAGAAGTATTAACTGGAAATCTAAATCAACAGAAAAAAATTGATGTGGCCAGTACATTACCTTCCGTCAATCAATTCTATGTATTTTGTACAAATCCTATACCAAAAGTTCCTTGAAAAAGATTCCATATAGTCAGTTAAATTGTAACACGAACATATACTATTTTCTACAAATTCCACACCGAAAGTTCCTTGGAAAAGATTCTATAAATCCAATAAAATTATAACACGAACATACATTTTGTAAATTGCACTTGACTCTGACATCTGTCAGTTAGAATAATTATTTGAATATATCAGCTGTTTCCGTGATTATAACAAA
Source organism: Ophonus ardosiacus (assembly GCA_943142095.1). NCBI lineage: Eukaryota > Metazoa > Arthropoda > Insecta > Coleoptera > Carabidae > Ophonus > Ophonus ardosiacus. The sequence continues at coordinate 52,366,412 of OW964828.1, read as the reverse complement.
ACTAGCTGATTTATGAAATGTCAAAAAAATGATACTTAACTGCATTTTTTCAAGAAAAATTGTTAAATATAACCAAAATCTAATCAGCTCTTCATATAAAGAAGAAAAATACGAAAGAATTAGAATTGTAGTATTGGAATTACCGCCACACACACATATATAGACATCATTGTAAAACTAGTAAAATCGTATTCTTGGGAACCCTAAAAAGTGCGTATTCATTGAAAACACCACCGATTTTTTTGAACAAAGACAATATCTTCCTTACCTAAAGGTGGCGGAAGGTAAAAAAGAAAATTTGGTCTAAAACCAAATATCTTCCAATAATTGTCGGAAATCTTAAAAACGCCATCTTTGCGATATCAAAGTGCACAATATAATACGAAGAACTAACGAAATATCCAAAACACAATGAAACACAAATTATCAATGGCAATATAATCTTTTAGAGAATGATAAGATTTACAAATAATTCAAATATTTGAAAATTAGTTTTGTGACCGCAGTTACATTACCGTTTCTATTTCATTTTTCGCCTTAGGTTAGACGGAAATAGCGTATACCCCTTTGTAACGGAAACGATAGTGCCATGTATGTACGACAAAGATGCTAGGTAAAATTTTAGTACCTAATTCTTCTATCAGAAATTGATGATGTGCAGATCAACACGGAAATGTGTGTAGGTACCTACTTTAAAATATTTGGAATTTTAATTTCAGAGTTAGTAACCATGGCTAATTTTCAGAGAAACATAAGCAATGTCCCTGATAAAATTATACGGTCCTTAGATTTATTTGAAAAAGAAAAAAGATTTTCCTTCTGTCTTGAACGGATTTACATAAAATTTCACTTTAAATTCTTGAAATTGCTTACATTTCTTCCATGTCCATTCTTAATAACGATATGCCAATTTCATTCTTTCTTATTTCTTTTGTTATTTCTAACAAATTTAAAATTATCGTTTATTAAGCAGAAAAGTGTAAACAATTTATTTGGAGCAATTTAAAATTATAATTGGTAGGAAAATAAAACAACTAGAGAAAATGAAAATTTGCATAATTTAATGAAAAGTCTCATTAAGGATTAATGAAAAATTTCGCATCTCGTGGAAAACATATATGATACTCATGTGAAATTTTATTTTCATTCAGTGGATGTAAAATTGATCAGTTTGTAATTAAAAATGTTTACATACGCGGGAGATGTATACATTAAAAACAGCTGCACACGTTTTCATGCATGCATATTTATCTAAAATGTTGCAGTCAATTTAAATTTATCACCACGTTATTACAGCCGAATTAGCAATGATTGTTTTACTCCATATCTCATTCATGATCGTGATTAGTTTCCAAAATTAATAAATAATTATTATTTTGTAAACATATTGGCTCGTAGTATGATCACGGTTTTAACTAAAACACTGTTTTTAGAAATGTCAAATTCAAATTTAAATATTTAATTTCACCCGTATGTTTAAAGAACGATTTTTTTAAAAATATTTGTTTGAATACAAACTATATCCTGCTTTAAATTCATATTTTGATACATTTGTTATTATTTATTTTTGTTATTAAATAATGAAATTTGACATTTCTTAAAACAGAGATTTAGTTAAAACCGTGATCATACTACCAGCCATTCACTTTAAATATGCCTATCTCGATTTAGGAATTACTTAGCTAGGTATCTGTTTTCCGATGCCCAAATCGCTAAGCATTTCCTAACGTTTGACAGCTGACACTTCAAAATGAAAATTGTACAATTTTATTGAATATTTTGATAGTTATAACGAAGAAATAGAAAGATATGCACAACATAAAAAAGAAAGAACAACTTGTTTTGAATTCTGTGATGAAAAATAGTTTTGGAAAAGATGTCCTTTTCATTAGAAAACAGAATTTTTATATACCTATACGAGTTTATATGATACAAAATTAATTAGTAAATACATAAATATATCGTTTTATTCTTTATTTTATATTTTGGGAAATTACATTGGGTATTCACATGTATTTAAATTCATAATTTCTAAAAAATGCCTTAGACAAATATCATAAATATGCGTTCCGGTTGTCATATTTTAAATCTTTTTTTGAAATCATAGGATTCAGTTTCTGTTTTTGTATTATTTATTCTATATTTTGCCATTTATATTTTTTTCTTCTTGTTCATTTTCATCTTTGTTTCATTTATATTTTCCACTTCTGTAATACAAATTTCTTTAAAAATTTAATAATTTTGTATACCTCAACCTCAGCGTAATATTAATAATATCTCCACATGATTTCCAAGATTTCCAATGTCAATGTAGACAAATACAAATGACAAATGTCATAAATTATAAAAATTATTCATTTATTTCCAGTGTGCAAATATAATATTACAAAAGTAACTAATAATCCGATGCCTACGTAAGTAATTCCTAGCTGGGCATTGCTTTGTTTGGTGAAATCCAAAATGGATAAGTATCAGTTTAGGCAGTTCTTAAATTTAGGAAATTCCTTGCTAGGCAACAGTTTAGGAATCGGTGGTGAAATCGGCCATAAGGGTGATTAGAGATAACCTGACTAATTACTAATTACTAGTACCAAAAATAAGAATAATAAAAATAGATAACAGGAAGAAAACTGTACTTACTAAAAAAAATGAATAAAACTTTTTGAATCCTGTCAGTAGGAAATTATTTTGATGTATACTTAACGGGGTAATTAGTTAAAACTGGTGCTTTCTAAACATATCTTAGTACCTCTATCCTAACGCACAAAATTAAAAATGTGACCAGCACAGTACCTCTCGCCATTTCCGTTTTGTTACACAAGTACCGAATTTAACATTTCTTGTACACCCAAATAATTGTAATATTACCGATTCTTTCACTCTATGAGGATTATTGTCCTACTCTTCTTAAATATTCAAGATGGTTCCAAATTATTGACGTGAATTTCTTAAAGACATATGTAGTGTGTCTGCTGTAAGTGGGCCACCATTGCTAACTTTCTTATTTGAAGAGATAGAAAGACGATTAAATGGACAAAGTTGGGCGATATTATACGACAAATTTAACGGTGGAAAATACAAAACAATTGAACATCAAATACGCGACTTATTCAACAAAATAACATTTTTTTAAATGGAATGCCATATTGAAAATGGTACCATTTAAAAGACTTTTATTATCTGAATATAAAAGTTCATTATCACTATGCCTCTAAAATTAAAAACAAAAGAGTTATTTCAAGTTGAAATTTAAATATTTTATTTCATATTTTGATACAAATATATTGTTGCTATGGAAAGAACAAAAACAAATAACGAAATTAATTATTAGCTAGTAAACTTAAAAAAATTGTTCAAAATGTTGACCATTTCTTTCACGACAAATGTGTGCTCTTTTTATCACTGACTTCATTGTTTTAGTCAACATCCTTTTTGATATTAGACCACAGGCAGCAGTAATTCTGTGTTTTAATTCATCAACAGTATTCACTGGTCTTTGATATACTTTATCTTTAATAAAACCCCAGGCAAAAAAATGTAGGGGCGTAAGGTCAGGTGACCGTGCTGGCCACGGAACAGGGCCATATGTGCCAATCCATTTTTGAGGGAATCATTCAAATTGTGCCTCACTAATTATTTTATGCAAAAATGCTTCAAGTAAAAGTTATAGAGATTCAAATTCTGCATCTAAATCAAGAAACGATTGTTCTAGTTCTTCAAATAAACGTAAAAATTAATTATAAAGTTACAGTTTTTATGAGTTTTTAGTCTAGGCAGCCATGGATTTATGACAAAAAATAAACAAATTCATTGTTTTTAACTGTCATTTAAAACTAAAACATTTAACCTTTCCGTTTCCGTAGCAAGCTATGCTATAACCATGGAAACTGGTGATGTATTCAATTATTCTAATTGACAATTGTTAATGTCAAGTGCAATTTACATAATATATGTTCGTGTTATAATTTTCCAAGGAATTTTCGGTATGGAATTTATAGAAAATAGTTATGTTCGTGTTGCAATTTTACTGGATATATAGAATCTCTTTCAAGTAACTTTCGGTTTGGTAAGGGATTTGTGCAAAATACATAGAATTGACGGAAGGTAACGTGCTGGACACATCAGATTTTTTGATTAAAATTATAAATATATAAATAAATATATCATCACGGCATATTACCCATTTCTGAGTGTGCCACAATCTGCTTTATCGCAGATATCGATAATGTTGATGACATATTTGTACCGGGCGGGCGCTTACCAGGCGTCACTTCATGGGCACTTATTGCTGGCGTGGAGAATGCACCACAGGGGTCACTTTTGTGCCATTTTAAATTAGAAAATATTTGGCGTCGGTCGGGATCAAATCCGGTTCTCCAGGTTCGCGAACAGACACTTTGTGTATGTATAATATAAATATATAGGTTAAACAATAGTTATTTACATTCGAGTGCATGTAAGTTGTATTTTACAGCGCGACAGCTTTGTTTAAGGCACGAGCCCTTAAGTGCTCGTGCCTTATTAGCTGGAGCGCTGTAAAATACTTCACGCGCGAGAATTGTATCAAATTTTTTGGCCGATGATAATGAAAATCACTTTTTTAATGAGATAGGTTATACTTCTGAAAAGGGTTATTTTAAAATATTGGGGTTAAGTCAATTTCCAAATTTGATCTTACCTCCATTAGAGTACTTCTTCTAGCGAAAATTTATTTGTAATAATAGACGTTGTTTATGACTGATAATCTATTTATTTGCTCATGTTTTCTTCGTAATAAATAATAGGTAGGTATCGAAATTTGACATTTCAGCAATTTTCGCCTCGCGTATTTGACAGGTATATCGATCGGTGACTATGTCGGTAACGGCGGATTTTTACAATAATGACAGGTGTCGCTGCCGTGATTTTGGTTTATATAAATTAATTTTAAATATAGGAAATGTTAAAGTAAAAAAAATAACTTAAGTAGGTAGTACTTTTTTACATGAACTTTATTATAGTAAAGATGATTTCTTTTCTAAATTCCCATAAACGTCCAGTGTATTTTGATTATTTTACCGCATAGTTAGACAAGTTACAACACAGTAAGCGTAAAATGTAGGTTACACTTGCTGTGTATACAATTGTAAAGTTCCCATTACACTTCAGGAGGGCAAAAAAATATTTCAGTTTATTTGCAACATTTTACTAACAAATGCTCGCAAGATTTAAATCCAGTACACGTACCTTTGTTTGAGCAATATACAAATTAGATCTGTATTGTTAATACACTCCACACAATACAAATATTACCATTCTCTGTATTCATCATCTTTCGTTCTTTTGCTAATGTAGCAATTTGCATTTGATCTGGTAAGAACAATGCTATGTTGCAATTGAATGCAATGCAACTTGATCGCCAATAAAGGCAGCGAGGTTCATATGGAAATAGCAACAATAAACCATGATACTCTACGAATTCTATACCTGCATTATTCTCGCATCGCCCAACTGGATTCTGCGTATTTATAATAGAGCCAGTGCAAGTGAAATGCACCTCATAAATAACATATTACAAATTCAAATTGAATTTATTTGCAAAGAGGATAAATCAGATTTTTAAGAAATATGTATATAAGCGATTTATTTCGAGTAGGAATTATAAGTTTTACAACAAGTTCACGAAATGGGCTCAGCTATTTTTCGCTTTTATATGCATATTTTTTTATGTCTTACTAGTATGTTATTGTTTTACAACAACCTCAACATTAGGTCCGTTACTGAGTAAATAATACCCTAGGGCGTATTAAGTTGCTCTGGTAATGTTGACAACAAACTGAGGTTAATAATACTGATACTAACATAAAGTGCAGTTAAGGTTAAGAAGCATTGTGAATTGTAGTCGTTTATAATCATATTTGTTTCATCACAAATACAAACCAGCATACTTCTTATTCTTAACAATAACATTGCTCGTCCATATTGACAGAAAAATAGCACAAGAAATATATTTTTTGTTTGAAAAAATGCTTTGTTTACAGAAACAAAATATTACCTAGATACCGCATTCACAGGCTATTTTGTAAGTTGTATTAAAATTTTGTGATTTATTATTTTTGTTTGATGAATTGTAGTCAGAAAAAATGTTTATTAAGAATTTCTAGTAAGACATAAAACGTTGAAGGCACCACGGGTGTTAAACGACAATTATTGTCCTTATAACAACCCTTGGTACCTTAATTACTATTACCTTCCGTTACCTTTAGGTAAGAAAAGTATTTATTGTCTTTGGTCAAAAAAATCGATGGTAAGTTTTGAATGAACAAGCACATTTAAGCGTCCCTAGAATACGATTTTACTAGTTTAACGATGATGTCTGTATGTATGTATGTATGTATGTATGTATGTATGTATGTATGTATGTATGTATGTATGTATGTATGTATGTATGTATGTATGTATGTATGTGTGTATGTGTGTGTGTGTGTATGTGACAAAAATTTCTCATACGACAACTCCAATATATGTATACTACAATAGGCTATTCCACGACATTTTTTTAATTTTTTTCTTGAAATACATAAAAATATAAGACCACATGTGAAAGTCCGAGTTAAAAATTCATCCAAATAAGCGAGATATTAAGGTCCGAATTTTAAATCTGCTTTGTGACGTAGGTAATGTGGATATACCAGAAGTGAACAAATAGTGGTTCACAAACCACGAAAAGTTGTTAAACAAATTACAAAATAATGTATATTTAAATTGTAATATTATAATTCATTGTTAGAGACATAAAATAAATTATTTCACTTAATTTATTTCACTTTTTTTCTCATTTTATAAAAATAAAGAAATTAGAACGTCACCCGAACAGCAACCGAACAAATCCGACACACCCAAAGAAGTATATTCTTAGTTAGGGCGGGGCTTCTCAAAATCGGAGGTCATACTTGGATCCTATTTGCTCAAACACTCGTGCACATGTCCTGCATCATCAAAAGCAAAACTCCCCGTGTCTTCTAGAAGGAATAATTTATAATAAAAGAAATATGGTTTTCCTTATCCTTTAACTATTATCATTCTTATTTTCAATAAACTTTTACTATTTTTGATTATTGTGGAATAGCCTATTCTAAAAATTATAATTCTCTCGTATTCCTCTTTTTTACATCCATATGAACAGCTGATTAGATTTTGTTTATAACTGATCACTCGAAAGGTCTCTTATTTGAAGTTCTTAACAGTTTTTCCTGAAAAATGCAGTTAAATACCATTTTTTGGCATTTTATGTGATTATCATTATGAATAAATGTCATTTTAGTCAGTCTACTCGTACTTGGTTCGCTAAATTTTTGAATACCACTATTTGGGACTACAATTTTTGAACTCGAATGGAGTTAAAATCTGTATAACTTTTGTGATTGGTTTAATTTAAATTCTGTTTTCGTCAATAAGTCGTGCAGTAGCCATGCGCATTAAAGAGCTATGTCTTTGCATGATCTGATCGAATCTGAGGTTCAAATCTACCGGCCGGCTAAGTGCGTAGTCGTTAAAATGCCAGCATCAAGCATTAATCGCACTCGCATGCGACGACCTGACCGGTTGTCCATGTTAAACATAGATGGTGCTACCTGGAGGTTTATTTCGGCTGCTGCACTAACTGCATAGCAATCAGTGGTTAAGTACACTAACTGCACTAGTACTAATTAGGTCACGAAACGAATAAGGATTTCTTAGGAACCAAAACAAATTTCAAAATCCCACACCCCATCTTGGGCATAAGAAAAAAGAAGAAGAAGTTTTCATCAATGTAATAAATCTACTCTAATAAAATCTTATTGACCACTCGATAATCAACGTCCACAAAAGGGAAATGTCTTTCAAGAACGTCGTCCGATTTACAATTCAAGTCAAAGAGCCAATAAAATTACCAGCTCCATCGGGCAATATTTTCATAGGCTTTTTCACCGTTCATCGAACCCATTACAAAGACGCCAACGCTGGCGTCATAGCGGCATCGCGACGTCGGCGTCGCCGGAGCAGGGCGATTTTGTGGGTCACTGCCGATAGAAACAGGAAAGATTTACTTCATTTTTCCGGTAATTGATTTTATTGGATGCGAACGTTCGATGCGGGATGTAATGATGTAATGTCACTACAGATATAAGTTATAATGATTTGGTTGAGATGTAAAAAATTGCAAATAATGTAATAGAAATAGTTCAGTTTTATTTAATTACATTCAGGATCAGGATGACTGGAAAATAGAGACAAATTTCCATTTTTTTTATTTTTCTTTTGGTTGGTACCTTGGATGATGAATGTATGGAGAGGAAATTTTAGTTTTGCCTTCTCAAGGTGTATTTGAAATAAAAACACTGTTTTTATTACAGTTGTGCACGTTTCGAGAGACCCAAGGCTATCATCAGCAATTTTAAAATCTTTAATCAAATTTTGTTTACTCTAATACTAAAATATTGTTTACATATTGACCCAGAAGCAGAGCTGGGCAGTAACTTGTTACTTTAGGAACTTAGTTACTAACTAGTTACTTTTACGTAACTTGTAACGTAACTTGTAACGTAACTTAGTTACTTTTTAAAATATGGTAACTGTAACTGTAACTTAACTTGCTGCGGAAAAGTAGTTGGTAACTTTACGGTTTTTAGTTACTAGTTACTTGAGTAACTTAAGTTACTTAAAGTAACTCACAAATTAGAATGTAACTTAAGTTAGTCAAATGCCCTCTGTAATGTGTAACTTTTATTTTAATACATAATTAAATTCAATATTATTGTTGATTGATTTCAAGCCATAATAGATAATAAAATAAGTAATTATATTTATTAATAATAGAGTTTTTGTACGGTAAACAGAAAAACTAAAAATAACACATTTTAACTTTGAATTCTAGAAATAAAAACTCACTAAATGTTAAATTTGACTTATAAAATATATTATTTTCAAATGTTTTCCTCGTTTACAAATGATACTTTTTAATAAATTATAATTAAACTGCCACTAAATCATCAAAATTATTCCAATTTTCAAGTTATACAAAAAATAGTGTATTTTGTTCGTTGTTCCAAGGGTTGCAAGACTTGAATTCGTCTCATTTTTGCAAATTCCCTTCTCACAAGATAAAATGTTACTTTTAATTTTTATATTATATTATAATGTAGATCCGCAGGGACTTTTTATCAGATTTTTTATCACAGCAACCGGGCCCTGATGGCCCCTTGTCAAAGCGGGCCCTATGCCGTGGCCTCGTGGGCCTAGGCGGTAATAAGGCCCTGTAGGTCCGTTAACATTAACAATAATAATCTGATTGGGTGTTGCCAAGTAATAACGTTAAAATTTAGGTTAACGTAGTTAGTGCAAAAACTCCCTGATATGTATACTACACAATAACTAAGTCAACAGTCAAAGTCTACACTTCACGCCATTAAAAGGAGTTAGAAAGTAACTCAAGGTAACTAAGTTACTTTTAATGAGTAACTAGTAAATAACTTAGTTCTTTCACCAAAGTAACTGGAACTTAAGTAACTTAGTTACTTTTTTTTGAGGTAACTGTAACTGTAACTAGTTACATTTTAAAAGTAACTTGCCCAGCTCTGCCCAAAAGTCAAACTGGAATGTGTTTGCGTACAAATCTCCAAAAAGTAGAGACAACTTCGCTCGAAATCGGAGACGCAATTCTATTAAATATTTTAAAATTGCTGATGATGAGAGCCTTGGATTCCTCAAAACGGCCGCAACTGTAATAAAAATAGCTTTTTTTTTAAATACAACTTGAGAAGGCGAAACTAAAATTTCCTCTACATATATTTTTATTATTTTTATAATTATTATTAAATTTAGATCTATAGTTTAAATTATAAAATTTCAGGTGAATTTAAATGACACGTTTTAGTATAAAAGGTCTTGAATTCTACTTCCAGTTTTGCCAGGAATGATATCATCGTTGTTATTTACATGATATTGACAACTGTAGAGAATCGATATGACATCTGGTGACTAAATTTTGAACTAGTGCATGACGGTAGGTGCGAGCAAATACAACATAATGTTAGCATACATTTTTTAAAGTATTTCTTTTATACGAAAATGAATATTGTAAAGCATGGTAAAAGCAATATTATGTGTTGTGTATACGGGTGTCATTCGCTTATGAGTAGGGAAACTCATTTAAGTTTCCACATTTTTCCAAATAGGTAAAAATAAAGTGAATATAACCACAAAAGCTGGTATTCAACAAACATTGGAGCTTGGAAGTATGTTTTACGTTTTGGAAAACAAATTTCCAAGTATATGAGAGTATGTTCGAGACATTACAAAGACAGTGACTTTATTCTTCCAGGTAATATTATTAATAATTATATTTGAAACATATTTATGATTATTTAAATTTTTAGAAATTCCTTCTCAACGGAGAAATTAAAGAAAGAGTGCTGTACCATCTTTGTGACGACAGAGCACTTTTTTGAAAACAGAGTGATGTTACATTTATAATTTCTCGATAACTATCGGTAATTCCACATAATATAATGTGATTCGCATTCAGAACTTCTTCGCCTGTTTACAAAATTAATATTTTAAATAAAGTAGTAAATGAACATTATTTACAATCATACCTTCAACAATAATCCTAGAATGATGAGTAGCATTTAGAAAGTCAAATATCTGAACAATACTTAGCTTCATTTTGAAGAAACACAAGCAAAATTGTATCATATGACAGTGACAGATTGTACACCTACCGTCATGCATCCGCCATATTGAAAGTGCTTGCAGCGCCTCTATCGGTCATTTCAGTTGAGAATATGCATAAAATACATAAATAGAGCTACTCTGTAGGAACCAGTAAAAATACTCCCTCACATTTTAAACATTGAATATGTATCTATTTTTTAACTTGTTGGACAGAAAGAAGATAGGACAGGCTTTTTTAAAACGTCACAAAATTGATACATTTTGCTTAAGAAAAAAATTATTGGCAGATTGGAGTTCGCAATGACATAGCATTTGACAAGATCAAGTGTGGAAAACAACTTCTTATATGTGGTGTCGGTTATCATTAGTGCATTTCTGGAGGCCTAATGTGTAATTTATAATAAAAATTAAATGAAATATCGTTTTAAATAAACGTTTATTTTTTATATAAAATCAACTTATTTAAATATTGATAGAATCAATGAAAATTGTGTGAAACTGGAGCCCCTTTGGTATCTGTATTTAATTACAATATTTATAATTGAATTTTTATTGCCGTTGGTTTAATATTCAATATTTAACCAAGTTTTAATTTTTCTTTAAAAGAACCTGCAACGTAATTATGTGTATTTTTCAGTTCAGCTCACAAATTAATGAAATACTGAAGACGCCTTTCGCCTTTGAAATTTTTCTATCTGAAAGGTTTTCTTATAAGTATAAGGATCGATAGAAACGAAACTGATCGATTTACACACAAATCAGAGACGAAAGTAGAACGTTTGCGGCCTGAAAACTTCAAAGAAAGTTTATGAAATTGTTTGAATTCCAATCATCCCGTATAAACTTCAAACAACAAACTCTGAAATAGTTTTCCGAAGGATGAGGGCGAAATTGAAATGGGAAGGACGTGCAGTCGCTCACACATTTCAAATTTACATTACGGAAGAGCATAATACTTGCACTCCACGGAGTATGGAGTATGGAGAGTGCTTCTCTTCATTATGCTCTGTGCTAGTTATTCTGTTAGACAAGTAGAGTATGCATACATATCTACATATTTGTATTTTTTTCATGATACTTAGGTTTCATATTTTCAATTTCAGAATATTTATGTTGATTCTGTTTCATGAATTTTCATTATTAACTATTTTTTCTTCTTCATCTTTTTTCCTTAAACCCAAGATGGGTGTCGGATTTTTGAGATTTGTTTTAAATGGGGGATTACAGCCCAATCGAATTAAAAAAAAATGTATATGCTGAATAACGAATATTAATAAAAAAATGAAATGGTATAATTGAGATATTTCGGAAATAAAGGGTTTTTTGTTATAGGGCTTCGACACTAATATGAAAATATTTTGATTGGCGTCCGAGAAACCGCCTATACATGCATTACAAATAGCGTGTTAGGAGGTGGGGATTACTACCAATGGAAGTTAAGAAATTCAAATTCGAAAGGAGGGGCTAACATTCCTGTACTGCAGTTTCCATTATTTATTATTTCTCATCAATAGTATGGGAAATATTTATTATATAAAGTTTACTTAATATTTAGCAATGGCACCATGTTTCAATTTTACATCTTTTGAGCTTTGTCACAAAAATTGATAATTCGCATTTTGAAAATTAATACAATTTTTGGAATTATTTTCGTACATATAAGTATTTTATTTATTATAATGATGAAACAAATAAAGTACCGTTATTGCAACATTTATAATGACTCCTGGAATGGAAACTAAAATTTGTATAATTGAAAACCATAATATTCATTGCATGTATTTATATATATTTTTGTTATTGTTGATGATAGACTAATTTAGGCCAAAAGTCAGAATTAGAAAAATCCAATGACAGTACACACAATATTTCTCTGAAGTAAACCAGCTTCCTTTATTTGAAGATATCGTTTTTATTTTCCAATAAATATGTCAAGGATTCAACCTTTTATCTCGCTCAAGGAACTAAGCTCTAATTCCAGATAAATTGAAGCCGTTTTTACGTTGCCTGCTGGCTATTTTCAACAGAAACGAAACGTCATTCGATACTTTCAGCTGTAATTTAAACTTCAAATTTCCAGATGGTTATTGGTATTGGCAGAGTTTTAAATCCAATTTAGAAAGACAGGAAAATTGATGAAATTTATTTATATAAATATATTTCATTACGCCTACCAGTATCTTGAATTTGAATTTAAATCTCAATGGGCTACTTGCATGGTACTGAAAATCCGATTTCTATCACTATATACGTAATGTTATGTTGAAAACATATATAAAAATATAAATTTTATTTTAAAAAAGTTATTTGTTTTTTAGTAAATTAAGAAAGAAAATTTTCTGTGACGCCATTATATTGAACCGAGGAAGAGAACCATGTTTAAGAATGTAACTTATAGATGACATTGCGTGCGAGAAAGTTTTAATTTGAATTTTACATTTTGCTCTCTCTGGGCTCTCAAATATATTAATTACTTCACAAATAAACACATAGGTAGTTACATGTAATTTAAAATATCGATACGAAAAAAACAAACTAAAATACTAACCTTCAAGCTATTGTTGAAACGTCAAACAGGAAATCTACATTATCCGTACAAACGAACGCTATGGCTTTACGATCACTCATTGGTGCGGCGTAATTCTACGTCATACATGGCGGGAATTCAAATAATCAAATTACATTATTTTTTTTCTGGCTAATTAATAAAAATTATGCCAAAAGAAAAAATCTGTTGTGGCCAGCACAAGACCTCTCGCCATTTCCATATTAGGATATATAAGTATAGTACTGCACTTCGCTTTCGAACCGTCGTTTTATAACAAAATATTACAGAACTTTACCCAAATATTGTTTTTTATTGTATTTAACATGTCTTCTGCACACATATAATTCTAATTATATATATTTTTCATTGTATGAGGAAGTTTCTAAATGTAAGAGATTGTTCCAATTCATTAACCAGATTGGCGGTATTTCTGATGGATATATGTATTTTACCACAATTTTACCTATAATTTCAAATATTTAATTAATAAAACAATAAGAAAAATTAAATATACTTCCCAGAAAAAGCTATCAGAATGTCACTAAAACTGTTGATATTTGACAATGACATGTGTCATGTTATAAACATTGGAATTTGTCAACTGGTTTCCTTAGTGCCTTAGCCTCTGCGATAAGTGTACTCTATAAATTATAGTGTCTTTATCTCTAAATCTATGCAAGATATAATAAAATTTTTAAGTGTATTACATGGAGAATTTTATGTTCTTCAATATTTAATAAAAAAAAATCCCAAAAAATTATATTTAGAATAATTTTTCTAAGAAACTACTACTTCCGGTTGTTCAATTGTTACCAAAATCTAATCAGCTTTTCCCAGGAATGTCAGATTGAGGAAATTGCAGTTAAATATTTTTTAAGTCTTATAGTTTTTGAGCAATCGTGTCTACAACATCCAGACATACACACATACACACATACACACATACACACATACACACAGACATCATTTTAAAAATGTTATAATCGGATTGTAGGGACCTTAAATCGTGCTTATTCAATAAAATCTGGATATGCGAATTTTAGCATGAATCCAATACCTCTCTTAGCGAGAGGTAAAAATAGGGGTAGCAAGTTTTTACCTGCTCTTTAAAAATATGAAATAAAAAAAGGTGCGCAAGTAGCCCATTGACGGTAATATTTTTCAATTTCCGAAAGCTTGGGTTTTAATAATAAATATTTTAATGAAGTCTTTATCATAATTTTGCAAAAATAAATACAAGCGTCAATCTCTTTCCCATAACATCGAGTACCTACAGTTGTTTATGCCCTAATTGTATGCCTTTGTATACCTTTAAATGTAATTTTTTGGCCAATGTGTGTTATAGAAATTAAAGATTATTAAATTTTCTACAGATATGTATTCATACTTTTTACCTCTCGCTAAGAGAGGTATTGGAATTATGCTAAAATTCGCATATCCAGATTTTTGTGGATAAGCACGTTTTAAGGTCCCTACAATCCGATATAACATTTTTAAAATGATGTCTGTGTGTGTGTATGTGTGTGTGTGTGTGTGTGTGTGTACCTTATTCTACAAAAAAGCATTTCCTACTTTCAACTACATCTTCTTGCCGGTATTACAATCACTAGTTCACTACCGCTACGGTAAATCCCTGTTCCCAATCACGTATCCTCGCAGTTACTCTCTCGTCCAATGCTGTAACCAACGACCGCCGTCCAGTGGCCAGTTGAGAATACTCAAATCTCTACACGGTAATACGGTCTGATTTTATCTGGCTTCCCACCAGAGCTGAGTCAATCCTCAAGATTTTCCCTTCGATTTGTTAAATTGCTTGCACAGATTTTAGATTCTAAATCATTGATATTATGATTACAGTATTCAATGGGGTATTCCGGTGATATGGAATTAATGTAAAATAATAGTGACATTTTAAAAAGAAAATAGTAAATAAAGCAATAGTTTTCTGCAATGGAACAGTTTGCAGCGTTCGTAAATACGTAGGTATGTATTTAAATTAATAAAAATTAAATAGCGGGAGGTTTTTTCTATAGTTTCCATCTTCATATAGTAGAAAAATATAATAAAACATGTTTAATAAAAAGTTTTAATTCATAATTTAATGTTACAAAATTGGAATTTTTACAGTTCTAGAAACGTCCTTGACATTAGTGACGTCAAGTTGATAATCTGTTGCTCATTTCAAAGTAAATATTTTCGTTTAAAAACACAGATGGTGGCAGTAGTTAACACGCGCGGGTATATTTCTTGTTTGACATTTCGTCCACTTTATAATTATTACTCCTATTTTTACCATAAACAAACACAGGACAAACACCGAAATACACGCTGCTACTAAAATCATATGTAAACAAGCAAATGGCTGTCATGAACATGTGGAATTAGGCGCTGAAGTTCGTTGCAGATGTCACCATCGAGTTGACGTCATAAGTGCGCCATGATAAGAAAATTTGAACTGCGATCTCATGTGATGCATACATTTCTTACTCAAAGTTAGATATTCAGAGTCCTACTGGTCTGTACTAATGTAAAAAAATATTTTTAAAATATGTCGTAATATAACCCATTCAGAGTGGTTATGTTAAACATAGAGTTATAAAATATATATACACATAGAGGGCGCCTAAACACTCAAAGCTGATGTCATGCGGGGTAAGCTTGTGTTTGTGCGGCGGCCATCTTGGGAAGATCAAGTGTATATAAGCGTTCTCCAGTTATTTGATTATTTTACGTTAATAATTGATTTTAATTTGTGTTATTTGAATGTGAAACGTTTGTAATTACATGTCAACGACTTGTGCCTTCGGTTGTAATAACCGAATGTCCGTAAAAACTTTAAAACAAGAAAAAGAAAAGGAAAAAGCGATGACAATTCACAAGTAAGTATTATTTTACTTATACATATTATTAATGTTTAGTTCATATATTTTATTGTATTTTTTTACATATTTCATGTAAAAATATTAACTTATTTTTTGTAATAAATATGTTTGTACTTCGTATTTATTTGTATTGTAAATATCATAAATATATATTTTTATATGAAATTTCTAGCCTCAAATTATTTGCCTATTCGGTACCCAGTTTTTGTAAGTTTCTATCTCAATCATTACAATTGTCATAAAATTCGAACAGTTTAATTTCTATAAAAAATATTTTATTAAAGTTTAATCGCAATACACTTCAAATTGAAGATTTTTACAATTTTTTGGTTCTTTCAAATTTAAATTTAATTAATTTTAATACATTTCTTACTGAATTAAAGCTTGCTAATTACAAATAGCTTCAATTTCTGTTACGTTATTGTATTTTTGTAACAAAACTGAAGAACGTTGATCGTCCCAAGATGGCGGCCACGAGATTCCCCTTCCGTCTCATGGCGACAAAAACTATGTCCACATCTGTACTTTACGCTCTCTCTAGTCCTATTCTATACTCTAAGATGTTAAATATAGCGAGTTTCTTTATGTTTCTTTATTCAACAACTATACCATCAGAAATTGAAAATGACGTCACGATGAATAGCTGATGAATCCGATGGATAGCCTAAGCTCCTAACCTTAAATATAGGTAAAAGAACCGTCGCTCTATTGCAATCATCAGATTCTTCATCAAACAATGAAGAATCTGATATGGAAGTCATAATGATAATAAAAATCATCTACATCTACAACCATCTCCTTTCCGTTATGACCGAGATATAATGTTTTCTTATTTGAATCATGCATTTGGTTTTCTACCAAAATCTAATCAGCTCTTCCCAGGATGTCAAATTAAGGAAACTGCAGTTAAATATTTTTTGTCTTATAGTATTTGCGAAGCCCTGGCTCCAACATTCACACACACTCACACGCACACACACACACACACACTCACACACCCACACACACATACGAACATCATCGTAAAAGCGTTATATTCGGATTATAAGGACCTTAAAACGTGCTTATCCACTAAAATCGGGATATGCGATTTCTTGTTTTGACTACTGCAAGTAGAGTAAGTCCGGGAGAGATGCCACACCTTTTTTAAAAGTCTAATAACTCTTACCTCAGTAAAAATTTATTGCAATATTACATAAATGCAGCGGTGTTTGATTAATAATATGTTATTATTGCGTTTATTGTTTGATCGTTGCCCAGCAATGAACACATTCAATTGAATATTTTGCATATTTCAACTCCCACAATTTATTCCAATAATTTAATAATTATTATCAAATTGGCATAAAAGAAAAAATTATTTCATAAGTAGAAATTATCCCTAAGTTGAAAAATAATTGTTCGAAATCTTTAGTATTTTTAGAAAAGTATAAAAAGACATGTAAATATTACTCTAGGAAAACAACAGAATGAACAACAAAACATAAAATTATTTTGACTGTTAAAAATTTAGATTTTCACCCGAGGTTCAATATAATGAAAGTCTAAATTTCATGATACAATGACAAACGATTCCATTATACAATGATATTATAATTTAAAGTTTTATGTATGAAATTGATAGGCTTGAATTATAATTCTTTTAAGAAAATGAATTTAGGATACTTATGATGGTACCATTAAAAAGGTGACTTCAAAATTTTTGCTTTCAAATTTTTGACCTGCGTTTCCTAGGATCTATATAATAATGCAATATAATTATTTGTTGCAACTCAGTTGTCAAGAAAACTTATTTATTGATAGTTTGTTATTAGTAAATCATTAATACATACAAATCATGTTCGTTGATATAATTTCAACAAAACGTCAAATTTACTGTCAAAGAATAGCTTCTTAGCTTATATTTTATGAAATCTAATATTAACATTTACTGTCAAACATTAAATTGAATCGAAATGTATAATTCATTTTTGTTGTTCTGGATATCATTCGTGTGCCATTCGGAGTTGTATTTATGTGAAAAAGACCTAAATCCTAAATACAAAATGCCAAAATGCGTCATCGGACACAGCCTAAATTTATATGCCCTATATCTAGTGATTATTTAGGATTTTAGGAATTAAATTTTAGTGTTTTGCAGGAGCACACTATGCCTTGAAGTTAACGCGCATTAATTAAACAAATCATGTTCGTTGCTATAATTTGAACAAAACGTCAAATTTGTTGTCAAAGAATAGCTTCTTAGCTTATATTTTATGAAATATAATATTAACATTTAATATGAAGCATCAAATTAAATTGAAGTGTATAATTCATTTTTGTTATTCTAAAGAGTTGCCATACAAACCAATGGATGTTATTAGTGTGCCATTCAGAGTTGTATTTATGTGAAGAAGACCTAAATCCTAAAATCTAAATTTCGAAATGCGACATCGGACACAGCCTAAATTATCAGTATTTTAGAACAGTGAACAGTAGATCATCGTCAGTCAAACGAAAGAATCTCAAATATTGATAAGGGTATCGTGTACGAGACCAGGACCGGCTCAAGGTATATAGGCGCCCTGAGCCAAAAGTCAATATACCCCACATTTAGATAAAAACTTCAAGATTTTCAAAAATCTAATTTTTATGTTTCTAGATACTTCTCAATGCGCTGATTCCAAATTTTGAAACCGCAGGTCGACATCTATTTTCGTTCTCGAGATATTTATATTCAAAGTTTTGCTCTAAACTGCTTATTTTTGGGTAATAACCCAAAAATGGGTCGAGATATGAATTTAGCGACAACACCATTCGATTCTACGGGCAAAATTACATAAGTACTCAAATTTTCAAAATTTTTGAACACCGCATACAATCTCTAAAGCAAAATAACTGAAAATGGCCAAAAATCGCAAAAATCTAAGGTGTACCCCTTACGATTTTTTCAGATTTTGGCTATTTTCATGGGTTTTCAAGCTTTTATTCATAAAAAATGAACTGGTTGGACAAAAATTATGAAAATTGCTATACTTATGTATTTTTGTCCGTAGAATCGAATGGCGATGTCGCTAAATTCATATCTCGGCCCATTTTGGGGTTAATACCCTAAAATGAGCAGTTTTGAGCAAAATTTTAAATCTAAATATCTCGAGAACGAAACGAGATATCGACCTGCGGTTTCAAAATTTGGAATCAGCGTATTGAAAAGTATCTAGAAACATAAAAATTTGATTTTTTAAAATTTTGAAGTTTTTATCTAAATGTTGGCTATATTGACTTTTGAGGCAATAATTCAAAATTGGTAGAGATATAAACTTGATAGTAATATTATTTGATTGTAAACAGAATGTTACGTAAGTGTACGCATTTTTAGAGTATTTGAACAACAATACCTAAAGGTGACGGAAGGTAAAAAACCTCTCTAGTGAAGTGTCGTAAGACAAAAAAATGTAAAAATCTCGGAACCCGGTTCCACTGAATGGATTTTCGTGAAACCTTTTCTATTATATTGTTAAAAGTTTAAATAAAAAAGTTTACCTACCAAAATTTGCCGATCTCAATTACAACAATTTTTAACAACAATTAATTGAAAAATGAGAAAAATATGAATAAAAAAAAATTTGTAGTAAAGATTTCTATTTTATGTACAATAAATTATATTTTTATAGTAACTTTAAAATGTATTTATAATTTTTTAGCAAAAAAAAATTACATCAAAAAAATTATACTAAGGCGAGTTGTTCAAAATCGTATACGAGTACATATCGGACCGAAGATACAAGAAAAGGTAAAATATACTTCATTAATTTTTAGAAAAAAATAAATATCTGCAGTAGTGCCAAAGATGGTAATTTAACGCATCTATTTTTACCGGTTGCTTTTACGAAAGAGTTGTACCTTAATGTATTTAGATCTTTTATTTTTGGGGGGGCAGCGTATAAAGCAAGCGTACATGTAACACCAGCGTTAAAAATGTCATTGGCGTCTTTACATTCATTTTTAAAAACTGCTGCAGCATTTTGTAAGTCCGGTCGTTTCTCGAATTTTTTTTAAAAAACATTTTTTCCCCGTTGGAAAAAAACCGACGTCGTGTCACAACCACTAAAAGAATGTAAAAAATCTGTTGTGGCCAGCACAAAACCTTCCGTCAATTCGATGTATTTTGTACATATCCTATACCAAAAGTTCCTTGAAAAAGATTCTATATATCCTGTATAATTGTAACAAGAACACACTATTTTTTACATATCCATACTGAAAGTTCCTTTGAAAAGATTCTAAAATCTAATAAAATTTTAATACGAATACGAACGTACATTATGTATTGCATTTAACACTTCCTCCTGCTTCAACTTTGCCCTATTTTATTAGAAGTCGCTGTTTCTTACTCTTCTCTTCTACTCATTCCTGTCCAAAGCACCTTCG
Source organism: Ophonus ardosiacus (assembly GCA_943142095.1). Lineage (NCBI taxonomy): Eukaryota > Metazoa > Arthropoda > Insecta > Coleoptera > Carabidae > Ophonus > Ophonus ardosiacus. Next base: position 52,345,877 of record OW964828.1, on the reverse strand, counting down.
TGACACAGTTCTTCCTCTCTCAAATCTTCTGCTATACAGTCCTTCCGTCTTCTCTTTTGCCTTTCTTGTACTTCTGGCATTATAAGTTCCTGTCTTGAGGCGAGGCCGCAAATGCAAGTCACTAGCGAGGGACACTCTGTCACTTATATCACTTTCATATCATCATATACTTTCCACTTTGGTTTTGCACTTGCCACTGACATCTGTCAATTAGATTTTTTTGGATATATTGTTTTCATAATTTTTGCAATGCTGACTGATTTTCGAAAGTTAATCTCCCTTAATCTCTCTATAACTCTATATCTATTGAATATGAAGGAAAATGTATAATCGAACCTTATAGAGAATAAGATATTCTTTCTATTGATAATCACATAAAATGTCGAAAATGATATTTAACTGCGATTTTTCAAGAAAAACTGTTAAGAACTTCAAATAAGGGTACTTCCGGTTGACCAATTATAACCAAAATCTAATCAGCTCTTCATAGGGTTGTAAGGAAGAGGAATACGAAAGAATCATAATTTTTAGAATTGTAGTTTTGGAGTTATCGTCGGAGAAAAATTTGTCACACACACACACACACACGGACACACACACAGACACACACACGGACACACACACACACACACATACAGACATCATCTTAAAAATAGTACATTCGTATTGTAGGGACCCTAAAACGTGCTTATTCATTAAAAACTCACCACCGAATTTTTTGACCAAAAACAATACCTTCCTTTTGACGGAAGGTAAAAAGGATATGCTGTTTACACTTTGGTAATAATGTTTCCAAACTTTTAGATGAGTACACTTTTTGTGGTATTTTGCATTTTGCTGGTTTTTGAAAATAAATTTCTCGATTTTTTGATGAGAACGCAGTTAGTGAAAGTATAACATCCACATCCTTGGAAACTACAACGATATTTTCGCATTGTAAATTAATTGCGGTTTCAATTGTTAATCTATCGGCATCAGCTTCCGCTTGACAAGAAAATATTTGATTTTCTGCAAGTGTGTTTCGTAGCATATCTATGAGGCTACTTTTATTTTTGGCATTCGCTAAAAATTTGTCTTGTCCTATTTTGAAAGACATGTTTTTGTCGAATATGATGTCATTACATGCATTTCTTTTAGAGCGACGAGTTCTTTCGATCGATTTTGTACTGTTTTTTTTTGTAACCATCAAATACTACAGAAATGTTGTGTCCGTAATTGTTACGTTAATATCTTATGTAGTGTTCACAAATAGTGCCGAAATTTTCATCCAATTGCCACTTGCTACGGTGTAGTAACATCCCTCCATCAATTACGTAGGAAAATTTTTGTACATCGTTCACATTCATCGTCATTTCTGGGAATAGGTCATATAATGCAGATTTTTTTGTTTTGTGCATTTCACCATCTTCAAAAAGAACCAGAGGATAAGGGGCTAATTCAAAAGTCATATAGGTTTTTAGTTCTTCGTCTGATTTTTTTAAAACGCAAATACGTTGAAATAAAAGTAGTGGGAATGATATCATCATCCACTTTTATTTTGCCTGAGGAAGCCAATAACGGCGTCAGGGACAGGTATGTATTAGTTATCTTATGTAAAATATAACTTTAATCGCAAAACAAAATAAAGGTTTTAACAGAAAATGACTGTAAACTCCAAAAAAATAATGATTATTTATTTTAATAATTAAAAAATTGAGATCGGCAAAAATAAATGGGTAAACATTTTAGTATTTAGTGTTAAAAACACTTTCCAAAAAGTTTTACAAAAATCCGTTCAGTGGACCCGGGTTCCGAGGTATAAACCTTACGGCGCTCCACTACTCAGAATTTAAAACTAACAAAAATCCAAGAATGATTAAATTATATGGTAAATTTCCGTGCCTTCACTATCGCAAATTTATGTCATTTCTTCCTGACTTGATTATTTCGCAATGGCATGTTCAATAAATTACACAATTTATTTACATAAAACTAACTTTGAGGGGCTCCAAAATTTAATAATACAGGACAGGTATATATTTCATACATTGATTTTTTTTGTTTATTTATATATTTGTCTTTAGTTTTTATATTTTTTGGGCGTCCCAAACAGCCAGGCGCTCTAAGCCAGTGCCTAAGTGGCCGCCACTGTACGAGACAACTTCATATAGAATACATTTTATAAATGTTTCTTTACTTTTGAGCTCGAGGTGGTATTTTTTCCTAAATTCGTTAGTGTTTACAGCATAAAATGAATAACCAATAAGTTCCAAAGTAATTTTTCCTCATTACATTGATTTGAAACGAGCAAAAAGAAGTACAAATCGCCGATAATGACATTGTCGTTAAATCTGTCTTCATTAACATTATTAATGACGCGTCCATGGTGTTCGTTTAAATCAGGCTGGTCCTACGTCTTTCGGTTCGAGTGATCGTTTAATATATTGCCGAAGACGCTTCCAAATCATGATTGATACACTTTTCGCAATAGCTAGGTTTGGAAATAATAAATCTGTCCCATCCAAAATGCGTTCGGTAATAAATGGAACTCCTTTGAATAACATTCGCTTCTATATTCATTTCTTGAGGCCGGGGCGATATTTCAAACTGTCTTTAGTCTTATAGTTGTATATTGAGTTTTATTGCTATTTATTTCCATTATTCAATATCTCAGATTTCTATTAAGGAACTCTTTACAAGAAAAGTATTGGAATTTAATCTATTTCTTTGGTAATGTTTTCAATGCATTTAATAATGTAAACCTGAGGAAAAAAGTTGACAAAGAAATTTTATAATAAGTGAGTTTTCTTATAATACTGTAAGTTTGATTATTTGGGTGAAAGTAAAAATCAAAGAAATATTAATTTTTATTAAATTTTATTAGACAATAATTAGGTAATAAGATAATTAAACGTAAAAGTACGAAAAGTAGTAATTATTGCAACAATGGATAGAAAAGTTTACCTCGATATTTTAGAAGCAAATTTAAAACAAAGTGCCGAAAAATATGGCCTTAACAAACAATTTTAATTTCACGCATCAGAAAAATTCGGCAAATAATTCGCGTCTATAAGAGAATGCGTACTGTATAATATTAAAAATATGCTTAATCATGCCTCACAGTCTCCGGACTTTAACCAGAATGAGAAAGTGCGGAAAATTCTTAAAATAAATAAGAATATAAAACAAAAAAAAAAAATCAAAATTAATTACAAGTAAAATTACAGACTCATCGCTTAGTTACTAGTGAAAAAACCAAAGGAAAACCCTCCAAATATTATAATTCTTTATGAGACATAAATAAATGGTTTATTATTTAAATGTTTTGGTTGTCGTACGGAGACGTTTTTGTCATGAAATTATAGCTCTGTTCGATGAGAATTGCTTGAAGTGCAGAGCAGAATAGTGCAGTGCAATGTAGTGTACACTAGTTCAGTCTAATTCTTGTGGTTTCATAAAACACACTAGTGTATATTTGGGCAAGTTTGCTCAGTTGTGAGTAATCAAGCCAAGCGTAGCCAAAGGTGTAAAAGGTTAGGTTGTTTATAAACACAGTCATATCATAAAGCTGCAAAGAAGTGACTGCAGAAATGTCTGTTTTAAAGAGCATAATGTTTGAACTAATAAACGATTCTGACGAAGATCAATCATCACTTGATTCTTCATCAGATTCAGAGACAGATATATTAATTAATTCTTTATACCGTGAGTATTTTTTAACGTGAAACATTGGGTTTGTCATATCCATAGGTACGATTCGACATTTGATTGACAGCAATGTAATTGCGTGTCCCATTTAAAATGAAACATAGGGAACGAATTTGACATTTGATAAGACGTCAGTAGAGGTTAATTTTGTTTAAATAATTATACCTGCTTTCCAAATTAAATTTAGTGTACCTTGTGCTCGACTGATTTTCTAACTTGGCCAAATTTTTTACAATATTTAAATATAATACTCTGTAAAATTCATTCCCTATGTTTTCAATGAGACAGGCAAATATATAACTGTCAATCAAATGTCAAGTCGAAACTTATAGGAAAATTCAGCGGTTATCTCTCATATTGACAAGACGTCATTAGAGGTTAATTTTGTTTAAATAATTATACCTTTTTTCTAAAAATTAAATTTAGTTGCAAAAAAAATATTGTGTGCCCGAAATATGTTTAGTGCTCTCGAGTGGTTTTCTCACTTAGCTAAATTTCTGACTTAGCTAACATCTGTCAAATTCGTTCCCTATGTTTCATTTTAAATGGGACACGCAAATACATTGCTGTCAATCAAATGTCAAATCGTAACCATGGACATGAAAACCCAATGTTTCACGTTAAAAAATACTCACGGTATAACAAAACAAAGAGAATATACTATATCTGAATCCATTATTTTATTTTCTCAATGTGTAAAATTTTCGGTTAATAAACAGATGTGTAGATAGGATAGAATTAAAATGTCTACCGAACAACATTTAGTTACCCCCACTCCTACTTTGCACTTTCTACACCACCTCGCGAGTCAGGTCAGAAACGTGAGCACTAGTTCTTAAAATTTTTGTCATCGAACAACCTGCCAGAATATGCCCGTTTCTCATAAAACATGTTAGTGTAAGAAAGTTAACACTAGGGCGGCCTAGTACATGTCATCGAACAAAGCTTATGAATACTTTCAATGTTTGCCCCATAATATAAATAAATTAAGTAAATTATTTGTTTATTTTATATTTATAATAACCTAATATACTGCGTTTCATTTTGGATTAAAAGAAAATTAAATATATTGGGTTTTAGACTGCTATTTTTCCTAAAATACATTAAAACTATTCTCGTACGGAGACTTTTTTGTATGACTGTATGTAATTAATTTTAGTTATGAATAAGATACTATATATTTTATTTGTTGTAACAGTAGTTTAAAGTGCTGAATATAATGTAAATTCTGAGTATTAGTTATTTGTCATTCATATGAACCTAAATTTCAGAGTTCATTTGCACTCTTGCTTACAATATCATTTTATTTTAACCTTTCTTTGTTCCAAGGGTGACAACACCTTGTATTTGACTTTCAAAGTTCTTAGAATTGTTTTTCCCTATACTTTGAGACATAATTCAGCATTTTACACTTCTTAAGTTCTTAGTTCATGCCCGATCTGCATTCGTTGCATCCGTTCTTAGAACAGTTTATTTCAAATGACTTTCAGGGGACATCCTTTGTTTTCTCGCTTAAAATCCTAAATCATCATTATTACCCTACCACGTCTTTGGTAGCATTGGCGCGGGTGTGCGACGGCAGGTTGACAGAACTATGCTCCATATTTGAATATAGTATGCTGAGTTGCAGTAAGACCGTCAACTCATAAAGTTGTTATGAGACACTTGAACTAGACAAGAGTCTCCACTCGATACTAAATATAGATCTTCGTAAATGTAATAAACCAACACTATTTAATAAATTAACAATTCTTTGCTTGTTCGAACCTACAATTTCAGCTAGTCAATCGAATAAACCAGTGTCGTTATAGGGAGACCAGCTAATTGTAAGTTTATAACATATGGTTAGAGGCAAACTCAAATGTTGTGCTGGTACGGACAGGCAAAGTAGAAGACAGAGCTTTAACTGGGAGGCACGTAGTGGAATACTTTTAGTTCAAGAATGTTCCCAGTTCCAGACTCTAGACTCTAGAGTAAACTTGCTGACTTGTGAGGTGTAAGTGATGCCAACTTACGGTGATTAAGATTAGTTTACAAAGGACTTGGCGTTTGTGATAATATTAATTATAGCTAATTGTCTGCTACGAGGTTAAACCCTGATTAAATCTTATCTCTTTACATATTAAAAATACGTAGATAACTTCACAAGCAGAGAGCGACGAATAATTTATATTAATAATTGTAAAACTAAAATTGTCGAAAGATTTGATGTTAATAGAACCAAATATGAATGTTTTAGGCCCGTATTGAAAACGCACTTTTATAATAAAAGCGCTTTTATGGAGAACATTCCTCTTAAGAATACGAGCATAATATAAAAAAAATCTGTTGTGGCCAGCACAAAACCTTCCGTCAATTCGATTTATTTTGTACAAATCCCATACCAAAAGGTCCTTGGAATAGATTCTATATAATATCATGTAAAATCAAACACGAACACATACTATTTCTATTCTATAAATCCAATATAATTATAACATAAACATACACTAAGTAAAATGCACTTGACACTTCTTCTTATTCTTCAGCTTCCCCTATTTTATTAGAGGTAGCTGTTTCCTCTTTTCTTCCACTCATTCCTGTCCAACACATCTTCTTGACACAGGCATTCCTTTTAGTCTTCTGCGATACAGTCCTTCCATCTTCTCTTTGGCCTTTCTCTGCGTGTCATTTGCGAGGAGCACTATGACATACCAATTTTGTGATACTACACTTTCCATATTTGGTTTTGCACTTGCAACTGACATCTGTCAATTAGATTTTTTATAATATATCAGCATCAGCTGTTTCCATGATAAATAGCAAAGCTGACTAATTTTTGAAAATTAATTTCTTTATAATGCTTTAAATCTACATCTATTGAATATGAAGGAAAATGTATAATCAAACTGTAGCAGAATATTTTCTTTATTATGTATAATAACAAAATGTCAAAAAACAATATTTAACAGCGTTTTTTTAAGAAAAACTGTTAAAAACTTCAAATAAGGGTACTTCCGGTGGATCAATTATAACCAAAATCTAATCAACTCTTCATATGGATGTACAGAAGAGGAATACGAAAGAATTACAATTTTTAGAATTGTAGTATTGGAGTTACCGTAGGAGAAAAATTTGTCACACATGGACATACATACACACACACGGACACACACACACACACACACACACACACACACACACACATACATACATACATACAGACATCATCTTAAAAATAGTAAATTCGTATTGTAGGGACCCTAAAACGTGCTTATTCATTAAAAACTCACCACCGAATTTTTTGACCAAAGACAATACCTTCCTTACCTAAAGGTGGCGGAAGGTAAAAAAGAGGAATTGCTGCAACAATGGCAGTCTGCTAGACAACAAGTAATAAGGGAAAAAATTGTGACATTTTTGTTAAATTCGTCACTAAAGTAGCTGGAAATGGTATCCTAGTAACTTGTTATCATTATGCATTAGGCATTAAAACAATTGGTGGAAATGAGGATTTATGCTTTATGAAACAAATTAATTTTCGTTATGAGCATAAATAATAATTTTGACAAATGTTAAAATAAGAAAAGCTGATATTTCTCCTAATAAATTTTCTCCGTTGACAGTAATAATTCTGAAAATTAATGACTTTCTCAGCCACAACAAAAAGAAACGAAGACTGCATAACTATGCTAATTATATTATAGTTATAATTATCCACAAGGGCCCAACTTATAAGATAAATTTATCGCAGTGCAAATAGAACTAAACGATGTATTAATTACATTAAAAGTCACCACTTTATTAGGAAATCCCTCCGCGAAAAGATCGGGAGATAAATTGTCAAGGGCGGCCCTGACAGGGATGGTCCTTCGTCTTTCCATCCTGCTGCTAAGCACGGGGCAGGAATCAGTGGCGTGCAGGATATAAAAAAATATGGTGTGGTGTCAGTACATACTTATATTTTCAGGTCTAATGCCCGTATTCATAAACACTCGTAAAAATTTTAAAAGGTTTGTTATAATTTTTATCCAATAAAAACAGTCGACATTGAAAGAAAAATCGAAATTTTATTTGTCAAGTTTGATTCTATTTGTCAAAAGTTATAACGAAACGTATTGAAACGTTACGAGTGTTTATGAATATGGGCATTAATGTATCGAAATATTTTTTCTTTCGAATGACGATGCTCTAATATTTTTATAACGGTTACGACTGCATTTCAATTTATAATGTAAGTTGAAATATTTACAGGGTAGCACGTACTTTAGAATTTTTTCATAGAAAACAGGCGAATGGTTGTTGCAAAGACTTACACCATTTCATTTTTTCAGCTTTTCAACAGTGTATACTTTATCTATGATTTTACGCACGGACGTATCATAATTTGACAATTATACACGAATTTCTTTGACATAAACGTCATTTTATAGCCCGCCGGGCTATAATAAAACGTATATAATATAAACAATACAATACAATATAAACAATTTAAACAGGCAACATGAAAAGTTTTTATTACAAATCGAAATTTTTTATATTCTTTAATGAAAAATGAAAATTAATTTTGTGATATTTATATGGAAAGCATGGAGATACACAAAATAAAACTCAAATGACATAACTAATAAACAGACAATAAACTGTTGTTCTCCGCTTTCATAGCAACACTAGATACTGGATGTACGAGGACAAATTCTTTTCGACACAATTTTTCTAACACTCATAATTTGAAAATTTTCGTCCGTGCATAAAGTTTTGTATGTACCACGAGCGTAACTTGCTTTTATGGCCTTTGACGTGTTTTTATCCCTCGGCTTACGCCTCGGGCTCAAAATCCCGCCACAGGCCATAAAAGCCTCCTTACGCTCTTAATACATAAATAACTATTATGTTACTGATTTTCATGTTATTATCATAACGACTTTTATTTAATTTTTACTACCCTTTTATTAAAAATAGAATTCGGGCAAATCTTTCTCCTTTATACTTTCATCCATAAATAATACACAGAAAAAAACATCTAAATTGTAGTTAAATTAACTAAATAAATTCCTTATTTTTCAGCATACTAATATGTTTCATTAAAATATCTAAGTTGATTTAGTTAAAATTTTTAAATTTGTAATAACAAATTATAGTAAAATTAAATACAAAATTAGATGAAATGATAACTTTTATATCGTAATAAGTATTGAACCAAATATGAATAAAGAAATTAACTAAATATGTATTTAAATTTTCTATTTAATAGGACTGTTGCAAGAATTTTTATATGACTTCTAAGTATTAAATTTTAAAAGATATTGTTCTTTAAAGAGCCTCAAATTTGAAAATATCACGAAATATCCTTTAGATATTTTACAATTAATTTTTGAAATTTGGATAAAATTTTGAATAAGTCACGTGATCTGAAACAGAATGTGACGTCAGAGTCCATACATCTTCAGCGGTTCTAATTGGTCCGTTTATAATGTAAAAATTTTTGTGTTTGGTGTCAAGTGTATTGTCAAAGTTGTCAAACAAATGTCAAATTTTTAAGATTGGTTCAAGTTGTATAATATGTAGGTAATAAAATACTGTTAGGAACAAACCTACCGTAGAGTTTATAAATTTGTCAAAAGGTGCGAAGAAAAGAAAATTGTGGTTAGAAGCAGTAGGTCGAAGAGCTGATAATATCAGAAAAATCGTGTTTTCATGTTTGTGAAGATCATTTGAACTTTCCTCCACCTTCAAGATAACAGTATATTTTTGTTGCTTCATTTATGTTCAGGGCAAACTTTACGTCTACTATACAGATATTTTTTCTCGACATAGATCTACATATCCTATAGCAGATTCAATGTAAGTATCATGACCAGAACCTTAAAGTAAAATATATTATCAATTTATATAGTAAACAGTAAAACAATCGTTCTCTGATATAAATTCAGCCATCATCCAGCTATCGACCTTCGGTAAATTATCCGACTTAGCTTGAGTGTAATTATTATTCATTTACAATGAGCAATGTCAGCGTCAAATGTCAAATTAAAAGATTTTTTATTAACATGTGACAAACTATAAGCCTACGTTTATTTATATAAATAAAATGAATAAATGAAGGTGATGGAAAAACTATTTTCCTATTGGCTATTAATGACGTAATGTATGTACTTCTACGTCACAGGAGTGGGGGGTAGTTTTTCAGGACGCCAATCTTTTTATTTAATTATTTCCACAAATAACAACAAATTATTAAAATAAAAATTATTACTAAGAAAATCATTGCATAGACTTTCATTTAAAATAGTTTTTGAAAAATGTGAAACAGGCTCATTACTTAATTCATTAGATAAATTACCGAAAATTGTAGGACATTCTGTGTACATGTATTAACAACATTATACTTACCTACATTTATTACACAGGTTCAGGAATCTTTACCTAAGTATGGCGTTCAGTTTCAGTCTGAAATGTAATATCATATGGATATAGTCATTTTGAATGTAATATTTGGTCCTATTTTTCACGCACAGTTAATTTTAAGTAGGGTATCCTTTCCTTGCGTTGACCTTAGCCTCCTTTCGGGCTCGGGTAACTTTTACCCCATAAGCACGCCACTGCGCAGAATTAACGAATCGTATTATTCATGCAGTAAGTATGACATTTATAAAGCCGTTCCGCAAAATTTATCTCCATTTAGCCTAGCGTCGAGTAAGAATGTATTTATTTAAATTTCCAGGGTTCAACTCAAAAATGCGTGTTTTCACTTTTAACAAATGAACTGAGATTCTGTGTAGCACAAATTTTAAATTTGTAATTCAAATTGCAATAAACTACGGACAATTTGAACATTTGTAATTGGATTTTAAAATATTGTAACTCATTTTCATTTGAAATTTAAATTATTACATTTGTTTGGAAACTTCTCTGCTGGAAATTTAATGAAATAAATTATAATGCATATTCACTATGATGTTATGATTTATTTTCTGTTTTATTACAAAATATTACAAACTCTACTTATGAACACAAAAGTTTGGACAAAATGAACGCTGAATAAAACAAAAGTAATTCTCTAACAAAACATAAACATTAATTCTAAACATAACACTTAAATATACTAAAAACTAAATTATTTATTTTTTCTTTTTTCTGCACCACATCCTTTTTACTGTTTCACTGCTTTTGTTTTCTTCTACAATATTAATAATATTTCATTATTATTCCATTAGTTCATTACAGTCGGTTTTCTTTTTTTTATTTGGTGGATTTAAATGAAATGGAAGATTTACGCGAGAACACTCGGTCAAAAATTTTACAAACATATCAATTTTGTAACTTTCCTTTCCTGCAATACTTACCAAAGGTGGGGGTTGCTGGTTGATGTTACGTTTCAATTGCTACAAAAGTAAATTTTGATTTGGTATTAATTAGTGTATTTTGTGGTTTATGATTAATAGATTGCGATATTTGTTGCTAAAGGGAAAATGAAAAGGCAGAAGACTTACGTCATCGACCTGAAAAAACCTTATAAAATGAAATATAACTTGTACAAATAATTTATTTTTAAATGCAGACCAAAAAAATACCTATACTGGTATTTAGAAACGTATACAGGGTGTATCAAGATAATGGAACAGTGCATTTTATTCGTGTATGTGAAAAAATACAGAAAAAAGTGATTAAGATATTTTGTAAGGCATAGAGGGGGACACATTTTAGCATAAACTTTATTATCTTAAATCCATTATAAAACTAAAATGGAGTCTTAAGGTAAAATTATAACTAAAGAAAAAACCCCTTAACCTTAACAATAAATTTAAAAACTAAATACGTATTTCGAGAACTAAGTTCTCATCATCAGTAGAAACTACAAAGTAAGTTAAGTTTTTACTTTGTAGTTTCTACTGATGATGAGAACTTAGTTCTCGAAATACGTATTTAGTTTTTAAATTTATTGTTAAGGTTAAGGGGTTTTTTCTTTAGTTATATCTTAAATCCAGTGGTACTCAAACTACAGGGCAATATTATATTTTTTTAAATGGCATTATATATATTTTATTAACTCATTAAATAGGGAATTTTGTTCTGAATTCAACGATATAATACTATCATACCCTTACATTGCGAAAAATTTGATAAAAATTAATTCAAAGTTAATATTTCGTTTCTACTTTATCTAAGTAATCTGAGCAAACATTCAATCAATAAAACAAAATAAAATTTATTTTAGTTCAAGTAAGCTACGATTTTGGCAATAAATTCAACTTTTAAAATAAATTTTTTGATTTATTGATTGAATGTTAGCTCAGATTACTTAGATACAGTAGAAATGAAATAGTAACTTTGAATTAAAAATATATATATATAATGTCATTTAAAAAAATATAATATTGCACTATAGTTTGAGTACCACTGGATTTATGATAATAAAGTTTATGCTAAAATGTGTCCCCCTCTACCCCTTACAAAATATCCTAATTACTTTTTTCTGTATCTTTTCACATACACGAATAAACGGCACTGTTCCATTATCTTTATACATTTTAACGAAATTTACAAATATTTCTCTGTCTGTCTTTATTCTTTTACGAAATATAAAATTATTTGAATTGTAGTTGATTTTTATACCATACGTTGGCATGACAATGTTACATTAAATTTTATATCGATCGAATATCGATCCTGTCACTATTGTCACTTGGTTGTCAGTTTTCTCTGCGTTAAGTATTTGTGACGTGTTACAGTATTACGTGTCAGTTTTAATAAGTAACATACTTAAAATACATCCGTAATAATGCCCAAAAGCTTTAACAAAGCAATCTCAAAAGCTAATCATAAATGCCGTGAACTATTTCAAACGGAAATTGTTTAACGGTGGACCATTAATTCCGTTGAAAGCCGTTCGAAAGGTAATTTTTTTCAAACATTTCTTTTGTTATCAATCTTTAATTAAATTATGTATTTTTAGAGAGCAACAGATGCCCTGCAAATAAGCAAACCTTGACAAGCAGCTATGGAGGCCCTTGTCAGAATGACAACTATTAATCATGTGCATAACTTACAAATGTCATAAATTTTACTTCAAAATTTTTTTAAGTTCACGTGGTTTCTTTGTCATCAGGAGAGTGGACTTTACTTGGCGAGTTAAATAAACCACATGAAATTTGGAATGAGAAATGATGGCATTTGACATCTATGTACATGATTACTAGCTGTCATTCTGTCACGGGCCCCCATATCTACTTGTCAGGAAAGACCAACAAAGTCACATGACTGCTTGCGCCTTATAAATTATTATCCCACGTAAACGTAGTAGTATATGACGTCATTACTTTAGGGATATTTTTTGATGACGTAAATCTTCTGCCATTTCATTTCCACCATACCATATGAAAAAAGAATTTTTAAAATAATAAAAAAATAAATGTTAGATCTTACCGTCGGCTTTTGAGGTGTGGGAGGTTTCCTGACTTTTGTTAGACTGATACTAGGAGGCAAAGAAATATTTTGCTGCTCTAGGATTTTTCTTGTAATTTCAGCATTAATTATTTCTAAATTATTATCCTTCGTTTTTTGTTGATTAGTTTGGAAATCCAAGCCGTTTTCTGTTTTTTTGATTTTACGGCGCTGAGTTTTGGTCATCGTGCTTTCTTGCTGATTTGAATCAACTGGAAGACGATTACTTTTAATAAATATTTATATTCTATATATGATATATCACGAATAACTTATGAAAATGTATCGTCATTTGAATATTATTTTTATATTGCCATTACCGGACAAATCTAAAATCTGGATATTCTAGTTTAGACTAAATGAACTGCTAACTAGAGGACTATATTTACATTCTGGAAGAGCTGTTGTCTCAGCTTGTCACGCCCATGTATTTTAGGGTTATGGCCACTATGGCTAATTCAAGCAAACCAAACACGTCTTCTCACTTTTGACATATGTCATTTTGTGAACTGTTTCTGAATTTTAGAAGTGGTGTTAGTTTCTAATTAAATGGATAAAATGAAGAAAGTAGAATCAGAAGGACTTGTTTGTTCATATAAAGACTGTATAAATAGATTTAAAAAATGGAGAAAGGGAAATGTAAGTTTTTTTTCGTTTCCGAAAGATCCAGAAATGTAAGTTGTGTAAAACGACTACCATATCATGTAAAATGTATATTCATTTAATAAATATAGATGTAAAATGTGGCTCAAGGCCTGTGGAAGAGAAGATTTGATGGAGAAGGATATATGGGACATATTCATCGAATCTGACGTTTGTTTCCCACATCAAAGATATAGAAAATTCTGCATTGCAATTTGTAAAATTCAGGTATTTGTTTAATAAAAATATAATTGTGTGATTATTTTATCTGATCTCTTTTTAATTCGTTAATAAAATTAAAATTTTAGTACTTTTATGTTCTAATTTTTCTTTTACAATTTAAAACAATTTAAATTTCGCGCGTAAATTTGCCAACAAATTTAAAGTTCAAGGTCATAAACGTAAAATCGCAACAACAATGGTGCCGGCAAGGAGTGTCGCTTCTGTATAAATGTATTCTGTGCTAATATATTAAGGCCTTCAATACAGCGGTTACTGAGACCGGACCTGAATAATGAATAATAGGGGTTCCCCGTTTTCTGCGGACACCGATATATTTATTTATGAAGTAGAATTTACAAGAATTTAAACAAAGTACATATAGGTAAATTTAATAATTTAAGAAGAATACGCAGAATGCAGGTATTATGTTGTTCCTTAAAATATAAAAACAGCACTTAGATTAGATCATATCATACTTCACATACCTAGTTGTAATTCTCCATTGACAATGGTATACAAAAGTTTTTCTTCTTCTGGCTTCGATCCTTTGACAGTTATAGTAACCTTTGGTTCAGGTTCCATGGTCCTTCGAATAGTCAGCATTGCAGTGCTTGGTATTTCACTTGATGGTTCTACGGATGGTTTTTCTCTGGGTTTTTTCCCTTTTGGTTTAGCAAATTCAGTCGTTTTAGCGCATGTGCAAGTACATCCAACTTTGTGTTCTTGTAATTTGGAATGTGGTTTATTTTGATGATTTGTCTGCTCTTTCAATGGTGCACTGATATTCTTTATTTGATTATCTTTAGTTAATGATTTAGGAAAAACCTTTGTTTGATTGTTTTCTTTCTGTTTGTGTTTATCCTTCACTACCTTTTTTAATTGTACTTTCTTTTGTTTTACTTTTGTATCTTTCTCAATATTTAATTGTTCTAATTTCTTTGTAATATTTTTCACCTGTCATAAATCAGAATGAAATGTCAAAACGTGACAAACTCGAAATCTTCGTAATGAATATTTAATAGTATCACTAGGGCAACAATAAACAAATTGACATATTTTCAAGATTTTGTTTGGAGCAAAGTCTATGTGATAATTTTGTAGATAGAGTATCGATACTTTTGGTCATAGCATTTTATATTAAGGTATATGATAATATTCTTCATAGAAAAATGTCGATACTCTGACTCTGATATACAGGGTGTTATGTAAGTAAATGTACAACGCTTAACCTATAGTAGAACTAACCCTATAGATAGTAAATCTGGCAATAATTTTTGTTTAACATGCTTCCTACAAAAACTGGAGGCCTTTGAACTGACCAATCACGTCATAGTTAAAAATTTTGTAAAAAAGTAAAAATCAATGACCGGTAGTATTTACTCTTAAACAGGGGTGATTAAGCGTTGACTAAAGTAACAAATTCACTTGTTTTTTAATCACCCCAATGCTTAGAATATAGAATAGGACTAGAGAGGGCGTAAAGTATAGGTAAGAGTTTTTGTAGCCATGAGACGGAAGGGGAATCTCGTGGCCGCCATCTTGGGACGATCTACATTATAATGTATTTAAGTGCACGTTCTTCAGTTTTCTTACAAAAATACAATAATGTAACAGAAAATAAAGCAATTTGTAATTATCAAGCATTAATTCAGTCAGAAATATATTAAAATTAATTCAATTTAAATTTGAAAGACCCAAAAAATTGTAAAATTCTTCAATTTGAAGCAGTGGCGGCGCTAGCATTATTTTTTAATTGGGCGAAAGCCGTCGAAAACAAATTCAGGTTGGGCGATATATATATATATATATATATATATATATATATATATATTAAGGACGTGGAGGAGGGTACATTTTATTTAAATATTTCAAGCAACAAGTAAAATATTAATTAAAATAGGTAATATAGGTATCAAAATTAACTTGGTAAGTAAGTACATAAGATATTATTGTTACAAAAGTATTATTCTTCTATTATTATGTCTATTAGCAAAGGAATCAACAATTAATTCTACATTTAGATTTTTACAATATTTTTTTCAACATACAATATTCCTAGATCAGTAAGTCTATCTTGGGACATTGTTGTTCTTAAATAATCTTTAATCCTTTTTAGACTACTAAAAGATCTTTCACAAATTGCATTGGAAGACGGTACTGTCATTGCAGTATTACATAATTTATGAATTTCGTGAAAGACTAATCCAAATTCATGTAAAAGAACCGCAAAATCAGTTTAACTTTTAATTTTAGTTTTGTGGTTTATTTCATATCTCTCAATAGTTTTTGGCAGTAATTTTAATTGGAACTATATCATCTTCTAGTAATCTTCTTTTTTTGGAAAGAATGCTGCTTGTATTAGCTTCATTACTACTGTCATCACTCATATGAGTAATTACGTTTTCAGGTGTTTTCGGTTTTGCAATGTGTAACTTTTGTTCTGGTTTAAAAAAATCACTTATGCCACGTTTTGTACTCATTATTAAACAAGAGTAAAAAAATATCCAGTATGTGTACCGAAAAATTAAAGTAACAACCACTGTCTCTTAAATACTAAATGCGAATCTTGTTCTAACACAGACAAATCCAAATGATTTCGAGTGTCGTAGTTGGTTCTCGAACATAACATGTAAACCTTAGTGCAAACGCAAAGCTTAGTGTAGATAGCAGCACATAGTCTCATAAGTAAGTACGTATTACAAGCTACAAATTTTTGAAAGGAAAAAGAAGAGGCGCACATATTATACTATGGGTAATCATGACTATCCTGCTTGTGGCGCAATATATAAACACGTGGGTAATCATGACTATCCTGCTTGTGGCGCAATATATAAACACGTGTGCAATAATACAAATAGATAATTTGTTGATGGCTCGTATGTCGCATTTTTTTACGTTTTGTAGATTTAGTATACTTACCTTACAACATTTCCTTCACATTAATGTAGGTTGGGCGATTGGTTGGGCGCCCATCCCTAGCGCCGCCACTGATTTGAAGTGAATTGCGATTAAACTTTAATAAAATAGTTATAGAAATTGAATAAATAATTAATAGAACTGTTCCAATTTTATGACAATTGTAATTATTAAAATAGGAACTTACAAAAACTAGGTACGAATAGGCAAATAATTTAAGGCTACAAATTTCATATAAAAATATATATTTTTGATGTTTACAATACAAATAAATTCGAAGTATTAACATATTTATTACAAAAATAAGTTAATATTTTTACATGAAATATGTAAAGAATACAATAAAATATATGAACTAAACATTAATAATATCTAGAAGCAAAATAAAAATTCTTTCTTGTAAATTGTGATCACTTTTTCCTTTTCTTTTTTTTTTGTTGTTTTAAAGTTTTTACGGACGTTCGGTTATTACAACCGAAGGCACAACATGTTGGCATGTTATTACAAATGTTTCACATCCAAATGACACAAATTTAAATCGATTATTAACGTAAAATAATCAAATAACCATAGAACGCTTGTTAACACTGGATCTTCCCAAGATGGCCGCCGTACAAACATGCTTACCCCGCATGACATCAGCTTTGAGTGTTTAGACTCCCTCTATATGTATATATATATTTTATAACTCTATGCCCCAATGGCCCCAATGTAATTCTAAATGGTAGTCATGGTAATTAGTTAGCTAGGGTGACTAAATTTTTGAGTAAATACTACCGGTCTAGTGTTCTAAACTATTGAAACAAATTTACAATTTACATCTGTTATTTCTAAAAAAAAAACCGAAGGATAAAAAGTACAACAGTACAGAGGAATATCTGACAGATTCAGAGTTCTAATGATTACATTCTTTTGTAAAAATTTCTCCAGTGTATTGTCTGACGAATATTCGAATATTTTAATATTCTATATGTACCTGTATATTTGACGTACCATACATGTAATTGTTATTTGGTAAATAAATATTATTATTATTATTATTATTATTTTGGCGCCATCTAGTGACAACATGTGGAAGTATGTAATCTTGACATGCTTCATGCTTGACATTACAAATAAGCCCTTACAATATACTGTATTTTTATCCAATAATGTTACCTTATTTTCATGATTTTCAAGTTTTTTCTTTTTGCCTTCAATAAAATTAACCAAATCGTCGACTTTTCGAGGATCTTCTGGTCTGTTTTTCTCGGATTTGGCATTCATATTATTGGTATTTTTGAATGTAGCTCGTCTACGATTACTAAGTTGTTGTCTTAACCGTACAAAGGTATTCTGAATATCAGGCTACAATACAATAAACCTCATATTTATTAAGAAAAAAAAATAAAAAAATAAGTATTTATTTGGTACTTACTTTCATTTTTTATATTAATTTTGGTCTTAATTTTACGTATTCTGTATCGAATGTTCTATTTATATTACGTTCAATTATTTTTTTCTGTAAACCAAGTATCAACTGTTATTAATTTTTAAAATTAATTCTAAATAATATATTTCTAGAAATGGCATAATATGTAATATAATGTATATATGTTTTCAGATACAGTACAGTAACAATTATTTGTAAGACTAAACTTTTTCATTATTGTAATCAAATTTTCTTTATCGTATTAAGTAATTTGTTAGTTCTAATCAATTATTTTTTTTTAATTAAAGGATATAATTAAGAGGCATATGCCCGGATTGGAGTAAAATTATACAGTAACAACGAGAGTAACAATTCTATATCCAGTTTTTAATCAATTACTTATTTTCATTGTTGTAATCAAATTTATTTCGTTATTTTTGGGGTGTTACGTTATACTAATTTTATTTTATTGCTAAAAGTCTAAAAGAATATATTATTCAGAAGTCGCAACTGACAAGAAAAGTTTTATACCCACGCATTTATGTAATGGAAAGCCGAGTAATAAAAACCAACATAAAATACATACGAATCGAACGACGGGACGGAGTAAAGTGATATGTCATTTTAATAAACAATTCTGTTATGAAAAGTGATACGAGGAAAATGGTTTTGATGACATAAAGAAAGACTTACCTTTTCCCTGTCAGATCTTCTGCGTAAAGTAGTCACAACTGATACCCACAAAATCTATGTAATTGAATTATAACATTAACATTACATTACTCTTCATTATATTGTGTATCTCTGTTTTAGCGGATATCTTCTTTTTACTTACTTTACATTTCAAATTTCATATGCATAATGATACGTGATGTGTATTCTCCAATCTTCGTTGGGTTGTGCTACACAACACAACGCTATCCATAATGATTGAATTTTGAATTTAATATTCCATCAAAAAAATTTAGGCTGTGTCCGAAGTTGAAGTTACACTTTTATCACCCTATTGTCTAAATCCTAAATATGCACTAAATGACATTATACTGAAGCGACACTCCTTGCCAACACAATTGTTGTTGCGATTTTACGTTTATGACCTTGAACTTTATATTTGTTGGCAAATTTACGCGCGAAATTTAAATTGTTTTAAATGGTAAAAGAAAAATTAGAACATAAAAGTACAAAATTTTTAATTTTATTAACGAATTAAAAAGAGATCAGATAAAATAAGCACATAATTATATTTTTATTAAAATACCTGAATTTTACAAATTTATTACAATGCAGAATTTTCTATATCTCTGATGTGGGAAACAAACGTCAGACTTGATGAATATGTCCCATATATCCTTCTCCATCAAATCTTCTCTTCCACAGGCCTTGAGCCACCTTTTACACCTATATTTATGAAATGAATATACATTTTACATGATATGGTAGTCGTTTTACATAACTTACATTTCTGGATCTTTCGGAAACGAAAAATATTACATTTACATTTCTCCTTTTTCATATCTATTTATACAGTCTTTATATGACAAACTAGTCCTCCCGATTCTACTTTCTTCATTTTTTCCATTTCATTAGAAACCAACACCACTTCTAAAATTCACAAAGAGTTCACAAAATGACATACTCGTATTTCAAAAGTGAGAAGACGTGTTTAGTTTGCTTGAATTAGCCATAACCCTAAAATACATGGGCGTGAAAAGCTGAGACAACCGCTCCTCCAGAATATGTGAAATATAATGATTTTCTTTATGATAACGATTTTTCCTAACTTTTTTTGAAAAAATAACATGTTTGGTCGTATTAGAAATCAATTTGTGTTTAATATATTGAAAGATGTTTTCAGAACTCATTTTAATAAGATAACACAATATTTGGGTATAAGTTCTGTATTATTTATTGAAAAAATACAGAACTTATACCCAAATATTGTGTTATCCAATTTGTGTTTCTCAATTTACTTTTATTATTGAACAGAAAATTTTTTCGTCGAGATAATGAAAAGAACAAAGAATCGTAAGATACGAAGATATGCCGAAATAATCCGATTTTATCCGATTAGCCCTTTAAATTTGTTGGCATACTCTTTCTCTCTCTAATTTTCGTTTCTCTCTCTGACTGTCGCTTCTGTATGAATGTCTATTCTGTGGTTTTGCATCGATTTCATGACTGGTAGCACAAGCCCTGTTTTAACTAAAACACTGTTTTAAGAAATGTCAAATTCAAATTTCAATATTTAATTTCACCTTTATGTTTAAAGAACGACTTTTTTAAAAATATTTATTTGAATACAAACTATGTTCTGCTTTAAAATCATATTTTGATAAATTTGATACTATTTATTTTTGTTATTAAATAATGAAATCTGACATTTCTTAAAACAGCGTTTTAGTTAAAACAGGGCTTGTGCTACCAGCCATTGATTTTTGGTAGCGAGTGATACGTGTTTCGATGAAAATCCGCTAGATGAGGTACGTGACAAATTTTTACAAATAACATTTAAGAAAAGAAAAAATATTATCTTGTGTCAAAATGACTTCATTTTACAAAATTTGTATTCGTTTTAATCAAGATTTAAAATAAATGAGTATTATTGTTATTATTATTATTATTATTATTATTATTATTATTTTGTGGTTAGAATCTCTACCTACTAATCCTAAACATCAATATGTCAACAAAAATTGAGGGGTTGTCATATTTTCTATATTTATACACCGTGCCGAAACCTTACAAACTTTTAACTCACATTTCCTTGTTTTGCCGCAATTTAAGTTTTTATAGATTTACAGAAAATGGTCTGTGTCGTGTTGCGTGTTGTAATACGACGTTATCCGGGCGTTCCACTCGTCTCATCCTGTCACCTCATGGCGTAAGCGTAAGTGGACGCGGATTGATGAGGTTTTTGTTCTGGCCCATTATGGAACACACTCTGCTAACAACCAATTTGGATTTTTATTGACGAAAAGACTGGAAAACACGGTTAGTATTTTTCAGATAATACATGATTGAATTTAATTTTCCATTCTCACATAATTTAGTTAGGTACCTACCTATTTTTAGTTTGAAACGAAAATTAAATTAGATAATAAAAAATCTGTTGTAGCCAGCACAATACTTTCCGCTAATTTGATGCATTTATACAAATCCCATACCAAAAGTTCATTGGAAAAGATTCTATATATCCAGTAAAATTGTAACACGGACATAATACAATTTTCTACAAATTCCATACAGAAAGTTCCTTGGAAAATATTCTCAAGTTTATATCTCTACCCATTTTTGAATTATTGCCCCAAAAGTCAATATAAGTACCCCACATTTAGCTAAAAACTTAAAATTTTCAAAAATTTAATTTTTATGTATGTATATACTTCTTAATGTGCTGATTCCAAATTTTGAAACCGCAGGTCGATATCTCTTTTCGTTCTCGAGATATTTAGATTCAAAGTTTTGCTCAAAACTGCCCATTTTTGGGTACTAACCCAAAAATGGGTCGAGATATGAATTTGTCAACAACACCATTCGATTCTACGGGCAAAATTACATAAGTATACCCATTTTCAGAATTTTTGAACACCGCATACAATCTCTAAAGCAAAATAACTGAAAATAGCCAAAAATCGCAAAAATCTAAGGTGTACCCCTTACGATTTTTTCAGATTTTGGACATTTTTAGGGGTTTTCAAACTTTTATTCATAAAAAATGAACCGGTTGGACAAAAATTATGAAAATTGCTATACTTATGTATTTTTGTCCGTAGAATCCAATGGTGATGTAGCCAAAGTCATATTTCGACCCATTTTTGGGTTAATGCCCAAAAATGGGCAGTTTTGAGCAAAACTTTAAATCTGAATATCTCGAGAACGAAACGAGATATAGACCTGCGGTTTCAAAATTTGGAATCAGCGCATTAAGAAGTATCTAGATACATAAATTAGACTTTTGAAATATTTGAAGTTTTTATCTAAATATGGGGTATATTGGCTTTTGGGGCAATAATTCAAAAATGGGTAGCAATATAAACTTGGTAGTAATATTATTTGATTCAAAAGAGAATATTACGTAAGTGTACGCATTTTTAGAGTATTTATATATGAATATACATAATGTATATTTATATGATAATTTTATTAGATTTATAGAATATTTTCCAAGGAACTTTCTGTATGCAATTTGTACAAAATACATCAAATTAACGGAAGGTCTTGTGCTGACCACAATAGATTTTTTTTTTCATAACTCGAAACCATTGACAAAAATATTGCAAGGAGTAATATTAATGGAAAAATAGAAAATAATCAGACACGGAGGCACATATAAATTATTTATTTCCTGGCCTACGTTTCGACTGTGACAACAGTCTTCTTCAGGGATAGAAATAGTCAGTTATGTAAATTTGCATGTGCTTAAAAATAACATTTTACGCATTAAACTGTCACTTTTACGCATTAAACCGTCATTTTTAAGCACTAGTGCTTAAAACTATTTCATTTAGCAACGAAAATGACAATCAAAAAGTTGTTATAAAACGCTAGAATAAAAAATATTTTTTATTGTTAAAAATAAGAATTTAATGGAAAAGAAATCCTTTTATGGTATTCGACTTACAACACGATATTAAAGTCATATCATTAAATATAATACTTTTTTTAACTTTTCGAAATGTGAAACTAATTAGAATTATTATTTAAATTAATGGGAATGTGAAACTAATTAGAATTGTTATTTAAATTAATGGACTATTGTGTTGCAACTGGAAAACCATAAAAGAAAATTATTTTTCCACCTCCTTCAAACTTTATTATTTTTATATAGGTATAAAAATAATTAAAAAACTTATTAAAATTTCCATTCAGAACAAAGTTATAGCCAAAGTTAAAATGATCAAATTTAAAGAAAATGGAAGCGCCTTAATTTTTTATCGATAGTTCTCATAATAAATGTTGAATATATATTATCTACGTATTGTATGTGTATCATTTCAAATAACTTTGATCAACCAAAAATTACTTTCCAACATTGAAACTTCGAAAACATTAAATTTTGTCCTAATAAGAGACTTCTTGAATGCCCGTTGATGGTCTTGAATAAATAAACCACTTTGATGAATATCTCTCTCTCTTTCTTATTGATGCAAATATCGTTACGTCTCACTTTGTTTAACTGTCTAGTCTAGACGTCTGAAGAGCGCATTAATTTTTTTTTTCAGTGACGATAGAAGCAAATTATATATTTTTACCTGTCGCTAAGAGAGATATTGGATTCATGCTAAAATTCGCATATCCAGATTTTATTGAATAAGCACGATTTAAGGTTCCTAGAATCCGATTTTAACATTTTTAAAATGATGTCTGTGTGTGTGTGTGTGTGTGTGTGTGTGTGTGTGGATGTGTGTATGTATGTGTGTCTGGATGTTGGAGGGACGATTCCTCAAAAACTATAAGACTTAAAAAATATTTAACTGCAGTTTCCTCAATCTGATATTCCTGAGAAGAGCTGAAAAGGTTTTGGTAACAATTGGACAACTGAAAGTAGCAGTTTCTTAAAAAAAAAATCTAAATATAATTTTTTGGAAATTTTTGTTATTACAAATATTG
The DNA here is from genome assembly GCA_943142095.1 of Ophonus ardosiacus. NCBI lineage: Eukaryota > Metazoa > Arthropoda > Insecta > Coleoptera > Carabidae > Ophonus > Ophonus ardosiacus. Next base: position 52,321,966 of record OW964828.1, on the reverse strand, counting down.
AAGAACAAAATTCTCCATCTAATACACTTAAAAATTTTATTATATCTTGTATAGGTTTAGAGATAAAGACACTATAATATACAGAATATTCTAGGAAACCACTTGACAAATTCAAATGTTTATAACACAGTTTGTAAATGACATATGTCAGTGTCAAAAATCAACAGTTTTAGTGACATTCTGGGAAGTATATTTAATCTTTCTTATTATTTTATTAATGAAATATTTGAAATTATAGGTAAAATGCATATATGTATCAGAAATACCGCCAATCTGGTTAATGAATTGAAAGAATCTCTGACAAATAGGAACTTCCTCATAAAATGAAAAATAGATATAATTAGAATTATATGTGTGCAGAAGACATGTTAAATATAATAAAAAACAATATTTGGGTAAAGTTCTATAATTTTTTGTTATAAATCGACGGTTCGATAGAGAAGTACAATACAATACTTATATAGCCTAATATGGAAATGGCGAGAGGTCTTGTGCTGGCCACAACAGATTTTTTGTTATAATATTGTGAAAATACATCTTCATGTTACATGTTTCTCTTATTTTGTAATAAAAGAGTGTTTTTCTCAATTGAAACCTGAGAAGGCGTTTTCGACTTCTTTGTTTACCTTACAAAGGCAATAAATTTTTATTTTAGAGAAAACTTATCGGAGCTGCGTAGCGAATCTCGTAAACATGAGAAGCTTTTTTTAAGTTCTTTTATTCTACCTACTTGTACACTTTATACACAACCTTTCACTTTTCAATAAACAATTTCATTTCAAAAAAGAAATTAAATTTTACGACAACACGAAACGGAATATGTAATGGCGAATTTAAAATGCTTCTTAACATGCTTATACAACGACAGCGATGTACATTTAGATACAGAGGATGATTTTTTAAAAATATATTTCTGAAAGTTATATTTATAATCTTTTAGTTTATAATTGGAATTTACAGGTTACTAAGCATACAAAATAAAAATAATTTTTCCTACGACCACTGTTAAAAGTAGTCTTTTTAACGGTTGCTTAGCGAGTTAAAAATAACAGTAACACAGTGAATTCTTTTAAATCGTTGTCATTGACAACGGATTAAAAGTAAAAAACAAATTTACTTTTAACACTAGTGTTAAAAAAGAAATAAATCTATTTACATTTAGTGTTAAAAATACAACTAAATCTAGTTACATTTAGTGTTCATAAGTAAATATAGTTTCATTTTATATTTATTTTTGTACTGAAATTATTTATATAGGTATTTTATTAGAAGTACACATTATTTTGGAACAATTATTACAATTGTTTATAGTAATTCCTTGCAAGGCGCTTGAAGAATTGGAATTTAAAACAGTGTTGTTGAAAGTAGAGGTTACAATTTTCTTGGAAGTAGAGGTTCGAATATCATGACCTGTCAAATGTCATTCTATAATTTTTAGTTTTTACTAATACATAACTAGGATCGTAGGAAAAATAGTGTATGATATTCGTGTTAAAAGTGATTTTATTTCGTTTGTGGGGTTTGTTTTACTCGGCTTCGCCTCGTTTCACAAACTTCCCCACTCACTCATAAAATGTCACTTTTAACACTTATATTATAAATAACTATTATTCTCTACTACATTCATTTGATTTTCTTTTTGTCTTAAATTAAATGGGCCGGTTTTTAATTATCATCATGTAATACATATAAGGGCATTAATTTACAATTTATGATATGGGCATAAATGTAAAAAAAAACACATCAAAATTTCCAGTTTTGTGAACGTACTAATTAGTTTTGCCAACGGGTGCGGTTAATGAAGAGTAAATCTAGCAAATGGTAAATGGTAGGTAAGCATACGAGACTTGTTTCTTAGTTCCCTGAAAGATTTGCTATACTTGGCGTCAAATAATTATGGACTGGAGATTTCTGCACTGATGCCAAATTTTTTACGTGTCTACCTGTACAAATGTCTGTAATCTTTCAATATCATTTTATATTCTGACATTATATTTAGACTTTTGAAAAGAAAAATGAGTGAAACACATGAATTAAATAGTCCTGGTTCTTATATATATAAAAGTTTAGGAAAACAAGATTTAAATAGGCAGGCAAAACCAATTATTGCCAATTTATACATTTAAAAAAAAAATGGTCAAAATATAAATTTTCCAGAGACAATTATTATATTTTATATTACGTATTACTGTCTTACCTTACATATTTGTTATAATATTTTCTTCATTTATGATGTATTAAAAATTATAATTAGTTTTAAATGTATTATATGACATTTGCGTTTATTCCTGGTCATGTCAAGTTATAAGCGGCAACACCGCTGGGCAAGGAATAGAGTTCGGAACGGGATAAAAGCTGAACATCAGTACATAATCATTTGACGGCGAGTATAGCTATATCGAAATGTCATCCACAACTGTCATCCAGAAATTTAAACAGCTGTCATACATAGCATGTGTATAAGTGTGTAACCCTCGTATCTCTTTGAAATGTTATATAGCCTAATATGAAAATGGCGAGAGGTATTGTGCTCCAGCATATTTTTTTTTCTTCTATCCTTACACCAGTTCACACAGTTTACCTTATCCTACTTCCTACAACCTTGCACTGCGCAATGTCGCAGTAGGCGTGGTAGGCACGGTGTCAGACGCGTATCGCGTATTGACCGTGGAGTGTTCCACAATAATCCACATCCACACATCCTACATCCTTTTCGTTGTCAGCTGATTGCGTAACCTACACGTGTTCTGTGCACTCCTAACCTCACTTGCTCATGCTTGGTGCCTACAAGATGTGGCGGGATGGATGAATTCTGGGAAGATAGGAATGTATAGTGGACGTAGTGAATCTAAAAGTGGATAGGTGGTGTGGTGGAGAATGTCCTGTTTTTTAGAAAATCTTATGATGGAGAATCAATAAATTCCTGAGGCTAAAATAAGACGATTTAACTAAACTTGCTTCTACCGGAAAGTGTACCATTTAAGCAGAATTCTGCTTCAAAGTTCTTCGAAAAAAATAATTTTGCTTATAATAACAGCACGCTTTATACGATTTGGATGAAATTTGGTATGACAGTTCATATGGTTATAAGTCATTTTCTAAGGTGATATTTGTTATTATTAGTGAACCACTAGTGTATGAAACTTAGGTGTCCCAACATTGATTAGACCGTAACTTTTTAATGGCCACGCTGATAACGTGAAATTATTTTTTTTTTAGAAAGATACATCCAATAGTAAACTTTTCTCTCTCTGTTTAATTTGTGATATCTGTTACGGTTCAGACAGAAAACAATAAAACCTGAGTGACTGCACCGTGATTTTTTTTTTAAATAAATTTAATCTAGCAATTTATCCAAATGTCAAACAATGAATTTCTAATGACAGTAGCAATTGTTTATGGGTTGTCAAAAAATTCCTTCGCAATATTCAGAAACTAGTAACATCTGTTTGTTCGGCCTAATAGTATTTTACTACAATTATTATAAATAACACGAATAAATATGTTAGCTTAGTCCTAAGTTGAGAAGATTGACAACTCGTTACTGTCATTAAAAATTAATTGTTTGACATTTGAATAGACTGCTAGATTAAATTTATTTTAAAAAAAATCACGATGCAGTCACTCAGGTTTTATATTTTTCTGTCTTAACCGTAACAGATATCACAAATTACACAGAGAGAGAAAAGTTTACTATTGAATGTTTCTTTCTGAAAAAAAAAAATTATTTCACGTTATCAGCGTGGCCATTAAAAAGTTATGGTTTAATCAATGTTGGGACACCTACGTTTCATACACTAGTGGTTCACTAATAATAACAAGTATCATCTTAAAAGATGACTTATAACCATATAAACTGTCATACCAAATTTCATCCAAATCAAATAAAGCGCCCGGATATTATAAGCAAAATTATTTTTTTTTCGAAGAACTTAGAAGCAGAATTCTGGCTAAATGGTACACTTTCCGGTAGAAGCAAGTTTGGTTAAATTGTCTTATTTTAGACTCAGGAATCTGTGGTTAAGCCATGTCCCCCTATTTAAGAGACATCCTGTATATTTAAAACTTTAAAAAACTGTAGGCCGAATGACTATTACAAATTTAGCTTCTAAGACTTTACTTTTGGCACAATGAGATGCAACTTTGTAAAAATCCAGTGCGTATAGTAAAATTTATTTATTGAAATACAAGGTACATATTTTCAGAATATTATTACAGAATAAAATGTGACATGAATAAAATATCAAACTGAAAGATTTCGTTGGAAAATATAAATATAATTAGTATTAAACATGTCATTATAAATATATATTATTTTTTAAAACAAATTAAAAATTCGTAACAATGGCATATAACTAATAAAATTTTTCTTGGAATTGCTAGCTACCAATTTGACTATTTATTTTGTTTAAAAATTTTGCAGGGGTTGATGTTGCATTAAATGGAGCTGAGGTTCTGGAAGTCTGTACGGCAGCTTATTCTTTATTATAAAAATGTAGGTCAGATGTAATTTATACACAAATATAATAACGAACTCAATGTAATATAATACGTAATTTGTAGAAAAGAGCACATTTATATTATTTTTCTCTTGTTTATTATTGCAAGATTGCGCATTGAGGAAGACAAATACATGATTCTCATAAAACTCCATTGACCTACTTAGAAATAAAATAATCATATGACTTATTTTGCAAATTAAAGTATATATCTACAACAATGAATATAGGCTTATTGTTCGTGTTTCTATTAACATATTAAAGAAACAACCCAAGTTTAATTTTCCTTAAACGAAGTTATAAACTTTAAATGGTTTACATACAAAAACAGAACGCTGAAAGCTGCCCTATTAATAAAGTGTACGCGGCTTGTCATGTGCTGAGTGTAACGCAATGTTCCCGAAGGATAAAGGTGATCGCTGCTTACACAGTAAAAGGAAGTTTGCACAATGAAACGACGTGGAAACATCAAGAAGGTGGAGGTTCGAGGTGTATTATCTTACACCTGCACCTGCATTTTCTAAATAAAAACTTAAGGTTTTTTTAATTAATTACAAAAAATTAATAACTTGCAGGCAGTTTTACAAATTTGCATTGTTATGTTTAATAATTATAAAGTTTAAGGCACTAGCATTTTTCTCATTCATTTAAGGATTTCATGATTTTTTTAACACCCCCTATGTTTTCTACGAGAAATGTAAGCAGAAGATATCTTATAGCTCTTCAGTTTATAGAAAGAAAGATTTGATTACAACAATAAAATTATTGATTACAATGAAAACAATTGATTACAATAATGAAAATTTGATTACAATACAGAAAATGTATAATAACATAGATAATTATATATTTTAGTTCTCAATTTTTAACGCCCTTAGGAAATGTTATGAGGGCTGTTAGAGAGAGAGAGAGAGAGAGAGTGAGAGAGAGAAAGGAGGGTTATTTATAAATTTAGAAATAATTTTCTCTCTCAGTGGCGCTCAATCTGCTTAATAAATTGGCTAGATACGAAAAGTTTGAAAAATCTAATCAATCAATTGCTAATTTTTAAAAATGTTATGTAATTTAAGTGGATTTTGTCTGTTACAAAGATTATGACCGGTAGTATTTACTCTTAAATAGGGGTGATTAAGCGTTGCGTAAACTAACAAATTCAGTTGTTTTTTAATCACTTCAATGTAATTCTAAATGGTAGTCATGGTAATTAGTTAGTCAGGGTGACTAAAATTTTGAGTAAATATTACCGGTCATTGTTTTTACCTCCCGCTACCCTTGGTAAGGGAGGTACAGGTATCGTGTTAAAAATCACATATCGAGATTTTAGTAAATGACCACGTTTTAAGGTCCATAGAATCCATTTTTAACATTTTCACGATGATGTCTGTATGTGTGTATGTATGCGCGCGCGTGTGTGTGTGTGTGTGTGTGTGTGTGTGTGTGTGTGTGTGTGTGTGTATGTGTACGGATTTTGTCTTCGCTCTAACTCAAATACTTCTTCAAAAAATACCATTCAATGCCATTTTTACGCATTTTGTCGTTATGAAAATTAAAGATTATTGAATTTTCTACAGGAATACATTAATGCTTTTTCTATATATTTTACAGATAAATTTAAAAATAATTTTTTTTTACAAGTCCCGAAGCCTAAGAAATACACAATTCCTTTGTTACGCAGTTCATATTTCAAATGAATGTAACTGACAGTAAATGTCACTGTCAAAAAACTAATCATTTCAATTTAATAATAGTGACATTTTAAAAAGAAAATAGTAAATAAAGCAATAGTTTTATGCAATGGAACAGTTTGCAGCGTTAGTAAATCCGTAGGTATGTATTTAAATTAATAAAAATTAAATAGCGGGAGGTTTTGTGTTGGCCACATCAGATTTTTTGTTTGAGTTTTAGTTGTTTTTAATACAAGTGAGCACAGTACGTGTTTTTCTTACGCGTCCGGAAATTGGCCGCAGGAGCGGGAGCAAGTGCGCCAACTGATAAATGAGAAAAGGACATGCTCACATGTGCTAAACATGATTTTTTCCCTTGAAATATAAGTTTTCTTAAAAACTAAACATTGTACTTTTTTATTAATAAAAAACTCAACAATACATATGTTTGTAATTGAATTTAATGTAAAGTTAACTACAATAAATTATTGTGCCCTTATGTAGAATGGTCGATATTTATTGTACAATTTGTAACACCATCAAATTTATGATTTCTGTCGTAGATTATTATAGGTTTGAGTATTTTGCTCACTTGTAAAGAAATTTATTTACTTAGCTCACTTGTGATTCAACATGCTACTTTGCTGAATAACAGTGAATTTTGCTAACGATTGCGAAAAAAGATTATTTTTTCACTTGATTGATACCATAATTTACGTTAGATAATGTTGATCAGTTTGTGCGCAAGTTTTTTTTTTTATTGTTTTCGTAAATATTTAAAAAGTTCGGATAATTTCAAAGTCCGGGTGGAATCCTGCCAAGAGCCTAAAAATCCGGACATGTCCGGGACGTTTGGTAACCTTAGCCGCAAAGTAATGATATAGTGCTGCCAAAAGTACCAACAGAAATACATATACATTTGCATTGCAGATAAATATTGACTTAACCTCGTAAAACTAGAATTATCCATTAACCTGTTTTATTATTTATTTTATTTAACGTTAATATCACCAAAGTTTCGTTTTGTGATTCATATTTAATCACCTTGATGGAAATGGTTTGGAACTGAAGCGATATTTAAGAGCTCTGTTCTCTATGCAGTGAGAACAAATTGCGCGTGGAGTGTTATTAATAATAAATACCTCTCTATGAGTATACGGTTATTATCCTAGAGTAGAAAACCGTGTTTAGCGGCTGTGTGCAGAGCTTTATAATCGCGGCTTTCATTTTATTTAACCTGGATTATATTGATTTCGCCTCCAATCTCTACGTCAAGGCAAACAATTAATTAGTTATTTAATCATATTTTCCACCTATACTGAATTTGTAATTAATTTTATACATGTAACATAATTTAATTTGTATTTTTAATACATATATTCTACTGAAAGCTAATACCAGTAATTAGGATAATTTATCCTAATGCACAGAGATTCAAAATATATTTAAAATATTTTAAATACATTTCATTTACAGTGTAGAGTGTATGAATATCATGTATAATTATTTAACTTCAATGAAAATATATTGAAAGTTTATTACATATTTTGTAAAATATTAATTATAAAATAGACAAAATAACAATTTTGCAACAGTGGCTCTAATGGGATAGTTATTTTCAATGAAATTTAATAATGTAGGTATCATTAATAATCAATATACCGTGAGTATTTTTTAACGTGAAACATTGGGTTTGTCATATCCATAGTTACGATTCGACTTTTGATTGACAGCAATGTATTTGCGTGTCCCACTTAAAATGAAACATAGGGAACGAATTTGACAGATGTATTATAATTTAAATATTGTAAGAAATTTACCCAAGCCAGAAAACCACTCAAGAGCACTAAACATATTTCGGGCACAAGGTGCACACAATATTTTTTCTACAACTAAATTTAATTTTTAGAAAACAGGTATAATTATTTAAACAAAATTAACCTCTAATGACATCGTGACAATATGACAGATAACCGCTATAAGTTACGTCTTGACATTTGATTGACATTGTATTTACCTGTCTCATTTATAACATAGGGAATGAATTTGGCAGAAGTATTATATTTAAGTATTGTCAGAAAATCACTCGGGAACAAGGTGCACACAGTATTTTTTCTACAACTAAATTTAATTTAGAAAACAGGTAGAATTATTTAAACAAAACGTCCACTGACGTCTTGTCAAATGTCAAATTCGTTCCCTATGTTTCATTTTAAATAGGACGGGCAAATACATTGCTGTCAATCAAATGTCAAGTGGTAACCATGGATGACAAATCCAATGTTTCACGTTAAAAAATACTCACGGTATTGCAGTACAATAGTCATTCAAACAATTTTATTTATTTTGGAAATTCTTGCGTTTTATGTTCTATTGTGATGAGCTGATGAGAATATAATTCATTACTCACGTGACATGTTTTCCGCCAATCATCATTCAAAATTTCCCTAGTTACATGTCTGTCACAGCGATGATAAAAAACAAAGATATTATCACTTTATTTACATTCATTACTAAGGGATTTGTTTTCTTTATTTAAAATCTGCATCTGCAACTCGGTTCAACTTGAAAATATCATCGATGATATTCATATCACTTATTACATTACGTATGATATTATTCATTAAATTATAAACCAGTAAGAATGCGTGATTTTTCTTATTTACTAAGTATTACAGCGGTTATTATTAAGTAACCTTTGTATATTCGAATTTCGAATATATATACTTTCGTATATTCACTTATAGGTGCGTTTGGTTTTGTTATACATATGTACTTAAAGTTGTCAGTGTCTTTTTGTCTTTCTAATTACACAGCGTATAGAGTTACGATCTTTTTTTCAAACACAATACCTACTAAATAAATGAATTGTAAGATATTTAAAATATAACACTCGATATGTTTCACAAGATTTCAGTCCTTGAATCAACCTGTCGGTCATTTCTCAGATACTGTCTCACTCAACAAGAACCACAGACGCGTTTCGCTCTTCAGTATGGTATAGGTGTACTGACGCCTCTAGCAGACATTGAGTCAACGGAGTAAGCAGGTGATCAACATCGCAAAAAGATAAGATGACTGGAGAAGTAAGTAACTACATGCAGAGCCATCTATCGAGAATGCCTTGAGCTTTACCGGCCAAATAATGAAAGTACAATAAAGTATAATACGATGGCAACACTTGGTGAAACAGTTGAAATATTTTTTTTTCACTACTAGCCTAGGAACCCACTATTATTTACCTTTATTTGACATGAGAAATTGTTTTTCACTACCGCTTGCTTGTAACCATAGTAACCTATGTCAATAATAATTTATTATTAACCTTGGTCTATAATGCAAACTGTCACTTTTCAATCAAACTCAAGCCTCCAAATCCAAATATTATTTAACTCATTAAACTCAAGAAAGGTGTTAAGTATATAATTTAAATTTGCCACTATAATTTTAAATTGACCTACGCTGCCGCCTCGCCTGGCCACTGTGCTGTTTTGTTGAAAATGTGAAATATTTGTAGATGTAGGATTGAACAAATCACTATTTTTTTCTATTTGTAGGTAAGTACATTTCAATAGATTTATTTAAAAATAATAATAATAAACTAATAAGGCTGCTGACTGTAACAGCACAAAGTGTTTTTATTAAATAATTACATCAAATACAAATCAAGGCCCATAAGTGAGGTTATCAAACCAGCGAAATGAGCAAAACGTCAGATAAAAACAAATGCAGCCTACTTTGTTTTTGTGAATATTAACAAATAAGTAACGTTATTATTCATGTGAAATTATTGTTATCAATAAAAAAAAATCTGATGTGGCCAGCACATGACCTCCCGCAAATTCCATGTTTAAAATAGTAATGAGCTTTAAGTAAAGTATCTCTTTCCGTTCCGGTTGATCGTTTATAAACAAAATCTAATTTGTTGTTTTAATAAATAGAAGTCTGTAATACGAAATTAATTTCGTGCCAAAAATAATCGATTATCATGGGCCTATAGCGCTCACCATCAACTATAACAGTTCGACCTTCATCATTTTCGAAAAAGTAAGTTCCAATGACGCCATCTGACCATAGTGCGCACCAAACAGTCTCATTTTGACTGAATGGTACCTCGTAAATCACATGAAGATTTTCCTCTGCCCATATCTGGCAATTTTGCTTATTAACATACCCAGAGAGGAGAAAATGTGCCTCACCAAAGAAAAAGATAATCCGCGAAAAATCATCATCAACTTCCAAGTGCTCTAAAAACGCAATCTGTGTAAATTTTTTGCCGTACATGATCCATGTCGTAAATTTGTAGTTGTAAATCAATATTTGACATTTTGAAAACACGTACTTATACTGACAGATTTATATTTACAAATCAAATATATTTCTACTTAATTCTTCTTAACACGGTTTCATTATTAATGTAAATGTGACAGTGACATTTGTTTAACTACGTCAAAATTTTATTAAAATATTATGTTTTTGTTTGACGCATGGGTCAGATGATGTACAAAAATAAATTATTTTATAAATTTATATTTAAAGTTATTTAAAGTTTTTTAAAGTTATATTATTGTAGAATTGAAGATTGTACCATTATATTATATTTTTAATAGTAAAAGTTGCTGAAAAATTATATTCAATGCCTTATATCCCTCGGTCTTCGCCCTCGGGTTACAATAGGCGCTGGGTCAATAATGATTATCTTCTCAACCTTGGCGTATAATATACTATTTTAAATATCTTATTTCTTATATCTTCACATAAAAAAGTTAGTAATAGTGAGCCAAGCGATCGAGACACAGTATAAAAATTTATGCGCATCAATTAAACTTTATTTATACTCAGTAGACATGTTTGGTTCTTAAATAAATCTAGATTAATTTATAGTTTATTGAAATATATTTGCGAAAAACGAAGTCTCTTCTGCAACGTTTGTATTTTCATGAAGTGCTCGTTGGTCGCTTTACAATGATAAGTGGTGGTGTATATCCTTCAAGTGTACTAACAGTGCACACAGTACAGCAAATAACACTCCAACAACTCCACGTAGATTTATTAGTTGGCGGCAACGTATGTGCTGAAAGTTCAAAGTTTCACACTTTTCAATCGGTGACAAAAGTAGCTGCTTACTCAACAAAAACAAAATAAAGCACATACAAATAATCGAAAAAGAATCGGGAAAAATCTGGTATGTCCGGCGCAACATTCCCTGCCGATCGCGTTAATCATTGGCTTCCAGGGTACGGCTCTGAAAAGACTTTGTGTAAAGATACAATACTTTTATATCTAAAAATTCACACAGTTGTTCAAATACTCTAAAAATGCGTACACTTACGTAACATTCTCTTTACAATCAAATAATATTACTACCAAGTTTATATCTCTACCCATTTTTGAATTATTGCCCCAAAAGTCAATATACCCCACATTTAAATAAAAACTTAAAAATTTTCAAAAATCTATTTTTTATGTATCTAGATACTTCTCAATGCGCTGATTCCAAATTTTGAAACCGTAGGTCGATATCTCGTTTCGTTCTCGAGATATTTAGATTTAAAGTTTTGCTTAAAACTGCCCAGTTTTGGGTATTAACCCAAAAATGGGCTTAGATATGAATTTGGCGACATCACCATTCGATTCTACGGACAAAAATACATAAGTATAACAATTTTCATAATTTTTGTCCAACCGGTTCATTTTTTATGAATAAAAGCTTGAAAGCCCCTGAAAATGTCTAAAATCTGAAAAAATCGTAAGGGGTACACCTTAGATTTTTGCGATTTTTGGCCATTTTCAGTTATTTTGCTTTAGAGATTGTATGCGGTGTTCAAAAATTCTGAAAATTGGTATACTTATGTAATTTTGCCCGTAGAATCGAATGGTGTTGTCGTCAAATTCACATATCGGCCCATTTTTCGGTTATTACCCAAAAATGGTCAGTTTTGAGCAAAACTTTGAATCTAAATATCTATAAAACGAAAAGAGATATCGACCTGCGGTTTCAAAATTTGGAATCAGCGCATTGAGAAGTATCTAGATACATTAAAAATTAGATTTTTGAAAATTTCAAAGTTTTTATCTGAATGTGGGGTATATTGACTTTGGGGCAATAATTCAAAAGTAGGTAAAGATGTAAACTTGGTCGTAATATTATTTGATTGTAATGGAATGTTATGTAAGTGTACGTATATTTAGAGTATTTATATATGAATATACATAATGTATATTCATGTGATAATTTTATTGAATTTATAGAATGAAATATACGCGGATTTGTTTCCTTTTAATGAAAGATCTCGTGGAATTATTATTATTATTATTATTATTATTATTATTATTATTAATAAAATACAATATTCAACAGGCATATGCCCAATTCTAGGGTAAGGAGAATGATAAATTAATAAGAGAAAATACATTTTTTTATTTCCTGAACTAAATTGTGGAAAATATCAATCTCACTTTCAATGGTAGTGTATGATTTAACCATATGATGAATAGGGGATTTTGAAAGTATATTTGATTTAGCTGTTTTTAAATAGAAGATGGTTTTAAATCTCGACGACAATCTGTTGACTTGGATGGAAAGTCGATTGTTAATATACATACAGTCAATGTCGTTATTGATAATTTTATACAATAGGATTACTGCAGAAACTTGTTGTCTTTGTTCGAGTGAGGCTAAATCATATTTTTCTAAAAGTTGTGATTGCGGTGTACCTCTTTGCGGATAAACTCCTTCCAGAATGTAAGTTGCAAATTTTAAAAACTTTCTTTGTACTTGCTCTAATGACTCTATTTGATTACTTTGTGTCGGATTCCAGATCACCGAACAGTATTCAAGGTGAGGACGAACGAGTGCAACAAACAAAAGACGTAATGTACCCAAACTGGAAAACATATCGCAATTACGGATTATGAATAGACTATACACTATGTACTTGCCTTCTATTTTTAAGTTCTTTTACATTTCATTTCGTTGAAAACATCTAATTACCACCTCTAGCACTTACTCTAAATCTAGTGTGAGTAGTGTGGCAAGATAAAACAAAAGAAATCCCCTAACAAATTGATGGCGGTCGTTGAGCGCCCATCAGCCTATAATATCCCTACTTTAGGTTAGCTAATACTCCGACTCGACGCCTCTGGGCGCCGTTAACTTATAGGCCGACAATCGTTCGATGGCGGTTCTTTAAGAGGTAGTTACAGGCTAAGAACAATAAAGTAGCCGAAAACATTCGTCCGGACACTTCGAGAGAGCTTGAGCAGTTTAACACCGAAGAAATACGAGAGTAATTCGATGAAGAGATGTGTTGGAGTCGAGTTATTCATGAGGGTGCGTTTTCTATTTTCATTTGAGTTTAATGGAGTAGACTTTGGTGTAATTGAGAGGTTGGAAAACAAAACGGCACAGAAAGAGCGGAATTAGATGTAATTGCCTGTTTAAACCAGATCTAGCTGGAATTGAAAAGGCATTAGTGGTGACAATTCTGATGAGTTCTTTTTCCTAGGTTTTGATTTAAAGCATGGGATAGACATTCCATTTTGTTCTACGATAATTTTTTAATAATTGTTATATTTTATATATCTTTACCTATTTTAATGTTAGTAAATGTAAAATAATGACATACTAGGGAAAAACAATCTCTTCTGTATGATTACCGTATGTATGATAAGTCACTACAAAGAGTTACAGAGTTCAAAGACTTAGGTGTTCTCTGTTTGATATTAAATTAGAATTTGATAAACATATACAATCTGTAGTATCTTCATCATACCGTAATTTGAGTTTTGTTATACGAACATCTAAAAATTTTAAGTATGTAACAACTGTTTTATGCTCTACAATTGTTATGTACGTAGTAAGCTAGAATACTGTTGTCAGGTATGGTGTCCATTCTATGTCAAATTGAAAAATGCTATTGAGGGGGTACAAAAGAGATTTGTGAAATACTGTTGGTTTAAAAAACATAAGGGGTGAGATTCAGTGGGTTGTATTAGCGTGTTTTACGCTAAAACAGTCCTTTGTCAAAAATATTTTGGCAACTTTGTAATACCTGTCAGAAAAAAGTGAGAGACCAAAGGATCAAATAAAGAAAAAAATATTATTAACAGAAGTAAGAAAAAAGGACAAATGTCAAAACTGATCAAAACGGGGGTTGAGATATTTTAAAATTCATTAACATTCAGGTATGAAATATTTGACACATAAAATTTGACATATTTCTAACCTAATTTTGCAATAATGAGTTTCCTTTTACACCTTTCATTTACAATAATACTTCCTCATTTGACTAAAGAATATCTGTATTACTTTTCCATGTGGTAAAATTTCTAAATCACAATTGAATCTCATTGATACATGTGGAAAATATTACAATGTTGCCATACACTTAATACAAGATTTAATACAGACCTTAATACAACCCACTGAATTCCACCCAAGGTGTATAATCATTATTTACATTACGAAACTGGTCTCACTGAATTCAGCTTAATATCTCTGAAAATAGACGAAATATATTATGTATTTTATTCCTGTACAAAGTTATTCATAATGTAATTAATGATAGCAAAACTTTGTTTATGCTTAATTTCTTTATACCTCAGATTTCATCCTACTTTCTATACTAAGTTTTCACGAACTAAATTCGACATCAATACGCCATGTAATAGAATGTGTGTGATATTTAATCAGCTTAGTTTAAATGCAAACATTGATATATTTTCTGATAGCCTTAGTTGTATAAAAAATAAAATCATAAGCCATATTTCTGTAAATTAAATTTTAAGTAAAACATCTGTACAATCTTTTAAGACACTTATCATGAAATTTGTTAGTACTTTAGGATTCTTATTTTTCTCCCTCTCGTGGGACACTATTTAAACTGTTAATATATATGTTCATTATTTGTATACTCCCTCTGTAAATGGGATTCTATATCCTGTAGAGTGGTTCAAATATATAAATAAATAAATATTATATTATTATAATAATTATCATTAAATATTTGGGGCCAGTTCCACTAAAAAAAATTGCAATTTTGTGATTTTACCTCTCGTTAAGAGATGTATTGATTCATGCTGAAAATCGCATATCCAGAATTTAGTGAATAACCACGTGTGTGTACGTGTGGATGTTGATGGACGGTTTCTCAAATTCTATAAGACTAAAAATAAATTGGACTATGTACTCCTTAATCTGACATTAATAGGAAGAGATGAAAGGTTTTGGTAACAATTGAAGAACCGGAAGTAGTAATTTCTTAAAATTTATGTTATTACAAATGTTATAGAATATGCAATTCTCTGTCCGATACATTGAACATTTTTATTATACCTTCTATAGATTTGGAGGTTGTAATGTATCTCACAACCCAAATAACTCCATGGAAACCAGTTGGAAAATTAAAATGTTTGTTATTGACAGAAAAATGTCATTGTCAAAAATCCAAATACATTACTGAAGCCTTTTTCAGGGAAGTATATTTAATATCTCTTATTTCATTATTAATTAAATATTTAAAATGATAGAGACATATATTACGTGTAAGCATCAGAAATACCGCCAATCTCGTCAATGAATTTGAAGAATCTCGAACATTTAGAAGAGTAGGAAGAAACTTATTTATAGAATGAATTAGAAAATTAGATAATATAAAAATATATTAATAATAGGGGTAATTAGTATTTTTGTGTGTCTTATAGAATTTCAGAAACCGTCTCTCTCTCTCTCCTCCAGACACACACCCACACACACACACATATACACACACACACTCATACACACACTCACACACACATAATTTTAAAATGTTAAAATCGAATTCTAGTTACCTTAAATGTGCTTATTCACTAAAATCTGGGTATTAGATTTTTAGAATAAATTCAATACTTACCTGTCTTAGCGAGAGGTAAAAGAGGACTAATACGAGTCCTCATTATTTAAAATTATTTAAAGCAGATGGGATTTATATTTTCAGTCTTACTTTTAATTAAATACCAACAATTCGAAACACCATAAAAATATTTTCCTTCTGAACATTCTTCTTCATCTGTTGAACAGTTGAACTAATTAGAACGCTAATTTGCGTTTTAATATTTATATTACAAAACAAAATAGAAATATTTTTACATTTCTCATTTGGTACGCTGGAGGCGAATAATGCAGCCATAGCTGATTAAAGAAATGAGAGGAAAATTACGTTCCAGAGAAACATAGCATAGCTCGCCATCGAGCCGAGAGTCGGAAACAGTTCGCGTTCTCTTGACGCCTGCAGCGAACTAACTTTTCTTACAGAATTTAATATTCTGTAAATTATTTCACGCTAATAAGAATCGCCAAATCGTTACGGACAAGTTCAGAAGGCAGAGTTGGTTGTATTTATGGAGATAATTGAATTTAATTTAAATTAAATCTTTAAAAAAATGAAATGAAGAATGTAAAATTGGCACGTGATTTTTGTTTACAATACGTACTCAATTTTTTTTTTAGAAGTTTTATTATACTAATGCCCCTATTCATAAACACTCGTAATCGTAAAGTTTCAAAACGGTTCGTTATAATTTTTGACAAATAAAATTTCGATTTTTCTTTCATTGTCGACTCTTTTTATTGGATAAAAATTATAACGAACCGTTTAAAATTTTTACGAGTGTTTATGAATACGGGCATTAGCCTCGGTTTTATAAACTGCAGAATAAATTTACTTTCATTGCAGTCAATTAATAAAATTTATTTACGCCGACGTTTCGACTATACAATAGACTTTCTCAGGGAGAATGGTCTACATACAACACGGACAATTAAAAATATAAATAAATAAATATGAATAAATAATTAAATAAATAGTTAAAAATAAGATATCACAAAGAGAAAATTGTCAAAAAATTAAAAACTTGTCTTGGATGAATACAATACACATGGAAATACAAATCAATTTTATTCATTTTATGGCATATTTTTCTGATGCAAGAAATTAAAATTGTCTGCCAAGAACCTAGTTTTCGGCATTTTGTTTTAAATTTGCTTCTAAAATATTGAGGTAACCTTCGCTATCCATTGTTGCAAAAATTATTAATTTTCGTACTCTCGCTGAATAAATATAGCCTCAAAACATAATGCTGTCACCGCCGAATTTAACTGTTCCTATTAAATGCCTTAAATTTTAGGTTTTCTCCAATTTTTTTGCCTTCTTCTATCTAATCTTTAAGTATTATACTTACTTGCGTTATCAGTAAACCTAATAAAAAATTAAACCCTTTAATTTAAAAGTACATAATCTAAATCATTTAAATGTAAGTTAAATACGGCGGTGACAGCATTATGTTTGGGGCTATATTTATTCAGCGGGAGTACGAAAATTAGTAATTATTGCAACAATGGGTACCAAAGGTTACCTCGATATTTTAAAAAGATATTTTAAACAAAGTGCTGAAAATTAGGGCCTTAACAGCCAATTTTAATTTCTTGCATCAGAAAATTCGACAAATAATTTGCGTCGTATAAGAGAATGCCTACTGTATAATATTAAAAATATGCCGACGCCAAATATTTCAAATTTTAAATGGTACAAAAGTGACCCCTGTGGAGCACTCTCCATGCCAACGAGTGCTCGTAAGGTGACGTCTGGTAAGCGCCCTCACGGTACAAATATGTCATCATCATTACCGATATCTGTGAAAACAGACTGGCACACCCAAAAATGAGTAATATTCCGTGATGATATATATATATATATATATATATATATATATATATATATATATATATATATATATACTTAATCATCGCCCACGGTCTCCGAACTTTAACCGGATTGAGAAAGTGCGGAAAATTCTTAAAACAAATAAGAGCATAAACCAAAAAAAGAATTTAAAATAAATTACAAGACAAATGGCAGAATATAATGCCATCGGTGACCAAAAATTTGATAATTTCAATGACTCATCGCTTAGTTACTGGTGGAAAATCCAAATATCATATTTCTCTATGAAACATAAATAAATGGTTTATTATTTAAATGTTTTGGTTATCGTACGGAGACTTTTTTGTCACGAAATTATGAATAATTTCAATGTTTACCCCATAATATAAATAAATTAAGTATAGTATTTATAACTAAAGAAAAAACCCCTTAACCTTAACAATAAATTTAAAAACTATATACGTATTTCGAGAACTAAGTTCTCATCATCAGTAGAAACTACAAAGTAAAAACAGAGAAGTTAAGATTACTCAGCATGTAAACCATGCCAGAGGTCAAAACAGCTCTGAGGAATAAGGGAGAGAACACGGGTTATACAGGGTGTCTCTTAAATAGGGGGACATGGCTTAACCACAGATTCCTGAAGCTAAAATAAGACGATTTAACCAAACTTGCTTCTACCGGAAAGTGTACCATTTAGCCAGAATTCTGCTTCAAAGTTCTTCGAAAAAAAATTAATTTTGCTTATAATAATCGGACGCTTTATACGATTTGGATGAAGTTTGGTATGACAGTTTATATGGTTATAAGTCATCGTTTAAGGTGATACTTGTTATTATTAGTGAACCACTAATGTATGAAACTTAGGTGTCCCGACATTAATTAAACCGTAACTTTTTAATGGCAATACCGAAAACATGAAATTATTTTTCTTCAGAAAGATACATTCAATAGTAAACTTTTCTCTCTCTGTGTAATTTGTGATATCTGTTACGGTTCACACAGAAAAAAATTAAATCTGAGTGTATGCACTGCTAAATTTTTAAAATAAATTTAATCTAGCAGTCTATCCAAATGTCAAACAAGTAATTTTTAATGACAGTAACAATTGTTTTATGGGTTGTCAAAAATTTTCTTCGCAATATTCTAAAATTAGTAACATCCGTTTGTTCGGCCTAATAGTATTTTACTACCACTATTATAAATAAGACGATTACATATCTCAGCTTACTCCTAAATAAGTTGTGAAGATTGACAACTCGTTACTGTCATTAAAAATTACTTGTTTGACATTTGGATAGACTGCTAGATTAAATTTATTTTAAAAATTTAGCAGTGCAGACACTCAGATTTTATTTTTTTCTGTGTGAACCGTAACAGATATCATAAATTACACAGAGAGAGAAAAGTTTACTATTGAATGTATCTTTCTGAAGAAAAATAATTTCATGTTTTCGGCATTGTCATTAAAAAGTTACGGTCTAATTAATGTTGGGACACCTAAGTTTCATACACTAGTGGTTCACTAATAATAACAAGTATCACCTTAAAAGATGACTTATAACCATATAAACTATCATACCAAATTTCATCCAAATCGAATAAAGCGTTCTTTTATTATAAGCAAAATTAATTTTTTTTCGAAGAACTTTGAAGCAGAATTCTGGCTAAATGGTACACTTTCCGGTAGAAGCAAGTTTGGTTAAATCGCCTTATTTTAGCCTCAGGAATCTGTGGTTAAGCCATGTCCCCCTATTTAAGAGACACCCTGTATAGGGACAGGGGTCATAGGTGAATGGATACCTAATTGGGTAACTAAGATTAAACAGAATAACTGTCTTATATAAATTTTGGAAAAACCGAATTTATTAAAAGAAAATGAAATATATTGGGTTTTAAACTTCTATTTTTTCTAAAATACATTAAAACTATTGTCGTACGGAGACTTTTCTATATGACTGTATTTATACGAAGTAACAATATAAAATGGTTGAAATGAAGGCTATAAACTTTGGATATTATAATTAGTTCAGAATACTCTATAAACTATAAGTTTCTCATAGAGTTTATAGGCTTACAACTTGCAACATTGAAATTGTTCTACAAATAGATTTTGTGCTCGTATACTGAGGTAAGTTATTATCAAAAAGTTATGCATACAAAATAACAAGTCGTTTCCTATGAAGCGAAGTGTAACAAATTTATACACAAATAACCAAGCCTGTGTCACTTGATCCTGTGAAAATAACATCTTCCCTTCATATGTTATGCAGAATGTAATTTATCCTGTATCCACTATCCACCTCACAGGATCCAAAACCCATCCTATCTTTATTTGCGTGATGCAGACAAGATGTAAATATGTATTGTTATTTAATGCACAAGTGGCTCGCATCCCAATGTGTTTGTTGACTGGAATTTGCATTTTGATGGTCCGAAATGAGGATGATGAGAATGAGATCCAGTAGGCCACGTTTGTTACTGACGTCTGAGCGTCTGAGGTACAAAAAGAAGACAACTGATTATCATGTAATTATGTAAATATGCAGCTCATACATATTTTCTCTTTTCCCCAGATGACATCTGAATCTGAATAAACAATTTATGTGAAATTATGCCAATCAAGTACAAGGAGATTCATAATGATAGTTCTTGTTTCGGAAAATGTAATGATGATGCAGATTTTCTTTGCAGATTTTATACAAAATAAAAGATTTTATGGTCTGAGAATTCTTCAACTGGATAAATAAATAATAATGTATTATACCATAATCAAACTTTAACTATCTTAAATAAGAAGACGAGAATATAGATGAATTGAGTATTAGTGAAAAAAAAAAATGTTTAAATATTGATTAGGTCGCAAACCACAAGCGATTGAAGTTGATTACTAATTGAGTATGACGCGTTAGGTCCTAAGAATTTGATGGGTCGCCTGATTTTAAAAAGGGGATTCGCGCGTCTGCTGCGGTCACCTTTAAAAAATTAACAATATTGTGTTTGATGAATTTGTTTAATTATAATATCTAGTAATATTAACAATAATAATATATTTATAATTAAATCAATTTGTAATATTAATTAAATTAATAATAATGTCAGAAATTTGAAACATCGAAACTTCAAAACAAACAACAGTAGCGCCATCTGACGTCATATTTTGAGTCATAATATTGCCAAACCGTTTCAATGTTCTATAATTTATTAGGAAAAAAATCTGATGTGGCCAACACAAAACCTCCCGCTATTTAATTTTTATTAAATTAAATACATACCTACGTTATTAATGCTGCAAACTATATTATGTTCTATTGCATATAACTATTGCTTTATTTACGATTTTCTTTATTATTTAATATGTCACTATTATTAATTTGAAGTGATTAATTTTTTGACAATGACGTTTACCTGTCAGTTACATTCATTTGAAAAATAAACTGTGTAACAAAAAAAAAAGAAAAATGATTTTAAAATTTATCTGTAAAATATATAGAAAAAGTATTAATGTATATCTGTACAAAATTCAATAATCTATAATTTTCCAATGACACTATTATTAATTTGAAGTGATTAGTCTTTTGACATTGACATTTAGTGTCAGTTACATTCATTTGAAATATGAACTGTGTAACAAACAAATTGTGTTTATCTTAGGCTTCGGGATGTATAAAAAAAATGATTTTCAAATTTATCTGTAAATTATATAGAAAAAGTATTAATGTATTCCTACAGAAAATTCAATAATCTTTAATTTTCATAAGACATAAAATTCGAAAAAAAATTATGAGCTTCAAGTAAAGTGTCATTTCCGTTTATCCGATTTACACCAAAATCTAATGGCTTCTTTTCGTATTAGAATAAGATAGAAATACAAGGTTTCAGAATTTTCTGAATGATAGTATTTGAGTTAGAGCGAAGACAAAATTCATACACATACACACACACACACACACAGACACACACATACACACACATACACACATACATACACACATACAGACATCATTGTGAAAATGTTAAAATTGGATTCTAGGGACCTTAAAACGTGGTCATATACTAAAATCTCGATATGTGTTTTTTAGCACGATCCCTATACCTCCCTTACCAAGGGTAGCGGGAGGTAAAAATGCTTATATATAACGTGTAAATTTTTATATAAAAATATTTCAGCTATGCGAATATGAGAAAATTTTTGTTCCCTCTATAAATAACAAAGTTTGTGGATCACTGGTCAGAACCTGCAACGTCACGCACCAAATTCTTAACTTTAAAAATTCTTATTTCGCTTATTACGTAATATTAATGTTGGATTTATTAACATTAATTAATTCTATTTTAAAGTTAAATAATATATCTCAACAACATTTAAACAGAATCCAAAAATGAGTGGAAATATTAACTTGTCAACTTCGCCATTTTTACTTGTTATTTCATCATATTATAAATAAATAAATATAAAATTTTGATTTATGACTCTATTTTGAGTGTACCAATTTTCTTTTGATTGCTGATAGAAGCACAAAACAAAATTTTATGTTATAATAATGAAAAATGTTCGACACGTGTACTTTATCAAAGAAACAATAAAACTTTATATAAGGTTATAAAGTTTTTAAAGTCTATTTAGGATAACAAAATTTAGATTGACCAAACGTCTTTTACTTATAAAGATCTAAATCTAAATGTGTAACGTTGCCTGAAATTGCTAGCCATAAATAACATCTGTAGAGCGCAACAAATCATTGGACTAAGCGATAAACCATAAAAACTTCCAGCGTTTCTGGAAAGTGATGCGGAACCGAAATGTTATCACCCTTCAACTTCTCATTAAACTTCGGACAATTCTAGCTATAAAATCGATCGTAAACGCCGCCGAATTAAATTTGAACTTTGCTTGGACCGAATGGGAGTACCAGCAATTTAATGCAGCAGATGCAGATGCCTGCAGTGAAGATGATGGTAGCATTCAGCTTCAGTTTACCGTAAAGACAACGCGGACAATTGGAAAATTTATTGTTTAATTAATTACATTTTATGTGAGATCCAGATGACAATAACTTTGTATAAACATTTGAAATAGTGATGGAACGGAGAATTAAAAACAGGTTCCCAAGCAGGAGTGGGATCATGTAACTGTGAATACGATATTGCAACTGTCGACAAGTGAAAATGTGATCACGTAAATAGTGAAAACCGAAAACGATATCGTTTGGACTGAAAAAAATGTGAATTCTAGTCGACACTCTCAAAGCATGTGAAAACGATAGCCGTATCTTATGTCCCTTTTTATTTCATACATTTGGGTATAGGTATATCTTTTTCTAATTTACTTACATTTAAGTAAAATAATGTAGTGAGCAGTGAATTAAATTTGACGTTTTGGAAACAAATGTCATTAAATTAATGTATCAAATTTGTAAGGTATTTTTTTTAGCAAGCGAAAATGAAATAATTATGATTAAATATGATAATAATTATAAAACGAATATTGATTACAAGAATGAATCTACGAAAAATTCATGAATGTTTTAATACTAGCATGTTGCACTAACCAAATGCGTATGATTTACTATAATTAAATTTTTACTCTTTTGAAAATTATGATAGAAAATTGAAATCTTGTTGATTAGATATTTTCTTAGTTAGAAGAAAGAACTACCTAAAAGAAATATTTTCTGGCATTGTTGATATGCTAGTAACTGTAAAAGTGTTGATTACAACAAAGAATATTTTGATTCCAGCCCAAGAATATTGATTACAAGAATAAATCCAAGAAAGGAAATTTTAATAACTATTGCATTCTGCGAAGCAACAGAGATAACGATTCTAGCTTGTGTTTTGTGATTAATATTTTTTAGTTTTTACACAAAATTAAAATTTATGAATTGATCATTTTCCGCAACCTGTCTTATTCTTATTCTTATTCGCCGTTATTTAAATGTAGCCCAACTTTACTTACTTGAAATACAAAACGTAATAAAAGTAGAATTACTATCTTGTGTACTAGCAGTCTTAAATGGTCTCTTAAAGTTTTAATTATATATTTAGAAATATTTTTGTTTACTTCATAAATTTTTCTTCTGGAATATGAAAAGGAACAAAATTAGATGACACGTAGCATCTGTAACTAATTGATAATTTAACTTGTATCCTTCTTCAATTCTTGTAGCATTGCTATTATGAACGAAAGGCCAGAATAATACCTTTTGATATTAAATTAAAATTTTTAATGACATTCATATAAATTAATCTGTCAAAACTACTATTTAATACAAAAACATTAGTCTATAAACGATATCGTTTTCGCAAAACGTAGTCACTTTACGGAAATAATCGAAGTTGAAAACGTAGTGAGTGACTAATTTTACGTGATCGCTAAGGAAACGAATATCGTTTTCACTTCTTGAAAATCGCAATATCGTTTTCACTTTTACGTGATCCCACCCCAGTGTTGAATTCAGAGGGGTGTCGGGGAGTGAATCTATCAACGTATATACGCTTTTGGAAAAATTCAAAGTTGGCAACCCTACATGCACCCCCAAAGGTTTCATTTACAACACCAAAGGGAAATATAGCTCGAAAACTACATAGTTTTAAAATTATCAATTTCAAGCCTTGTTCTAAATACTAAATAAATGGATTTGACATCTATTTTATATGTACATTATCTTATCCCTTGTCTTATTATGAGAAATTTTCTTTTTATTTTTATTTTATAGTGACATACTGTAACGTTAAAATAGCAAGAAAATTGAAATGCTGATCCATTTTTGTAAAAACTTTAATAACTTCATTTCGCTGTGAATAAGCCGACGTTTTATATGGTTATGAAACAGCATTATAGAGTGTAAAATGCATGTGACATTTTAATAAAATCCGCGATAAAATGATAATGCAAAGCTAGGCGGAACATTTGCAATTTGAATGAATAAAGAAATTTGAAATGCGTTGAATTAAAATAATAAAAAAATCTGATGTGGCCAGCACATAACCTCCCGCCAATTTCATGTATAAAATATAGCAATGAGGTTTAAGTAAAGTATCACTTTTGATTGATCGTTTGTAAACAAAATCTAATTTGTTGTTCCAATAAATAGAAATTTTAGATTATATTTTGTTATGTTTTTCCTCGAAAACTCAGAGCTCCAAATTAAGTGCCACATCGGGCCATATATAGTCAAAATCTAATATGTTCTTTCAAATTATATGAGTTTTAAATACCAAATTTGAGAAGTGATGGATCATATTTTAATATATTTTCCGGATTATCAATTTAAAAAAATCTAATATGTCGTTCTCATTAATACAAAAGTCTTAAATACTGAATTTAAAAGTTTTGAATTATATCATATTTTTCAGGAATATCTGTTCAGAGCTTCAAGTAAAGTATCCATTCCGGTATATCAATTTTAACCAAATTCTAATAGGTTGTTCACATTGATATGAAATTAAATAATAAAATTGAAAAGTTTTGGGTCATATTTTTAATATATAAAATCTGTTATGGGCTTCAAATAAAGTACCACTTCCAGTTATCCAATTGTACCCAAAATCTAATCAACTTTTTATATTAATGCAGAAAGTTTAAATACGGAAAACAGAAATTATTGAATGTTTGATATGAGTTAACGATGGGAAAAATCGTCACACGCACACACAAACACACACACACACACACACACACACACATACACATGCACAGAGACAGACAGATAGACATTATTGTAAAAATAGCAAAAACGTGTTGTGGGGAACCTAGTTCGTGCTTATTCACTGAAAAACCACTATCGAATTTTTAGACCGATAACATTACCTCCCTTACGTATGGTATGACGGGAAGTAAAAACGATAGATAAAATTTCTATTATTTCTGTAATCACAAGTTTGAATTAAAACTAACCTATCAACAATTTTTAAAAACTGAAATATAATTTACAGTTAATTTATGTCTTGCACTTGTGTCTCAAAATTTAGTGCGTATTCTAGAGGATTAAATAAAAATAAAGATTTTAGAAAACAACCGACGCTATAGAGAATCAGAATAATTTTCATATTTACGATGAATACTTTCATTTCACTGAACATTTTTCATCTTTCTTAAAAAAAGTGTTTACCTTGTAAACTAAAAATTGATATTAGTGATTCCCTTGCGACACTATATTTGCATTTCTACGACAGATATTACGTAGCTACCTTAAAAAAACCCGCTATAAACTAAAAGATTTCAGCCGCTTTAAGCTCCGGCATGGAAATAATATCAACCCTGCGCACTGTACTAAATTTAACACACAATATGGTAATTTTCCAGGGAGAAAGAAAAGTGGAAAGAAAAAACATGCCAAAACAAGAATGTACTTGTGTATTAGGTTCGAATTTAATTATGCTGTATTTGTGTTTCAGTCTTTTTACGATGTTTCGACTGTGTTGCTACGTGTAATTAGGATTGGGAAAAATTACACGTGTAGGAGGGAAAAATACAAAATAAGAAATGTTTATTTTGTGTATATAATAACTTATTTCTTTATATTTTAATTGTAGGTAGTTTTAAATGAAAATTCGTGGTTCGGTGATAAAAGTACAATATATACTTTTGGAAAATTTACAATTACTTACATATTTATTACTGTATGAGTAGAACACCAAGATTTTTTCTTTACCTGAAAATAAAAACACGGAATTAGTTTGTTGTAAACAGATGCAAATATCATATTAAAGCCGGGTTTACATTGGTACAGTAATTGGGTTAGTTGCTTGTACCAATAACTTGTAAGACAGTTACTAACCTACAGTAAACCCTATAGGACAGTACTTGTACCAGTACTTGCACAAGTCATCAGGACAGGCAAGTGGATAGCCTCCCAGGCTATCTCCTATGTTATAAACATTTGAATTTGTCAAGTGGTTTCCTTAGTGCCTTAGCCTCTGCGATTAGAATATTCTATACCGTGAGTATTTTTTAACGTGAAACATTGGGGGTGTCATATCCATGGTTACGTCATTAGATTGACAGCAATGTATTTGCGTGTCCCATTTAACATGAAACATAGGGAACGAATTTGACAGAAGTATTATATTTAAATAATGTAAGAAAATTTGCCGAGTCAGAAAACCATTCGTGCGTACTAAACATATTTCGGGCACAAGGTACACACAATATTTTTTCTACAACTAAATTTAATTTTTAGGAAACATGTATAATTATTTAAACAAAATTAACCTCTAATGACATCTTGTCAATGTGACATATCATTGACAGCAATGTATTTGCCTGTCTCATT
Organism: Ophonus ardosiacus; assembly: GCA_943142095.1. Lineage (NCBI taxonomy): Eukaryota > Metazoa > Arthropoda > Insecta > Coleoptera > Carabidae > Ophonus > Ophonus ardosiacus. Next base: position 52,294,820 of record OW964828.1, on the reverse strand, counting down.
TAAAATAAAACATACCTAAGGAATGAATTTGGCAGAAGTATGATATTTAAATATTGTAAGAAATTTAGTCAGAAAATCAGTAGTGCACAAGGTGCACACTATATTTTTTCTATAACTAAATTTAATTTAGAAAGCAGGTACAATTATTTAAACAAAATTAACCTCTGACGTTTTGTCAAATGTCAAATTCATTCCTTATGTTTCATTATAAATGGGACAAGCAAATACATTGCTGTCAATCAAATGTCAAATTGTACCCATGGATACGACAAACTCAATGTTTCATGTTAAAAAATACTCACGGTATATTATACTGTCTTTATCTCTAAATCTGTACAAGATAATAATAAAAATTTTAAGTGTATTAGATGGAGAATTTTGTTCTTCAATAATTGTAATAAAAAAAATTTCACAAAGTTATATTCAGAATAATTTTTCTAAGAAACTACTACTTCTGGTTGTCCAATTGTTACCCAAACTTTTCAGCTCTTCCCAGGAATATCAGATTGAGGAAACTGCAGTTAAATATTTTGTAAGTCTTATAGTTTTTGAGGAATCGTCCCTCCAACATCCAGACACACATACACACATACACACGTGCGAATTTTAGCATGAATCCAATACCTCTCTTAGCGAGAGGTAAAAAGAAAACATATCTCGTTCACAACACGGAGAGGAGATGGTTTTGGATGTAGATGATTTTTATTATCATTATGACTTCCATATCAGATTCTTCATTATTTGATGAAGAATCTAATCGATAGATTTTGACAGTTTGTAACTTTTAACATTCTAACCTGTTGAGTTGTTTTTCTTATCAAAATGAAAAAACAGTGGACTGTCAACTAGATTAACCAGTTAATAAATAGCAACAAAAATAGTATCTAAAAGTTATAAGTTGACTTGACAACAAACGACGTATGTAAAAATACCACCAACATTTATTGGAAAAGCCTAAAGGGGGAGGGGGATTCATTCATAAGCCAAAGGAATTATAATCGACTAGCTGACCCGCCCCGGCTACGCACGGGTAAAGCTAAAATAACAATTAGCTACACGTGTACCAGTAATTTTTCACATTTACTTCGGAGACATGCGCTGCGTAGGGAGCCGGTAACCTGCCTCGCATCGTACATGTAACAGGCTCCGCCCGATCCCCGCACCGCACCTAAAAGCGCCTTTTCTAAACATGTCACGGGTATTTTTACTTATGTACATATGATGCAAGCTATCCCTCCGACAAATATCGAAAATCTTCTAACGGTTAAAACTTTACTATAGATAAAAAAATAATTGAAATCATTCCCTGTCGTACCGCCTTGATGGATGATTTTTTAAAAACGCTAAAATACTTTATTTTTTACCAAAAGCATAAATAAGAAATTTTATATCCCTAACTTGAGAAATGATGGGTTCTCCATACAAAATTTCGTCCCCTATTTCACCCCCTTCAAGTTTTATTTTCGCGACAAAAGGTAGCCTATGACCTTCTCCTAGGTCCAATCTATCTATATACCAAAATTCATCAAAATGGGTTCAAACGTAACAGACAGACAGAAAGACAGAATTCCTTTCGCATTTATTATATTAGTATGGATTTAATATTATTGACAACTAAATAAAGAAAAAATCAAAATCACAATTTTTTTTTTATTACAATAATCAATATAGTTAACAATGATGACAATAATTTGTGTGATAGTTATTTTTATTATTGCAATCAGATTTAGTCTACTGTAGGTGAAAATTGTTGTAATCAAATAAAACTACATTGTTATTAACTGTAAAACTTTTCATTGTAGTAATCAAATTAAATCTTTTGTACTTGAAAGTTTATTTGTTCTAATCAAATAAAACTACACTGTAATAAACTGTAAAAGTAATAGATGTGAGAAAAAATATGAGAAATACCTGAAAATCAAAATTTTCAATTTTGTTTTTTCCCGGAGAATTTAATTTTGATTCTGGATTATTTAAATTTCTTTTTGTTTTCAGCTAGAATCCTTTTTACTGTACTTTGTGAAATATTTACTGTAGAACCTTACTTATGCTTTCGATTCATTTTGATTATTAAATTTTGAAAATTAATTTTTTTCACGAAAGTTTGACCTTGCGCTACACGCCAATGACAAAAATTTCATTGTCCAATTAACCAAAGAATTACTCATCATGCGTCAGTGACGTTCAATTCATTATTCACTTGTGCAACTGTACTAATAGAGCGGTACAAACTTTCATCCCTATTTCACCCCTTTAAGTTTTATTTTCGCGATAAAAAGTAGTCTATGTCCGTCTCCAAAGTCCAATCTATCTCTATACCAAAATTTATCAAAATTGGTTCAGCGGTTTAGCCGTGAAAACGTAGCAGACAGACAGACAGACAGAGTTACTTTATTTATTATATTAGTATGGATGTTTTCAGATTGGTAAGTATGCGCAATGTCAGTCTCAAGTTATCGCGCGGCTGCTATATAAATTTTCATTTGCCATTTATCTTGAAACATCCTCCATAAATTCTTCTAACACTTGCTATAATTGTAGCGTAGACCCCCTCCAATAAATCTCTCTAATACAACGCTAAACCGAACCCCAAGAGCAACTTTCGATTTCGATTCCGGTTTTGGAATCCACAAAAAATATCTCACCCCGATCGTCAATAATTCATCGACATGCGTAACCATTTAGTCGCGCAACGTGTTCACGACGTTCCGGTGATTTACGCCCCTTAACTGCCTTGCAATGCAACCCCTATGTGACGGCTCTGGGTTACTGGGTTACCACTTGAGTTTGATATAGTGTAAGTGGTGTAGGGAAGTTACAAAGTTTAAGTTGGTAAGATTGGTGCACACGATGCAGATGCAGTGACTGAGAGAAGCTGTTGCGAAGGTTGTGCAGTGAATTATGTGAAGTATGTAAGAAGAGACTGTTTAAATATTGATTAGTTAATTGAAGCTCATTTCATGACAACATTGAGAATAAAATGTACTGAAATCTTTTTTCCAGGATGCTTGATTGTAATAAGACCAACCATTTTACTTTGCATAAAAAGAAACTCCAATACATTATTGATCCGATACTGTACTCACAGATGATATAATTAAAGGTTTAATCAAATTTTCAGGAAGCGAAAATAAAAATTTAAAAACCTTTCGTTATACTTGTGTGTCTATGGTAGGTACTTTTTCTTTGTAAAACCGAGGCGTTCAGTTTGAAATTATATTTTGTAGATTCATTATTTATTAAAAAATAAAAAGCATTTGGACATGTTTGGTTTTTGTTTGAAACTTTTATTTATATGATGAAATAAAATTACAAATACGAAGAAGGAATCAAGAAATCGTGTTTAAAATATAAAACTACATAAAGTTAGGAATTATTTGGTGGCGCTATATCCGTTACATAGGCATTTAACATTAGAAAACAATTTTTCCTCGTACATGGCTTCTCATAATTATTTTAGAAAGAAATATTTCAAGTGTTGTAGATAACTCGTAAAAACAGGTCACCTATATCTACCTAAAAACGTGCTTATTCATTAACCTCGATATGTGACGTGATTTTTAACAAAAAAAATCTGTTGTGGCCAGCACAATACCTCTCGCCATTTTCATTTTGTTATATAAATATTGTATTGCACTTCTCTATCGAACCGTCGTTTTATAACCAAAACATAACTTTGCCCAAATATTTTTTTTTATTGTATTTAACATGTCTTCTGCACACATAAAATTTTAATTATATCTATTTTTCATTATTGTATGAAGAAGTTTCTAAATGTCAGAGATTCTTTTAATTCATTAACAAGATTGGCGGTATTTCTGATGAATATATACATTTTACCTGCAATTTAAATATTTAATTAATAAAACAATAAAAAAGATGAAATGTACTTCCCAGAAAAAGTTTTCAGAATGTCACTAAAACTGTTGACTTTTGCACTGACATCAGTCATTTGCAAACTATGTTATAAACATTTGAATTTGTCAACTTAGTGCCTTAGCCTCTGCGATGAATTACATTAGATTATTCTATATATTACAGTGCCTTTATCTCTAAATCTATACAAGATATAATAAAAATTGTAAATGTATTAAATGGAAAATTTTATGTTCTTCAATATATAATAACAAAAAATTCCAAAAAATTATATTTAGAATTTTTTTTAAAGAAACTATTTCTTCCGGTTGTCCAATTGTTACCATGTCATTAAGGAAACTGCAGTTAAATATTTTTTAAGTCTTATAGTATTTGAGAAACCGTGGTTTCACACACACACACACACACACACACACACACACACACACACATACACACACACACACACGAACATTATCGTAAAAATGTTATTGTATTAGGACCCTAAAACGTGCTTATCCACTAAAATCAGGATATGTGATTTTTAGCATGATTTCAATACCTCTCTTAGCGAGAGGTAATAAATAAGTACATCAAAAAAACTTGATTACAACAATGACAACATTGATTGCAACAATGGCATTGTTTGATCACATCAATGCACTGCACTGTACATTTCCCTTTCGTCTCTAGGTAACACTCTCGTTTCGAAAGATTTGTGAATTTGACGAATAAATGCTTCTAGTAAAGCTAAGCCTATTTTGAAAATAAGTAAAAAGGTATATCATTATTGCTTTAGCTTTTTGTGCCTTATCTTTTGTTCATTATTAACGATTGAATTATTCTCTCTATACAACTTGACACATGTTACCCGAGTAGATATGCTGTCAAAGTTATAATCTATAGTTTACATTGGTAAAGCGTCTTGCACACTGCAATGTTAACCTACAATTTCCCTTCTGCTGTCCCGAGCACTTTGCGCTAAACTTCGTAACTTTACTGCAATGATTGAGATATTGCTCGACCAATGTTCGTTGTTGAGCGGTGTTTGTTTTGTTTTGGTTCGTTTGCAGTTTGTTCACAAGGTCTGAAGTTATTATTTGGTTTAATGGATCTGTCACGAACGTGATTTGAATGAAGCTTACGGGTGGAAACTTCCAAAATTTAAATGCGGGTGGAGTTTCAATAATGAGTTACATGGAATTGGGATGTTCTGTTTTGTTCTGTTGTTGTTATATTCACTTTTTTATAACTCTTTTAATAATGTTTATTGTTTCCCTCTATTTCTCGTTTCTTATATTCAATATGATATAGTTCTTTAAGGAACCTCAAATTTGAAAATTTCAAAAAATATCTATTAGATAGTTCACAATTAAATATTGAAAGTTACATTGGCGGCTTAAGGCGTGACCCACTTAGGCACTGGCTTAGGGCGCCTGGCTTTTTGGGGCGCCCAAATAATAAAAAACTAAAGACAATTATATAAAAAAAAAAACAAAAAAATCAATGTATGGAATATATACTTGTCCTGTATTATTAAATTCTGGAGCCCCTCAAAGTTAGTTTTGTGTAAATAAATTGTGTAATTTAATTTATTGAACATGCCATTGCGAAATAATCAAGTCAGGAAGAAATGATACATAACTTTGCGATAGTGAAGGCACGGAAATTTACCATATAATTTAATCATTCTTGGATTCTCGTTAGTTTTAAATTCATCAACTTCGAAAATCGGTCACATTAATATGTTCTCGTATGAATGTTATGATGATTTTGGGCAAGGCGAAAGAAGAATGTTTTTTAAGAGTTAAGTGATACAGTGGAGCTTTTACTTTCATCCCTTTTCTTATTATTTTCGGGTTTTTGCTAACCCACTAAGTGGGAAACGCGTGATTTTATGTATGTATGTATGTATGTTGTTCAAATACTCTAAAAATGCGTACACTTACGTAACATTCTCTTTATAATCATATAATATTACTACCAAGTTTATATATCTACCCATTTTCGAATTATTGCTCCAAAAGTCAATATACCCCACATTTAGATAAAAACTTCAAAATTTTCAAAAATCTAATTTTTATGTATCTAGATACTTCTCAATGCGCTGATTTCAAATTTTGAAACCGCAGGTCGATATCTCGTTTCGTTCTCGAGATATTTAGATTTAAAGTTTTGCTCAAAAGTGCCCATTTTTGGGTAATAACCCAAAAATGGGCCAAGATGTGAATTTGGCGACAACACCATTCGATTCTACAGACAAAAATACATAAGTATATCAATTTTCATAATTTTTATCCAACCGGTTCATTTTTTATTAATAAAAGCTTGAAAACTCCTGAAAATGGCCAAAATCTGAAAAAATCGTAAGGGGTACACCTTAGATTTTTTGCGATTTTTGGCCATTTTCAGTTACTTTGCTTTAGAGATTGTATGCGATGTTCAAAAATTCTGAAAATTGGTGTACTTAAGTAATTTTGCCCGTAGAATCGAATGGTGTTGATGCCATATTCATATCTCGACCCATTTTTGGGTTATTACCCAAAAATGGGCAGTTTTGAGTAAAACTTTGAATCTAAATATATCGAGAACGAAAAGAGATATCGACCTGCGGTTTCAAAATTTGGAATCAGTGCACTGAGAAGTATCTAGATACATAAAAATTAGATTTTTGAAAATTTTGAAGTTTTTATCCAAATGTGGGGTATATTGACTTTTGGCTCAGGGCGCCTATATATCTTGAGCCGGCCCTGGAAAGTTATGTAATATTTTCACGTGATCTGGAACAGAAAGTGACGTCAGAGTACAAACAATTTAACATGTGACAAACTATTGCCTACTTTTATTTATATAAATAACGATTAAAATCATATTATTAATGTTTCCATACATTCACAAGCGAACTCGTTTATTAACTACGTTACTATTATATCAAATATACTCGTCAAAGTGAGAGTGTACAACCTTCAATTTATGTAAGATCCCCGTTTTACTCCATATAATCTCAATGTGACTGGCACAAATGCAGTGGCATATATTTTTTATACATTCGCAGAGTGCGTAGGGTCGCGCGCGGTAGATAACCGGGGCAGGAGATAAGCGTATCTGCTGAAGTTGTCTCCAAGGACTTGATCCCGAACTTCTCCAACTCCGGCGGTTTTTGCCAACCTGATAGCTTGAGCAACTGAGTGACGCTGGACTTCTTACCAGGGTTTTTCGTGTTTATGTGTTGTCGATGATGGGGAAATAGGAAAATGTTTACATGAATTGTTTTGTCATTACGAAAACATAAAGAGAAGAGTATAAAGAAAAATGTAACTAGAATTAAAATTAAAAAGAGGAAATACCTACTAAATAAATAATCAATATCGTAATAATATACGACGGTTGTACAATATTTATTGTACGCAACATCAGTGGCGGCTTAAGGCGTGAGCCACTTAGGCACTGGCTTAGCGCGCCTGGCTTTTTGGGGCGCCCAAAAAAATATAAAAAGTAAAGACAAATATATAAATAAACAAAAAAATCAATGTATGGAATATATACCTGTCCTGTATTATAAAATTTTGGAGCCCCTCAAAGTTAGTTTTGTGTAAATAAATTGTGTAATTTATTGAACATGCCATTGCGAAATAATCAAGTCAGGAAGAAATGATACATAAATTTGCGATAGTGAAGGCACGGAAATTTACCATATAATTTAATCATTCGTGGATTCTCGTTAGTTTTAAATTCCGATAGGTTTTTTACCTTCCGTCACTTTTAGGTAAGAAAGGTATTGTTGTTCAAATACTCTAAAAATGCGTACACTTACGTAACATTCTCTTTACAATCAAATAATATTACTATCAAGTTTATATATCTACCAATTTTTGAATTATTACCCCTAAAGTCAATATAGCCCACTTTTAGATAAAAACTTCAAAATTTTCAAAAATCTAATTTTTATGCTGATTCCAAATTTTGAAACCGCAGGTCGATATCTCTTTGCATTCTCGAGATATTTAGATACAAAGTTTTGCTCAAAACTGCCCATTTTTGGTTAATAACCGAAAAATGGGTCGAGATGTGAATTTGGCGACAACACCATTTGATTCTACGGGCAAAATTACATAAGTACACCAATTTTCAGAAATTTTGAACACCGCATACAATCTCTAAAGCAAAATAACTGAAAATGGCGAAAAATCGCAAAAATCTAAGGTGGACCCCTTACGATTTTTTCAGATTTTGGCCATTTTCAGGGGTTGTCAAGCTTTTATTCATAAAAGATGAACCGGTTGGATAAAAATTATGAAAAGTGCTATACTTATGTATTTTTGTCCGTAGAATCGAATGATGTCGCCAAAGTCATATCTATACCCATTTTTGGGTTAATACCCTAAAATGGGCAGTTCTGAGCAAAACTTTAAATCTAAATATCTCGAGAACGAAACAAGATATCGACCTGCGATTTAAAAATTTGGAATCAGCTAATTATCTAGATACATACAAATTATATTTTTTAAGTTTTTATCTATATTGACTTTTGGGGCAATAATTCAAGAATGGGTGGAGATATAAACTTGGTAGTAATATTATTTCATTGTAAAGAGAATGTTACGTAAATGTACACATTTTTAGAGTATTTGAACAACAATACCTTCCTTACCTAAAGGTGACGGAAGGTAAAAATATTATTTTTTTTATTTATATATTTGTCTTTATATTTTTGGGGCGCCCTAAAAAGCCAGGCGCCCTAAGCCAGTGCCTAAGTGGCTCACGTCTTAAGCCGCCACTGGGTACTCATCTTCCCAGTGGCGGCTCGTGCTATAGGGCACAAGGGCACAGCCCTACCAAATAAAAAGACAAGAAAAAAATAAATAAGTGAGTACATATACATTTTAAAAGTACATTATTATTTATTTACTTTCATTATTATGCAATTCTTACTACACGGCCGATAGCTAGATAGCCTATATACTGACGTGTGCACGTACCGATATGCTGCTAGAAGCTAGGGCACAGATGTTTCTGCCCCGGTCTCCCACTACTTTTACTCGAATTTTAAACAATAGCAGCGAAGCGCGCGAAGCTGCATATGACTGCATTAAGCCTGTTCCGGGCTGAGCCCAATTTAAACGAAGATTTCCGAGTATGTCCGACATTTTCCGAGGTAATCTGTTATTGTTGAATTGTAATTGTGTAGTACCCACTTAATTACGAAGATGGCTTCTGTATATTAAAGATTAAATAATTTAATATACTCTATTTACTTTTTTATATTTTTGTGCCCTACCATACAAAGATATCACCAGCCGCCACTGCATCTTCCTGACATCTTATAAAATCTTGTAAATAATTAACACTAGAATAATCAAATTTGGCACTTCTATTGACTGATAAACAATAAACAACTGTTGTTGTTATGAAAACAATATATCAAAGGCTGCTATGTAAGTGACATTAATGCCCATTTGCACTGTTGATACCTAAATTTTGCAAAGCATTTATTTGAATGCAAATGTTAATAATTTAATATACTGTAAAATTAATAATAAAAAATTGATACTATCACCTACGTAGTGGGTGAGGTCGTAATTAACTGAGAAGGACGTTTAGATGATACATTAGTTTTAACATTGAGTAGCGGGTCCTGAATTGTCCCTGACAGGAACGAACGCCAATACGAAGGCCCCGGAGGATAACGGGACCAACAGCCAGTGACGGGGAGCCCTGAACTCATTCCAACCGTTCTCCCCTTCTGTCTATAGTCATCTCAAACGGCGTACATTATTGCGGTACCCAACCCCCCCCCCCCTCCCCCCGCACACAATTCTTCCATTATATATTATATTTAGTAAAGTTATTAATACGTGAGCTCTGCATAGTTCATTTATCATTAAAACTTGATTTTTAACAATAAAAATAATTTTTTTAAATTTTTTTATTTTCCCCCCTCTATAACTCCTTAATTATTGAACCTAGCGAAAATGTGTATAGGACCTTTTCTGTAGAGAATTTTATGTAGATTAATCTAATACATAAACATTTTTTCGCTAGAGGCAGCAGTTTTCGAGTTATTAACAAAAAACTGAAAAAGGGGACCTTTAGAGACCCCCCCCCCCCTCCCTTAGCTTCACTCCCACCCATCAGTACTTTTAGTATTTTGTTAAGGACACTTTCCCCTATAATTATGCCAAAATTGGCTTCTACATGAATTATTTCCGCTATTTTTCCTTCGTTGCCTGGACTATTGGCTTATAAGTGCATGACAGTGTAAATTTTTAAAAAATATTTGATAAAATTTTATAGTGTTGAGTTATAATAAATTTATTCCTTATATAATTCTTGAACTCCAGGCGAAGTTATGCATCGATTCAAGTATTTTTCAGTCACATCTTATCTGTATAAAATAGTGTCGATCTTGCTGAAATGCAAGTTTCAGGCAGGGAAAAGAAAAGTGTAGATCTCATATAAATTTTACATTATACATGCAACCAATTCATAAATTTAATAGAACTTGCAAAATGTCGCTAGATATGAATGTGAAAAAGCAAACAATTTTATCGATTTCCAAAATTGCTGGCGTGCACACTAAAACACAACAAACACGAAGATTTAAATCAAGCGAAGGAAATAAAAACAGTCATACACATATCAAAACTTTAAATATCGTTTCAATTTCCTTTCAGCATGTATAAATAAAAACATGTTCTGTACAAGATACGCCCAGCAAAAAGAAAAAAAAATGCATACGAATTCATGTGCTATCTCTTCACATGTCAGGCGGATATTTATATTCGATTGAAATTGCGCAAAAAGTAAACCAATGGTAGAATAAAACGTACTCTGTCAATGCTCTACGATAGCTGTTTTTAGACAGGACGTGAGAGCTAAACACAGAGACGTCGGAAGTGTTTTAGCTTAGGGGGGGCGAAAAAGATGATTTTTTTTTTTTGTAAATCGTGATGTAAGTAAATAAGGAGAGTCGGAGGGGGGAGAGGGCTTAGTATATTGGCGATTCAAATTAAATTTTCCCGCCATTATATATCAGTGTTTATGACATCATAACACTGTACGAGCTGTCAACCTGTCATTGATATAATGAATTTTACGCTATTGAGAAAGTTTCAAAACATGAAAATTGTGTTAAAGGATATTTTAAATAGCTTACAATCTCTAGAAAATTTCTGTGAAGGAAAGGAAATACTATATTATGGACGTATTTTTAGTTAAAATTTTGTCCACCAGATAGTTTGCTTAACTTGAATCGCGAATATGCGGTATATGAAATTTACGCACAAATGCATTAAAATTGTTTGTTTACATCTTAGTTACTAGGGCGGAATATTGAACATTACGCTCGCCGGCCTTTTTGCTAGTTTTACTGCCCACCGGACTGTAAAAAAGCCAAAACGCCCGGTAATGATACTAACTTTTATTTAATTATACAAATTTTAGAAATATTTTTTAATTATTTATAATATAATGACAAAATAAGGTTAACTTGGTCACGTAAAAGGAAAATAGTTGAGAGAGAGGGGGCGATGCCCCCCTGTTTTAAGTTAGGGGGGGCGATCCGCCCCCTCTGACCCATACTTGCGACGTCCCTGGCTAAACACAATATAAAATTTGGCAGCAGATTATTTTTATTCGGAGCACAACGTTTTATAATTCTGTATTTCAATAAATAATACAAAAACGACACCAACATACGAGGTGTGGAAATTAAATAGCGAGATTAATATTTATCTGGCTTCCAGTGGCGTAACTAGGAAAATCCAGAGGCGGGTTTTTTCTCAGGAAAAAGGCGCCATGATAAATTCGTAACTTATTTAAAGTAAAATATAAAAAAATCAACAACAGTTATATAACCTTCGTATTAAAAATAAAATTGTTTTTACAAAAAATGTAAAAAATAATTGGTATAATATAATTAAAAGTTTAACCTACGAGTTTGAGTTTCTTAAATTCATCCAAAACCAGGGTTACTCGTTACTCTTTTTACAAACTTCCGAATTGTCTGAATTATTACTGGTAAAAAAAATATTTACCTATTTTAAGAACACCATTTGTACTCTCTTTTAATGCATTTGATTTTTTTCTCTGCCATCCGGACATCTTTTTTTTTCAGTTGAACTCATTATTAAAATGATATTTTGAATTTAATAAAACAGCACAGAAGACAGTACACAGTTAGGGTTGCCAACTTTACAAAATTACAGAAAAGGACATTTTTCGGTCATCTTTTTCTGAATTGTGTAGGATAAAAAAATGCGCCGCAGGCGATTTTATGAAAATTTTCAAGGTCAAACATGTTTTAATGCAGGATAATATAGAGTTTCTTTACAATAAAGCAAATTTAACAAATTAAAAAAAAAATAAAATCAATAGTTTATGAAGAAAATAAGTAAAACACAATAAGATATCTAACCTTAAAATGTTAACTGCCAATATCTAAATTTACATTTTAATTTTTTAAAATGACGAAGCAGTTATTTAGGGCTAGTGAATTATAATAAAATATTAACGAGAATGAGAGCATGAGCATGAGAGTAACAATTAACAAATTTGACAAGTCAACACATCAATAATTCAAAAATTCTATCGTTATTTCATTACATTATATAAAATGTGAAATAATTATTTCATTTTCATATTTATAATAAGAAAAATATTAATAACAAAATTTACTATAAAAGGACAAATCGCGTCCTTTCCTGGTTTAAAAAAGGAGAAGGACAAAATATGCTCAAAAAAGGACTGTCCTTTCCAAAAAAAGTCAGTTGACAACCTTATACACAGTAGACAGTAGCACAGAAAACACGCCAGACGCCTGCATTTACAACTTGTGTCTTGTCAATGTGGCGATGTGAAAAAGAAAATAGTATTCAACAAATAAAACTAATTAAACTTACTATTTAATATATTTATGATAAAATTAATAGGTATATTAAAATATTAAAAATATTAGGATGAAAAGGATTGCAGATTGTACTAATATTTTTTTGTTTATAAGATCAAATTAAAAAAAAAACATAATGATTTTAATCAAATTATTGAAAAAGGCGCCTATGTCTTGAAAATCTTCACAGGGGGGTGAGCGCACCCACCTAACCCCCCCTTAGTTACGCTACTGCTGGCTTCCCTGTAAATTTGGCAACATTGCAGGCTATGTCATATCAATTTGTCATCTTCCCTTCATCCACTGTTAAAATTTCAAGATAATTAGGCAAACCGTTCGGGGTAGCCTTTGATTGAAGTTAACTACTCTCTCGTACTCCGCCGGAATTATGTTAGTGTCAATATGAAATTCTGTGTGAAACTTAAAAAAATCTCCTACAGAAATGTACGAATTGTTGAAGAATGTTTATGGTGATGAGAGTCTATCTAGTACTCAAGTTTTCGAGCAGTTTAGAAGATTCAAAGAAAGAAGAAAAGAGATCGGAGACGATTAGCACCTCGGCCGTGCACTGACATTGTTTTATTCGAAATGCGAGTGATTGTTCACATGGATTGGGTATCTGAGGGGCATTTCGTTAACCAAGCGTATTACAAGAAGTTTTTGATAATCCTTCATGCACGGGTGAGAAGAAAAAGGGCTGAAATGTGAGAAAACGGCTCATGGATTCTTTATGAAAACAACGCGCCGGAACAAAACGCCCTGTCCAGCGAAATACAAAATCACCGTACAAAATCTCCAATAGGTATTCAATATGTATCTCGAATGATAAGAATCTTGATAGATCAACAATAGAACTAAAAAAATTGTCTTTACTATCGTCACATCTTTATCGGAGACGAACTGATGATATATGACTATCTATTCTAATTAGAGATGCGGTGAGATTTCGCATTTTTGAGATCTGGTCTCTAATTTCTCGAATTTTCGAAACGAGATTAACCTTATTCTCGTCTCGATATTTCGCGACGAGACAAGAGTAATGTCTAGAGATTTGCTCGAGACGAGAGTAGAAATTCGAAGTCTCGATTGTACAATTTATTTATATTATATAAATATATCTGACAAAAATATATAAAATATTAATCGGTATATATAAATATTTGAATTGACTTCATTTACATTCATATTTATATATTCATTTTAGAGTTACCTATAGGGTTTTAGTAAAAGAAAATGCAAAAAAGTGAGTCCTATGGTACACTCTCCACACCAGCTTCAAGTACACGCTCTATACGAAAATATAATCATTATTACCAATATTTGGAAACAAAGCATATTGTCGCAACGGGTAATAAGCCATTATATTATTCAGAATGGGGTATTCCACCATAACAAAAAAATTAAGAAAATTTTTAATTTAACATAAAGTATGGCTCAATAAATAATAGTTAAAACAATGAAAACATTTTTTAAATAATTACTTTACGAGATATTTAACATTTGCTAAAAAGGAAAAATTGACGTCATACAATTGTTATCTTTCTCTCGCAGCGTACTCAGAGCAGTGTGTGTGAGAAAGATAGAGGAAATGTGACGTTACACTGATTTCTCGAAAATAAAATATTCGTAAACTAGGAACAATTAAGATTTTTTAATACTATGAATTGCTTCAAAACTGAATGAAGTTTTATTTAAAATAATAAAAAAAATTGAGTGGAATACCCCAACCATTTAAACACTAGAATTAGTAAAATAATGTTTTAATCAATGGTACTCGTTTATGATATCCTTGTTGCTTGTAATGTTAATACATTTACAATTGCTAATTATAAATTCGAGACTCTCGAGTTGAGGTCGAGAGAAGGCAAGAAAAAATATGATAAGGCGAGATGCAGAGAAAGAGACGAGACGAGAGTAGATTATTTATCGCCGTTTCTCGTCTCGCGGCATTACTAATTTTAATATTGATAATAATTAATTGTGATCCTACCTGCAGTTTATATATAAGGAGATTTTAAATAAACGGAGGAAGAAATTATGAAAAATTCAATGACACCGCATGAATTTACTTCAGATTGCCAATCGAAGAAGCCCGTGACGTTATAGGGAGGCGGCACTTCTACGGTAAGTATACGGACGCATGATATACAACAATATATCCAATTAAGTTAGCTTTCCTCTTTCTTATTTCTTTCATAACACTTCATTCTTTTCCAAATTTTCTCAACACCTCCTCGTTCTTCAATCTTTCTTAAAATTTTACAATGTTACAATATCCACGTGTTTAAAATTAAATCAGGGCTTCGAACCCGCCAAAAACTGGGTTCGGTTTAGGTTCAGGTTAATTTGGTTTTTGAAAGATGGGTTCGGGTGCGGTTCTGGTTCGAGCATTAATAAAATTTGTGGTTTTGTTCGCGGTTCAGGTTCGAAATAATGTAAAATGAGAGCCGGAATTTACGCAAAACGCAACAAGAAACGAACATAATTTTCACGAAAAGTCAGCCCAAACAGCAACGCAGACGTCTAAGACCGCGATTATCGGCTGTATTTACCTTTCGAACTAAAATTTAACCTGAACCGGAGTTGAACCCCGAACCTGAATTTTAATACTCGGTTCGGTTTCGACTCAGGTTCAATTAAAAATATATCTGAAGTTCGGTTCTCGGTTTGGGTTCCCTAAAATGTTACGGTTTGGTTCCGGTTTTGGTTCGGTTCAGGTTCGGGTTCGATGCCCTGAATTAAATTCAATAATTTTGTTGCACTCCGTATTCATCTCCTTTTCCTCTTTATTCGCTAATCTCCCTTTACTATCCCTAATCATCTATCAGCTCTCATCACATGCGTTGGCACAGAGTGCTAGGTTAATCCACGATACAAAAGCCAGTGCATCGTAGGTTCACAGTTGACAGTGGTAGCACCGTTATCGCTCGGCCTTTGTGCGAACGCAATAACGGTCCGTACAGTGATGGCCAGTTTATAAGCTTCAGAGCTTCACAGCTTCGATGATGGAATTCAGGCTACAGGATTAGCAGGACGTGGATGGGGTATTGTCTATGTCTAGATACGGTAACGAATGATAGGTAAAGTTAGAGGATAAAGAAAAATTAATTTCAGGGTGAATGCGACGATATAAAAGCAGAAAGATTAACACACCAAATACGAAACACCTAAGTATACTCGGTCTCAACGAAATCCAAATAAATATAAATATATCATCACTGCATATTACTCATTTCTAGGTGTGCCAGTATCTACGACACATGTAGACATCGGTAATGATGACGATATATTTTACCGTGTGGGCGCTTACCAGGCGTCACCTCACGGGCACTCATAGCTGGTGTGGAGAGTGCACAGGGGTCACTTTTGTGCTATTTAAAATTGGAAATATTTGGCGTCTGTCGGGATCGAACCCGGTTCCCCCAGGCACGCGGCCACGAGACCCCATTATAAAGAATAGATATAATTAGATTTGTGTGTAGGTACAAGAAATGTTAAATTCGATACATATGTAACAAAACGAAATGGCGAGAGGTAGTGTGCTGGCCACAACAGGTATTTATTTATTTCCCAAGCTAAAGGAAAGTATATGACGAAAAGATTTGGCGTCAGTCGGGATCGAACCCGGTTCCCCCAGGTTCTATTGTATTTGTATTAGTGGTGGGATCCGGATCCGGATAGTTTTGGTTTCGGATCCAAAAATATCCGGGTATCCGGATAATTGAATGTTGAACTATCCGGATCTCGGATCCAAATCTCAGTATCGGATTTTGGATCCGGATCTGAGTATTGGATTTTGGATCCGGATCTGAGTATCGGATTTTGGATCCGAATCTGAGTATTGGATTTTGGATCCGGATCCGAATATGAGTATTGGATTTTGGATCCGGATCCGAATATGAGTATGAATATCGGATTTTAGACATGGAAAAACAATCCCTTTTATGTGAAACACGTGCACGATATAAATAAATAGTTATTTCGACACTTGCAATGAACCTGTAACCATTATATCCCAAATTTAATCTTAATCTCGTTTTCTTTGAAGTATTTGTTGTAATGAATGTTAAAATTTTAGAACTACAGAATTCAATATTCTAAGAAATATCCTTCTCGTATTTGCACCAGCTACCTGTTTATTTTAGAGGGGTATTATAAAATTTATTGCTGTTTACAGACCGCTGTAGAGATAAACAGACCACTGTAACGGTTTGAATTTGAACTCACTTCCAGATGTTTGCCTTTACATTCAAAATGATGAATCGGATCCAGAATTAAAATTCGGATATACGGATCCGGATCCGTAAACAACACATCGAATCCGGATCTAAATCAGGATCCGGATCCAAATCAGGATCCAATTCAAATCCGAGTTAAATTTACGGATATCCGCTTCAATATCCGAACATCGGATATCCGAGTAACCGGATATTTTGAAATCCGGGTCCTCGGATCCATGTTTTGTCGGATCCTCACAGCACTAATTTATATCTATCTTTTGCCACAAAATTTTATAAATCATTCAAATAATTGCATCCATTCATCGAGAATGAACGTAATTTTTTACAATGAAAATAAAATAACAAAACCATGATTAAATTTCGTACGAGGTATACTCATTGTTTTGTATCCTATTCCGATACATATACACGCTGTATGTTCAATACGCTAACCGGATATAATAAAAAAGTAAAAACAGAATTAATTACTGTGCAGATCCCGAAGAGACATATCATTGTTCCTGCTGTATTTTTCTTTTTTATTCTATGTCAAAATTCCGCATAGAACAATGCAGAAAGTTCAGTTGATAAGTTGATATGGGAAGTAAAATGGCCGATACTTGCAGCTTGTATGTGACACATTGATAATAGAAAGATTAAACTTTGTTTTACGATCATTTGTGCAGTAGTAGTTATCAGAATTTAGATACAAAAAATTCATATAACATATTGTAAACGGATACAATTTTCATGGCAAAATTGGTGCAGTCCTATTTTGAAAGAAATTCCAATATGCAATATGAATTTTAAATATGTTAAAAGTTTATGTTCACGTAGATTGCATTTAATTGGCTGTGTGATTCAGTCGGAAGTAAAATTTGAAACTCGAAAATTATTTCTAATGTCCAAAATAGCACAAAAGTTCGAATTGATAGTTACAAACATCGTAATTATAATTTCGTATTTATTTTTTTTTTGTATGAAGAGCTGATTAGATTTTGGTTATAATTGGGCAACCGGAAGTTCCCTTTTTTGAAGTTCTTAACAGTTTTACTTGACAAAAAAGCATTTAAATATTGCCATTTTATTTGATTATCAATGTGAAAGAATATCTTACTGTCTATACGGTTTAATTATACATTTTCCTTCAGATTAACTTTCATAAATCATCAACATCGACAGATGATGTCAGTGTCAAATGCAATTTGCATAGTGTATGTTCGTATTTTAATTTTATTGGATTTATAGAATCTTTTCCAAGGAACTTTCACTGTGGAATTTGTAGAAAATAGTATATGTTCGTATTATAATTTGACTGGATATATAGAATCTTTTCCAAGGAACTTTTGATAATACTGTAATTACACATTTATCACGTTCACATATGTTCTGTCGGTATTTAATATAACCTAACAAAATGCCACACTGCTGTGAAAATGAAATAGGGCATTCATTTACAAAAACGAAAGTATAAAATGCTTAGCTTAGATTGAATAAAAACTCAAGAAGAATGGAAAATAACGATAAAATAAAATTAAATATAAAATAAATTGTGTGAACAGTTATGTTTAGTAATAGGAATGATTGTACACAGATGGCGGTAGGATAGTTGCGAGTCGTACTGACATCTGATCTCTAGTTAACTATTTATTTTGATTACACTAAAGTTATTAGTTATTTCGTTACTTAAATAATTGCGAGAAGTCAGTCAATGCACATACATGTCTATATAATCACAAATTCCTTGAAATATTTGTTAATTTTTTCAGTGTGACAGGCGTGACAACTAACCACACATTTTGCTACAAAACCTCATCAAATCATCACAAATCCTTGCTTCCACGCTCTAATTTTTTTTTTTTATGGAATAGATGGCTAATGTAACGATATAATCATTTAAAAGCCTTTTTAAGTTTAAACCGTATCTTTTGTATTAGCCAATCGTTATTTTTTGAGCAGTACTGAAAGTATAAAGTGTACATTTTATTATTTTTTGTTATGGTGGAGGACCCCATTGTGGCGACTGTAGAAAAAATCTTGTGTGTGTTTCGAGCGCAAATGGACATTCTCGATTTCGAGAGAATGCCAACCTCTCAATCGACAATGTCGCATTTTGCGCTCTTAATACACAAATAGCTATTGTGTAATTTTATACATTGTCAATGTTTTAAGATCAATCTTGTTATTTAATTGCCACATCTCGTATCTATAAGACGTCTTACCACATTTCTCTTATAATTCAATATTTTACAGAGAGTAGTACATAACACTATTTCCAGAAAATGAACTGGAATTACAAGAAGTTTAAAGATTTTCAAGTTTTTATAATACCTGTATTGATGACCTTTCCAACAAACTGTAAAAGTTTGTTACTCTAGTTCAAAAACACCCTGTGCATTTCGGAGTAAAATAAAATTTAAAAATATTAATATAAATACTTTTTTGTTTGAGGGTCTTTGAAAAACTTAAGAGAATTAATCAAAAATTGGAGTACCATTAGTCTCACCTTTTTCATTTAAGCTAAAATTACAGAAAGTTTAAAATTCTTGTAATATTTGAGAAAAGTCCTCCAGTTTCAAAGCTGCAACTTTCATCTTTCAATAATCCTTTCCTTCCTTAAGAATTCATCTTTCGATTCAAATCGTGTAATTAAACCCGCCGAGTTCTAACGAAAACTTTAAATTCATCTCACGGTGTCGAAAATTTTTGCCTTTGTCGGAGTTTTTAATTAATATGGCGTCTAGTACGTGATAATAATATAAAATCAGACGATCTAGGCCTCTAGCACAAGTATATCGAAATCATAGTTTGATTAATTAATTCCATACTGACAGAATTTCCAAAGGATTAAAATCTTACGGGCTTTGCGAATTGACAAGAGCCAGCGGTAATGCTCTCCGTGATTGCTTTGATGTCACTGAAAGGGTTGATTTGAATTTTTATGGAATATGTTCAAAGACAATGAATTATTATTCTGGCATTGTTGGGTTAGTTACTTTGCAGTGGGACAGACATTTATTCGTAGTTTTTTGATGTATGAGCTTATACTTCAGAAATATGAAAATCAGGATCTTGGAACACATTTTACAATTCAGCATTATCTTTATCTAAGGCTGTGTCCGATGTTGCACTTTTATCACCCTAATATCTAAATCCTAAATTTATATGCCCTAAATCTAGTGATTATGTAGGATTTTACGAAATAGATTTTAGAGTTTTGCGGTAGCAAACTATGCCTTGAAGTTGACGCGCACTAATCGAACAAATTATGTTCGTTGCTATAATTCGTGAAAACGTCAAATTTACTGTCAAGGGATAGCTTCTTAAATTCTCTTTTATGAAATATAATATTAACATTTACTCTCAACTACTAAAATTAAATGTCAAAATGCGAAATCGGACACAGCCTAAATATTGATTTGTAAAAATCAATACCTGTAAGTAGTTACTAAAACTATTTTTCTCATAGATTCTAATGAAAGTTATAATTTAAATTGTCGGCTCCGGTAGCTCAATGGCTAGAGTAACGCCTTAGTCATGAGTGCGTTCGGGGTTCTGGGTTCAAATCCCTTTTACTATTAAAAATATAATATAATGGTACAATCTTCAATTCTACGATAATATAACTTTAAATATAAATTTATAAAACAATTTATTTTTGTACATCATCTGACCCATGCGTCAAACAAAAACATAATACTTTAACAAAATTTTGACGTATTTAAACAAATGTCACTGTCACATTTACATTAATAATGAAACCGTGTTAAGAAGAATTTAGTAGAAATATATTTGATTTGTAAATATAAATCCGTCAGTATAAGTACGTGTTTTCAAAATGTCAAATATTGGTTTACAACTACACATTTACGACATGGATCATGTACAGCAAAAATTTACACAGATTGCGTTTTTAGAGCACTTGGAAGTTGATGATTTTTCGAGGATTATCTTTTTCTTTGGTGAGGCACATTTTCTCCTCTCTGGGTATGTTAATAAGCAAAATTGCCAGATATGGGCAGAGGAAAATCTTCATGTGATTTACGAGGTACCATTACATGTCCAAATGAGACTGTTTGGTGCGCACTATGGTCAGGTGGCGTCATTGGAACTTATTTTTTCGAAAATGATGAAGGTCGAACTGTTATAGTTGATGGTGAGCGCTATAGACCATAATAATCGATTTTTTGGCACGAAATTAATTTCGCATTACAGACTTCTATTTATTAAAACAACAAATTAGATTTTGTTCATAAACGATCAACCGGAAAGGAAAAAAATACTATTAATCAGAAAATTGTGAATTTTGTTCTCCCATAATAATGTGGGAAGAGCTCATTAGTTTTTTGTGTATATAGGACAACCGGAAGTATCACTTACAGAAGCTTTTAACAGTTTTCTTGAAAAAAATATATTGAACATAATTTTTCAGCAACTTTTACTAACAAAAATTGAATATAATGGTACAATCTTCAATTTTACGATAACAGCATTTAGTACATAATTTTAAATTACTTTAAATATAAATTTATAAAATAATTTATTTTTATAAATCATCTTGCCTATGCGTCAAACAAGAGCATAATATTTTAATAACAATTTTGACATATTTAAACAAATGTCACTGTCAAGAAGCAATTATATTAAAATTAATAATGAAACCGTGTTAAGGATAATATATTAATATTATATTTAATTCTAAGGAAATTAGGGTATGTAAAAATAATATATTTTCCATCATACATAAATATTAGATGTACTACTGATTTGCTTCATTGGCTTCCAGGGTACAGCTCGGAAAAGACTTTGTGTAAAGATACGAGTATTATTTTGAATTTTTGTTGTTTTTCTATTAGTTTTGTCAATATTTATAATATTTATTTTATGTATGATATATATGTTAAATGTAAAATAAAGATTGTTATGAGTGAATGTAAAAATATTTGAACATAATGATTGCTTTATTTATACTGCGAGGTTAAATACCCCGCGGGAGGTTATGTGCTAGCCACATCAGATTTTTTAAGGAATGAAATGAAGGCATGAAATAAATTACTTATTAAATTTTTTGTCAAAATACATTAATTTTTTTCATGTGATATATACATAATATGTGATTTATGGCAAAAAGAATATGATTTAAATTTTTTTGTATGTAAAATTCATATTAGCAGAAAAAGATTAATGACAACCTCTTTAGCTTCGTGTGTAAAAATGATATAAAAGCGTATGGCAACCAAGCTAACACAGCGACGATGAAAGTTGCTCTCTTTTTTGCGTTTTATATCTCCGTAAATAGTTGTATTTATCATTCCATGAACACATAAAATATGCTTGACAATTTTTTCATCTCAAAATAAGAAAAATCGTGCTACATGCATATACCTGCCTATTTTTCAGGTCGAAGTGAAATATATTCCTTTTTCTGCCAGCAACATATGATGTTAGAGGAAATATATTCTACTGAATCCTGAAAAACACAAAAGGAGAAGTATGGAAAAGATACGTGATGAAAAATATTCAATTTATTTTTAATACATATCATTTTCGCAGAGTTCTGGCAGCACAAGAAAAGCTTGCTCATTATTTTTTCTGATACTATGTAAATTTCACTTTATTAAGGTGTGTCACATTTCAAACGGATTCCCGAAAATATGACCTTTGAGATGGATTAGGTGTCACATTTTCGGGAAATTTTATTACACATTATGCAGTCATGTAGATGACTCGTACAGCATAAATTTTTTGCCCTCCTGAAGTGTAATGGGAACTTTACAATTGTATACACAGCAAGTGTAACATACATTTTACGCTTACTGTGTTGTAACTTGTCTAACTATGCGGTAAAATAATCAAAATACACTGGACGTTTATGGGCATTTAGAAAAGAAATCATCTTTACTATAATAAAGTTCATGTAAAAAAGTAGGTACTACCTACTTAAGTTATTTTTTTACTTTAACATTTCCTATATTTAAAATTAATTTATATAAATCAAAATCACGGCAGCGACATCTGTCATTATTGTAAAAATCCGCCGTTATCGACATAGTCACCGATCGATATACCTGTCAAATACGCGAGGCGAACATTGCTGAAATGTCAAATATCATAAACAACGTCTATTATTACAAATAAATTTTCGCTAGAAAAAGTACTCTAATGAAGGTAAGTAAAATAAAATTTGGAAATTGACTTAACCCCAGTATTTTAAACTAACCCTTTTCAGAAGTACAACCTATCTCATTAAAAAAAGTGATTTTCATTATCGTCGGCCAAAAAATTTGATCCAATTCTCGTGCGTGAAGTATTTTACAGCGCTCCAGCTAATAAGGCACTCGCCTTAAGGGCTCGTGCCTTAAACAAAGCTGTCGCGCTGTAAAATACAACTTACAAGCACTCGAATGTAAATAACTATTATATATCTTTTTTATTCTAAAATGCAAAATAGTCATAGATGGAATATACTTTGTTAATGAAGGGTAGTTCATTAAATACTGCTATAGCAAGCACGCGTTTAGTTGCCACTGATACGTGCACACTTTGGTTTATAATTGAATCTCCTTTCCCTTTATATCAATTTTAGATGTTGACGGAGTCTTTTCCTCGTTGTCACAATAGCATATTATGATTGCTATTACATTTCGATTAGTCCAAGTACGAATTTTAGGTTCTCCGCATTCAACGTCAGTGTCAACGTGCTGCAGCTATAATAAATTTTTTAACTTACAGGTATGCGATGAAGGCTTGTAAGTGTTCAGCATGCTTTTGAATAAAATGGTTGAATATTAGGTTTGTTCGCGGTAACAATCCCTGACGGATCCCAAACTTATTTCGTACTTGTTCCGTACTAATTCATAAATCGTGAAATATGCATGCGTGATCCAAGATTGATTTGGGATTTTTTCTACCGCGAACGCTCGTTTTGACGTTTGAGGTTATGTATGTTTTATTCCTGAATGAAAATATTGTTGACATTGACTTTTGGGGCAATAATTCAAAAATGGGTAGAGATATAAAATTGGTAGTTCATATTATTTCATATTAAAGAGAATGTTACGTAAGTATACACATTTTTAGAAATAAAAGTATTGAAATAAAAATGGATAAATTGAATTGAATACATACAATAAAATTATAAGACGAACACATACTATTTTTTACAAATTCCATACCAAAAGTTCCTTTGAAAACATTCTATAAATCCAATAAAATTATAACATGAACATACACTATGTAAATTGCACTTGACAATTCCTTCTTTCTTCTTCAGCTTTCTCCAATTTTATTAGGGGTCACTGTTTCTTACTCTTCTCTTCACTCATTCCTGTCCAAAGCATCTTCTTCACACATTTCTTCCTCTCTCAAGTTTTCTGCGATACAGATCTTCCATCTTCTCTTTCGCCTTCCTCGTACTCCCGACATTTTGATCCTATACTTGCCATATTTGATTTTGCACATGTGTCAATTAGATTTTTTTGCATATATCAGATGTTTCTATGATAAATATCAAAGCTAACTGATTAATCTCTTTATAATGCTTTGACTCTATATCTACTGAATATGAAGGAAATGTATAATCAAACCGTATGGAGAAGAGCATTTTCTTTAATATTTATTAAACATAAAATGTCAAAATGAAAAGTATTTTATAACTATTTAGATTTTTAGAATCAAAGGTAGATCTTAAAATGAAGCCCAGTGTTTTATATCCTGAATTAATTAATGAATTTACATGATATATTAAATATAATTTAGAGTCGAACAACATTTCTAGATCACTAGATCCTTTATTAAGTTTACACGATTGACAATTAAATTATTCATACTTTACTGAAATAAAAGCGATTCTTATATAGAGTTTCTAACATTGCTGTAGGTTCTATATCCCGTATTCTTACATCTAATTCATAGTTCTTATTCTCGTCAATGCCATTGCAAATAACAAACAAAACATTACAAATGACTCAACTGTTGGTATTAAACAACAGTAAAGTTCATAAAGCCATTAACCCTTCACTGATAGAAGTAACTCCTAGTTAATTCTCATATAATTGTTTGTAATGTGTATGACCTGCATATTCAAATGATTTCCCTCTCATTAATGCAGATATGGCGACTTGGCGTCATTGCGAAACGCCTACTGGCGCTCGGAGATCCTTCTCTGAAGCTACTTAGGCAAACGGAGAATTGTATTGTTCCTCGTGTTCCGTTCATCGATGCTACAGATGCACCCTCGTTTTTACGCATCAGAGGACAGTGAATTATGCAATCTGATAATTATCGGGATGTTTCAAGGTTTCAAATGGAAATTGGATTATAAGATGATAGTTAAATACAGAGTTTAAGTAGTACAAGCAAATTAAAACATCGACAACGGGTATCAAAGAGGTCCTCAAGTAGAGATGCATTCGGGCCGGGCCGAGCCGGGCTTTGAGGTTTGGATCGACTCGGCCCGAAAATAAAAATTACCGGCCCGACTCGAAGATCGACTCGATAAAAAAATTAGCTAGCCCGGCTCGAAAATTGACTCGAAATCGGGCCGGGCTTCGGGCCGGGCCGGGCCAAAGCTCGAAATTGGGTGCATCCGGCATTCCTAATGTTGATTTTTATGTTAAAGCGAAATGTTTAACTTTTTTCGTGCCAAACTTATAAAAAACTTCTACATTCTTATAACTTTCAACATTAGTTAACATAAGTAGTTAAAAAAGAGAACCTTCTAGTGTAAGTTTGTTATAAAAATTACAGACCTACGTGTATTTAACACTTTGTTTACCAAAGCCGTTCGAAAATTTAAACAACTTTTTCACAAATCTTATATAAAAAAATATAATTTACATAAGGATTTTTTATCTAACTTTGTTTCTGCTCAAAAATAGGACAAGATATCATTATGGTAGGAACAAAAATCACTTTTATTTAAGTATACGAGTAATAACAATAATAATAGCAACATCACAATATAATTATTATGCTTTAATGAATAACCTTGAATTCTTGAAGTAAAATAATACATTTTTATTTATTAATATGTGAAGTTTGTTGTTATTAAATCATTTTGATCCTTTTTAACTTAATCCATTTTCATTAAAATATTAAGAAACTGTGGATTTGATTGAACTATAAGATTTTTCGGGCCGGCCCGAAAAGCACGAATTTTCGGGCCGGGCCAAAATCAAAAGTCCGACTCGCCTGGATTTTTGAAAATGATAAGCCTGATTCGGCCCGATAAAAAATATCTTCGGCCCGGCTCGATGATCGACCCGAAATCGAGGCGGGCTTCGGGCCGGGCCGGGCCAAAGCTCGAAATCGAGTGCATCTCTATCCTCAAGGTTCTTTTAAGACACTAGTATGAGTACTTCCGATTGTCCATTTGTTAAATTAGATTTTTGAAAATTTTGAAGTTTTTATCTAAATGTGGGGCAATAATTCAAAAATGGGTAGAGATATAAACTTGGTAGTAATATTATTTGATTGTAAAGAGAATGTTACGTAAGTGTACGCATTTTTAGAGTATTTATATATGAGTATACATAATGTATATTCATGTGACAATTTATTTCTGTATGTATGGAATTTGTAAAAAAAATGTGTTATGTTCGTGTTACAATTTTACTGGATATATAGTATCTTTTCCCATGAACTTTTGGTATGGGATTTGTACAAAATAAATCAAATTAACGGAAGGTCTTGTGCTGGCCACAACAGATTTTTTTTTGCAGGTCAGTGAATATAAGTTGTTTGAGCTATAAATTTAAAGAGATTACAACAATTACAGAGCTGATCTTCATTCCAATCTTTTAACCATCTACTTTGTCTAAAACTAATTATTTACCTACTACAATTAAATATTCGATTGACAAATAGCAGGCTATCCTTTTCTATTATTAGCTAATGCTAATATTTTAATTATCATGAACTTTATTTACTGTATCTATCGCTAATTTTACTTTCGATATGCCGCTAATTATGTATCATGTTGATAGTAAACATAAACATTGATTTATTACTTGTAAATATGAAATATGTGTAGTAAATAACGGAAACTGAAAGTCGCGAAAACAGAAATCGTGAGTAAATTCGACTCAGTGCACGCATAACTTTTAATTTCGAAACAATAGTCTAATGAGAATTAATTATTAAGTATGTTTTGCTATTAAAATGAAAATAATACTTCCTTTATTACACTTCGGAAGTAAAAGTAAAATTTTAAGTACGGTGGAAGTCCCTATTAAGAAAGACCGACGTAATTAATGTTACTTAAAATGATTAACACTTCTAAATAATTTTTTATTTGCATATGTTATTACAGAAAGGAAATATAGGTATGTGTGAATGTTATAACTGCAAATTATTCGGAATGCTGTATTTCTTAATTGGATCAATCAATCAATTATTATTTTCTCCTATTAATACGATAAAATTTTATAGAAAAGAGTGTTTAATTAATTTTATCGAATAACATTTTTTCCATGCGTTTTATTATTGAAGTAAATGCGAATTATAAAACGCAAATCTGTTTCATTTCCTACAACAACCTTATACGGTTTTTGAAAAGAAAATAAGTCCATGTTGTATTTCAAGTAGGTACTATTGATGATTACAGATACATACTTTGATAAAATAGTGACAATGATTAGTTGCTCATTATTAATTTTAGACATTTTATATTAGAAAATTGAGGGCAAACTTAAATACGAACCTGGGGAACCGGGTTCGATCCCGACCAACGCCAAATATTTCGAATTTTAAATGACACAAAAGTGACCCCTGTGGTGCACTCTCCACCCCAGCAATGATTGCCCGTGAGATGACGTTGTAAGCGCCCGCACTGTACAAATATGTCATCATCATTACCAATATCTGTGATAAAGCAGATTGTGGCACACTCAGAAATAGGTAATATGCCGTGATGATATATTTATTTATTTATATGTTGTATATAAATTGGCGATAGTCTAATGACGCCAATAATCTTTGCATGTGGAAACCTAGCTTTACCCATGTAATTTGTTTTCCTCATATTTTGTTCTAATATAACTTAATATTAACATGAAACATTTATTTATAAAACTTTTGCGTCCTGTATTTTGTTAATTAAAAAAAGAACTTTTTTATGTTAATGTTTTATACTTTACTCAATATGACCTGAGAAATAAGTTGTTAAAATTTGGTACATTCCTTATAAATCACCCAATATATAATTCAATATTCTTTCTTTAATAATCTTTATCAAAATTAATTTGGTCTAAAATAACTCTGACGAAACTATAGCATAGTTATTTGTACATATGTTATGTGAAAATAATTAATTTCATCGTTATTTCAATATTATTATAATTATCACTTATTGTTTCAGGTTGGTCTTATTCTTTTTCTAAGATTTTTTCACCAAACATGGTACGTAAATTTAATTCTTTCAAAAAATTTCTAGTACTTAAATTTCATTATATAAATTAATAGTACCACATTATTCCTATCAAGTCATCAAATCTATATACAAAAATCCAATTAACCTATATTAAGCTAAATATAAACTTGAAACAAAATTATGCTCCATTGTCAGTGGACAACACGTGTATCATTAAACTGATAATGGTAATAAATGTAGAAAGCGCAATTACCATGGAAAATTACTACAATAAGGTGCTTACAAGTTCAAATTTATGTTTTATGCACACATCGAGCAGAGAAAATACACAGAAAGTGATTTAGCCGTGACATCTGTTCATACTATTGAAATCGAAGCAGAAATAAAATAATGTATTGCTTTCTATCAGTAGGCTTATGGCTATTTGATGAAGTATATACTGTAAAATTTTTGAAAGAAGTCCGATCAAGGCCATCTACGAATTGTATCTATGAATTAAGATTTTGTGCTGTCAAATTTAGTAGTGTCTTTTACTTAGTTTTTATGAGGGTACATAATATCTTGTGTACCTCATAAAAACTATGTAAACGACACTACTAAATTTGACAGCATAAAATTATAATTCATAGATGCAATTTGTAGATGGCCTTGATCGGACTTCTTTCAAAAATTTTACTGTACAGTTATTACAAGCTTGTTAGAAGCAAGTGAATTAAAGAGATATTTTGGTTTCTAATGTACTGAATTAATATACATAAATTGACGAAGTAAATAAAAAAGTCAATAACAAAACCATTTTCATTAATTTAGGCTCAGTATTGGAAATTTAAATGACATTTGTGCCAGAATATTAAAAAGATATTAATAATTATTTTGATGTCCATAATGTCTGGAATTAATATTTGAAGGAAGTTGATATACAAATCAATATTAATGTAAATATTAAATATTTTGATTAGGTTTAGCATGAAATTTGAAATTCAAATGTACCTAATGTTGAATATTCATATATTATGTTTGGATGTATAATTATACGGAGACCTATAGATATATATTTGATATAAAAATAATGATTAAAGATAAATGTTGCCTCTACAATTGAAAGACTTGGTTTTAACAAGTAGTTTTGTTTTTACCTTTCGTTACCTTTAGGTAAGGAAGGTACTGCCTTTGGTCAAAAAAAGTAGTGGTGAGTTTTTAAGGAATAAGCACTTTTTAAGATCCCTACTATATGAATTTTTTAAGATGTTGTCTGTATTTTTGTCTCTGTGTGTGTGTGTGTGCCCGTGCGTGACAAATATTTCGGTGTTGAGTTTTTAATGAATAAGCACGTTTCAGGGTTAGTAGAATACGATTTACTAGTTTTACGATGGTGCCTGTATGTGTGTGTGACATAAATTTCTTCGAAGTTAACTCCAATATCATAATTTTAAAAATTATAATTCTTTTGTATTAGTATCAGTTAAATATCACTTTTTGACATTTTATGTAATTATCAATATTAAAGAATATCTTATTGACTATAAATAAATAAATAAATATATCATCACGGCATATTACCCATTTCTGGGTGTGCCAGTATCTACAACACATATAGACATCGGTAATGATGAAGATATATTTTACCGTGTGGGCGCTTACCAGGCGTCACCTCACGGGCACTCATAGCTGGTGTAGAGAGTGCACCACAGGGGTCACTTTTGTGACATTTAAAATTGGAAATATTTGGCGTCTATACGGTTTGATTATAGATTCAATAGACAGAGAGTTATAGAATTATAAAGAGATTAACTTTCATAACCAGCTTTGCTATAATCTTGGAAACAGCTATATATTCAAATAACTCTAATTGACAGATGTCAGTGTCAAGTGCAATTTACATAGTATGTTCGTTTTATAATTTTATTTTTATAGAATTTTTTCCACAGAACTTTCGGTATGGAATTGTAGAAAATAGTATATGTCCATGTTACAATTTTACTGGATAAATAGAAACTTTTCCAATTCCAATTTTTTTTTAATATTTTCAAAAATATTGCTAGTTCTATTTTAGAGACATATCGCTAAGTTCACATTTCGATATGTCTGCTTCTGAGTGATCTTCAACTATGTCATTTGGCCCTCCTTATAAATTTTCTTTTCTTTTACCAACGAAGCAGTGAAGCAGATAGTCCATTTTGTTTACAATAACGGTGACTATAAAATAATTTGTATTGTAAAAGCGTAATTGATAAATCTAACCCGGCAGAACGCGTTGGGTCTCTCATACTCCAACAATACATATTTTCTAAACTGCTACGATTAGAATATGTAGATATATAATTGTTTTGAAGGTATCTGGTTGTTTTTATTATAGAAGCGGGTCTCCAAGACCCAACGCATTTACTGCCGGGTTAAATTTATAAATCTATTTTTAAATATTTTGATTTGAATCAGCCTTGAATGAACCATGTAGTCTGACAACTACTTATAAAGTTATCAATCAATAAATAGATAGATTTCATATCTTATGCTCCATTTATGAATTTAAAGAACTAATTATGACAAATTGTTATTAACAATGTCAACTTTTACTTTTATAATTAAAATTATTTGTGATAAATGTATAGTCCAATGACAGCAAAGGTAAATCAAAATTATGTTTAATAACCTACGCGGAATTATACTCCAAACTCAAAAAACAAATATTTGAACGAGCAATATTAGCTCAATGTCATTCCTAGTGAAAGTGATACTAACAGGTTCCATATCCAAGAGCATTCAGTAAAAACTACGGCGCTTTTTCAGTGCTGTCTCGTAAAAAAGAACAAAAAATCGCTAGGATATTCTTTCGCGCTCTTCGCCGTAAGAGCTATACTACATTAAATTGAACGCAATATTTTACATCTACCTTATGTAATATTGAAGATGTCTTACTCTGCAATAATATGTATGCTCAAAACTCCTTTTAAAATTATATTCTACATGTAACTTAAATTTTTCTTTTCCTGTTTTGGGTTATTTATAATAATATTTTTTCTTACTTATGTTGTAACTGTTGAAGTTTTCTATAGGATGCAATGTATATATGTTCAACTAAAATGTTTATTTTATATATGTTTATTTTCTACAAACAATTAGTATAATTTCTTAATTTGTTAATTTATATTTCGTATGTATATATCGTGAGTATTTTTTAACGTGAAACATTGGGTTTGTCATATCTATTGTTACGACTTGATATTTGGTTGACAGCAATGTATTTGCACGTTCCATTTAAAATGAAACATAGGGAGCGAATCTGACAGAAGTATTAAATTTAAATATTGTAAGAAATTTAACGGAGTCAAAAACCCACTCGAGAGCACTAAACATATTTCGGGCACAAGGTGCACACAGTATTTTTTTCTTCATCTAAATTTAATTTTTAGAAAACAGGTATAATTATTTAAACAAAATTAACCTCTAAAGACATCTTATCAATATGACAGATAACCATTGAATTTTCCTATAAGTTATGATTTGACAGCAATGTGCTTGTCTGTCTCATTTAAAATGACACATGGGGAATGAATTTGACAGAAGTATTATATTTAAATATTGTAAGAAATTTAGCCGAGTCAGAAAACCACTCGGGCACAAGGTGCACACTCTATTTTTTCTACAACTAATTTTAATTTAGAATGCAGGTATAATTATTTAAACAAAATGTACCTCTATTGACGCCTTATCAAATGTCAAATTCGTTCCCTATGTTGCATTTTAAATGGAACGCGCAAATACATTGCCGTCAATCATATGTCAAGTCGTAACCACGGATATGACAAACCCAATATTTCACGTTAAAAATACTCACGGTATGTATATAATTAAAATATTTATTTTATATATGGGTTTACTTTCCTTTGTAAACTATAAGTAATATAAAATTTATTCGTTTTTCTCTTTTTTCCATGCAACAGTATTTATATGTAAAAAGAAACAACTTTTATAAGTATTTTATTGTTGATATATACCAACCAAATTTTGTACAAATATGTATACAGGTGTTTCTCAAATAGGGGGACATGGCTTAACCACTTTTCTCTCTCTGTGTAATTTATGATATCTGTTACGATTCACACAGAAAAATAATTAGGTCGAACAAACGGATGTTACTAATTTTAGAATATTGCGAAGGAAACTTTTGACAACCCATAAAAATGGTTATTGTCAATAAAAATTAGTTGTTTGACATTTGGATAGACTGCTAGATTAAATTTATTTTAAAAAATTCACGGTGTAGTCAGTCACTCAGGTTTTATTATTTTCTGCGTAAATCGTACAAATTACACACAGAGAGAAAAGTTTACTATTGAATGTATCTCTCTGAAAAAAAATAATTAATGTTATCGGCGTGCCCATTAAAAAGTTATGGTCTAGTCAATGTTGAGATACCTAAGTTTCATACACTAGTGGTTCACTAATAACAAGTATCATCTTAAAAGATGACATAACCATATGCACTGTCATAATGAACAAAATCGCAACGAAATATGCCATCCTTATGCTTAGTTTTATATTAATCAACAAGAATAGATGTTTTTTGTCACTTTTTACAGATTTGCAGATCTTTAAGACTTGTATTGAACAGAATCGACCCATAAATTTCATATTTGATTCATTGACATAATATATAATTTTATTTAAAATCGTCACTAAAGTGCACAAAAATTGTCATAAAAGTTCATAAATCAGCACTGAAGTAATCCATTATACAACGATTTCATGCAATTTGGGGAGCCAAACTTCATACTTAATCATAACAAAGAAAAACTTGAGAAATAAAAAGCCATTTAAAAGATTATCTTAGAATTCATCTAATTTCTTTCTGGCCTTCACGTCTAAAGTCAATTCGTAAAGTCTGCGGAGGGTAATGATACCATCTTTATAGAATCCAGATAAATGCTTGGGGTAGAATTCCACGTTAAAAAATCTGTTGTGGCCAGCACAAGACCTCTCGCCATTTCCATATTAGGCTATATAAGTATATTGTATTTATCCTTCATATATTTTTATATTTTTTAATTCAATCTATAAATAAGTTTCCTTCTACTCTACTAAATGTTTGAAATTCTACAACTTCATTGACGAGATTGGCGGTATTTCTGATGGATATATGTAATATATGTATCATTAATTTTAAATATTTAATTAATAATAAAATAAGAAATATTAAATGTACTTCCCAGAAAAAGCCTTCAGTAATATGAATATGTCGGATTTGTGACACTGACATTTTTCTATCAATTACAAATATTTTATAGTTTCAACTGATTTCCATGGAGTTATTTGGGCTGTGAGATTCATTACAACGGATAATGTAATATATTTATCTCTAAATCTGTAGAAGATATAATAAAAATGTTCAGTGTATCGAATAGAGAATTTTATATTCTTTTGTTACCAAAACCTTTTCAGCTCTTCTTATTAATGTCAGATTAAGGAATACGTAGTTAAATTCGTCTTTAGTTTTATAAAATTTGAGAAACTGTCCTTCTAGCATCTAGACACACACAGCCACACGCACATACACACACACACACACACACACACACACAACATTGAAAAAATGTTAAAATCGGATTCTAGTGACCTGTAAACGTGCTTATTCACTAAAATCTGGATATGCGATTTTTAGCATGAATCCAATATCTTAGCGAGAGGTAAACGTCAGCTAACATTTTCTCATTTAAAATGTTGGATGGTCTTATAGACTTTAAGCAATCTATGAATGTTTTATGTTTGTTATTATTGATTATTGTGCTTATCAATGTCTATATTTCTTTTGTGTGTGTGTGTGTGTGTGTGTGTGTGTGTGTGTGTGTGTGTGTGTGTGTGTGTGTGTGTGTGTTAACATGGAATTCTTCGCGTATATTACTTACGAGTACTAGGTGTAAAATCTGCTTTATACAAACTTTGTAATTTATGTATTTATGTTACAGACTTTTCACCGGACATGGTATCATAGACCTTCAAAGCTTTTGTATTTTAAAATAAAATTAAAAACACATTTCTGTTAACAATGAAGTTAATGATATGTTCAAAGTATGCTAATGAATCAAAAGAATATATTTTAATATTCTTTCAACATTTTTAATAATTCATGTTTTGAATTATTATTAAATCAGATATGATAAGATATGTCGGCAACGATGAATACAACCCTATAAATATACATTCCATTCATCAATCAGTCAACAATATAAATAATTACATATGTAAGCTACATATTTTATATTGTCAAACTATAAATCATATACTCGCATAATTTATTACCATGTAAATATGTTTGTACGCTATTATTCTTTTATTAGAATAATTGTTTTTATTGCAAAGTTTTACCTCTCGCTAAGAGAGGTATTGGATTCGTGCTAAAAATTTCGGATCCAGATTTTAGCGAATAAGCACGATTTCAAACGCATCATATAATAAAATTCACTACCTACTAATTAAATTAGTCGGTAGAAAATTAATACCTAATTAAAATATATCATTTTCATTACTTCCTTTAGATACTGCTTTTGATGTTATCTATCTATTTAATGCTTTAATCTACTTCCTTCAATATCAAAGCCTTATCCTCTCTCAATCACCTCTTTTAGTGTCATCATTAAATCTATCATTGACCAGGACATCACACACATAAAGCGAAGCCTATTTAGTGCAATGAAAGCGCTGTTGTTTGAACCGAATGACAAGAGCAAGAGACCGGAGTAATTGCTGCGACTCCATTGCAGTGCGTGTTTATATTGACCCCGGGAGAGAATTGGACGGTTGGATGGTGCAGGTAATTCCCACATACTAAACTGCTCGTATAGTGGATGAATACAGAGTGAAGCGACGATAGAAATTGAGATGCTACGAGGGGACACTACGTGTTTACGTTATACATATATTTACCCGTGAAGATGACATACAATCTGGGGTACGGTCCGGTAGAATTAGGGATGCGCACGATTCATTGATATTTAAGAAACATCGATATTTGGCTTTCGATTTTCGATGTTTATATCGATTTTAGTTTTCTGTTGATGTTTTTTTACCTTCCGTCACCTTTAGGTAAGGAAGGTATTGTCTTTGGTCAAAAAAATCGGTAGTGAGTTTTTAATGAATAAGTACGTTTTAGGGTCCTTACAATACAAATTTACTATTTTTAAGATGATGTCTGTCTGTATGTATGTATGTATGTATGTATGTATGTATGTATGTATGTATGTGTGTGTGTGTGTGTGTCCGTGTGTGTGTGTCCGTGTGTGCGTGTGTGTGTATGTGTGTCCGTGTGTGCGTGTTTGTGTGTATGTGTGTCCGTGTGTGACAAATTTTTCTCCGACGATAACTTCAATACTAAAATTCTAAAAATTATAATTCTTTCATATTCCTCTTCTGTACATCCATATGAAGAGTTGATTAGATTTTGGTTATAATTGATCCACCGGAAGTACCCTTATTTGATGTTTTTAACAGTGTTTCTTAAAAAAACGCAGTTAAATATTATTTTTTGACATTTTATTATATATATTAAAGAAAATACTCTTCTCTATACAGTTTGATTATACATTTTCCTTCATATTCAATAGATGTAACTTTAAAGCATTATAAAGAAATTAATTTTCAAAAATTAGTGAGCTTTGCTATTTATCATGGAAACAGCCGACATAATTATTCAAAAAAAAAATAATTGACAGATGTCAGTTGCAAGTGCAAAACCAAATATGGAAAAAAGTATAGGATCTAAAATTGATATGTCATAGTGTTGTTCGCAAGTGACATGCAGAGAAAGGCCAAAGAGAAGATGGAAGGCAGTAGCGTAGCTAAGGGGGGGCGGAGGGGGCGGTCCGCCCCGGGCGGCACTTTTTTGGGGGCGGCACTTTTAATTTTTAATAACTTATAACTAAAATAAAATACCTATATACAGTAATATTTTTTTTTTCATACTCTAATAATTCAAATTCATATAAATAATACAATTGAAATGTATACTTAAACGATAATTTAGATAAAAATTTAACTCTCCGAAAGTTTTGCCAGATTACGAGAAGCTGCAAAACTAAAATAGATACACTGAGAATCGGTAAAGCTGGATTTAATACAAAGCTACGCCTTTTTTCTCACAATTGCTAGTTGGTAGTTGTGAGAGGAGTTTTTCGAAATTAAAACATAAAGACCTACGATGAGTACCTTAAGGTTAAAAAGTCTTGTAGTAATGAAATAAACTGTAACAACGTTATTGACGATTTTGCAAACAAAAAGTCAAGAAAAATAAAATTTTAGGATGTTGAAAGGTTAAAGTTTTATTTGAAAAATAAACATAAATGATGTCATTTATTTTCTTATACCTCATTTCATTTTGACCTTTTTAATATTTTTGGTGTATTGAGAGGGGCGGCAAATTCAAGAACCGCCCCGGGCGGAAATAGTTCTAGCTACGCCACTGATGGAAGGACATTACTTAGTGTAGTTTATGTTATAATTTTATTGTTTTTATAGAATCTTTTCAATGAACTTTTGGTATGGAATTTGTAAAAAATAGTATGTGTTCGTATTCGATTTTACATGATATTATATAGAATCTGTTCCAAGCACCTTTTGGTATGGGATTTGTACAAAATACATGGAATTGACGGAAGGTCTTGTGCTGGCCACAACAGATTTTTTTCTTATCTTAAATGTTATAAAATATTCAAAAAATTGACAATTGCCTTTTAATTTGAGAACCAGTTTCAAAAGATTATTACATCAGATTATTCTGAATATTATGTTCTTTATCTTTAAAAAAAATAGGTTTAGAATTTATTGTTCTTCAATATTTGTATATTATTAATTTGCTCATCTCAAAAAATGTCCAAAATCTGTTTTTTCCACAATCTGACAGACCCATTTACGAGTATATCTAACAGCTATGCCACTCAGTACGCAGTTTCTTTTCCTTTTCCTCCGTCATCTCGCCATTGACTTGCCTCCCATCTATAAGTTCAGTTTTATTCTTCAATATGTGCTTAATGATTAGTGAACCGAAACTGTAGAATCATTTCCTAGATTGTGGAAAAACTCGGAACTTCCCTGAACTTTGAGTCTTTTCTTGATAAATGATTACATTCCACTACATTACTATAGAATATCCCAATTTCTAATTAGGTTAGAAGCATTTTTTGGTGACCCAGTTCTACTTGGAAATGATGATTGCTGGGAAATGGCAGTTTTTCTGTAGCACTTGTTTTTCTGTTAGGTACTTTTTTGCTAAAGTTGAGACGATAAAAATAAAGGCAAACAACAAATATGCCGCTGGCCATTTTACTGCTTATACCGTAAGTATTTTTTAACGTGAAACATTGGGTTTGTCATATCCATGGTTACGACTTGATATTTGATTGACAGCAATGTATTTACTCGTTCCATTTAAAATGAAACATAGGGAAAGAATTTGACATTTGATAAGACGTCAATAGAGGTTAATTTTGTTTAAATAATCATACCTGCCTTCTTATTTAAAACTAGTTGTAGAAAAAATATAGTGTGCACCTTGTGCCCGAGTGGTTTTCTGACTCGGCTAAATTTATTACAATATTGAAATATAATACTTTTGTCAAATTCATTCCCCATGTGTCATTTTAAATGAGACAGACAAATACATTGCTGTCAATCAAATGTCAAATCATAAGTTATAGGAAAATTCAACGGTTATCTGTCATATTCACAAGATGTCATTAGAGGTTAATTTTGTTTAAATAATTATACATGTTTTCTAAAAATTAAATTTAAATGTAGAAAAAATACTGTGTGCACCATATACCCGAAATATGTTTAGTACTTTCGAGTGGTTTTCTGACTCCGTTAAATTTCTTACAATATCTAAGTATAATACTTCTGTCAGATTCGTTCCCTATGTTTCATTTTAAATGGAACGGGCATATACATTGCTGTCACTCAAATATGAAGTCGTAACCATGGATACTCACGGAATATATATATATATATATATATATATATATATATATATATATATATAGTAATGGTAATTTTATAAGCATGGTGCAGCTAATTACTTATTGATGATAAGTAAACCATCAACAAACGTAGTTTGTCTATCAATAAAATGTATTTGTTGTCTTACAATAGATGTTACTTGTTTCCGTTTGAATTATTTAAACTCTTTATTTTCTTCTTTTAAGCGGTTAATTTTTCAGTTCCTAACCTTTAATCTATAACGACGCCATTCGAAAAAAGTCCCACGACAAATTCGTTGGTTGTAGCAGTTTAAAAGAAACAAACTCTATTTGCTCTCTGTGTTCATTCAATACGTTGCGAGTTCACATACAGTTCCCACACATGAGCAGGAACGGATATATGGTCCCCTAATGAACAACAAATTGTTTGCTCAGTCTCATAAATTTTCATCGAATGGCCGAGTTTCAGAAAGAGTTAATATTGATTCTTTTCATTGTTTTAGATACGGGTAGGAATGCTTTAATCGTTTTATATTTGCTATATTTCTATAAAAAAATCTGTGGACAATGATCGCTTAAAAATGAAATATGAGATAAATTGCTATATATGAAATATGATGGACAAAAGTAAACATAAAACTTTAAAGAAATATTTTTTGGAGATTTTGTAAGAAAAAAGCTCGTAAGTTCGCATAAAATTAACAATATCCAGTTAAAGCCGACACATGTTATACGTAGATAGTGCTGTAGAAAGAGTATTTTAGTGGTTGTAGCATGGTTTCACCAACTGCTCTAGTACTATCGGTCTCGAAACTAGTACTTATAGGATAAATAAATAAATATATCATCACGGCATATTACCCATTTCTGGGTGTGCCAGTATCTACAACACATGTAGACATCGGTAATGATGACGATATATTTTACCGTGTGGGCGCTTACCAGGCTTCACCTCACGGGTACTCATTGCTGGCATACAGAGTGCACCACAGGGGTCAATTTTGTGCCATTTAAAATTGGAAATATAGGATATAGTAGGAAACTAGACAAATCTCAAAATTCCGACATCTATCTTGAATATAAGGAAAAAAGATG
Organism: Ophonus ardosiacus; assembly: GCA_943142095.1. Taxonomy (NCBI): domain Eukaryota; kingdom Metazoa; phylum Arthropoda; class Insecta; order Coleoptera; family Carabidae; genus Ophonus; species Ophonus ardosiacus. The sequence continues at coordinate 52,255,427 of OW964828.1, read as the reverse complement.
AAGAAAGAAAGAAAGAAAGAAAGAAAGAAAATCTTTATAAATATTAAAAAATCTGATGTGACCAGCACATTTCCTGTCCTTAATTCTATGTATTTTGTACAAATCCCATATCAATTGAAAAATATTCTATAAATCCAATAAAATTATAATACGATCATACACCAGGTAAATTACACTTGACACTGAAATCTGTCAATTTGACTTATTTAAATATACCAGCTGTTTCCATGGTTATAGCAAAGCTGGCTGATTTATGAAAGTTAATCTCTATATAATTCTTTAACCCTTTCATATTGATAATTACATAAAATGTCAAAAAATGATATTTAACTGTTTTCAAGGAAAACTGTTAAGAACTTCAAATAAGGGAACTTTCGGTTGATCTAATCTAATTAGCTCTTCATTCCTATCTAAAGAAAAGGATTCAGAAAGAATTATAATTTTTACAATTGTAGTATTGGAGTTATCGTATAGACACACACACACACACCCATACACACACACACATACACAGAGAGACACACACATTTCTCAAATACTATAAGGCTTAAAAAATATTTAACTGCAGTTTCCTCAACCTGACACTCCTGGGAAGAGCTGATTAGATTTTGGTAACAATTGGACAATCTTCTAAACATAATTTTTTAGAAATGTTTGTGATTACATGTACTGAAGAACATAAAATTCTCCACCTAATATACTTAAAATTTTTATTATATGTATAGATGTGGAGATAAAGTCACTATAATATAAAGAATAATCTAATGTAATACATCGCGGAGGCTAAGGCACTAAGGAAACCAGTTAACAAATTCAAATGTTTATAACATAGTAATGTTTATAACACAGTTTGTAAATGACAATGTCAGTGTTAAAAATCAACAGTTTTAGTGACATTCTGAAAGATTTTTCTGGGAAGTACATTTAATCTTTCTTATTGTTTTATTAATTAAATATTTAAAATTGTAGGTAAAATCAGAAATACCGCCAATCTTGTTAATGAATTGGAAGAATTTCTAACATTTAGAAACTTCCTCATACAATGAAAAATAGATATAATTAGAATTGTATGTGTGCAGAAGACATGTTAAATACAATAAAAAACAATATTTGGGTAAAGTTCTGTAATCTTTTTGTTAGAAAACGACGATTGGATAGCGAAGTGCAAAACAATACTTATATAGCCTAATATGGAAATAGCGAGAGGTATTGAGCTGGCTACAACAGATTTTTACATTTTGCAAAAGAACGGACATCAATAATATTTAACATTTAGTCAACTTATTTTCTTTGGGACTTGGAGAAGGTAGTGTTTTTACTCAAGTAAAAATGGGCTACTTGCGTACCTTTTTTTATTTAATATTTTTGAAGAGAAGGTAAAAACTTGCTACCCATATTTTTTCTTTTGACAAAATTTTTATTAATTAGCCAGAAAAAAAATAATGAAATTTGATTATTTGAATTCCCGCCATGTATGACGTAGAATTACGCCGCACCAATGAATAGTTGTAATGCCACAGCGTGGTGCCGTCCCATAGTAATGGTATGTTTGTGCGGGTAATGTAGATCACCTGTTAGCCGTTTCAATAATAGTTTAGAGGTTAGTATTTTAGTTTATCTTTTTGGTATCGATATTTTAAATTACAAGTAACTACCTATGTGTTTATGTTTTCAATATAACGACAGAAATCGGATTTTCAGTACCACGCAAGTAGCCCATTGTCAATGAAACAAGTAGAATTCCTAATCCATAATTTGTATATGTATAATGCAAATAAGTTTATAAATGTTGGGTAAAATTATCCTGAAAAATGAACTCCTATACAAACACCAATTTCCTCATGACCTCAGGTGTTTTGTTCTCCATCTCCGTCTTGTTAATAGATCCCAGCGGTCTGGTTTGTCGACGTGGCAGGCACAGGCAAGTGAAAACAAGTTAGCACACAGTGCACGCCTGCTGCATATGCTGCGGTACATGCTCTGCCCTGTTCGCGGTACTGTGAGCACAGCTGATGAATCGGGCACATCAAATACAGGTGCCTGTGGATTCATAAACACACAACCAAGCAAATTTAGCGAATTGTTCAGTGAACAAGTTTTCTTCAGGCTAATTAAGGATTGGGAATACGGAAATGTCGTTTGCAAATTGTGATGCTAATTCAGTACACTAAACATCGGGAGACTGTTGAAATTAAAGCGAACTTGTTTAACTAACTTTTAGTTCGAACAACTATTTCCAAACTGGTTACTAGAGACGCACTCGATTTCGAGCCGGGCCGAAGATATTTTTTATCGGGCCGAATCGGGCTAATCATTTTCAAAAATCGAGTCGGACTTTTGATTTTGGCCCTGCCCGAAAATTCAAGCTTTTCGGGCCGGCCCGAAAAATCTTACAGTTCAATCAAATGCACAGTTTCCTTAATATTTTAGTGAAAATGGATGAAGTTAAAAAGGATCAAAATGATTTAATAACATCATACTTCACATATTAATAAATAAAAATGTATTATTTTATTTTAAGAATTCAAGGTTATTCATTAAAGCATAATAAGTATATTGTGATGTTGCTATTATTATTGTTATTACACGTATACTTAAATAAAAGTGATTTTTGTTCCTACCATAATGATTTCTAGTCCTATTTTTGAGCAGAAACAAAGTTAGATAAAAAATCCTGATGTAAATTATATTTTTTATATAAGATTTGTGAAAAAGTTGTTTAAATTTTCGAACGGCTTTGGTAAACAAAATGTTAAATACTTGTAGGTCTGTAATTTTTATAACAAACTTACACTAGAAGGGTCTCTTTTTTAACTACTTATGTTAACTAATGTTGAAAGTTATAAGAATGTAGAGGTTTTTTATAAGTTTGACAGGAAAAAAGTTAAACATTTCGCCTTAACATAAAAATCAACATTAGGAATGCCGGATGCACCCAATTTCGAGCTTTGGCCCGGCCCGGCCCGATTTCGAGTCAATTTTCGAGCCGGGCTGGCTAATTTTTTGTCGAGTCGATCTTGGAGTCGGGCCGGTAATTATTATTTTCGGGCCGAGTCGATCCAAACCTCAAAGCCCGGCCCAGCCCGGCCCGAATGCATCTCTACTGGTTTCTCATGCATTTAAAACATCATTTTTTTGTATACTTTTTCTTAAACCAGTCCAAGCTTATTTTTCAACAAATTTAAATACCGTCGAACCTCTATAACTCGAAACTCAAGGGTTCAGCTGGTTTCCATGGTGTTATTTGGGCTGTGAGATTAATTACAACGGATTATATAGTATAATTCTCTACCTATAAATCTAGAAGATATAATAAATATATCATAGCGGCATATTACCCATTACCGAGTGTGCCAGTATCTACAACACATGTAGACATCGGTAATGATGACGATATATTTTACCGTGCGGTCGTTTACCAGGCGTCACCTCACGGGCACTCATAGCTGGTGTGGAGAGTGCATCACAGGGGTCAATTTTGTGCCATTTAAAATTGGAAATATTTGGCATCTGTCGGGATCGAACCTGGTTTCCCAGGTGCGCGACCAGACACTCAGGCACACGGCCACTGGACCCCATAAAAAATAATATAGGGAAGATTTTTCTAAAAAACATCTACTTCGGTAGCGACCCCTACTAAGATAGGGAAAACCTGAAGAAGAAAGAAGGAAATGTCAATTTACATAGTGTATGTTAAAATTTTGTTGGATTTATAGATTTTTTCAAAGGAACTTTTGGTATGGGATTTGTACAAAATACATCGAATTGACGGAAGGTTTTGTGCTGGCCACAACAGATTTTTTTTGGGTTTATTTGGCCTTGTGTCCTTAGGTCACTATAGCCACTCTCATTTGCATAATTGTATTCTTTGAGTTTTATTCTTTAAGATATATAACTGTCATCCCATTAATGTCAAACCACGTGACTTAATATAAGAAATTGATTGGACACATTTCACATCTTTAAATTCATTATAAACCAACAAGGTAAATCATAAATTTCAAATCTAAATTTGTAAATCTAAATTTATAAATTATATCCATCATAAACCAGCCATTACTAATGGGTACGCTTGGGTTTCTGTTTCTGGGTTCGAATTCCACTCATGCACGGATGTTTCTCAATGTGTACTAGTCTATAATTGGAATTTAATCCTGTTGTTTTTCAAACAATAGTATATTACATCCGAGGTGGGAGATGTTTCATTACAGCCGAGGGCTCATGTACATTACCGAGAGGCGAAGCCTCGAGGTGAGATAATGCGCGAGGCTGTCATGAAACTCCCATCGAGGTTATGTATACTATTTTATTCACAGTCATCCTCATTTTAAATCAATAATTTTCAAAATAAATCAATGAATTATAACCTTTAATTTTATTAATATTTTGACAGCTGTCTTAATATTTGTTTAGCCTACTTAATTATGGGGATCTATGGCAATGTTGCTAGGCAACCCCTACATAAACATTTCCAACCCAAGAGATGGAAGTGAAATATGTTATTTCCAACCCAAGAGATTGTCATTAAAGTTAGGAATGGCGTATTTTCCAACCTCCAAAAGGTTAGGAATTTTACTATAATGATTGTGAATAAAAAATATTGTTTGGCAGTTTTCGGGTAATTGTTAACATGATAACCTAACGGGATTCGATCCAGAACCTTCAATATACGAAAGGGCAATATTATCATTTGTACTACTTCGGTCGGTCATTTTTGATGTTTAATACCTTAAATAGAGGACAGTCCCAATGATTTCATTAAATGAAAAGTAACTATTTTTTATTTTTCTCTGGGAAATAAAAGAGTTATTAGTACGGATATTTCAGAGAAGAAATTGCAATTACAAATGAGACTTTGTAATATATAAGATTATTTGAAAACTTAGCAAGACGAAAACTAATAATATTTGTACTTCTGCGCAATTTTCTTGTAACAAACAACACTTTAAAGCAGAAAATATCTCCTGAAATAATACCAGCATCAAAACACTCATATAATCTTAATCTGCGGAAAACTGACAAACTTTTCAAAAGAACATTTCATTTCTATTTTGTTCGTAAAACAACAAACTATTATTTCAGAGCGGCATTTTCTTTTTGTTTTGCAGTGCACGAACATACAAGTTTTACTAGCTGTTTTTCCGATAAAAACAAATTCTTTTTAATAACATTTCCGCGTGTTTCCTGTTCATATGGTGTTCCTTCTCGCTATTATATTCTTTTAAGCTGCAAAAATAGATAGAAATATGTAAGAATACTTATTTTCTTTTTTGAAAACTTGAGTACAAATATTTGTAGCAGACGTTCGCTATTGCTAGCACGAAATAAATAAAATGAATATAATATTATACCTGGTCGTTATTTTCAGAGGAGCAACTCATATAAAATTAATAAAAAGACCGGAAAAGCAACGTAAAAGAATATTACCTACCCAACTGACAACTGATAATAAAAGAAACAAGAATGTATCAATAATGATTTCTTTAATATCAATTTAAGAATTTCATTGACTCACAATTCCTCTACATCAAAAGAAATCTTGTATAGATTTAGAGATAAAGGCACTGTAATATATAAAATAATCTAATCGCGGAGGCAGAGGCACGAAGGAAACCAGTTGACAAATTCAAATGTCTATAACATAGTTTGTATATGACAGATGTCAGCGTCAAAAATCAACAGTTTTAGTGACATTCTGAAAGCTTTTTCTGGATAGTACATTTAATCTTTAGGTAAAATGCATATATCCATAAGAAAAATATCGCCAATCTTGCTAATGAATTGGAAGAATCTCTGACAATTAGGAACTTCCTCATACAATGAAAAATAGATATAATTAGAATTGTATGTGTGCAGAAGACATGTTAAATACAATAAAAACAATATTTGGGTAAAGTTCTGTAATTTTTACCTTCCGTCACCTTTAGGTAAGGAAGGTAGGTATTGTCTTTGGTCAAAAAATTCGGTGGTGAGTTTTTAATGAATAAGCACGTTTTAGGGTCCCTACAATACGAATTTACTATTTTTAAGATGATGTTTGTATGTATGTGTGTGTCCGTGTGTGTGTGTGTGTGTGTGTGTGTGTGTGTGTGTGTGTGTGTGTGTATGTGTGTCCGTGTGTGACAATTTTTTCTCCGACGATAACTCCAATACTATAATTCTAAAAATTATAATTCTTTCGTATTCCTCTTCTGTACATCCATATGAAGAGTTGATTAGATTTTGGTTATAATTGATCCACCGGAAGTACCCTTATTTGAAGTTTTTAACAGTTTTTTTTAAAAAACGCAGTTAAATATTATTTTTGACATTTTGTTATTATATTTATTAAAGAAAATACTCTTCTCTATATGATTTGATTATTCATTTTCCTTCATATTCAATGGATGTAGAGTTAAAGCATTATAAAGAAATTAATTTTCAAATTCTAATTGACAGATGTGTGTTGCAAGTGCAAAACCAAATATGGAAAGTATGGGATGAAAAATTAGTATTTCATAGTGGTCCTCTCAAGTGATATGCAGTGAAAGGCTAAAAAGAAGATGTATCGCAGAAGACTTGAGAAAGGAACGACTGTGTGAAGAAGATGCGTTCGACAGGAATGAGTGGAAGTGAAGAGGAAACAGCGACCCCTAATAAAATAGGGGAAAGCTGAAGCAGAAAGTAAAATGTGTCAAGTGCATTTTTCTTAGTGTATGTTTATGTTATAATTTTATTGAATTTATAGAACCTTTTCAAATGAACTTTTCGGAAGGTCTTGTGCTGGCCACAACAGATTTTTTGTTATAAAACGACGCTCCGATAGCGAAGTGCAATACAATACTTATATAGCCTAATATGGTAATGGCGAGAAGTCTTGTGCTGGCCACAACAGATTTTTATTTTTACACTAACAGGGCAGAAATTATTGCCATATCATAATTTTACAATTGTATTTCCTTTGGCCCATAAATACGTAGACACACAACTAAATTATTTAGTTCATATTTTATATTTTTATGCACCACTCATACACGGTTAAAGATAGAGTAACGATCGATAAAAGTCTATATTCAGCATGATATTCTCTTTCTTTTCATGTCAAGCAAGATTTTACCCCCCACACCCGCGCATTAAATCAATCGATTGATACATCCCCTATCGTCAGGGTGGTAGGTCTATTACACATTTTTACTTTATCGGTTCTCGAGTTACAGACGTTCGAAATTACATGATTTATCATCGAAATATTAAATTGTTGAAAATACACAAAATATCGATGATAAATCGGATTCTAGGAACCTTAAAACGTGCTTCTTCACTAAAATAAGAATATGCAATTTTTAGCATGATTCCAATAACTCTCTTAACATTAATTAAGTTTACTGCTATACTCTGGCTGAACAACACATTTTTACCTACTGCTAGTCAAATTAAAATGTAGTCATAAAAAATAAAACTATGTATTACAAATTTACGCCTTAATGTTCAACTAATATTTTTATAAAAATGTAACAATCAAACAAATAGCTGATGATGATTGTGATGTCACAATCGAAACGTCCAAATGTAAACTAAATTGTATGTTTCAATAAACAAAAGATCCAAAAAGCCTACACAATTTTTTTTAACAATAATATTAAAGGATCTACTTCGAAGAAAATTAAATTTTCATTAGGTCGAACCGAACCCAAACCCGGAACGTAACCACAAATTTTAAAAATGCTTGAACCAGAACCGCATATGAACCCATCTCAAAAAACAAATTAACCTGAACTTAAACTGAACTAAATTTTAGTGGGTTCGATACCCTGTGCTTATAACTGTTGCGGTGTTCCCGTTTCTATTTTCCGTCCAGTGCATATATCGCTGCCTTCACACAAGTCAGGCTGAACGTTCTCTAGGGAGCAGGAACGACCCACAGCACAAACAGGTCCAGCAGGAATACAGAATGTGAGCCAGCAGGACAAACACGAGGAATACATGAACAACTAGCCTCTGGACCCACACGTGCATATGTAATGAGGGCAGGAATTTGGTGAGACTGCAGGGAGAATTTTTATCTTTAAGTTGCCGGCAGGTGGGTTTGGTGAACATAAGCTACAGTAGTATATTATTGTTGAAATGTACTACTTATATAACGAATATTAACACCTAGAATAATAAAATAGTAGAAAACCATGATGTAAACGTAAACTTTTATAAATAACAAAATCTATTAGACTGAGTATTAAAAACTTAATATTGTTTATATTTTTAGTGATTAAATTTTCTTTCATAAATTGTTATTCTGGTTACATATTTTTGAACATAACTCTTTGAGAGTTCATCCTAGGTAAAAAAATGCAAGAACCCTTTTTACCTCTCGCTAAGAGAGGTATTGGATACATGCTAAAATTCGCAGATCCAGATTTTATTGAATAAGCACGATTTAAGGTACCTAGAATCCGATTATAACATTTTTAAAATGATGTGTGTGTGTGTGCGTGTATGTGTGTATGTGTGTGTGTGTATGTGTGTATATATATGTGTGTGTGTGTGTGTATGTATGTATGTATGTATGTATGTATGTATGTATGTCTGGATGTTGTAGTCACGATTCCTCAAAAACTACAAGACTTAAAATATATTTAACTGCAGTTTCCTCAATCTGACATTCCTGGGAAAAGCTGAAAAGGTTTTGGTAACAATTGAACAACCGGAAGTAGTAATTTCTTAGAGAAATTCTTCTGAATATAATTTTTTTGGGAGGTTTTTTTTATTAAATATTGAAGAACATAAAATTCTCCATCTAATACATTTAAAATTTGTATTATATCTTGTATAGATTTAGAGATAAAGACACTATAATTTATAGAGTGAACTAATCGCAGAGGCTACGGCACTAAGGAAACCAGTTGACAAATTCCAATGTTTATAACAATTTGTAAATGTGGTAAAATGCATATATCCATCAGAAATACCGCCAATCTGGTTAATGAATTGGAACAATCTCTGACATTTAGAAACTTCCTCATACAATGAAAAATAGATATAATTAGAATTATATGTGTGCAGAAGACATGTTAAATATAATAAAAAAAAACAATATTTGGGTAATGTTCTATAATATTTTGTTATAAAATGACGGTTCGAAAGCGAAGTGTAATACAATACTTATATAGCCTAATATGGAAATGGCGAGAGGTCTTGTCCTGGCCACAACAGATTTTTGTACAAAAAGTTATGGGCTTTTATTTTGTATTCTTGTAAAATTTTATAGGGGCCACTGTTTTCGAGATAATAGCGAAAAACTCATTTTTTGCACCTTTGATTCAAGATGGCGGCATACGCCGAAACTCCCCAAGGTCACAAATTTGAATGAAGTTTTCATCCCCATCTCGACCCAAACAACATTATGTTAAAATCGTTTTTTCCCCACCTTTTGTAAGGCAAAGGTCTTTTCTGGTCTCCAATGACAATTTTTATTCGTAACGTATAATCGGTTGCAAATTGACAAATTTTTGGATGCACGAATAATCCTCGACACGTTAAACCGCGCACGAATAATCGAGATTCTATTGTATTTCTATTGGTGTTGGTGGGGATCGAACCCGGTTCCCCAGACACTCAGGCATGCGGCTACGAAACCCCACAAAAAAAAAAAAACACTTTATTCTTTATATTTTCATCCTGTTAGACATTGTTAAGTGCTTATGATTTATTACTACTCGTGATTGTTTTCGTAGAAAAATAAAATTTATGTTTGTTTTATGTATTGTTAATGGAAACAATCTTGACATATAAAGCTAAAAGTCCTATAGAAAAGCAAACACTGTCAATGTTTTCCAGCAACTATTTTTAGCTTTCCTCCTAAGTTATTTATTAGTTGAGCTTTCCTTTTTATTTATTTAAGAAATTGCGTGGGGCTGTTTACGTCCATTTCTTTTCTCCGAGCGCTTAGAACGCAGCGTATTCGAGAAATGTAGCTGCGGTTGGAACCGCTGTTGGTGTATTGTTTCATGGAACGCAAAAAATGTTCTCTACTTCGGAAACGAGAAAGAGTCTGGAGAAATGTGGAACAGGGTTTTAGCTTTGACAAATAGGAATTTATTCAGAATACAATAATATTATTGTACTATAATATAGGCAATCAACAGTATTGTGATGGAGTATTATTCAGTAATACTGATGTTCTCTCAAAGCAGTTAAAATTATTATTTGAATTGTGAATTAATTGCTACTGGCCACAGTCTATTATAAAAATTCATGACGAAGGAAAGAAAATTACTGGATTTCAGTCAAATATTAAATATATTTTCCGCCTCTACCGGTTTCGACACCTCATGTGTCTTCTTCAGGAGGTGAAAATTTTTAGAATGTAAAACATGGATAAATACGTAAGACAATAATAAATAACATATAATACATACAATGGTCGTCAAAATTTAAAAAAATAAATAAATAAATACATTAAAAAACTCATGTAGTCGTCAATAAATTAAGATATACTTTTATAAACCTTGATTTAACAATGGCATCCTTTGAAAAAATTTTAGTGTATTTATTTTTATTAAGAACAAAATTGAAAATTTTGATTTCCAGGTATTTCTCATATTTTTTCTCATATCTATTACTTTTACAGTTTATTACAATGTAGTTTTATTTGATTAGGACAAATAAATGTTCAGATACGAAACATTAAATTTGATTACAACAATGAAAAGTTTTACAGTAAATAATAATGTAGTTTTATTTGATTACAACAATTTTCACCTACAGTAGACTAAATCTGATTGTAATAACAAAAATAACTATCACACAAATTATTGTCATCATTGTTAACTATATTGATTATTGTAAAAAAATTAATTGTGATTTTGATTTTTTCTTTATTTAATTGTTAATATTAAATCCATACTAATATAATAACTGCGAAAGTAACTCTGTCTGTCTGTCTGTCTGTCCGTTACGTTTTCACGCCTGAACAGTTGAACCAATTTTGATGAATTTTGGTACAGAGATAGATTGGAGCTAGGAGAAGGACATAGGCTACCTTTTGTCGCGAAAATAAAACTTGAAGGGGGTGAAATAGGGGGCGAATGTTTGTATGGAGAACCCATCATTTCTCAAGTTAGGGATATAAAAATTCTTATTTATGCTTTTGGTAAGAAATAAAGTGTTTTAGCGTTTTTAAAAAATCATCCATCAAGGCGATACGATAGGGGATGATTTCAATTATTTTTTTATCTATACTCGTAGTAAAGTTTTAACGGTTAGCAGATTTTCGATATTTGTCGGAGAGATAGCTTGTATCATATGTATATAAGTAAAAGTACCCGAGACATGTTTAGAAAAAGCGCTTTTAGATGCGGGTCGGGGATCGGGCGGAGCCTGTTACATGTACGATGCGAGGCAGGTTTCCGGCTCCCTACGCAGCGCATGTCTCCGAAGTAAATGTGAAAAATTACTGGTACACGTGTAGCTAATTGTTATTTTAGCTTTACCCGTGCGAAGCCGGGGCGGGTCAGCTAGTATCGTTATAAATAAGACATGAGGTATTTTTGAAATAAATGAAAACCGAGTTTTTGCTTGCAATTCAAAAACGAAAGAATATCTAAAATTTCTATAGTAACTATTAAACTTTTCTCGGAATGTTAAGCCTGGAATGTACAAACGATTTGGCTCTATCGTTAAAATTACCCGAGATATCTTAAAAAGACGTCGGAAATTAGACACTCTGTACTTACAGTACTACTGTATAGAACTACAATGGAACAGAACAGAGCTGAAGTTAACAAGTAATATCAATAGGTTGACACCAATCTACGAATCCTTTGACATAAAATATCAAAAACGAATTTCTCATTTTACTTCAGAAATCTCCTCCGTTACAAAACTTTTTCATTATTAAAAAGTAAAGTTAAAAGTATGTTACACGTGCCTGGCAACAAAAGTTCTTTTCCAATTTATTTGTTGATGTAAATATAAAAAAAAATATTTCTTTGTAAAAAAGTCTGCATGAATAAGTCCATATGAAACTTAGCAGAAAGTAATGATTTCAAAGCCGCATTTAATATCAGTAAAAGCATTAGTATTATTCTACTTGAACTTCGCAAGCTACAGCGCTCCTTCATGCATTAAAAATAATTCCTTCCAAGGAAATCCTGGCATTCAAAGAATTCAATGTTTTCAAATACGGGGTAGCAAAGCTTCGAGGCCTACTTGAGGTATTAACGTAGAAAGTTTTTAAGTCGTCGCTACCCCGGAGGTATCGCAAAAATCAATATATATTTTCATATAAGTTTCACAAGTTTTCATATCAGTTTTCAAAGTAGTTTTTTATTCGAACAATATCCAAGTTCTGGCGATGAAATAGTGCAAAAAGAACTGCTCCTACACAGAAAAGTTTTACTACAGGTTTTATTGTTATTTATTGCTGTTCTTTGCCAATATTGCTTCCAAAACATTTTTTGAGAATTTTTAGATACTATAAAATAAAAAAATATTTGTAACGGAGAAATATAGGCAAATATATTTTAATTTTTCTTCTGAAATTATTCCTTGTTTAAAATACCAAAACATGACTGTTATAAACATTTGAATTTGTCAACTGGTTTCCTTAGTGCCTTAGCCTCTGCGATGTATTACATTAGATTATTCTATACATTAGAGTGCCTTTATCTCTAAATCTATACAAGATATAATAAAAATTTTAAGTGTATTAGATTGAGAATTTTATGTTCTTCCATATTTGTAGCAACAAAAATTTTCAAAAATTATATTTAGAAGATTTTTTTTAAAGAAACTATTACTTCCGGTTATCCAATTGTTACCAAAATCTAATCAGCTCTTTCCAGGAATGTCAGATTGAGGAAACTGTAGTTACATGTTTTTAAGTCTTGTAGTATTTGAGAAACCGTGGTTTCAACATCCACACACACACACCCACACACACATACACATACACATACACACACACATACACACATACACACACACACACACACACACACACACACACACACACACACACACACACACACACGGACGTCATCGTAAAAATGTTATAATCGGATTTAGCATGATTCTAATAAAAATTGCTGTTGTCAAAGTGATTAGCGCACAAAAACCATTTGACCACACAACACTTATCTCATCGGCTAGAGATATCAATATGCTTGAAGATATGAAAAATTATACCTTAAACCTAGTTCAAGAATGGTTTATTTGTAATAATTTAAGATTAAATCAGGATAAAACTCAGTCCCTAATTTTATCCACGAACTTGAACCTCAGCCATAGTGCGACCATAACAATTTTGGACATGACTATCGACGATAGATTGAACTGGAACAAACATATAGACACATTATGCAACAGAATTGCTTCTATAATATTCCTCCTTCGCCAGTTGTCTCTGTGTCTATACTTAGATGAGAAATGTCTTATTATTATTTACTTTGCTTTATTTCACAGCTTACTGACGTACGGAATAATTTTATGGGGTAATGCTCCTAACGCAATAAAGGTGTCCAGGGTGCAAAAGAAAGCACTTCGAATTATTTCTAAATCTAATACTTGTGAACACTGTAAACCTCTTTTTCAAGGTTTGTCTATCTGTCCACTGCCATGCTGCTATATTTATGAAGTTCTGTTGGACACACATAAAAATCTAAATAAATTTGAAAAAGGTTGTAATATCCATAAGTATAGTACCAGAAATAATGAGAAAATTAGAACTGTTCGACATAGACTTGCCACCTCAGCTAGAAATTCAATTAATGTTAATCTTTATAACTATTTACCCACGTCATTTAAACAATTAAATTTTAATATTTTAAAAAAAAGAGTCACTAGCATACTGATAAATCACAGTTTCTACACCAATTAGAGAATAACTATGAAACTACTCTGTTTAAGGTGGAGTATACAAACGTAGATACTTTTCTATTATAAGTATTTTATATTTATCATATATTTATATTTTTCTTTCATAGACTTGTCATAAATGCTGTAGCACAAACATGACCAAATAAAATTATTATTATTATTATTATTCAGGGCATCGAACCCGCTAAAAACTGGGTTCGGTTTAGGTGCAGGTTAATTTGTTTTTTGAAAGATGGGTCCGGGTGTGGTTCTGGTTCAAGCATTAATAAAATTTGCGGTTTTGTTCGCGGTTCAGGTTCGAAATATGGTAAAATGAGAGCCGGAATTTACGCAAAACGCAACAAGAAACGAACACAATTTTCACGAAAAGTCAGCCCAGACAGCAACGCAGACGCCTAAGATGTCGATTATCGGCTGTATTTACTTTTAACCTGAACCGGAGTTGAACCCCGAACCTGAATTTTAATACTCGATTCGGTTTCGACTCAGGTTCAATTAAAAATATATCTGAGATTCGGTTCTCGGTTTGGGTTCCCTAAAATGTTACGGTTTGGTTCCGGTTTTGGTTCGGTTTAGGTTCGGGTTCGATGCCCTGTTATTATTATTATTATTATTAAAAATTCCAAGAAATTCAAGATCGCTTTAGCTACGTGTATGTTAGTGACATTATTAACATGAAAAGTTTGTTCTTAAATTTAAATGTTACCTTTGATTGTTCTCGTATTAAGCAACAGAATATTTATTCCTTATCAGAATTTGTTATTCAATCATCGTTATGACCTACAACATCTCCTGCACATGTACCCCTTTCGATTTATAAAAATTATTAATACATTTATCGAAAGATGTACCCTTCTCGTTTACAATTCCACGTTTCTTTCCGTATTCTTTCCCAGTGTTGTATAACGCTACCACCATCCATTCCACCTGGCAGTGGCGCGGGACCAGAATGCTAATGCAGAATGTAAAGCTCAGGAACGCATAACTTGCCAAGGAAATAAGCTTCGTATGTTGTGCCCCAACACGCACAAATGACTACAAGGCCTAAAGTCTACAGCCGGAGTTGAGGTTTACAGTAATGGAAATATAAAGAAGGATAGAGGATAAGAAACTGAACAACCAAAATCAAAAATGAGAAAGAAGTGGAATTACCTTTTACATATTTTTAAATATTTTATTATACTTATATTACAAAAGCTTAGACCCTGATTTATATGAAAGTATTCATAATTGTTCGAAATAATCAAAAACAAACGAAACTAAGAAAGCGCTAAAATATTTCTTCTAGAAAAAAAATCTGTTGTGGCCAGCACAAGACCTCTTGTCATTTCCATATTAGGTTATATGAGTATTGTATTGCACTTCACTTTCGAACCGTTTATAACAAAAAATTACAGAACTTTACTCAAATATTGTTTTTTATTGTATTTAACATGTCTTCTGCATACATATAATTCTAATTATATCTATTTTTCATTGTATGAGGAAGTTTCTAAATGTCTGGGATTCTTCCAATTCATTAACCAGATTGGCGGTATTTCTGATGGAATTTTATGTTCTTCAATATTTAATAAAAAAAGAACTCCCAGAAAATTATATTTAGAAGAATTTTTCTAAGAAACTACTACTTCCGGTTGTTCAATTGTTACCAAAACCTTTTCAGCTCTTCCCAGGAATGTCAGATTGAAGAAACTGCAGTTAAATATTTTTTAAGTCTTACAGTTTTTGAGGAATCGTCCCTACAACATCCAGACATACATACACACATACACACACACACACACACACACATCATTTTAAAAATGTTATAATCGGATTCTAGGAACTTTAAATCGTGCTTATTCAACAAAATCTGGATATGCGAATTTTAGCATGAATCCAATACCTCTCTTAGCGAGAGATCTATTGTGGCCAGCACACCTCTCGCCATTTCCAGTTTGTATTGCAGTTCGCTATCGAACCGTCATTTTATAACAAACAAATTACAGAACTTTACTCAAATATTGTTTTTATTGTATTTAACATGTCTTCTGCACACATGCAATTCTAATTATATCTGTTTTTCATTGTATGAGGAAGTTCCTAAATATCACAGATTCTTCCAATTCATTAACTAGATTGACGGTATTTCTGATAGATATATGCATTTTACCTACAATTTTAAATATTTAATTAATAAAATAATAAGAAAGATTAAATGTACTTCCCAGAAAAAGTTTTTAGAATGTCACTAAAACTGTTAATTTTTGACACTGACATCTGTCATTTATAAACTATGTTATAAACATTTGAATTTCTCAACTGGTTTCTTTAGTGCCTTAGTCTCTGCGATGTACTGCATTAAATTATTCTACACATTACAGTGCCTTTATCTCTAAATCTATAAAAGATAAAATAAAAATTTTAAGTGTATAAGATGGAGAATTTTATGTTCTTCAAAATTTGCAAAAAATTACATTTAGAAGATTTTTTTAAAGAAACTATTACTTCCGGTTATTCATTTGTTATCAAAATCTAATCAGCTCTTCCCAGGAAAGTCAGATTGAGGAAACTGCAGTTAAATATTTTTTAAGTCTTATAGTATTTGAAAAACCGTGGTTCCAACATCTACACTTCCACACACACATACACACACACTCACACACACAAACGGATATTGTCGTAAACATGTTATAATCGGATTATAGGGACTTTGAAACTAAAATCTGGATATGCGAATTTTAGCATGACTCCAATACCAAAAAAAATGGCAAACTGATAATGCATGTATTTTATATAAAGACGGTACAAAATTGTTAAAACAATTTTTTCTATAATAATAAATATGAAATATTTCCGAAATGAGTTAAAAATGAGTTTTTGCCTATAGCTCAGAAACAAAAGAAGATCGAAAATTCCAGTGGTGACTATTAAACTTTTAGAAAAGTTGATATAGTAATATGTACGCGGTTTTGCTCTATCGTTAATATTCTCCGAGATACCTTGAAAAAAACATCGAAATTGAGACACCCTATATTGACTACAACAGATCTCATATCGAGATTTTAGTAAATGACCATGTTTTAAGGTCCTTAGAATCCATTTTTAACATTTTCAAGATGATGTCTGTATGTGTGTATGTATGTGTAAATCGGTTAACCGGAAATGGCACTTTACCTGAAGCTCATAGTGGTTTTTCTTCAAAAAATACAATTAAATGCCATTTTTTCGAATTTTATGTCTTATGAAAATTAAAGATTATTGAATTTTCTAGAGGAATACATTAATACTTTTTCTATACATTTTACAGATAAATTTAAAAATAATTTTTTTTATTAGTCGCCTAAGCCTGAGATAAAAACTATTCCTTTGTTACACAGTTCATTTTTCAAATGAATGTAACTGACAGTAAATGTTACTGTCAGAAAACTTATCACTTCAAATTAATAATAGTGATATTTTAAAAAGAAAATAGTAAATAAAGCAATAGTTTCCTGCAATGGAACAGTTTGCAGCGTTATTAAATACGTAGGTAGGTATGTATTTAAATTAATAAAAATTAAATAGCGGGAGGTTTTGTGTTGGCCACATCAGATTTTTTAAATTATATTTTATAGAGAACTAGATAGTAAATATCTAGATATTATTAACAAAGTTTTATATTGAAATGCAAAATACATTTTGTTAATTACGTTACTTGACAACTTAACAGTTCTGAAGTAAAGAATTAGTGCATTAAAAGTTTAAGAAACAACTCGTTAATGGAGATAGGAATTCTTAACAGTTTTTGTAAGGGAGTAAAGTAAATAAATAAAGCAAGAATTTGTAGAAGAACAATTACTCGCTGATAAACTTTCTCGAGCAGAAAAAGTAAATCCTGTACGCGTAGATCTCCAGCAGTAGCAGTTACTACAGCGGGGAAAAGCAATTATTTTGGTCTGGTGCACAACTGTGCAAAGAACAATCAAATATGAAACGTGTTCAGGTAGAAAGTGTCGGTAGTACTGTGGCGGGATATATCACAAGAACATCAGTAAAAACGGAAAGAAAGGTGTGGGAACGTACCGCAACAATTAACAAAACGTTTAAATGCTGGCAAGTCATTTGTTAGTGTGGAACGCCTGTCAAAATTCATTACTTTTGCGGGAAATATGGGAGGAAATTTGCGCGGTGACCGAATAAGTTCAGCGGGATTTCGTGAAAACATGTATAACGCAATCAGAAACGTAGAATGAATAGGTTTTTACCTCTCACTGAGAGGTATTGGATTCATATTAAAAATCGCGTATCCAGATTTTAGATAATAAGCACATTTTAAGGTCACTAGAATCAGATTTATTTTAACATTTTTACAATGATCTCTCTCCCACCCTTTTTCTCTGTGTGTGTGTGTGTGTGTGTGTGTGTGTGTGTGTGTGTGTGTGTGTATTTGTGTTTGGGTTTATGTGTGTGTGTGTGTGTATTTGTGTTTGGGTTTATGTGTGTGTGTTTCTGAATATTGGAGACGGTTTCTCAAATTCTGTAACCAATATAACTACGTATATCTTAATCTGACATTAATGGGAAGAGATGGAAAGATTTTGGTAATAATTGGTCAACCGAAAGTTGTAATTTCTTAAAAAATATTCTAAATGTTATTTTTTCGAAATTTATGTAAATATAAATAAATAAATATATCATCACGGCATATTACCCATTTCTGAGTGTGCCAATCTGCGTGGTACACAGATTTCGGTAATGATGATAACATATTTGTACCGTGCGTGCGTTTACCAGGCGTCACCTCACGGGCACTCATTGCTGGCGTGAAGAGTGCACCACAGGAGTCACTTTTGTGCCATTTAAAATTTGAAATATTTGGCGTCGGTCACACTCAGGCACGCGCCCACGGGACCCTATTATTAATTTATGTTATTACAAATATTAAAGATCATAGATTTCTCTCTCTGATACATTGAACATTTTTATTACCTATATCTTCTATAGATTTATAGATAAAGAGAATTATAAATATATAAAATAATTCGTTGTAATGAAACTCACAGCCTAAACAACTCCATGGAAACCAGTTGAAATATAAATTGTTTGTAATTGACAGAAAGTTTCAAAAATCCAGATACATTGCTGAAGGCTTTTTCTGGGAAGTACATTTAATATTTCCTATTTTATTATTAATTAAATATTTAAAATTATAGATGCATACATAACATACCTATTCGCACAAAAGTGATATCTGTGGTGCACCCTCCACACCAGCTATGAGTGTCCGTAAGGTGACGCCTGGTAAGCGCCCACACGGTAAAATATATCGTCATCATTACCGATGTCTACATGTGTTGTAGATACTGGCGCACCCAGTAGTGGGTAATATGCCGTGATAATATATTTGTTTTATTTATATTTATACCTTTACGCACGCATCAGAAATACAGCCAAACTCGTCAATGAATTTGAATAATCTCAAACATTTAGCAGAGTAGAAGGAAACGTATTTATAGAATGAATTAAGAAATATAAAAATATTTGAATAGATGTAATTAGAATTATTTTTGTGTACCAGAACTGTTAAATACAATACTGTGAGTATTTTTTAACGTGAAACATTGGGTTTATCATATCCATGGTTACTACTTGATGTTTGATTGACAGCAATGTATTTGCCCGTTCCATTTAAAATGAAACATAGGGAACTAATCTAACAGAAGTATTATATACAGTATTTTTTCTACATCTAAATTTAATTTTTAGAAAACAGGTATAATTATTTAAACAAAATTAACATCTAATGACATCTTGTTAATATGAAAGATAACCGTTGAATTTTCCTAAAAGTTATGATATGACATTTGATTGACAGCAATGTATTTGTCTGTCTCATTTAAAATAACACATGGGGAATGAATTTGACAGAAGTATTATATTAAAATATTGTAAGAAATTTAGCCGAGTCAGAAAACCACTCGGGCACAAGACGCACACTATATTTTTTCTACAACTAATTTTAATTTAGAATGCAGGTATAAGTATTTAAACAAAATTAACCTCTATTGACGTCTTATCAAATATCAAATTTGTTCCCTATGTTTCATTTTAAATGGAACGGGCAAATACATTGCTGTCAATCAAATGTCAAGTCGTAACCATGGATATGACAAACCCAATGTTTCACGTTAAAAAATACTCACGGTATGTACTTATATAGCCTAATATGGAAATATCGAGAGGTCTTGTGCTGGCCAGGTATGTACATTTCGAAAATTATAATTTAGTTTTTTATTACTCTTCTTTTAACTTTTATGCTATAATTTTATTAAGAAATAAATTAAATTTATAATAAATACTAGTTAAAAATACAACTACGTTTAGATGAATCATTCCAAAACGAATTCCTACTTCAGTATTTGTGAAAACTCACATATAATGTACTCAAATAATACAAAATGCTAGCGCAAAAGCCATTTATTACAGCAGAACGCTTGTCAAAATTCATTATTTTTGCGCGAAACATGGCAGTTTAAACTGCCTCCATTTATTTCCCTCGCGGTTGATTTTTTCGAACCGCAGGTTTCAGTCTCTGTCGGAAACGGTTTCGTGTTTGACACAACTAATTATGGGTTCGCGTTGATTGGCACGGGTCGTTGTTCGGGCTATCAATCTGACAGCTCCGTCATTCGCGCGAGTTTTTGTATTTCTTTCTGATTTGGAAATTGATTTCGCGGGATGGTTCAACGAACAATTATAAATTTTCATTTTAACGAAATGTTTAATGTGTTGGAAAAAATAAAAATTCATCATCAGTAAATAAAAGTTTGTGTTTTATTTTACGCAGAATCGAAATGAACTTTCAACTTTAATTATTTTTTACCTTATAGCATTTATCCATTTTTATTTCAATACTCTAAATATGCGTACACTTAAGTAACATTTTTGAATTATTATTTTTGAATTATTGCCCCAAAAGTCAGTATACCCCACATTTAGATAAAAACATCAAAATTTACAAAAATCTATTTTTTATGTATCTAGATACTTCTCAATGCGCTGATTCCAAATTTTGAAACCGCAGATCGATATCTCTTTTCGTTCTCGAGATATTTAGATATAAACTTTTGCTCAAAACTGCCCAATTTTGGGTAATAACCCAAAAATGGGTCGAGATATGAATTTGGCGGAATCACCATTCGATTCTACGTACAAAAATACATAAGTATCGCAATTTTCATAATTTTTGTCCAACCGGTTCATTTTTTATGAATAAAAGTTTGAAAACCCCTGAAAATGGCCAAAATCTGAAAAATTCGTAAGGGGTACACCTTAGATTTTTGCGATTTTTGGCCATTTTCAGTTATTTTGCTTTGGAGATTGTATGCGGTGTTCAAAAATTATGAAAATTGGTGTACATATGTAATTTTGCCTGTAGAATCGAATGGTGTTGCCGCCAAAGTCATATCTCGACCCATTTTTGGGTTATTACCCAAAATTGGGCAGTTTTGAGCAAAAGTTTATATTTAAATATCTCGAGAACGAAAAGAGATATCGACTTGCGGTTTTAAAATTTGGAATCAGCGCATTGAGAAGTATCTAGATACATAAAAATTAGATTTTTGAAAATTTTGAAATTTTTATCTAAATATGGGGTATATTGACTTTTGGGGCAATAATTCAAAAATGGGTAGAGATATAAACTTGGTAGTAATATTATTTGATTGTAAAGAGAATGCTACGTAAATGTACGCATTTTTAGAGTATTTATATATGAAAATCTGTTTTGTTCGTGTTCGTGTTACAATTATACTGGATATATAGAATCTTTTCCAATGAACTTTTGGTATGGAATTTGAACAAAATACATAAAATTAACGGAAGGTCTTGTGTTTAAATATGGATCACTATTATTTGCAAAACTTTAACCTGGATTTCAAATAACAGTAGTTGTCAAACTCACTGATTAAATACAAAAAAAAAAATATTTTTTTTTAATAACAGAAAATTGTTGAAATTGTAATGTTTATTTTCTGGCACTATATCATTTGTTTGCTTATTTATTTTTTAATAAATACGCTTATAATATTTACTATTAACAAAATATCGAAAAAAAAATTATTGAAGAATAATATTAATTGAGATACTCCTCTGCCATTTTTCACACAATTCATAGAAAACAACAAATTAGACATACTTTAAATAATAGTTTTTTAAAAGTTTAAAGTCCAGTCTACATTATATCAGAAGCATGATTTTTTTTTATTGAATAATTTTTCATTAATTCAGGATAGCATATATGGTAACGAGGAAAACATGGAAATTTCATGCTCCCAATTTATATTTCATTTATTTATTCAAGATTATGTTCTGTAACACACTGATTTTTTTATATATTACAAAAATATATTGTAGCTTTCGTAAAAAAATTGTTTCGTTATATTCTACCCATTATAATGAAAGTTATTACATTTCAAACCCAGGGGACTTTACTTTTAAAACGGATAATAGGGTGATTGTAAATCATCGTTAAGTTTACGAAGATTTGATCATGTGGCGTCATTACAAATCCGGGATTAATACTTATACCGGCGCCAGAAAGCTAGACACAGTCTAATCATAATAATCTTATTAGTATTGAGAACAGCAGCGTTCTGACAATATGTGTCAAAACAGTTTAAAAGTTGTAATATTGTTACTATTATTTTACATTTGAGAAAGGGAACTCATCTATATTATTATCAAATATTCATGTATTCCACATGGCGGTTCGTGCGGTAATAAGTTGTTACTTTGCCAATCTGTATATACTGTATGTCATGTATGTGTATTAGAACATGTAGTACTCACGTTAATTGTAAATTCCAAGTGTGATGGGTATACATATCACGGGTGTACTCGGCGACAAGTTCTCAAACCAAGCATGCTCCAAGACTCTAATTTCACGTTATCGTGGGGTTCGTATGCTGTTTGCATATATCTGCATATAAATATTTGCTAATCATTTATAACAAAATTGACAGTGTACTATATACAATGTATTTTAGTTTTAGTGTAGTATTAAATTTGGAGTTTTAAACATATTGCACTCTTTATTAATCTAGTGATCGTCTCTAATAACTATGGAAACAGTTTTTTCTTATTAATGCATTACTGCATATTTCTTTCTTTATTTTGTTGTTTTTAGTTAAACTACTTTAATTAAAGAAGAGTACTGAATTCGGGCCACCATATTTAAATATAAAAATCTGATGTGGCCAACACAAAACCTCCCGCTATTTAATTTTTATTAATTTAAATACATACGTATTTACTAACGCTGCAAACTGTTCCATTGCAGAAAACTATTGCTTTATTTACTATTTTCTTTTTAAAATGTCACTATTATTAATTTGAAGTGATTAGTTTTTTGACAGTGACATTTACTGTCAGTTACATGCATTTGAAATATGTACTGTGTAACAAAGGAATTGTGTTTATCTTAGACTTCGCGACTAATAAAAAAAATCTGATGTGGCCAACACAAAACCTCTCGCTATTTAATTTTTATTAATTTAAATACATACATACTTACGTATTTACTAACGCTGCAAACTGTTCCATTGCAGAAAACTATTGCTTTATTTACTATTTTCTTTTTAAAATGTCACTTTTATTAATTTGAAGTGATTAGTTTTTTGACAGTGACATTTACTGTCAGTTACATTCATTTGAAATATATACTGTGTAACAAAGGAATTGTGTTTATCTTAGACTTCGCGACTAATAAAAAAAATAATTTTAAATTTATCTGTAAAATATATAGAAAAAGTATTAATTATTCCTGTAGAAAATTCAATAATCTTTAATTTTTATAAGACATAATGCGAAAAAATGGCATTTAATGGTATTTTTTGAAGAAAAACCATTATGAGCTTCAGGTAAAGTGCCATTTCCGGTTATCCGATTTACACCAAAATCTAATGGCTTCTATTCATATTAGAATAGGGTATAAATACAAGGTTTCAGAATTTTCTGAAAAATAGTATTTGAGTTAGAGCGAAGACAAAATCCATACATATATATATATATATATATATATATATATATATATATATATATATATATATATATATATATATACACACACACACACATACAGCCATCATCGTGAAAATGGTAAAATTGGATTCTAGTGACCTTAAAACGTGGTCATTTACTAAAATCTCGATATGTGATTTTTAGAACGATCCCTATACCTTCCTTACCAAGGGTAGCGGGAGGTAAAAATATATCTTTAGAATGTAAAATGGGGTCATTTTGAAACCAGCTTCCATCAATATTCAAATATTTTTTTTTAAATAAATTCTGTATGTACGTCTTTCCATCTAATTTCGTTGTCCAAAAAGATGTTACCAGTTGAATGGCATTACATAATTCTAAATTTTCTTTTGTTGCAGACTATATATGGCCACCCGAATAAGCTGTTAAAGTGTGTACTGCCCTTATAAATCTCACTGCAAATTTCAATTTTAAATGGACCTTTAGTTTATAGTGCATTTCAAAACGTTATGGTTCTTAAATGTTTGCTATAACATAATTTTAGCAGGCAATGAATTTCAGGTCGTCAATATATTTACCTACAAAAATACATCATAATTTTGTGACCATATTTACTTTAGTAAGGAAAATAGAGCCGTTAGCATAAAATATCACGTTGGTTATTTTATTTACACGTATTATATCCGTCATATTCTAGCTTTTAATTTTCAGTACATACAAGTGATTCATAACCTTACTTTATCATACAATACTTCACTGCTGCATTATGACGCGTTTGTTATTTTATGAAACGTAAACCAGTACGGTTTAGGGAATTTAAAATTTCACTAGCCCCGTCCGACAAATATCCAGAGTAAATTTAATGCGGAATGTGCTAGACTATCAGGATTTCGGTACGAGGAATAAAACTCTACTTTGTGCGCTTACATGCCATTCTACAGAGATAACGAAAACTGTCCCCGACGAGATGTGAATATAAAATATTATTAAAAATGAAGTAGAATATGTTCTCCCGTATAACTTTTTTGTTGTTGTTTTTATTATAATTAAATTGTAAGTGGAATAACCAGAGAATAAAATCCTTCACGTGTGTAGTAACGTAATTTTTTATCTAAATTAAATCTAAAAATAAAGCGGGTATTTTCATTTCAATTTTTAATAAAGATAGCTGTTTTACGTTATGTTATTATTAAATATGCAACATGTCATGAGCACTGAAACGGTATTTTTTTATTCCTCATAAAAAATATTTCATTTAAATAAATATATTGTTTACTCGCTGAATTATTTTTATTACCTTCCGCCACCTTTAGATATGGAAGGTATTGTCTTTGGTAAAAAAATTCGATGGTGAGTTATCAATTAATAAGCACGTTTTTGGGGTCCCTAGAATACGATTTTACTGGTTTTAGGATGATGTCTATATATATGTGTGTGTGTGTGTTTGTCCGTGTGCCTGTGTGTCCGTGTGTGTATGTATGTGTGTGTCTCCGACGATAACTCCAATACAACAATTCTAAAAATTAATATTCTTTCGTATTCATCTCCTTTACATCCATATGAAGAGCTGATTAGATTTTGGTTATAAGTGATCCACTGGAAGTACTCTTATTTGAAGTTTTTAACAGTTTTTCTTAAAAAACGCAGTTAAATATTATTTTTTTGACATTTTAAGTTATTAAGTAAGTGTCAAGTGCAAAACCAAATATGGAAATTCTGAAAAATGGACTTTATACAGAATATTGTTTATTATGTTTTGGTGCAGTGAAATTACAATAAAACATATGGTTTTCAAAAAAAAATGTATTTGTCGCACGTACAATAACCCCCAATGGGCACATATTTTTTTAAAATGTTTATTTCGTAACGTTTTTAACTATTTATTTTCCATTATAAAATATTCGAATAAACTCTGGACTTCCTTATTTACGCCGGTATTTTACGAACAAAATCAGATGTAGATCTCTGGTACATACAGCTTATTTAAACGTATAGTGTAAAAGGCAAAGAAGATGACCCATGACAATTTTTTATAACATTATAGGTATTAGTGCCCTGTATGTTTATGCGATATGGTGTCATCTAAACAAAGATTAGCAAATGGCAAAGGGCTATAAATGCGACAGTCATCTTCTTCGCCAGGTCTTCCACAAGAATTTCGAAAAGTTAAACATCGCAGGTGTTGAAAGTGTTTCCAGAGTCTTGCATAAAAAATATTCAAATTGATGCCACAAATGAAATCGCTTTTCATGTAGTAATCAACAGATCATTACTTGTTCCAGATGTCAAACCAACGATGTGTAAAACTATATTACAATTGCTATCTAAATATTTCATGGAGTTTTCCAACATATTAGATTATTTGAAGTGTCCAAAATTTTGTAAAACCATGTATATGAAATCCAAGAAAAAATTGTTCTAAAAGAAAATTATCTTTCGGACTTATTCTCCATAAAAAAAGTTATAAAAATTTGATTAATACTTAACTAATAATCCTCATTTAAAACTCCTCTGATAATCTCGTTAAATTTTGTAAGAACTGTTTGAAAGTAATAAATTTAACAAGGGGAGCTTGTTTAAAAAAATTAAATACTTGAGTTCATCTTACAAAGTTTTATTACGGGTATTGATTATCGTTCAGTGCTTGAAACAATTTTAAAAGTAATTTGTTAACTACACTGAAAGCTTTTATTTTAATGGAAACTTCGATATAAAATAAAGTTATATTAATGCAGGACAATTTTCCTTTTCAAAGATATTGCATTAGCAACAAAATTCTTTCGACTACCTACTGTAAGTACAGACTTAAAACTGTGGACTAAATTACGGGTTATAAAAGTTCATGCTGCAATTAAAGGATCATCCTCTGGTCCAGATTTATCTGCTACTGCGACCCTTTTATTTTACCTTGCAAAACATATGAGACAATTCTCTACAAGAAAAATGTCAGGGCTTGTGGATTCAAAATGTTGATATTTAAGTATAAATGATTTGTTTTAAAACGCTATTATAAAAAATCTTGTATGTAGTACATTGCGAAATGAGGGTTTTAGACACAACGTATTGTACCACTCGCTTGTCTTAAGCATTTCCCAACTTATTACATAAATAGCTATTGAACAATTCAAATAAAATTCAAAAAAATCTGTTGTGGCCAGCACAAGACCTTCCGCCAATTCGATGTATTTTGTACAAATCCCATACCAAAAGTTCATTTGAAAATATTCCATAAATCCAATAAAATTATAACAAATAAATAAATAAATAAATATATCATTAAGGCATATTACCCATTTCTGGGTGTGCCAGTATCTACAACATATGTAGACATCGGTAATGATGACGATATATTTTACCGTGTGGGCGCTTACCAGGTGTCACCTCACGGGCACTCATAGCTGGTGTGGAGAGTGCATCACAGAGGTCACTTTTATGCCATTTAAAATTGAAAATATTTGGCGTCTGTCGGGATCGAACCCGGTTCCCCCAGGTTCGCGACCAGACACTCAGACACGCGGCCACGGGACCCCATAACAAATTATAACAGATTTTCCCTATTTTATTAGGAGTTGCTGTTTCTTACTCTTCTCTTCTACTCATTCCTATGAAACGCATCTTCTTCACACAGTTCTTCCTTTCAAATCTTTCGCTACACAGTCCTTCCATCTTCTTTTTGGCCTCCCTCGCACTCCCGGCATTGAAATTTCCAATCTTTAGGCGAGACTGCAACTGCAAGTTATTTGCGAGGGACACTCTGTCACTTATACAACTTTCTGAGCCTATGCTTTCCATCTTTGGTTTTCCACTTGACACTGACAACTGTCAATTAGAATTTTTTTAATATATCAGCTGTTTCCATAATTTTAGCAAAGATGACTGATTTTTGAAAGTTAATCTTTTTATAAGTGTAGAACTCTATATCTATTGAATATGAAGGAAAACGTATAATCAAATCGTATAGAGAATAAGATATTCTTTTATATTGATAATCACATAAAATGTCGAAAATGATATTTAATTGCGTTTTTTCAAGAAAAACTAAGAACTTCAAATAAGGGAACTTCCGGTTGACCAATTATAACCAAAATTTAATCAGATTTTCATATGGAGGTAAAGAAGATGAATACGAAAGAATTATAATTTATAGTTTCGGAGAAAAAATTGTCACACCCACACGGACACACACACATATACAGACATCAACGTAAAACTAAAAAAATCGTATTCTAGGGATCTTAAAACGTGCTTATTTATTAAAAACTCTCCACCGATTTTTTTTGACCAAAGACAATACCTTCCTTACCTAAAGATGGCGAAGGTAAAAATTGTCACTAACACAAAATTCTTGTATTCCCATAGGGAAAAGGAAAGCTAATGTGATTGACACGTTTCATTATTTTTTCAATCGCTTCTCCTGTTTTCCCTGACAGATTCCACATCACGTGATGCACTTTTTGCCTTTTTTGTCGTTGCTAACATTGTACGTCAAGTTTTCATGTGAGTACAAAAGAATGTGAAATAAAGAACAAAATATTAAAATTCTTTTGACATTTTCTTGTCGGCTGTATAATGGAAACAATTTTCCGAGCGAGCAAAAAGGTATTCATGTTTTTCACTTTTCATTTATTTCGCGCTAGAGAAAAAAACATACTACGTGAATTCTTTTTTGCAGTGCAGTGTCTAGGTATGAAAGTGTAGACAATGAAGAAACGAAGTTTGAGATAATCGCCTGCCAATATAAGAGCAATTTATGAACAATTGCTGTATTCTCTTCTATAGCGGAAAATTAGTTTAGTAACAAAATTCTGAATAAATTCATACAATGTTTAGTTATTTTTAAATAACATACCATACATATTTTTTACAGATTTTTTGTTCTTTTACTCTTATAATGTATGAGTTTAACCAAATTATAACCTACAATATAAACAATTTAAACAGGCAACATGAAAAGTTTTTATTACAAATCAAAAATTTTTATATTCTTTAATGAAAAATGAAAAATAATTTTATGATATTTATAAGGAAAGCACGAGGATACACCAAATAAAACTCTAATGACATAACTAATAAATAAACAATAAACTGTTGTTCTCCGCTTTCATAGCAACACTAGATACTGGATGTACGAGGACAAATTCTTTTCGATACCATTTATCTAACACTCAATTTGAAAATTTTCGTCCGTGCATAATGGTTTGTATGTACCACAAGCGTAACTTGCTTTTATGGCCTTTGACGTGTTTTTATCCCCCGGCTTACGCCTCGGGCTCAAAATCCCGCCGCAGGCCATAAAAGTATCCTTACGCTCTTAATACATTAGTAATTTACGTAACAAGACCTGAAAGTGATACTTTACTGTGAGCTTGTATTATTTTATTTTTACTGCGAGCAAATAAGAAATAAATAAACAACTGATCTCCATGGAAACATTTAGCTTTACCGGTCCCGGGATCGGTAAAGTACTTTCCGATCCCTTATATACAACTTTCCGAGCTAGCTCAGCAAAGAAGGACTTTCCGGTCTAAATAGTAATCAGAAAGAGCTAATTTTCTTGGCGATCGCGAAAAAAAAATTTTATTTGTTAAGAAATGAGAATTAAATCATTTTTAACTCCATACGTTTTTATGAAAATATTAAGGAAACAGTGCACTTGGTTGAACAATAGGATTTTTCGGGCCGGCCCGAAAAGTTCGAATTTTCGTGTTGGGTCAAAATCTAAAATCCGACTCGCCTAAACTTTTGCAAATGATTAGCCCGATTCGGCCCGATAAAAAAATATCTTCGGCCCGACTCGATGATTGACTCGAAATCGAGGCGGGCTTCGGGCCGGGCCGGGCCAAAGCTCAAAATCGGGTGCATACCTAACTTTGATTAAAAATGTGATATCAGCTATTTTAATTTAATTAATTCTACCCATGCAGAAACTTTGTAATATAAATACATAAACAGTCTCATCAGTGTCACTTTCAAATAAAGCCAACAACTCCATACTGAAATTTCCTGAAACAGCTGACTACAGCTTGACTTGGCAATCTCTAATCTGGCGTCTTTAGATGCTGATGAATGCCGCTGAAAAACCACAACCCTGAAAGTTGCCCCACCCCACGAACTGTTTTAATTAATTTTAATCAACAACCGAGGAACGCAATCGCTAATTGAGCTCGCGAAACCTTAATGAGCCAGGGTTACATTTTTATAGTTAGATTTTTAAGAATGGATAATTGAGAGGAATTGATATGTAATTTGTTATTTAATATACGCTTTTTTTAATATATGAATTTAATATTAGTTAGCTATGCGCAGCAAGAGTAATAGGAAAGTTTGACCGAACGGTTCGTTGCATACAAATTTTCTAATTATTAAAATATCTTTCAGAACTCATATTAATAATTGGAATAATACTACCGTTTTAGTTCATGTTCTGTATTTTTTATTAAAACCCAACGTTTCGGCACCATAAACTGGTGCCTTCTTCAGAAAAAATTGACATAAAAATGTGAAAAAAAGGAAAAAACAAGTAATCAAAGTAACATGAAAGGTACGTAAATGTTACCTTTTTACCTTCCGTCACCTTTAGGTAAGGAAGGTCTTTGGTCAAAAATTTCGTTGGTGAGTTTTTAATGAATAAGCACGTTTTAGGGTCCCTAAAATACGAATATACCATTTTTAAAATGATGTCTATATGTATGTGTGTGTGTGTGTGTGTCCGTGTGTGACAAATTTTTCTCCGACGATAACTCCATTACTACAATTCTAAAAATTATAATTCTTTCGTATTCCTCTTCTGTACAACCATATGAAGAGCTGATTAGATTTTGGTTATAATAGATCCACCGGAAGTATCCTTATTTGAAGTTTTTAACAGTTTTTCTTAAAAAACGCAGTTAAATATTATTTTTTGACTTTTTGTTATTATACATATTAAAGAAAATACTCCTCCCTACACGGTTTGATTATACACTTTCCTTCATATTCAATAGATGTAGATTTAAAGCGTTATAAAAGAATTAATTTTCAAAAATTAGTCAGCTTTGCTATTTATCATGTAAACAGCCGATAGGTATATTCAAAAAAATTTAATTGGCAGATGTCAGTTGCAAGTGCAAAACCAAATATAGAAAGTATAGGATCTAAAATTTGTATGTCATAGTGTTCCTCGCAAGTGACATGCAGAGAAAGGCCAAAGAGAAGATGGAAAGACTGTATCGCAGAAGACTTGAGAAAGAAAGGACTATGTGGTGAAGAAGATGTGTTGAACAGGAATGAGTGGAAGAGAAGAGGAAACAGCGACCCCTATTAAAATAGGGGAAAGCTGAAAAATAAATGAAGGGAGTGTCAAGTGCATTTTACTTAGTGTGTGTTTATGTTATAATTTTACATATTTGTAGAACCTTTTCAGATGAACTTTTGGTATGGAATTTGTAAAAAATAGTATGTGTTCGTGTTCGATTTTACATGATATTATATAGAATCTGTTCCAAGAACCTTTTGGTTTGGGATTTGTACAAAATACATCGAATTGACGGAAGGTCTTGTGCCGGCCACAACAGATTTTTTATGTATACAATTTACTAGACAATATATGCATGCCCGGCAATAACTTGGACGGCGAACATGCATTTTCTTAGGAAAACTCTCGCCAGAGGAGAAACCGTCCCAAAAACTGGCAGAGAAGTGATCTTTATAACTCAGAGACGCTTTATCGGTAGCGAAATATCGCAGTCGTACTCTTTATTAACAGATGTTACAAAAAGTCTAGAAAAAATTGTATACATATTACAAAATACAACATATTTAATATTGGAAGTCAAGCGCGACTAAGTTCTAATCCGTCACAATGATTGAGATTGATATTTCTGGTTTTATAAATCTCAATGGCTTCTCTAAGTAATCTGTTGTTAAGTCGAGTAGGTCTAGCAATAATTATAGTTTCTTCAAATTTAATTTGGTAATTTCGTATTGTTGGTAATCATATGTATAAAAAGATCCACCTTACCTTGTTCACCGTAGCCCTTTTTCGCTCTCGACAGCTCCATTGGCCCTAGAATCAAAAAAAGTTATGAACTTATGCATCAACCCAATATAATGGAAATTAAAGTTAAACAAATAAAACAAATATTTGATTTTAATATATAAAAAGTTTTGTTCATTATAACATCCTCTTTGCGGATAGGGTTATATTATACGTGCATATCCGCAGTTCAAGTTTCTGTGTTAGAGTTGGCTGAATATGAATGTGATTAACTCGTAGTTACGTATTGAGCGTAGATGAAAATTAGATGAGTTTCCTGTGGTCATGTATGAAAAGCAACCAGAAAACTTGTATGAGCTCTGATGAATATGTTCATCAGGATTCTCTCTTTGATTTCTAGAATAGTGAAAAAGATGAGATATAAAATCAGAAGACAGAAATAAAATTAGTTTACTTTGCTGTGAGATATCTTTTAAAAACTAATTCAGAATATGTATATCCTTTTCAATGAAGGATGCAGTTTTAAAGATAAACTAAATCTCGCAACAAATTTCACGTCATTGTACAGCTCCACGAAGTAAACATTTGCCCCGGAAAAAATGTGAAATGAATTTGTAGCGGTAAATCTATATCCAATCAGGACAACAGAATTGTGATTGTGGATGTACACACACTGTCAAAATCATTTACGGTGACAGGACTACGCGATTTTTTAATTATTAAGTCGTTTTGTGAAAACATTCTTTGTCAATACTACTTTGGCCAGTATTTTTAAAGATAAAACGGTATGTAGCTATTTTGTTTATAAAAACTTAACTTTTTACTCTTAGTGTACCGTAGAAACATACGAGTGTGTGTAGCGACCTCAGGTTACGCCCCTTTAGGGAAATTTTCTTCAGGGCGCTGTACGCCTTTATGAAATTGCTTACAATGGCATGGCTTTAAGACGTTTAGAATAATCATTCTTCATCTCATCCTATTTGTTTTATTCACATGATGTTTATCATGATATAAAAGCGCTTGTTCATCAAAAAGTTTAACATGAATGAATGTTGGTAATCGGCGGAATTAGCAAATTTGTAGCCATTCATGTCAATTTCACTATTCATTTGTTTCATTTGCATCATTGCACAAATACAAGCTTTTTTAAAATTGTTTTCCATTACTTTTATCCACAATTATAATAATGGCAGATTTGAACGTATAGGAAGTTAATTGGAACATTCCACCGTTGCAAAGATGTAGTACATTTCAATAATTATAAAGTAGCAAACGTTAAATTAAGAGTTTTAGTAAAAAGAAAATGATGAAATATTACATAAAATATAATAACGCATTTCTCGGAAGTGATTGGAAGGAATTATATTGTTCTTATTCCCTAAAGCAGGTAGGTACATTTAATATATATATATATATATATATATATATATATATATATATATATATATATTTCGCTACGCATTATGTAATTTCATCAGGGAATACTAAAATGTATAATACTTTTGTATAAAGGTAAGATACATGAATGAATTTGTGTTACCAATAGATGAGATCAAAAACATTCAATTTTAAAAATTTCATGCTTCTCTGATTTACATGTTTACTTAAATAATCGTAATATAAAATCTACCTACATTTTTTAATTTTGTCCGGTTTAGAAGGATATCCGAATTGGTGAAGATTTGGATTAGCGGAGATTTACTGTACATCTAATATTCATATATATTTATATTTCGAGTAACTGTTCCTAAAATTTTTTCATGAATTATTTTCGAAACACTCCGTAGTAAATTTTTTATTGTCGTTAACCATGAATAAAATTTCCAGTTCGAAAATTAGTAGGAGTCTTAATTTGCATTTTAATACGTTAGTTTCCTGCTTTAGTAGTATAGGTATAAAATAATCTCTACCATCGTTGCATTACCATGTAAAGTATTTCTATTTAATACCAGTAGTAACCAGCAGATAAAGAAAATTAAGTTTTATTACTACTACTTAAAGTAATCTGGATTGTAATATCGTAACTTTCTTATCTTTCATGTCAAACTATAATAGAAACATATTCTTTATCTCGAATTACAGATTACTTTTAATTAAGTCATTATTTGTTATTTGTCTGTAGCGATTATCATTTGAGAGTAAAATTATTTGATTAAAGTAAAAAATTCAACTGATTACTCTGCTCATTTGAGTTCAAGGGCTCTGAAATAATTTTCCCAAAGTCACTGCCATTGCTCTCAATCAAGAAATCCATGATCTTCACGGTTGTTATCTCGCAACGACGGATATTAAGCAGAAATTCCGTAGAAAAATATCTAGAAGTCATGGATCTGTGCAGGTCTGTGACTTGAGATCGATTAATCTTTTGTTTTTGGTACGATGACAATGTTAATTACGCAATGGTGCGTGTCGCGGAAAATCCTTTACATTTCTGCCATCAGTCAGCTGGATCATTATTTACAGATGAGAGATACGGCCAAATTAAGATCAAGGCAGATGAAATAAATAAATATTATTTTTCTAATTTAAATCTGTAATAAAGTTGTTACAGCATCCAAATGGGTTCGTTAATGGCTCATTCAAGTGACTAATATAATTTATTTTATAAGGTTAGTTGCTAAGAATTTCAAAAATATCAAATGTCAAATCTCGTTAAATAAACGAACACAATCGATTGTTAAGAACTTTATTTTTATGTAATTTTGAGTTTAAAACTAAGAATCAGAAGAAGAGAAGAAATAGAGTAGAAAATATCCTACGATGTTAAAACAATAAGGTTAGAGTCGTGAAATGAATTTTCAAACACCAAATTAATACCACCAACTGACAAAATTCCCTAAATTTTGACACTACTATTTTCTATTTAAAAAGGCATAGAAATCGCAAAATAGAAAAAAATAGTATAAAAAACTCATTTCATAATTGTCGATTATTTTGTTCGAAGGTTTACGCGTCTTGATCTAAACTTCCTCCTCACAAAAAAAAGACAATTATGACATTCGTTCTTTAATATAATATTATTCTTGTTCTTTATTCAAATATGTAAAAGCTTATTTTTAATGAAGTAGAGTCAAACGCAACGCAACGGCGCAACGTGACCGCTAACGGAAACTCAAAATCTGTGATTTATAATAAACGCCACAGATAGCACTTCTAAATAATCAGAAGAATTCGATATATATATTTGCAATTCGGTGCACTTTTATTTATTGCCTTTATATGGCATACGTAAGTGTAAATAAAGTTAGTAAATAAAATAATTTAAATAGAAATGGACAGTGACGAAAATATTTATTTTAGACGACCATTGTGATAAGTATGACATATCAACGTAGTAACGTAACACTGAAAGTTGAACTTATGACATTAACACTAATGTCATATCGTAATAGTTGATACGGTTGCTAGGTTACTATGTCGTTATGTTCTGGCTATATGTATACATTATTCATTTGTCAGCTATCCGTACGTTTGAACCAAAATTTCAGTTTTGTAAAAAAAGTAAAATTTATTTAAGCTCGTCTAAAAAATAATGTTGATAACTTGTATGAAATACAAATATCTTAGCTCGTGTGTATTGACTTGCACTCCGCTACGCGTCGTGCGTCAATTTACACTCGCATGATATTTGGTATTTTTCATAATTTGTTACGAAAATAACTAATTTTGTAGTTGTGACAGCAGTGTCGATAATACAGATTTTTACAGTAAAACTGAAAGACTGAATTCTGATTGGCTAGCAGTACCTATAGCAGTAAGATAGAAAGATGAGTGTTTGTCATCTTCTGCGTTGCTTTATTGCGTTGTTGATTGTGGCGCGGCGTTACTTTTCATTATAAATCAGCATATAAGAATACCATGGGCTCATGTTTTGCGTTATTTTACTGCAACTACGTTACCGCTTGCGTTATTTCATTATAAATGGACCTTTATATGAGAAAACCAATGCTAATTTTGTCTAGTTTAGTTTTACAAATAAAATTTGTTCACGATTATAAATTACTTTCACAAAATGAGACTACAAGCAATCACTTTTTACCTTCCGTCACCTTTAGGTAAGGAAGGTATTATCTTTGGCTAAAGTATTCGGTGTTGAGTTTTTAAACTCAAGATTAATTACCATAACTAAGGCAGTGTCCGATGTTGTATTGTGGCATTTAGTATTTAGATTTTAGGTCTTCTTAACATAAATACAACTCCGGAAGGTTCACTAATGACATTCATTGATTTATATGGCAACACTTTAGAACAACAAAAATGAATAATACAATACGATTTAATTTGATACTTTATATTAAATATTAATATTATATTTCATGAAATAGAAGCTAAGAAGTTATTTATTGATAGTAAACTTGACGTTTTGCATAATTTATAGCAGCGAACATGATTTGTTTAATTAGAGCGCGGCAACTTCAAGGCGTAGTGTGCTCTTGCAAAACCATAAAAACTAATTCCTAAAATCCTAAATAATGATGTTATTTAGGGCATATAAATTTAGGATTTAGATATTAGGGTGACAAAACTACGACAAGGGACACGTCTATGTATCGCACCGTAAATTGTGTTGTATACTGTAATTTATATTTTATGAAATCATTATTCAACATGTGGAATATTTTCGCTGTTTTATCGATTCTGGCTTTACTCTAATTATAATTTAGTAATATTATACATACAATTCAAATATCATGTATGTATACATTACGAACATATGTAACTCTTTGAAATTGCTTACTATTTAAACAATAAGTACGAAGTTGTTTATTCAGATCGGAAAGAAAACGGCTATAGTGATTAACACGAATTCTAGAAAATACTTGCGGATGTTATTGTGCCCTTTGATTCTTGTCTTAGTGTATGGAAACAAGTTTTTATTATATAATAAGAAACACAATTTATTATTTGCATATTTATATCTATTATTGAACTTTTGATGATGCAAGAATGAAAACAGTTTCAATAACATTGTGTAGGTGTTTTCATTATTGACATTTGTAGCCTCACAAAACAATGGCTTATGTCACAATTTTTTCATGTTCTAACACATCAAAACAAGAAATGGCAGTTATTTCCTTGAATCATCTTTACTATTTCTTACACTATAATTATCTTGAGTTGAGTATCTTTGATGATACGTTACTCTCTTCTCGTGACGATTTTACCGGTAACTAGCAAGTAGGCACTGGTACTGGTGTTCATTTCAAGGTCGTAACATAACCTACATTCAGGGTAATCGCACTCTTACTACCTTCACTCGAGCGGGATTTTCAAATGACGGCATTATTACGGTATTACTTCCAACCGGCCATGGAATTGCAAGGGAAATAAAGATCTGTAATTAATAATTTCACTTTTGATATGAACAAAAAGGGAAATTAATCTCGGGAAAAGATGTTATTAAAAGTGAGAAATTAATGAAATTTCAGAACTTACAAAGTGTTACGAAAAGTTTCATAAAATTAATCTCGTTAATAATAATAATGCAGAAATTACAAAATTGTAGAAAATAATAGCTATATCATCTTCCTTTTGTAATCATGTTCAAAGAGAAATACGTTCATCAAAAAATATAAAACATCCTTACAGAAAGTCCAAGAAAGTTTATTGTTATTTTTACACTTTTGAATACTAATTTTAATTGTTTATTTACGATGTGTGTATGTGAATGAGCAGTGTTCATTTTACAATATTTCTTAAGAAATTAATGTTGCCTGAGTTTCCGGTTCCGGTTGCGAATCTGAAGACTCGGGTTTGATCCCGACCGACGCCAAAAAATATTTCAAATTTAAAATGGCACGAAATTGACCCCTGTGGTGCAGTCTCTACGCCAAAAATAAGTGCCCGTGAGGTGACGTCTGGTAAACGCCCGCACGGTACAAATATGTCATCATCATTACCAAATCTGTGTACAAAGCAGATTGGCATACCCTGCAATGGGTAATACGCCGTGATTATATATTTATTTTATTTATTTATTTAATAATTCACAACCATTTTTACATTCCACTTCTTAGAAGCTCTCAGCCAATCAATTTTGGAATGCTATCAACACTAACTTTTTTGTCAAAAACTAAAGATAATGCTGTCTCAAAAATACTTCAAAAAGTGGATTGTTTTAATCTAAATTAACTTCCGCAACTTATTTTCAAATGACAGATAAATAAGTACTTATTTAAAATGATAGTGTAAATTTTGATTGATTTTCTTATATTTAATTATTCTAGTGTTCCGTCGTATTTCTAAGCTAATAGAAAAATATTTATAAATCCGTAGTAACGAAAAACAAGTCGTTATTTTGTTAAATAATAGTTATTTATGCAACAAGTGTGTAAACTAGTACTTACGCACGAGGCTCAGCCGAATTCGGAAATTAGTACGAGTTAAAAAAATATTATTTTGCCTACAATATTTTTCTTATAACCGAAATATTAGTGCTATTTCTTATAAGACTGGCTGTGAATGTACAGGGTTTTTCAGATATTGTTAATGCTATATCTCATAATACTATACAAAATGTAACTTAAACATGGATTAGTCTTCTAGAATTGTACATTTAATATTAATATTAAAAATTAGGTTAGGTTAAATCTCATTATGTCAAATATAGGTTAGTATTCAATCAGTGAATCAAAATTATTACACTATATTTATTTTATTATTTTCATTATTATTTACCACTTAATAATTTTTGAGGTTAATTAACCGAATGTGTATTTTGCCTTGCAACGGCTATTTACTTTTCACGCACTCGTGTTTGAAACGTACTTTTCACGCACTAGTGCTTGAAAAGAGACTCTTTACACAATTGTAAAGAGTGTGTAAAGTATGTACTTTATACACGGTTGTAGCAAATATACATTTTTCTAAATAAAGCTAAGTTCTAATAAACGTATACTGAAAGTAATATAAATTTCATTTTATTACAAAAAAATCTTTATTAATATAAATAAATAAATAAATAAATATATCATCACGGCATATTGCCCATTTTTGGGTGTGCCAGTATCTACAACACATGTAGACATCGGTAATGATGACGATATATTTTACCGTGTGGGCGCTTACCAGGCGTCACCTTGCGGGCACTTATAGCTGGTGTGGAGAGTGCACCACAGGAGTCACTTTTGTGCCATTTAAAATTGGAAATATTTGGCGTCAGTCGGGATCGAACCCGGTTCCCCTGGTTCGCGACCAGACACTCAGGCACGCGGTCACGGGACCCCATTAATAATATTTTTTATTATTATTTGAATAAAATATATTAATATTTACATATACATATATTCATATATATACTTTATATTTAAATGATGCAACATTAATTTCCATGTATATATTCTGCATAATATAAAAGAAATTAATGGAGGTTTTATTGTATAAAAATGTTTTTCTGGTTATATGAAAACAAAAATATTATTTTTATATACATATAAATCCAATCTTCAATGATGAATATGTACATATTTAAATAAATTTTGCAATATAATAAATACACACTAACAAAATAAAAATTTATCTGTATTGTTGAAATAAATATTTCGTATGTCAACTTTCAAACAATTAAGTAGACAGTAGGTAGGTATACCATTTCATCACTTATGTACATGATTTATTTCACTACTTACAATAATTGTTTTACTAACATATAATTAGTTCATTCTCGTAGTGTAAATAGATGCATATCAGCAAATAACTTTGAAATGATTTGCATAAATTAATTCATCATTCTTTGCAAGGATTCTTTTGCAACTTCCGTGTTTATAATGAACAGGCATGAACACGTTGAGGAAATTGTAGAAAATTAATAAGCTAATCTTTAGGTGTGATTAATAGATAAATAGATACTATAGTGGAAATTAAGCATAATTAAATGTAACGAGTTTACTTATGTTAATGATCGTAGACCGGAATTGCTCGATTTTATATCTGTTTATTATAAATTTTCAGATTCACTTGGGATTATTACGAATAAATGGGAGTTTCCTTAATTATTTGCACAGCAATGGGAATGAATAGTATCAGGAAAAGTTTTAATTGAATTCACATTTACAAGTCATATTTACATATAATTATTTTTTTTTAATAATTTCTACCGTTCAAGAATAAAAATTTAATTTTGTAATATACAGACATTTTCTACTTTCATATTAATAACGCACTATTATACAAAACTCCATGTGCTAATACCATTATTTGCAGAATTCTGTAGATGATAAAATATGATGAAAAAAAAATCGATCCGTATTCTGTAGTTACTTTTATGTTAATGGTATACGATTCAGGAATGGTTTTTCAATCCCCGATTAATAAAATTTTAACTTCTAGTTGAGTAAACAATATTGCATCATTTTGTTGACAACAATGATAAATCTACCATTTCGTTTCAATTTTGTTTATATATGTTT
Source organism: Ophonus ardosiacus (assembly GCA_943142095.1). NCBI lineage: Eukaryota > Metazoa > Arthropoda > Insecta > Coleoptera > Carabidae > Ophonus > Ophonus ardosiacus. The sequence goes on along the minus strand of OW964828.1, from coordinate 52,215,191 downwards.
TAGTGAAAATTTTAACCACATATTTAAAAACTGGCCCTCATAGAGCATAGCTGAAAAATTATTTAAATACTTTTATTCTGAGGTTCAGATATTGAGTCGTCGATCAGTGTAAGCTTTCAATTAGAGATGCACTCGATTTCGAGCTTTGGCCCGGCCCGGCCCGAAGCCCGCCTCGAATCGGGCTAATCATTTTCAAAAATCGAGGCGAGTCGGACTTTTGATTTTGGCCCGGCCCGAAAATTCGAGCTTTTCGGGCCGGCCCGAAAAATCTTATAGTTCAATCAAATGCACAGTTTCCTTAATATTTTAATGAAAATGGATGAAGTTAAAAGGATCAAAATGATTTAATAACACACTTCACATATTAATAAATAAAAATGTATTATTTTACTTCAAGAATTCAAGGTTATTCATTAAAACGTAATAATTATATTGTGATGTTGCTATTATTATTGTTATTACTCGTATACTTAAATAAAAGTGATTTTTGTTCCTACCATAATGATTTCTTCTCCTATTTTTGAGCAGAAACAAAGTTATGAAAATTATATTTTTTATATAAGATTTGTGAAAAAGTTGTTTAAATTTTCGAACAGCTTTGGTAATATACTCGTAGGTCTGTAATTTTTATAACAAACTTACACTAGAAGGGTCTCTTTTTTAACTACTTATGTTAACTAATGTTGAAAGTTATAAGAATGTAGAGGTTTTTTATAAGTTTGACACGAGAAAAGTTAAACATTTCGCCTTAACATAAAAATTAACATTAGGAATGCCGGATGCACCCAATTTCGAACTTTGGCCTGGCCCGGCCCGAAGCCCGACCCGATTTCGAGTTAATTTTCGAGCCGGGCCAGCTAATTTTTTCGTCGAGTCGGGCCGGTAATTTTTATTTTCGGACCGAGTCGATCCTAACCTCAAAGCCCGGCCCGGCCCGGCCCGAATGCATCTCTACTTTCAATGAAATTCAATAAGTAGACAAAATGCAACATTTGAAATATTTCTATTTCAGCAATATGTTACATCTATTTTAACTGACACTGTAAATGTTTGCATAGTTTAACTGTTACAGCATTGTTTACTTGTAACTGTCTGTCTGCACATTTGCAAGAACAATCCGGAACAATTAGATTAGAATAGATGCACATTCACTTAGTTCAGTAATTGATCCAGATAATCAATTGGCACACACGGCTCCCGTGGTGGTTCAAAGTGAACCTCGTTGCCCATAACGTAAACAAATGTGGTGTATATATGATCATGTGCAGCAGTGCGCTGATGAAATGATGAAAATTTAATGTTCCCGACTGGCTATTATAATATTTTAATGACGGAAAAAAAGAAAATGGAGCTTCCTGCATCAATTTCCAGTCGATCATTGTTACTCCAATAATATTTTAATCTTGTTTTCAGTTGACTGAGTATTAATAGGTTATATTAATGTATAGGAAATCATTCATTAATGACCCCTATTAATGCATGATTTGTATTAATAAACGATTTTAGTACGACCTACCATTGCTGAACAATTGTCAAAATTATATGTCGCACGTTACTAACCTCAAAATTTTGGTTATGGAATAAAACTAGATTTTACGATTCAGTAAAAAACGGTCAACTGAAAAATATTGTAACTAACCCGTGTGCTAATTGGCGATTAATGATCTCAACAATTAACGCGTCTCAATCATTAATCACTCTCATTAGCACACTTGATATTTAAATAATTATTATTACAATAGGTGTATGAAATTAAATGTCGTAGTTTTTAGACTATATTTTTACCTCTCGCTATATTTTGGATTCATGCTAAATATCGCATATCCAGAATTTAGCGAATAAGCAGGTTTTAAGGTTACTAGAATCCGATTTTAACATTTTTACAATGATCTGTATTTGTGTCTGGATGTTGGAAGGACAATTTCTCAAATTCTTTAAAACTAAAGACCAATTTAATTACGTATTCCTTAATCTGACAATAATGGGAAGAGCTGAAAAGGTTTTGGGAACAATTGAACAAGCAAAAATAGTCCCTATAATCCGATCATAACATTTTTACGATGATGTCCGTCCGTGTGTGTGTGTGTGTGTGTGTGTGTGTGTGTGTGTGTGTGTGTGTGTGTGTGCGCGCGCGTGTGTGCGCGTGTGTGTGTGTGTGTGTGTGGATGTGTGTATGGATGTTGGAACCACTGTTTCTCAAATACTATAAGACTTAAAAAAATATTTAACTGCAGTTTCCTCAATTTGACATTCCTGGGAAGAGCTGATTTGATTTTGGTAACAATTGGACAACCGGAAGTAATAGTTTCTTCAAAAATATTCTAAATATTATTTATTTGGAAATTTATGTTATTACAAATATTAAAGAATATAAAATTCTCTATCCGATAAATCGAACATTTTTATTATATTCTTATCTCCTATAGATTCGTGACCGCGTGCCTGAGTGTCTGGTCGCGAACCTGGGGGAACCGGGTTCGATCCCGATTGACGCCAAATATTTCGAATTTTAAATGGCACAAAAGTGACCCCTGTGGTGTACTCTCCACGCCAGCAATGCGTGCCCGTGAGGTGACGCCTGGTAAGCGCCCGCACGGTACAAATATGTCATTATCATTACCGATGTCTGCGATAAAGCAAATTGTGGTACACTCAGAAATGGGTAATATGCCGTGATGATATATTTATTTATTTATTTCTATAGATCTAGAAATAGAGAATTATAAATATATAAAATAATCCATTATAATGAGTCTCACAGCCCAATCAACTTTATGGAAACCAGTTGATAATTAATATAGTAACATTATGTTTATAAGAAATATATAATAAAGCCCAATAAAACCAAAAAATACAATGGGTCGGGATTTAAAAAAAAACCTTTTTTTTCAGCCCTGCCAGATTTGTGCTCGTTTTATGGCAGTAGGATTTGACATGTGCGCATCTAAGAAACATAAATGTTTATTCACGAACCCCTGCGAAACAAACAAAATATAAAAATTTTAGTGACTATTTTTCAAAGTCTGGCGCCCTGCAGTGGGTTGTATTCCTGGAGGTAAAACTGCGTGAAACGAGCAATCCCATTGATTTATGAACGCTTAATCCTGGAATTTCTTGTGCGAAATACCACGATTGATATATTAATTATTAATTTAATTCCCGCTGCAACTGAATTGACATTCGATATCTCCTATTCAGCTATTCCTATTCTCCCTTTCTTTGACTCCTCATCCATTGATTATCGCCCTATTCCTGTGTCCTTTATCTCCCCTGTGCATGTCCTATCTGTCGATGGCAGGCATGGAGGCAAACGGCAAACCTCAACAACGCAGGCACAGCGGTGGCGTTCACAAACACGCTGCCACGTGACGTGAGGCATCAAGATCAAACTCTCCCTCCCTAGCGATAGAAACTGAGCAGTTAGGATTCTAAATAGTGAAGAGACATATTATTCGCATTAAAAGCACAATAGCTTTTGTAAGACCAATGTATAGGAATAGTATAAGAAAGTATTTTCCTATAGTGTGGTATAGGCATAATCCGGATTGGGTTTGTCATATCCATGGATAGGACTCGACATTTGATTGACAGCAGTATATTTGCGTGTCCCATTTAAAATGAAACATAGGGAACGAAGTTGACACAAGTATTATATTTAAATATTGTAAGAAATTTAGCCAAGTCAGAAAACCACTGAAGAGCACTAAACGCGTTTCCCACTTAGTGGGTTAACAAAAACCCGAAAACAATAAGAAAAGGGATGAAAGTAAGAGCTCCACTGAATCACTTAACTCTTTAAAAACATTCTTCTTTCACCTTGTCCAAAATCATCATAACATTCATACAAAGAACATATTAATGTGACCGATTTTCGGTAGCGAATAACTGCATCCGGACCACAATAATAGTTACGCAACAATCATCCTTCGCCACACATTCCTATCCATGCACACTTCTTTCACCTCAGCCACATTAATAAACGTATTCATACATAATAACATATTAAAGTGACCGATTTTCGGTAGCGAATAACCGCATCCGGACCACAATAATAGTTACACAAAAATCATCTTTCGCTACACATTCCTCTACAAACATACTTCGTTCTTCTCGTCCACATAAAAGTTCAGCTGTATCTCCATTCTCATAATACATTCTTACTAACCATACATCTTCACACCACATATTCATATATTTTCTACAACGAAATTTAATTTTTAGAAAACAGGTATAATTATTTAAACAAAATTAATCTTTAATGATATTTTGTCAATATGATAGATAACCGTTGAATTTTCCTATAAGTTGACCTGACATTTGATTGACAGCAATGTATTTGCCTGTCTCATTCAAGTATTATATGCAAATATTTATTTATTGTTTTAGCGATTTATGGAAACAAATTTTCCTCATTATGCAGCAAAGTTTTACAGCTACCGTCATCAACGATAGATCCCAACTTACATAGAACTGCAATATGTAGTTATCATATACATATATGAAATTATATTATTGTTGCTATTCCTGCTTTATTCATTTATATTATATGCACTCGGTAATTTTAGAATGTATAATTTAGTTTTGCAACACGTGTACAAAGTTAAAGGAATATGTTTGCATTTCAATTTGAACTGCATCACATAAAATTATATTAGCGTTTATAACAGCAATAAAACACAATCATAATAACTAGCAAAACTCGGAACGAAATAGTTTCATTAATTCAGAATATTTTATATGAAATATGTACTACTGTATTCTGTATTTAATTTATATGTATGTGACCTATATAAACATGGGGGCGGTAATGATAAAGTTTATGAATTCTAATTTTCATATAATAGAAAGAATACTACTCAGCGACCGTTTGTTAGAGCCGGTAGGTAATGGGAAAAGCTACGTTTTATTCACGGTGTTTAAATATAGAAGGTCTAACAATTCCTCAATTTTTGTTGACACATTGATATTGGCGATTAGCAGGCCGAGATTCTAACCTTACACGCAGCGCCAATGACAAATCAACTGTCAATCGTACTTTCGTTGTATAATCCGGGCTTATGTACATAAATGCATCAAAATTACAACTAATTATAGAATATATTCGGCCGATTTCACCACCGATTCCTAAACCGTTGCCTAGCAAGGAATATCCTAAATTTAAGAACTGCCTAAACTGATACTTATCCATTTTGGATTTCACCAAACAAAGCAATGCCCAGCTAGGAATTACTTACGTAGGCATCGGATTATTAGTTACTTTTGTGATATTATATTTGAACACTGGAAATAAATGAATAATTTTTATAATTTATGACATTTCTCAATTGTATTTGTTAACATTGACATTGGAAATTATGTTCAGATATTATTAATATTACGTTAAGGTATGCAAAATAATTAAATTTAAAAAAAAATTCTTTACATATATATTTATAAATTTGTAGGTATTACAGAAGTGGAAAATATAAATGAAACAAAGATGAAAATGAACAAAAAAAAAAAATGTAAATGGCAAAATATAAAATAAATACATAATACAAAAACAGAAACTGAATCCTATGATTTCAAGAAAACATTTAAAATATGACAACAGTAACACATATTTATGATATTTGACTATGACATTTTTGTAGAAATTATGAATTCAATTATATGTGAATATCCATTGTAATTTTCCAAAATATAAAATAAAGAATAAAAACGATATATCTATGTAGTTAGTAATTAATTTTATATTATATAAACTCGTATGGGTATATAAAATTGTGTTTTCTAATGAAAAGGAAAACTTTTCCAAAACCATGTTTCATCACAGAATTCAAAACAATTTGTTCTTTCTTTTCTATCTTGTGCATGTCTTTCTATTTCGTCGTTATAACTATGAAAATATTCAATAAAATTGTACAATTTTCATTTTGAAGTGTCAGCTGTCCACTTTCACTCTCCATTTCTCTTTCTTTGTGATAGTGATTACAAAGCTAAACACTCACCAAATTAGGCTCTATTACTGGAATATCATTTACAAATGACTTGCAGTCATGTAAATCCCGGTATGCTGCGGGACACGTACCGGGATTAAAGTGGCGCAAGGATTATAGGAAAATGTACCCGGGCAACGCCCTGTCCTCTGTCAGCGCCCGTTACCGTAACCGGTTCAAGGATAAACGTCAGGAAGTAGGCGCCGAAGTTGCAAGATGTGGGTTACGATGCTAAGAGAAAAGTTGGTGGCAGTTGCAAGAAGTTTAATTCGTCCATACAACGTTTTATTTATGAGAGCAATAACTTTGTCATAATATATCCAAACATAATATTTTTACTTTCCGTCACCTTGAGGTAAGGAAGATATTTTCTTTGGTCGGTGATGCGTGTTTAATGAATACTTTTAGGATCCATAGAGTACGATTTTACTAGTTTTGCGATGATATTTATATGTTTCTCTCTCTCTCTTTGTCTCTCTGTGTGTGTGTTATAATTGTTCAACCAGTTCTCTTATTTGAAGTTCTTAACAGTTTTTCTTGAAAAAACGCAGTTAAAAATTTTTTTTTGACATTTTACAGTATACAATATAAAAGAATATCATATTATCCATAGGGTCCCGTGGCCGCGTGCCTGAGTGTCTGGTCGCGAATCTGGGGGAACCGGGTTCGATCCCGACAGACGCCAAATATTTCCAATTTTAATTGGCACAAAAGTCACCCCTGTGGTGCACTCTCCACAAAAGCTATGAGTGCCCGTGAGGTGACGCCTGGTAAGCGCCCACATGGTAAAATATATCGTCATCATTACCGATGTCTACATGAGATACTGTAGATACTGGCACACCCAGAAATGGGTAGTATGCCGTGATGATACCTATATTTATTTATTTAACTTTCATAAATTTGGCTGATTTGCTATAATCATGGAAACAGGTGATATATTCAAATAATTCTAATTGACAGATGTCAGTGTCAAGTGCAATTTACATATTGAATGTTCTTGATATAATTTTATTGGATTTATGGAAACTTTTCCAAGGAACTTTCGGAATGGAATTTATAGAAAATAGTATATGTTCGTGTTCTATGAGGGGTCGTTTTTATATTCCCGAACTAGGTATGAAAAGAAAAGATTTGAACAGCAATAAATTATTTTTCAATATAGGCCCCTTGCTTTTCGATACAAATACTATGTCATTTCAATAACATTTTTAAACCATTATAAGTTATACACTTATAAAGAAATTAACTTTCAAAAATCAGTCAGCTTTGATAAAATTATGGAAACAGCTAATATATTCAAAAAAATTCGAATTGACAGATGTCAGTGTCAAGTGCAAAACCAAAGATGGAAAGTATAGGCTCAGAAAGTTGTTTAACTGACAGAGTATCCTACGCAAAAAACTTGCAGTTGCAGCCTCGCCTCAAGATTGGAAATTTCAATACCAGTGGTGGTAGCACGCACTTTAGAATTCTATCAAAATAGGCATTTGTTTTCGCTTTTTGCATCGAAGCAAAAATTTGGTAGCATGCGTGTCTCAAAATATTCGCCTGCCAGCGATGGACTTGAGGCGAAAGTGTCAAAATAACGTCATTATTTTGCCACAGTTCTATTCAAAGCCAATTTATATATAATTTATATATTTATTATATACAACTGTCATAATATTTTTTATTTTAGTAAAATAAAATCCAATAATTTCCGAATCAAAAAGCGTATATAGAATTCTAAAGTGCGTGCTATCAAGATTCGTAAAAGTAAAATCGTATTCGCCTGCTTTTTATGATAGAATTCTATAGTGCGTGCTATCACTACAGGTGTACGAGGGAGGCCAAAGAGAAGATGGAAGGACTGTGTAGCAGAAGATTTGAGAGAGGAAGAACTGTATGTCGAAGATGCGTGGGATAGGAATGAGAAGAAGAGAAAAGAAGGAAATAGCGACCCCTAATAAAATAGGGCAAACCTGAAGAAGAAAGTACATGGTCATGTCAGAATTTTATTGGGTTTGTAGAAACTTTACAAAGAAAATACATCGAATTGACGGAATGTCTTGTGTTGGCCACAACAGATATTTAATGATAATCTAAAAGCATATATAAACAAAGGGACGTATATTTAAATATGTTGCATACAATATTGGTAAATTTTCATTGGAGCTTGTTATTAGATTCGGAGGAGACCTGGTAAAATAAAAGTTCCAGTGTCCTGGTTTTAATTTTGAACTAATAATACTTACCGCATCAATTTTGATGTGTGTGTATTATTATTTCGAAGTGAAGGATTCCGTGACACTAATTTAGGATCCATACGGCTTTTTGTTAGATTAAAGTTTATTGCGGAGGCAGTTAAATAAACCTAGCAATTGAAATAAGTGAGTAAATCCGTGGAAGTAGTGGACCTAATAACGTACAACCCAAACTCGGTTTGCAAACAAGACGAACTGTTAAGGTCGGTCCGATTCCCGCTGCCACCTGAATCCGAAATGTCAACGGTAAATCCGGACAATTTGTACGGAATACAAAGCAAATGCCCGTCGCCCGTACTATTCCAGGGCCGCACTAAATCAATTTCATTTGAAAACCGACCAACACACACGAAGCAATTTGCAACGGAGAATTTGATTACGCAGTGCGAATCCGTGAACGATGTTGTGTAGCGGAAAATATTTTAATACGTGCTCCGCAGAACTAAATTTGCCGAGTTTGGATGTCTTTCATGGACTCTGAATGTCTGCGTGGAAACATGAATATTTCATACGCAAAGCGATTCTGCTACCTAATACCTTTGCAAATTAAGGACGTGTACAATGAAATTAAAAGCTGGAAACTTCTTCCAGTCCTTCATGTCAAACACGAATTAGTTTCCACTTTTTTGAAGTTCAAAAATGTGGAATTTTTCTCTAATGAACAAACATAACTTGTTTACTGAACTCGTTTTAATTCTGTGGGTTTATGGTACGAAGGTCAGAGTTCTACAGCCCTATTCATAGTAAACAAGATAGTCTTGGATCAAAAACGATCTAAGTAATCCTACGTTAGTACGGACTAAACATAAATAAATAAATAAATATATCATCACGGCATATTACCCATTTCTGGGTGTGCCAGTATCTACAACACATGTAGACATCGGTAATGATGACGATATATTTTACCGTGTGGGCGCTTACCAGGCGTCACCTCACGGGCACACATTGTTGGCGTGGAGAGTGCACCACAGGGGTCACTTTTGTGTCATTTTTTGTGTTTTTGTTATTAAGTATTAATAAATAAATATTATTTCTTTATATAATTTTAAGGTAAATCACTAACTGGGAAGGCAATTGGTCTATACAAGACCAAAATTTGCTGATAGAGCAAGTTAAACAATGCCTATGCAGATGCTTTAGAATGTAAAAGTGTCAGCTGTGCAGCTAATGACAAAAAAGAAATAGCTTGGCAGAAGAAATGTGATGCTTTTACTATTATATTTGTATCAATCACAAATATATTTTTGTTTATATTGAATTTTTATGTACCGGCTTCACTTTGATAATTTCTCTTTGCCAAATAAAGTACTTAGCACTGCTTTATCGCAGATATCGGTAATGATGATGACATATTTGTACCGTGCGGGCGCTTACCAGGCGTCACCTCACGGGCACTCATTGCAGGCGTGGAGAGTGCACCACAGGGGTCACTTTTGTGCCATTTAAAATTCGAAATATTTGGCGTCGGTCGGGATTGAACCCGGTTCCCCAGGTTCGCGACCAGACACTCACAACCGAATTCACCATTCCTGAATCAAATTTTATTCTCTGATCAACAAAATTTGACACTGTTGCTTTGCTAAAACTGTTGATCTCCAAGGTAAACCAGAACTTGATTTACAGATCTGTGTTGATCAGAGAATCATGACTTAATTAACGGTTGGTGAATTTGGTGGTCAGGCACGCTAATAAAAGATCAGATGGTGATATTTGTAACTAAAAAATAAAGTTAGTCTATAGATAAATTTAGGTAGAGAGGCGAGAGTAAATATAGTCCGAAGTTAATTCCGATTTAGTTCTAGACTACAGTTAATCCTTCTCTATGAATAAGTAGAGGAGTTAGTATCAAAATTATTCACTTTTAGTCCGACTTATTTTTTTTATGAATACAGCTGCAAGAAATTTATAGATACCCAGCTCTGTCATTAACTCCCCTCCAACTAAACTTCTAATTCAAAATAATTATCATCCCCGTAACTTAGTTCCACTGTTTCCCTACCCTCTTCTGCGAAGGTAAACAAAACAGTTAATGTTTGTGTCATTTGGCACAATCTATAAACGTCTGTTGGTGTTGTAACAGATGATCAAATATTCGACAAGCATCTAAAGGCAGGGCTGGTGGGTGAAATATTGCGTTGGCGCTTGAATTAAGTTCCGAGAAGGCAGCGAGAGGAAGCTCTGGCTCGGCAATGACAAGTTGACAATGTTACAAGTGATTCATCAATGTCACGTGCGCGGTGGAGTGATGCTTTTTCAGTATTTTCAGCAAATTTGATGGTTTGTTTAGGAGGAGCATTAAATCTCTTAAATTAAAATAAACACAAAAAGGAGTCAAAGTGGAAAAGAAAAAAGGTAAATACATAGATCAAAGTAAAATAAATAAATATATCATCACAGCATTTCTGTGTAAAGTCTGTTCGCTCCTAGCTGAAACAAGTCGATAATTTATTACCCCAATAATTATTACCACAAACCATAAACCACTTTCTTGAGCCTTTGTTCATCAAACGGCGGTCAGTTGTAAATGGAGTGTTGAACAAGGATTGTATTCAGTTCGTTTTGATATATGCGTATGTAAATTTTTAAGAGAATTTTTTGAAATTATTTTGAAATGTATTTACAGCTAGGTATTATCATTGAATAGGTATAATTAAGAATTACCTGGAAAGACGTTTTCGGCTAATGACATTTGGCCATCATCATTATTTCAAGGAATTATTTAATCTACTATTCATTTAAGTCACCTTTGATTGAATTTCGTTCCTTTATAATCCTGGTTTTCTTTCGTCTTAACTCAGTTTACATTAGTTAGCAGCGGTTGTAAGTGAAATTTTAAATGTGGAGGCCCTGGGATGTCGACAATGCTTCTGCCAGTGTTAGTGACGAAGTCAATACCTGTGACACCGATGCCGACGTTGTGCAAAGTGATGAAGACACAAATTGTTTTAAATATTTCATCAACGAACAAACGCAGCAAGTTATATTAAATGTGTATAATCATTTTGTAGAAGTGGGTGAAACGAATGCTCTAAAAAGAACTTCGATTGCGACAAAAACGTCTCTCGCATCCGTTCGTCGCATTGTAAAACGAGGAGTTCCAGTTAAAAAACGGAAGAGGACTACTTCTGTACTTTCAAAAATTGGTAATTTTGAAAAAGAAGTCATTGAGAGACTAATTTATGAAGAATATGCCAACAATAGAGTCCTAACACTGTCTGAACTTCTCGTCAAATTGAAAGATACTATAAATTTTCCCTATGGAAGAACTTCATTGTATTTATGTTTAAAATCAATGGGATTTTGTTATAAGAAGCTAGACGAGAGAGTATATATCATGGAATCTGATAGAATAAAAACATTACGAAATTATTTGATTATTTTATGACGAGTATAACTGTATACTTGTAATAATGACATTTTCCCTTACTTATGCAGATTTCGAATACGTCCCTGTTCCACACTACCTGAGGATTTTCTATTTGTTTGTGGTAATATCTATTGGGGTAATAAAATATCGGCTTGTTTCAGCTAGGAGCGAACAGACTTTACCAATTTGCTTTGTACACACATATATCGGTAATGATGACACATTTGTACCAGGCGTCATCTCACGGACACTCATTGCTGGAGTGGAGTACCACAGGGATCAGAGATGTATTACGAGTATTGCTAGTTGAAAACTCTTACTTTATAGTTCAAAGTTAGAAATTTAATTGACAGTAAATGCTATTTAAGAAATATTAATAGTATTTTCATGAAGACGGTAAATATGAATAAATCTATTCTAACGATTTTTAAAATAATCCATATTTAGTCAACGTACATTCCTCGTGTCTCAGGCATTATTGTTCGTTTAACTCGCGTGGGGCCTTCAACGGTTAATGTCTTGCTACTTTCTTACCTTTAGGTAAGAAAGGTAGGTACTGTCTTTGGTTAAAAAATAACGTTCTCTTTACAATCAAATAATATTACTACCAAGTTTATATCTCTACCCATTTTTGAATTATTGTCCCAAAAGTAAATATACCCCACATTTAAATAAAAACTTTAAAATTTTCAAAAATCTAACTTGTATATATCTAGATACTTCTCAATGCGCTGATTCCAAATTTTGAAACCGCATGTCGATATCTCTTTTCGTTCTCGAGATATTTAGATTCAAAGATTTGCTCAAAGCTGCCCATTTTTGGGTATTAACCCAAAAATGGGCCGAGATATGTATTTGGCGACATCACCATTCGATTCTACAGACAAAAATACATCAGTATAGCAATTTTCATAATTATTGTCCAACCGGTTCATTTTTTATGAATAAAAGCTTGAAAACCCTTGAAAATGACCAAAATCTGAAAAAATCGTAAGGGGTACACCTTAGATTTTTGCGATTTTTGGTCATTTTCAGTTATTTTGCTTTAGAGATTGTATGCGGTGTTCAAAAATTCTGAAAATTGGTATACTTATGTAATTTTGCCCGTAGAATCGAATGGTGTTGTCGACAAATTCATATCTCAACCCATTTTTGGGTTATTACCCAAAAATGGGCAGTGTTGAGCAAAATTTTGAATCTAAATATCTCGAGAACGAAAAGAGATATCGACCTGCGGTTTCAAAATTTGGAATCAGTGCATTGAGAAGTATCTAGATACATAAAAAATAGATTTTTTAAAATTTTGAAGTTTTTATCTAAAATTTTGGGGCAATAATTCAAAAATATATATGTAGGAGCTTTCTGTATGAAGTTTGTAAAAAATTGTATTATGTTCGTGTTACAATTTTAATGGATATATAGAATCTTTTCCAATGAACTTTTGGTATGGAATTTGTACAGAATACATCTAATTAACGAAAGGTCTTGTGCTGGCCACAAAAGATTTTTTCATTATGACTTAATTTTAACTATATTTCGCGATTTTAATATTTCGGCGTATGAAAGAGATTTAGGAAGTATATTTATTAATTTTCAGCACAAATCTCTATTTTAAAAAAAATGAACTTATCCCCTTTTTACACCAGAGTTTTAAATTTTACTGGATATATGATATATAGAATCTTTCCCAAGGAACTTTTGGTATGAGATTTGTACAAAATATATCGAATTGACGGAAGGTTTTGTGCTAGCCACAACAGATTTTTTTTAAATATTGTAGATTACGGATCAGACAATTTTATTAAAATTTACAGAGTAAGTAGGCCATGAATGCTTTTTCTTGTTTTTTTAGGCTTCATCCCAGTGTGAATCTCAATTTCTTGACTACATTATTAAAGCAACAATTCATAATACCCTTGGGCATTATTTGTTATATAATTGCCCTGGAAGCAGGGTTATTATGATAATAAAAATATACCAGTTGGACATTAACGTAAATAACTATAATATTACTATTTTGTTAAAAATTTAGGTGAAAATGTTGAAAGAAAATGGAACAAGTGCTACATTTCATTTGACATTAAAAATGTATTACAAAATTGTCGTACATTACAGTCGGTTACGTTCAATACTTAACTTGGACTATAAATAAGTACATAAAAATTGGTCGTGTTATTCGGCCATTACGGCAGATAGTAGGTACTAATACCTTTATTGATCATTTAATTGAAAATTGAATTTTTATGTTGTAGATAAAATTCTATTAATCACCATGAAACTTTAAGTGCTTTCTTCCTTATTAACAGACCGGAGATAAAATTGGTAAAAAGAATACTTTTCTTTATTCAATTTATTTTTACTTGCATGTGAATTGCACATTGTAAACCAATTTCTGTCTCCTTATTTTGCCAACTGTATCTCGCCAATAAATTTTACGCTGCAACAAAATTCTAACTTTTCTCGGAATAGAAAATAAAACAACAATATATTTGTTCATGTTGCAGAAACATCGAAGACATCTTTTTGTTTTTTGTTCTCATTGTTTTAGTGAATGCGCACTACTTGATGCTTTACATGCATCATAAAAGGACACTAAACTTGTTCCGTTTTACAACCGAATATCAATAAATGATAAATTCCAAGTTTTCTTTGGATCGGAGCGAACACATGAAATTGTTTGTTGTATACCGCACTGTTCGATATCTCGAACGTTTTGCGAATGCCATATTTTGCTTTGTGATGCTCGTTTTACACCTTCAACATTCAAATTTTGAACCGATTGTCGGGAAGATTTAGAATATTTTATCAGGAAATCAGAAGTTTTACATGGAATAAGAAATCAGAAGTACAAGTACTTGATAGTTAAAGGATTTCAAATTAAAATAACTGAATAACATGTGTCACATAAGTTTTCAGAATTGAATACTGTGGTTTAAGAAAATCGTTATGTCATTTTACATATAAATTTACTATTATACAGGGTGTCTCTTAAATAGGGGGACATGGCTTAACCTCAGATTCCTGAGGCTAAAATAAGACGAATTAACTAAACTTGCTTCTACTGGAAAGTGTACCATTAATTTTGCTTATAATAACAGAACGCTTTATACGATTTGAATGAAATTTGATATGACACTTCATATGGTTATGTCATCTTGTAAGGTGATACTTGTTATTATTAGTGAACCACTAGTGTATGAAACTTCGGTGTCCCAACATTGATTAGACCGTAACTTTTTCATGGCCACGCCGATAACGTGAAATTATTTTTTTTTTCGAAAGATACATTTAATAGTAAACTTTTCTCTCTCTGTTTATTTTGTGATATCTGTTACGGTTCAGACAGAAAAAAATATAACATGAGTGACTGCACCGAGAATTTTTTTAAAATAAATTTAATCTAGCAATCTATACAAATGTCAAACAACGAATTTCTAATGACAGTAACAATTGTTTATGGGTTGTCAAAAAATTCCTTCGCAATATTCAGAAACTAGTAACATCTGTTTGTTCGGCCTAATAGTATTTTACTACCATTATAATAAATATGTTAGCTTACTCCTAAACAAGTTGAGAAGATTGACAACTCATTATTGTCATTAAAAATTAATTGTTTGACATTTGGATAAACTGCTAGATTAAATTTATTTTTAAAAAATTCACGATGCAGTCACTCAGCTTTTATTTTTTTCTGTCTGAACCGTAACAGATATCACAAATTACATAGAAAGAGAAAAGTTTACTATTAAATGTATCTTTCTGAAAAAAAAATAATTTCACGTTATCGGCGTGGCCATTAAAAAGTTATGGTCTAATCAATGTTGGGACACCTACATTTCATACACTAGTGGTTCACTAATAATAACAAGTATCATCTTAAAAGATGACTTATAACCATATAAACTGTCATACCAAATTTCATCCAAATCGAATAAAACATCCGGTTATTATAAGTAAAATTTATTTTTTTTCGAAGAACTTTGAAGCAGAATTCTGGCTAAATGGTACACTTTCCGGTAGAAGCAAGTTTGGTTAAATCGTCTTATTTTAGCCTCAGGAATCTGTGGTTAAGCCATGTCCCCCTATTTAAGAGACACCCTGTATATCGTACACCTACAAATAAATTTCTACAAAACCCAAAAAAGTTCAGATGTTTATTTTTAATTTTTTAACAAATAAGGAAATGAGTTTTTTTTAATAATTGAACATGTGCTGATTTTGTCAAAAATCCTCAATTCCTATTATTAATAATGCTTTCACAATGCGAAGATAAATCTATTTCCCTACTTTACATAATAATTCATGTAAAATCGTAAACAATATTAATAATTTATAAATGTTAATGCGCAGATTTGAATTTTCACAACTTCCAAAATGCCAAATGTACATAAATATCAACAAGCAATCAAACAATCCAAATTTTACATTCATGTTTAACATTATGTCATTTATATAAACGATGTTGTCATGTTTGCCAAATAAAATAAACATTCATAAATGTCGTTCAGTTTGAAAAGCAACAAAAATTTAAATATGAAATAAACCTAAATTTCCCAAATGCAATCGAACGTTATCACGATTATTACCATATTTTCTACCAGATTTTCTTTTTATTTTCTTTATAGGTGTTACATTAAATATGAGATGGACGACTTTAAATTTTAGATATTGTATTTTTGTCAGTAATAATCAGCAACACATTTGGGTGTTTCGATTACCTTACAGCTATTTTGAGTTATGATGTCAAAATAGAGACCAAAGAAAAAGTTTCACCACAAAAAAAATCTGTTGTGACCAGCACAAAACCTCTCGTCATTTCCATATTAGGCTATATAATATTGTATTTAATGTTTCTGGTACATACAAAAAAGTTTAATTACATCTATTATTCATATATTTTTATTTTTTAATTCATTCTATAAGTTTCCTCCTACTCTTCTAAATATTCGAGATTCTTCAAATTCATAGACGAGATTGACAGTATATCTGATGGTTATATGTATCTATAATTTTAAATATTTAATTAATAATAAAATAAGAAATATTAAATGTACTTCCCAGAAATATTCCAGTTTTTCAACTGGTTTTCATGGAGGTATTTGGGCTGTGTGATTTATTACAACGGATTATTTTATATATTTATAATTATCTATCTCTAAATCTATATAAGATATAACAAAAATGTTAAATGTATCAAATGGAGAATTTTATATTTTTTAATATTTGTAATAACATCAATTACCAAAAAATAATATTTCGAAATTTTTTTTTAAGAAACTACTACTTCCGGTTGTCGAATATTGATACCGAAACCTTTTCAGCTCTTCCCATTAATGTAAGATTAAGGAATATGTAGTTAAATTGATCTTTAGTCTTAAATAAATTGAGAAACCGTTCCTCCAACATTCCGACACGCACGCAAACTTGTGTATGTATATACACACACACGCACGCACATACACACTCACGCACACAGGGACATCATTGTAAAAAAGTAAAAATATTAAAATCGGATTCTAGTTACCTTAAAACGTGCTTATTCACTGAAATCTGGATATGCTCTCTTAGCGATATGTAAAAATTAGGAATGACGATGGATACCCGGGTATAAAATTTCTTACCCGATTACCCGAAATATACCCGCTGCCCGTTAATTACCCGATACCCTTTAATTACTCGAACAGTTTTTAGCTGCCGGAAAGATTGTATCTAAAAGAAGAGATTTTTATTACCATACCATAGATAATTAATATAATTTATGATAAGTTTTTTTTATAGAGATACAGTACATTATTTACTTGTATTACTTTTTGTTTAATAAATATATGTAAACAATAATTATGAATTTTATTAAAATGTAAACTGCTAATATAAGGGTAACTAGTAATTAACAAATTAACTAATTATGTATATATGCTTAAAGGATAATGGGTAAATAAAATGTTTCTGGTAATTAACGGGTAAAGGGTATAATCCGGGTAGTTGTTTCGGGTACTCGGGTACCAAAACTATCGGAATTCGTCATTCCTAGTAAAAATGTAATTATAAATAAATAAAATATATCATTACGGTATATTACACATTAGTGGGTGTGCCAGTTTCTACAACACATGTAGACATCGGTAATGATGACGGTACATTTTACCGTGTAGGCGCTTACCAGGCGTCATCTCACGGGCACTCATAGCTGGTGTGGAGAGTGCCCTACAGGGATTAAAAATGTAATTATATAACTCTTAAGTAACAATGATTTATAAAGAGATAAACTATATCATATTTGTAATTTTATGTGTAACATTAATTTTGTTAAGTACTACTCTACATAAAACAATTACTCCACTTCATCTTTTTACTGCAAAATTTTATGAACTCTTTACAAATTAATAAATTAATAATTAATGCCTAAATGTGCATTTTATTATATATGCAGCACTCGGTCCAGCATAAGTTTTTATGAAGAAGCTATTTGCAATATTTTCCACATTTTACGAGTAGCTCAAATGATATCTCACCAATAAACGTCTGAGAAAACTTACGATTAACAAGAAATTATTTGCTCTATAAATTTTTGGTCTCTAAAGGTTAACCAGACTTCTTTATGGAAATTTTACCAACTAGATCATTTATATAAAAACCTGTTAAAGGTAAGAAGAAAAAAAAAAAAAATTCTTTTATCTGACATTAAGAATTTTATAATTATCATTCACAATAAGACAATAAAATTTTATGACGTCGTAAATATGATTTCTAAGTGCAGATAAATTAAATAAGGTATAAATTTTCTTTGTATATTCTAAGTAGATTAATATTTTATGCTAAAAGCTTGCTTGAAAGATAAAACGATTCAATGTAGAGTGAATATTTTTTTTCTGCATTATTTATTTATAAACTAATTTGTTCTTTTCATGTTGCTTTAAGTTGTTATTTCTATTAATTAGTCATTTTGTCGAAGATACTGAAACACTTTGCATAATGTATAGGGTGTTCAATAAAGGGTCATTCACAGCTCCTTCACTAATGCATAATAGATAGTGAGTTATACACAAACGCAAGCGTAATTCATAGTGATTAGTAGGAAATATTTAGACCATTCCCAGCAAATATTTCAATTCGTAAATCGACAGGAGCGACACCTGACTGATATCAATTGTAATGTCAAAAAAATCCTAGAATATCGATTGTTATTTGTTTGTGAATTTAGCGACACGTGAAATAATGAGAATTCAATTTTCAACTCTGTGTTCGATAGAATCTATCAAATTATTATTATTATTATTATTATTATTATTATTGTAAAAATGAAAAATAAGATTTTATTATGCATTTTCACTTCACGAAGCAAATTATCCCTATCGCCTTGCAAAAAACGTTTTCTATTTATTTTGTTTATTACATTTACAGAATCCGCAATAAATTTTGAAACTTTTAAAGCAACTGCTTTTGTTTTTTGAACTATGGCTTCATATACTGTCTGATTTTTAGTATCAGCATTTCAAATACACCAGTATAACAAAATATTTTTAATAGGTTAAACAAGTGACATTTCGAACAAAAAACAAGAACAACTATGGCCCGTATTCTCACCTCTCGAAGTATCGCTACTTCCGAAGTAGCGCTATTTCGATTTTTTAAATTTTATATTATTTTATGAATAGATAAGAATAGGTTTCATATTTTTGTAAATGAAACCTATAATATTTGAAATAAGTGGCATTTATAATTTAATTTATTGTTATTTCTCTTATTTTTAATATTAAAGTTGATATTTGACAGTTGAAGTAGCGATTTTTCGGAAATAGCGGTACTTCAAGATGGCAGAATACGAGCCTATTTGTCCCTATCTCTTAATTACGCTTAAGTACTATGTCGAAATTAATTTATATCAAACAATGACGTTTGAGTTTATTACTAAGAATAAAGTACATATATGCGTTTTACAAATCATAGCCAACTTGGACGTAAATACTTATTGGACACCCAATTTTTTGTGATCTAATTTGAAATTATTACTCAATATAAAAGGATAAATATTATATTTAAAAATAAAAGACGGATTTGAAAACTCTTGCTTAAAGTAAAATATATTTCATGTTTTTTTTTATATTAGTTAATTCTATTATCACCTTTTCTTAAAATATCCTATCACTATATTCTACAACATTACCAAAGATTTCTAATAGTACCATAAATAAATAAAATGTAATTAATATTTTGATTAATCACCAACAAAAAGTTGTCTATCTCATAAAATCTATTTGTCAATTTTTATCTAACCAGTTTACATAATATTAATTTATGTTCAATACAGAATAACAAATACCGTCTCTCAGTTACCAATTATCCTCAAAGGTTAAAGTTCAAATAATAATTTAGCTAATAGAAAACAACACTTTTAAGGATGACTGGTTGATGTTCGGTTTTCTGTAGACGCCGCTATCGCTAAAGAATTTTTCGCCTCTGGGTTACTTGAGTAGTTTCACTAATTTGTGTACGCAAGACTAGAAGTTTATCTAACGCAGGCGAAAGTTTGGCTGTTAATATTAATAATGTATTTGTGTCTGACTTAAATTGCTATTAGGAATTCATTTAATTGTGATTTGATTAACACTTAGAAAACTATGTATTTCATTTTGCTTGACATTAAAGACCAACACAAAAGTTGATCGTAATCAAATCAAAAAAATCTGTTGTGGCCAGCACAAGACCTCTCGCCATTTCCATTAGGCTATATAAGTATTGTATTGCACTTCGCTTTCGAACGGTCGTTTTATTACAAAATATTACAGAACTTTACTCAAATATTGTTTTTTATTGTATTTAACATGTCTTCTGCACACATATAATTCTAATTATATCTATTTTTCATTGTA
Source organism: Ophonus ardosiacus (assembly GCA_943142095.1). NCBI lineage: Eukaryota > Metazoa > Arthropoda > Insecta > Coleoptera > Carabidae > Ophonus > Ophonus ardosiacus. The sequence goes on along the minus strand of OW964828.1, from coordinate 52,194,727 downwards.
TGAGGAAGTTTCTAAATGCCAGAGATTGTTCCAATTCATTAACCAGATTGGCGGTATTTCTGATGGATATATGCATTTTACCACAATTTTAATTTTAATTTCAAATATCTAATTAATAAAACAATAAGAAAGATTAAATATACTTCCTAGAAAAAGCTATCAGAATGTCACTAAAACTGTTAATTTTTGACACTGACATGTGTCATTTATAAACTATATTATAAACATTGGAATTTGTCAACTGGTTTCCTTAGTGCCTTAGCCTCTGCGATTAGATTACTCTATAAATTTATAGTGTCTTTATCTCTAAATCTATACAAGATATAATAAAATTATTAAGTGTATTAGATGGAGAATTTAATATTTAATAAAAAATACTCCCAAAAAATTATATTTAGAAGAATTTTTCCAAGAAACTACTACTTCCGGTTGTTCAATTGTTACCAAAACCTTTTCAGCTCTTCCCAGGAATGTCAGATTGACAAAACTGCAGTTAAATATTTTTTTAGTCTTATAGTTTTTGAGGAAGCGTGTCTACAAGATCCAGACATACACACATACACACGTACACACGTCCACACACACACACAGACATCATTTAAAAAATGTTATAATCGAATTCTAGGCACCTTATTAATATTCAATAAAATCTGGATATGCGAATTTTAGCATGAATCCAATACCTCTCTTAGCGAGAGGTAATATTTTAAATCAATTTATTTATTCTAATTTCAAATAATATTCATTGTGTTCAGTTCCAATATAAATTCACATGTCATAAATTTAAAATTTTGATGAATAATCTTATTTACTCCAATTTCATTTGAAATTCCAAAACTTTTTTCCAAATAAAATGTGTTTTTCTTGGGAAAACATCATCAGTCGTCCTCAATGAATTAATTATAGCTGACTTTTCATTTCGATTCAGAATAAATCTTTTTTTCTTCATGCATGCAGTTTTATTCTTCGTCGCTGGAATTAGACACTTTATCACCGTCGTAGCACGCCTCTTCATTTGTTTTTGCCGGGTTTTCTTATTTTCTCACCGCGAGTTGAGATGCACATAAATTCCGCTTGTTATTCTTACATTACTTTTGCCAACTTTAACACATTTTTCGAAACTTTTCGCTCTTATAAGCACATTAACTTTTGGGATTTTTTGAACGTAATAATCGTAACTCATCGGGTGCTATCTTCAGAATTCAGGGGAATATCAAAATGAATGAAAAGCTATCAGTTGCTGTCCATCGGCGTTAAAAAACTGATTACTTTTGTGCACTTCCAAGAAATTTTTATTTGATGGTAGCGTTTTCCATTTGTACAGTGTGTTTCACTTTACATGAAGACACCTAAATAAATTGTTTACTAATAAAACAATTAATATAAAGCTTTACCAGTGATAGAGGCCATTACGATTAATATATTTGTAACAATGATTTTTTACCTCTCACTAAGAGAGGTATTGGATTCATGCTAAAATTCGTATATCCAGATTTTATTGAATAAGCACGATTTAAGGTCCCTACAATCCGATTATAACATTTTTAAAATGATGTCTGTGTGTGTGTGTGTGTGTGTGTGTGTGTGTGTGTGTGTGTGTGTGTGTATGTGTGTGTATGTATGGATGTTGGAGGGACGATTCCTCAAAAACTATAAGACTTAAAAAATATTTGACTGCAGTTTCCTCAATCTGACATACCTGGGAAGAGCTTAAAAAGTTTTGGTAACAATTGAACAACCGAAAGTAGTAGTTTCTTAGAAAAATTCTTCTAAATATAATTTTTTGGGAGTTTTTTTTTTTATTAAATATTGAAGAGCATAAAATTCTCCATCTAATACACTCAAAAATTTTACTATATCTTGTATAGATTTAGTGATAAAGACACTATAATTTATATAGAGTAATCTAAACGCAGAAGCTAAGGCACTAAGGAAACCAGTTGACAAATTCCAATGTTTATAACATAGTTTGTAAATGACACATGTCAGTGTCAAAAATCAACAGTTTTAGTGACATTCTGATAGCTTTTTTGGGAAGTATGTTTAATCTTTCTTATTGTTTTATTAATTAAATATTTGAAATTATAGGTAAAATTGTGGTAAAATGCATATATCCATCAGAATCACCGCCAATCTGGTTAATGAATTGGAAGAATCTCTGACATTTAGAAATTTCCTCATACAATGAAAAATAGATATAATTAGAATTATATATGTGCAGAAGACATGTTGAATACAATAAAAAACAATATTTGGTTAAATATCTGTAATATTTTGATATAAAACGACGGTTCGAAAGCGAAGTGCAATACAATACTTATGTAGCCTAATATGGAAATGGCAAGAGGTCTTGTGCTGGCTACAACAGATTTTTTAATAGTCTATTTACTGACACGGACAAAATTTTGTTATCACTGTCATTGTTAATTTTTCTTCGATTTTTCATTTTTCTCGGAAAGAGTTGAAGATCAGAGCTATGTTGATTAAGATTTTTTTACTCATTTATGTCAGTACCATACGCCCTTATTTTTTTACACTTTTTTTGAAACACCCTGTATAGATATTAATACCTATAAAGATAAATCATTCCAGTTAAATTCACATCAACAGGTAAATAAGCAAAACAAGAATGTTTCTATGTAATCCCCTGATGTTTGCATTGTATTTTTGCTTGTAGCATCAAAACCGGCTTATGATTCCCATACAATGCTCATAAATATTTTTAAAAACGAAAAACAAAAGAGAGGGAGTTCAACGTTCTCTGACCGTGAATTTCATTCTGTATGTTGGATCCATGAACTACTTTCACTAAACTGAAGATTAGGATGAAATTACTGCCTCGGGAGAATGTGTCAGTGCCGCGATCTTAACTTTGGATTTGTTTTAAATTTAATTAGTAGTTATTTTTAATTTGACGTGCAAGGAACTACCAAGCTAATAAGAGAATTTCCAATATGAGAGAGTTAATTTATCAGGATATTTGGTTCATCGTAATCTATTTAAAACACGACATGAGACTGAGTGATTTTGATATTCAAGCCTCAATATATGTATGTATAACACAATTAATATGTACAGGTCTCAGGAAAAGAAGCATATCATAATTTTGTAAATAGTTTGGTCGTGCACTCCAAGAAATTCTGTTTAAAATAAACACTAAAATTGGTTTATATAGATAGGTCCACACTAAGTTGTGTATAGCTTTGTTCGATGACATGTACTAGGCCGCCCTAGTGTTAACTTTCTTGCACTAACATGTTTTATGAGAAACGGGCAGCTTCTGGCAGGCTGTTCGATGACAAAAATTTTAAGAACTAGTGCTCACTTTTCTGACCTGACTTGCGAGGTAGTGTAGAAAGTGCAGACTAGGAGTGGGGGTAGCTAAATATTGTTCGGTAGACATTTTAATTCTATCCTATCTACACATCTGTTTATTTAACCTAAAATTTTGTTTTGCTATATAAAGAATTAATATATCTGTCTCTGAATCTGATGAAGAATCAAGTGATGATTGATCTTCGTCAGAATCGTTTATTAGTTCACTATGCTCTTTAAAACAGACATTTCTGCAGTCACTTTTTTGCAGCTTTATGATATGACTGTGTTTATAAACAACCTAACCTTTTACACCTTTGGCTATGCTTGGCTTGATTACTCACAGCTGAGCAAACTTGCCCAAATATACACTAGTGTGTTTTATGAAACCACAAGAATTAGACTGTACTAGTGTACACTACACTGCACTGCACTATTCTGCTCTGCACTTCAAGCACTTCTCATCGAACAGAGCTTATATTTAACTACTTACAAATTTGGTATAAAAGTTTAAAATTGAGTACCTACGAATATTCCGTAACATAGCACCAACTAATGTATTTTAACTATACAATGATGTTACTAGAAACATATAAATACATAATAGGTATGTATGAATGTATAAATAAAAACAATGGCTGGTAGCACAAGCCCTGTTTTAACTAAAACGCTGTTTTAAGAAATGTCAAATATCATTATTTAATAATAAAAATAAATAATAACAAATTTATTGAAATATGATTTTAAAGCAGAACACAGTTTGTATTCAAACAAATATTTTTAAAAAAATCGTTCTTCAAACATAAGGGTGAAAATAAATATTGAAATTTGAATTTGACATTTCTTAAAACAGTGTTTTAGTCAAAACAAGGCTTGTGCTACCAGCCAATATGTTCAAAGATCCCATTTATAGAACGCATTTTACATAGATAACTGATGTAGTACTTACCAGGTAATGTGAAATCTTCATACCTGATGCCTTCTTTTAAGAAAATAGATTTACACGAATTTTTGTATTTCACTTTAAATGTTAGTTGTTCATTATCATTTAATACACCAATACACGAAACACAGAAATGTACAACCGACCACTTCGAAATATCACAATAAACTAACTACTGTGCGATTTTTAACTTGTTTCATTAGGATCATGACAGTAATGATCAGAGTGTAGATTGAAATTTCTTTAAATTATTACTATGAATAGTGTGAAATTTTTATAAATTATTTAACACTATCATTTATATTACATTTTATTATGTACAATTAGCAAATTTTTTACACAGTTACAATTTCTTAGTTAGAAACGCTTTTAGACTAAGTATTAAATATATAAGTTTGTTTATTTTTTGTGTAATTTAGAATTATTATTATTTATTAACGTTACTCTTTTATTCTTTACTAAATGTCGAACTTAATTCGCCTAGTCAAGGTGTCGAGAAGAGGGATAATTCATGTTCACAATTCTCTTAATTTTAACATTTATGCCGGGACATATGGGGTTCCGTGGCCGCGTGCCTAAAGGCCTATTTATAATGAAGTAACGTAAAACGCAACGTAACGACGCAACGTAATCAGTAACGCAAACACAAAATATGTGATTTATAATAACGCCGAAGATAGCACTTCTAACCAATCAAAAGAATTCTGTATACATAGTTGAAATTCAACTCGCTTTTATTTATAGTCTTTATGACACATGACATATAAATAAGTGTATAAAATAATTTGAATAGAAATGGACAGTGACGACGATATAGCTGCGGCAGTACTGTTTCTGGCTCGGTGATTCTGGATTAATTCTATTTTCTATCATCCATAATTATTCTTCGTATCGCTTTGAAAATCTAACCAGTCTAACCATAAAATCTAGAATTTATTATGTAATTTTGACAGTTCACGAACATATCGATAATACAGATTTTTATAGTAAAACTGAAACACTGAATTCTGATTGGCTAGAGGTACAAAAGTAAGGTAGAAAGATGAAAGTTGGTCAGCTTTGGGGTTGCGTTGCGTTACGTTACTTCTGCGGCTCTGCCTTGCGTTTCATTATAAAACGGTATATGCTGTACCGTACATTTATCTTTTGCGTTACCTTACTGCAACTGCGTTACGGCTTGCGTTACTTCATTATAAATAGGCCTTGAGTGTCTGGTCGCGAACCTGGGAGAACCGGGTTCGATCCCGTCAGACGCCAAATATTTCCAATTTTAAATGACACAAAAGTGACCCCTGTGGTGCACTCTCCACGCCAGCTATGAGTGCCCGTGAGGTGACGCCTGGTAAGCGCCTACACGGCAAAATATATCGTCATCATTACCGATGTCTACATGTGTTGTAGATAATGGCACACCCAGAAATGGGTAATATGCCGTGATGATATATTTATTTATTTAACATTTATTTGGACGTTTCGGATGTCCAAAAACCTCCATCTTCAGCATTTTACATTATTGTCTAAGTTTTTACATTTGATGTTTTGTGGTAAGATGTGTTCTCTTACATGGTGACAGGTTTGAAAATTCAAACCTGTCACCATATGGTCGAGGTAACAAAAGTGTCGGTCACTTTCATTATTTAAAAAAGAAATTTCTATTCAAGCCTTAATCCCTCAAAAAACCAGAATGGAGGTGAAGATCAACCCTCTTTTCAAATTTACGGGGTTTTGCAAGAGAGCACATCTTACCCCAAAACATCAAATGTAAAAACTTAGACAATAATGTAAAATGCTGAAGATGGAGGTTTTTGGACCTCCGAAACATCCAAATAAATGTTAAAATTAAGAGAATTGTGAACATGAATTATCCCTCTTCTCGACACCTTGAGTAGGCGAAATAAGTTCGACATTTAGAATCTTCATACAAGGTACCAGAAATTAGAAAAAAAAAACTTTTATTCTATAGGTAGAAAAATGGCGAGCTTCAATTTTTTCCTCTTATAAAGGGCTACTGTTTTCAAGAAAATAACCAAAAACCAAAATACGGAGATCCCAACACATTTTCGGGAACTTTTGATATATTAATCAGCACACTTTTCTGTATAGGATTCCGTAAAAATCTTTTATTGCAGTTTTTTATATGTTCGTGGTACATTTTAGTAGACAACATCGTTTCCGTTAATAAATTAAATTATTTTCGTTACATTTTATTTATGTTATACAATTTGAATATCAATCATTTTTCAACAAGTCGTACGGCTGATCCCGCTATAAATATACAGCGTGTCTCTTAAATAGGGGGACATGGCTTAACCACAAATTCCTGAGGCTAAAATAAGACGATTTAACCAAACTTGCTTCTACCAGAAAGTGTACCATTTAGCCAGAATTCTGCTTCAAAGTTCTTCAAGAAAAAATTAATTTTGCTTATAATAATCGGACGCTTTATTCGATTTGGTATGATAGTTTATATGGTTATAAGTAATCTTTTAAGGTGACACTTGTTATTATTAGTGAACCGCTAGTGTATGAAACTTAGGTGTCCCAACATTAATTAGACCGTAACTTTTTAATGGCAATGCCGAAAACGTGAAATTATTTTTCTTTAGAAAGATACATTCAATAGTAAACTTTTCTCTCTCTCTGTGTAATTTGTGATATCTGTTACAGTTCACACAGAAAAAAATAAAATCTGAGTGACTGCAGTGCTAAATTTTTAAAATAAATTTAATCTAGCAGTCTATCCAAATGTCTAACAAGTAATTTTTAATGACAGTAACGAGTTGTCAATCTTCACAACTTGTTTAGGAGTAAACTGAGATATGTAATCGTCTTATTTATAATAATGGTAGTAAAATATTGTTAGGCCGAACAAACGGATGTTACTAATTTTAGAATATTGCGAAGAAAATTTTTGACAACTCGTAAAACAATTGTTATATCACAAATTACACAGAGAGATAAAAGTATCTTTCTAAAGAAAAATAATTTCACGTTTTCGGCATTGCCATTAAAAAGTTACAGTCTAATTAATGTTGGGACACCTAAGTTTCATACACTAGCGGTTCACTAATAACAACAAGTATCACCTTAAAAGATGACTTATAACCATATAAACTGTCATACCAAATTTCATCCAAATCGAATTCAGCGTCCGATTATTATAAGCAAAATAAATTTTTTTTAGAAGAACTTTGAAGCAGAATTCTGGCTAAATTTCCGGTAGAAACAAGTTTTGTTAAATCGTCTTATTTTAGCCTCAGGAATCTGTGGTTAAGCCATGTCCCTCTATTTACGAGACACCTGTATATTAAACTTAATCAAAATTACATTTATTGTAATACTATAAGTTTCCATTTGATCAGGATACATATTAGGCATATTAGGTACATTAATGCATCACGAACATCGGCAATTCTAAATTAGGTTATTTCCGTGAATTGTCTAATGTATCTCATATACCCATTCCATACAATGCGCTGATAACATATTCCTTTTTAATTCCTTCCTGCAAACACCATTACCCACTCCTTTCCTTTCAGCCCTTCCTGAAACAATGCCTCTCCTGCCCCTCTCTCTCTCTCTCGCTGAATTTATGCCTTTTTGTGTTATCTCCTGATGTGCAACTAACGAGAAGAGAAGGATCAACATGAGAGAAGACAAGAGACAGTGTTAGGGTCTGTCGATGCGTGTAGTTTTATAACATGTGAGATCTAATTAGGGTAACGGATGGGGTTGTGTTACGAAAGATGGATGAGATAGGAAAAACTGAATAGAAAACGGAGATAAATTTAATGAAAGTAGATAATTATTCTTAAGCACAGATAAATTTATTGTGTTCCGTACATACCTCCTACTAATGCCAGTGGCAAGTAGTGTCAAACACGATATTTGCCGATTTTACCACCGATTTTTATTTTTACCTCTCGCTAAGAGAGGTAATGAATTCATTCTAAAAATCGCTTATCCAGATTTTAATGAATAAGCAAGTTTTAAGGTCCCTGTACAATCCGATTTTAATATTTTTACGATTATGTTTGTGTGTGTATGTGTGTGCGTGTGTGTCTAGATGTTGGAGGGACTAAAAACCAATTTAACTACGAATTCCTTAATCTTATGGGGTCCCGTGGCCGCGTGCCTGAGTATCTGGTCGCGAACCTGGGGGAACCGTGTTCGATCCCGACAGACGCCAAATATTTCCAATTTTAAATGGCACAAAAGTGACCCCCGTGGTGCACTCTCCACACCAGCTATGAGTGCCCGTGAGGTGACGCCTGGTAAGCGCCCACACGGTGAAATATATCTTCATCATTACCGATGTCTAAATGTGTTGTAGATACTGGCATACCCAGAAATGGGTAATATGCCGTGATGATATATTTATTTTATATTTATTTATTCCTTAATCTGACATTAATGGGAAGAGCTGAAAAGGTTTTGGTAACAACTGGATAACCGGAAGTAGTAGTTTCTTTAAAAAATCTTCTAAATATTATTTTTTGTAAATTTGTTATTACTAATAGTAATATAAAATTCCCTGTCTGTCCGGTACATTTAACATTTTTATTATATCTTCTATAGATTTACAGGTAGAGAATTAAATATAAAAAATAATCCGTTACCCAAATACTGCATCGAAACCATTTGAAATATTAAAATGTTTGTAATTTACAGAAAAATAGCGGTGTCAAAAAACCAGATACATTACTGAAGACTTTTCTGGGAAGTACATTTAATTTTTCTTATTTTATTACTAACAAAATATGTAGTTTAAATTATAGATACGAATATTACATACACTGTTCAAAAAAAGTATAAAAAAATTTAAAGGCATATAATACTGACATAAATGAGTCTGATTTTCAACTGTTTCCGAGATAAATGAAAAATCGAAGAAAAATCGAAAATGATAGTGATCGAACAATTGTCTGTCAGTAAATAGACTATGAGAAAATAAATTTTTATATGAAACATTTTTCTCAATTTCTAATAGTTACAAATCTCATATCTAGATATTAGTAAATGACCACGTTTTAAGGTCGCTAGAATCCATTTTTACCATTTTCACGATGATGTCTGTATGTGTATGGATTTTGTCTTCGCTCTAACTCAAATACTATCATACAGAAAATTCTGAAACCTTGTATTTCTATCCTATTCTAATATGAAAAGAAGCCATTAGATTTTGAAATGGCACTTTACCTGAAGCTCATAGTGGTTTTTCTTCAAAAAATACCATTAAATGTCATTTTTTCGAATTTTATGTCTCATGAAAATTAAAGATTATTGAATTTTCTACAGGAATACATTAATACTTTTTCTATATATTTTACAGATAAATTTAAAAATAATTTTTTTTATTAGTCGCGAAGCCTAAGATAAAAACTATTCCTTTGTTACACAGTTCATTTATCAAATGAATGTAACTGACAGTAATTGTCACTGTCAAAAAACTATCCACTTCAAATTAATAATAGTGACATTTAAAAAAAAAATAGTAAATAAAGCAATAGTTTTCTGCAATGGAACAGTTTGCAGCGTTAGTAAATACGTAGGTAGGTATGTATTTAAATTAATAAAAATTAAATAGCGGGAGGTTTTGTGTTGGCCACATCAGATTTTTTACTCAATTTTGTCAATACTAGGTAGGTACTATATGCCCTTAAATTTTTTTACACTTATGTTGAAACACCCTGTATACGCATCAGATATACCGCCAATCTCGTCAATGAATTTGAAGAATTTTGAACATTTAAAAGAGTAGAAGGTAACTTATTTACAGAATGAATTAAAAAAAATAAAAATATATTAAAAATAGATGTAATTAGAATTTTTGTGTGTGTAACAGAAATATTAAATTACAATAGGTACTTATATAGACTAATATGGAAATGGCGAGAGGTCTTGTGGTGGCCACAACAGGTTTTTAAAATTACATTTAAATTGAAATCCCTTTTTCAAAATGTAAATTGACAGCTCAAATGACACTTGTAATGTATGTGCTTATTTTTGTGTAAAATATTTAACATTTGCAAATCCTTGTGTTAATGCAATGTTTAATTTTATTTTCGATAGCTGTGAACACTGATAAGAATCTATTGCTTATTTCTTTATTTTTATGCATAATTTTATTTTTATTTTGCTGACAATTCGTGCCTTTCTGCAATTATATTTCCAGAAAGTAAATCATATCATAAATAAAAGAATCAAAAAACATTTTCGCAAATTTCTTTGCATTTTTAACCAGTATCTGCCGCCAGAGCGCAGTGAGGAATCTTGCACAATTTCTCACCAGATTTGGTTATTTTTTTGTTGAAAAATACCTCGCAGCAAGTGGCTGCATTCGCCTTCAGAGAGTCCAGGACCCGTCACCCGTGCACAGCATGCACTGGATTATTTACGACGTTGTCCTGCCGGTAGTGCAGGTACCTACTTCCCGCCAGGAATTATGCACGGCTACTGAAAAATTAACCGCTTACAGGGAATTTATAAACGAGATTTATGAATAACTTGCCAAGAGACAGCCTTGATTTAATGAAGTTATTACCATGCCAAATAAAAAAAAAATTGTCGCAGTATATGGAGGAACAGGAAGATATACTGAACGAGTACCCAGTTCATCATTATTTGTTTCATTTATTATAATAGTTGAAAGGAAGATATATTACGAGCGTATTTCGAAGAAAGGAAATAAATATATTGTCGCAGCACCTACTATATTTTAGTTATGACAGTTCTTTTTATAAACAGGTCTTTGAAGAAAATATATTTTAGTTTTACCTAGAATATCAAATACACTGCTCTACATTTGAACTGGTACACTTATATAACATGCAGTAAAAGTAAACAACCCTTCTTAGACGTTTGTCATGACTTCCTACATGATCAGGGCTGTGTTTCGGAATGCAAACAAATGCCTATCGAATAACAATTGCGATTCAATTGTTGTTTATCTGTCAAAAGTGCAGTTAATGAGCTCGCGGACGCTTATACTTTATCAAGTTTTAAGAGAATTTTTGCGAATTTCTCGAGTAAGTTTCAATCAGAGTGATTGACTGCATTTTAAAGTTGCCATTAAGGCGTTTAAGTATTGAAGAGATGAGCCAAGCTAAAATGAAGATATTGTTATTTTTGTATTAAAACATTTGAAATTCGTTATTTAAGTTTTATTGTTTTAATTCTTCGCCCTAAAAGTGTTTCCAGAACCATATACTATCAATTAAGCAATAAGGTGTTGCTCAAAAAGTAGTAAATTGTTATTTATATATGTTCTAGTAAGTGTACCAGTTTAAATGTTGAGCAGTGTATGAAAAAACTGAAAACAGAGAATCCATTATTTTATCTTTGTGATCCATCATGTCTCAATAATTAGTAGAATAAAAATATTTAATAATACACTTTAAATTATTAGTCACTGTAGGTATTAGGTGAGTATATTGTTTTCATATGAAATTTTATTTATGTTTAAGTCAATACAGTGCACAATAATTTTACGTTGGCTTCATTGTCAGATATCCCATGGCAACGACCTTTACTCCGTGAGCGATTATGCAAGCGAGCCTGAATTCAGTCCCCGAGACCCAGACCTGATATCACCACTCATGTTACGTATTTGGGGATAAGATATGAATAGCGATAACGATATGTCATAGCCAAATCATATTTATCTAAAGAAAGAAATTTATATTCAATATTATTTATATTGTATTTCTAACACATACATCTATTCATAGGGCTAGTTTATGATGAATTTAATTTATAAATTTACATTTTGAAATTATGACTTAAAATTTACAAATTTCCGTCTGGTTTATGTTAGATTTTGAAATCAGTATCTATCATGTGACTTGTAATTCCTTATTTTGACGTTTCTCCATTTCAAATTTTATATTACGATATTATTTTTTATAAGCTATGGATTTGGTAACGATAATGACCAAATTATTTTTTAAAAATAATATTGGGAATGTTTTTTACTATTGCTGATTTGTGTAATGAAGAAAGAAACAAACACTAACGTAAAACACATAGGCTCGTATAACGATCACAGTTTTTACTAAAACACTGTTTCATTGTTTAATGATAATAATAAATACTATCAAATTTATCAAAATATGATTTTAAAGCAGAATGTAGTTTGTACTCAAACAAATATTTTTATATAAATCGATCTTCTAACATAAGGGTGAAATTACAGTTTGAAATTTGAATATGACATATCTTAAAACAGCGTTGTGGTACGAGCCATAGAGTCTGTTAGGCTATGGTTATGAAATAAATAAATAAATAAATATATCATCACGGTATATTACCCATTTCTGGGTGTGCCAGTATCTACAACACATGTAGACATCGGTAATGATGACGATATATTTTACCGTGTGGGCGCTTACCAGGCGTCACCTCACGGGCACTCATAGCTGGTGTGGAGACTGCACCACAGGGGTCACTTTTGTGCCATTTAAAATTCGATATATTTGGCGTCGGTCGGAATCGAACCCGGTTCCCCCAGGTTCGCGACCAGACACTCAGGCACGCGGCCACGGGACCCCATGAACAGATTAAGATTTGTAAACGGGCATTATCATATTTTTTTTTCCAAAAATGAAATAAAACGATCATGAACAATTTATCAAGTGTACTCGTATGAGTGTGCCTTTATTTAATTCCTTGCTATCTCTCATTGTACTGAAATTACTGAAACGCAGGATGACAATCGTTTTGTCACCGGAACATAGACTGAATTATATCGCCATATTTGATGGTGCTCTCCTGTGATTGGTCGAATTAGAAATTTACATTTGGAAGTATAAAATATAGTTATATTCCAAATCTAAATTTCAAATTTCTAATCATTCATAAATCAACGTATAGGCACAGAATAAACATTTATACAGAAGCGACAGTCAGAGAGAGAAACGAAAATTAGAGAGAGAAAGAGTATGCCAACAAATTTAAAGGGCTAATCGGATAAAATCGGATTGTTTCGGCATATCTTACGATTCTTTGTTCTTTTCATTCACCGCAATTCTGTAACGAAGTTGTTAAGTCTTAGGAACGTTGCTAAAAAATATAACCAATAGAAACAAATGTAAAGGCTGTCATTTTCATGTTTTTTTCAGTGTTCGCTATTATTATTGGTTAGTTGCTATAGCAATGTTGCTAAGTTTTAACAACTTTCTTACAGAATTGGGGCGACTATCACGACGTGAACATTTTCCGTTAGGGGTCAATAATAAAAGTATATTGAGAAACACAAATTGATTTCTAATAAACTACAAATATGTTATTTTTTCAACAAACGATAGGAAAAGTCGTTATCATAAGGAAAATCATTTCACGTATTCTGGAAGAGCTGTTGTCTCAGCTTGTTACGCCCATGTATTTTAGGATTATGGCTAATTCAAGCATACCAAACACGTCTTCTCACTTTTGACATATGACATTTAGTGAACTGTTTGTGAATTTTAGAAGTGGTGTTAGTTTCTAATGAAATGGATAAAATGAAGAAAGTAGAATCGGGAGGACTTGTTTGTTCATATAAAGACTGTATAAATAGATTTAAAAAATGGAGAAAGGGAAATGTAAGTTTTTTTCATTTCCGAAAGATCTAGAAATGTAAGTTATGTAAAACGACTACCATATCATGTAAAATGTATATTCATTTAATAAATATAAGTGTAAAATGTGGCTCAAGGCCTGTGGAGGAGAAGATTTGATGGAGAAGGATATATGGGACATATTCATCGAGTCTGACGTTTGTTTCCCACATCAAAGATATAGAAAATTCTGCATGGTAATTTGTAAAATTCAGGTATTTGTTTAATAAAAATATAATTATGTGATTATTTTATCTGATTTCTTTTTAATTCGTTAATAAAATTAAAATTTTAGTACTTTTTTGTTCTAATTTTTCTTTTACCATTTAAAACAATTTAAATTTCGCGCGTAAATTTGCCAACAAATTTAAAGTTCAAGGTCATAAACGTAAAATCGCAGCAACAATGATGTCGACAAGGAGTGTCGCTTCTGTATAAATGTATTCTGTGGTATAGGTTTTAAATATGTTTATATTTTAAAATCTAAATTATAAATTGTAAGTAAACATGCCCTTATGGCCTTATACATTAAAATTTAAAATTCTGGAACAACATTAAAATCTCAATTTAGTTTTGATGTTCAGCAGTATTCATTCTGAATATTATATTTTATGCAGATATTACCCATAATATAAATTTTAGATGAATCATGCATCAAGCAGATATGAAATGAATACAGAAACTTCATGCTTTGCCAACTTAACACAATAAGAGAATAAATCCTGAAAAGGCAAACATCTATCTATATATTTCTTTGACAAACGCAGGTAGAAGTCGGCAAATACGTGAACTCAGTCTTGTCAACGGCTTTCAGGTGCTGCAGTCGCGGCATGAGTAAAAAGGCTCAGTGAAGAATCAATGGAAGAATTGTGGCGTTTGGTTTATATGCGCCAAACTGCAAACTGCAAAGATCGCAATCGGAGATAACTTTATATAGATGTGATGTGTTATGTGTTATGCTCGCTAGGAACAAAATAAGAATGTTTGTATGGGAAATCAGTTAAGAAATGTTTCAAGATATTGTTATTATTTTTTAACTTTAGTAAGTGTAAATTAATGAGTTATTTTGTTAGAAAATTTGTTTACACTGCTCAGTATAAAATTGGAGATTATGTTCTTGAAAGAGTCGACCAGTTTAAAGACTTAGGAGTTCTATTCGATACAAAACTGAAGTTTAACGAGCACATATGTACTCTAGTAAGATCTGCATATAAAAACCTGGGATTCATAATGCGTTGTTCGCAGTCGTTTACTAAAATACGTACAATAAAAAAGTTGTATTTTACTTATGTACGATCGAAATTAGAATATTGTATTCAAGTTTGGAATCCAATTTATAACAAATATGTTGATTTAATTGAATCTATCCAACGTAAATTTGCAAGATTTTTATATTTGAAACTTAATAAACAGTATCCTACTTTTGATTTTGATCACAACGTCTTACTTTGTGAACAGCATCTTTTACCTTTAGTTACTCGTAGAAAAATTCATTCCTGTATTTATCTGTACAAACTACTGCACAACAGCATCAATGACCCAGTCACTCTCGCTTCAATTTCTATATTTGTCCCTAGAATAACTTCTAGGAACACCCGTACATTTTACTGTAGTACATCACGTACAAATTATGAACAAAAATCTCCTATAAAAACTATGTGTTCTACTTTCAATACTGTCTCTAGTACTCTTGACATCTTTGGTGACTGCATGGATAAATTTAAAAGTGGCTTAATTCAGCAATTATTATTAATGCAATAAATGGAGTCTTCTGTTTAAATACTGTTTCATTTAAGCAATTATTATGTATTTGTAATTTGAAACAACATACTTCTTTATTATTTGTATTATTGGTATGTTTACATTAAGTGTTCTTTCGTGCTTGTGACATTTTTTGTTATAATTGTGTGTATTTAAAACCGACCTGTAATTGGGATCTTAGTATCATGTTGGTCTTGGTTAATTAAATAAATAAATAAATAAATAAATAAATTATTATAGCTACAGCAGTAGAGATATAGAAAATGGACTTATTTTTATTGTTATTTTGTTGTGAAATAAAGCAACAAACCTATAAGTATTTGAAGAATTTTTTTTTATGTTCAAAATTCACACTTGCATTTACCATATTTTTTTCAATTTAGGCTATAATATCGATGCTGTGTTTTTCTTTTAACTGACAGTTAAATTAACATGCTGTTTAATCGGAGATGAAAATACCGAGCCTTAAAATTTAGAAGCTAACTGATAAGTTCAAAAATGTAAATTCAGTTTAATTAATGTAATAATGTATTTGTTTGCAAGATTATTAATGAACATAGTTATCAAATTACTGCATAGCAATAAAATGGAAATACCCTTCTTGATGTACGGTAACTTCCTAGTTGCAAGTTGATAAGTTACACTGTAATATGCAAGCAGAAATGTAGATTGTGACGACGACATATTAATTTAGTTAAAACATTCTACATCAATGTTCTGTTGGATACAAATCTTGATAAATGATACATTTAACCGGGATTACTCTCGCGATATGTTACCGTGAGAAAATAATTATGAAGAAGATAAAAGGCATTTTCATTAGCAAGAAGATACATTAGTAGATTTAGATTCTTCATATTTTGGCCTAATTCATTCAGAAAAGAGAAATGTTCATGTACTCAGATTTCTCGTAATAGAGCCATTCACAAATAAATAATATATATATACAGGGTGTCCCATATAACATTACGTTCTTGAATATCTCGAAAACAATACATCGTAACAAAAAGTGTGCCGAATCAAAACCTTCATAATTTTTGGGGGAACATCAGATTCTGACAAAATGGCCCCCCGACCCCCCCCCCCCAGAGGGGCGAGAAAAGGAGTCAACTTAAAAATCTTAAATGGGACCCCCTATTTTTTTAGTGTTGGGGAGTAATATTTCTACAATTTTGTGTATTTATTGAAACAAAAAAGTCATTTTTATCAAATTATTAATAAAATATTAATCGGTTAATTTTTTTTCTAGCAAATTTACATTGCCACCTGTTGAGATTACAATAAAAAGTTTCCGAATAAAACCAAAATATTTTTTACGCTCTTTCCGAATCTGCAATAAAAAATAGGGGGTCCCATTTAAGATTTTTAAGTTGACCCCCTTTCCCGGGGGGATCGGGGGCCATTTTGTCAGAATCTGATGTTCCCCAAAAACTATGAAGGTTTTGATTCGGCACACTTTTTGCGAATATTGGCTCTCCTGTACATTTTAGAGCAAAAATACCAGAATAAATAGATGTTTAGAATTAATTTTTACTTTCAAAAAGTCTTCATTTAATGTAATAGAATATCTGTAGCACTAGATATTTAGAAAATAAAATATGACATTTTCGTCAAAAATCAGATAGCCATGGAAATAAAAGAAATAGAACAAAATCTCATTCTGACAGTTCATTTTAGTATTATTGATGTTAATTGTTATAATCATTGTGCCTACATTGTTATAGTCCATAAATTACTTTACAGTGCTTTTGTGCATTATAAAATGGATTTATTCAGTACCGAAGAATTTGTGATTTTTTTTATTATTTAAGTATTTGACTTAAATTTTAGGATAATTCATCATTTTTGATATACACTGAAATGATAGTTCATTTCGGTATTATTAATCTTATTGTTGTAATCAATATGTTTACAATGTTATAATTCAGCATTAAGTATTATGATCTTAATTGATATTTTGTTTTATTTGTTTTTTATTCCCATAGCTATCTGATATTTGGTGAAAATGTCATATTTTACTTTCTAAATATCTAGTGCTGCAGATATTCTATTGTATTAAATGATGAATTTTTAACAGTAAAAATTAAATCTAAACAACTTTTCATTCTTGTATTTTTGCTCTAAAATGTACAGGAGAGCCAATTTTCGCACATTTTTAAAATCCTATGTTAAAGTCCTATGTTCCGCGTTTCGTTGCACACCCTGTATATATATATATATATATATATATATATATATATATATATATATATATATATTTAAAATTTTGAATGGTGGCCTCTATTTTTTAGCAAAATCGGATAGAGCGTGAAAGAATAAATAGATTTTATCTAAAAAAAAAATTGTTCCTTTAGTAGATGGCGCTGCAATCAACAAAATTGTTTTCAATACATAATTTTCCGGAAACAATCAAAGCAGTGTGTGTTTGTGTGTATGTGTGTGTTTGTATGTGTGTGTGTGTGTGTGTGTGTGTGTGTGTGTATCGGTGAAGAAATCCTGATAACAATTTACCGCCGGCATTAGCATTACCCGAGACGTACCACGAGGAGGTTGCTCGGTCAGATTTACTTGAAGAAATTATTTCTTCTCATTAATAAACATTACCTTAGCTCACTAGGTGTGTAAATATCTATAATATATCTTCATAGCTCAAACAACTGCATGGAAACCAGTTGAAAAATTAAAATGTTTGCAATTAACAGAAAAATTTCAGTTTCAAAAATCCAGATATGCATGAAGTCTAGTCTGAAAAAGCTTTTCATGAAAATGGGCAATGAATCGAATGCAATGATGCTGAAAATTATAATTATGTAGTTATGATTGTATGTAGCATATGTTGTAAAATATATTTATTTTTTTTTTGCTTTAGGTGAGTGAGTACCAATTAATATTTCTCTTTGTGAACTATGCAAAATACATATTTACCTAATTGTATATATATTTACATTTTGAAATATCAACCCATTACTACACACGTTGCAAAATATATAAAACAAATAACAAAATGTACTCATTTATTTCAATTTGCGGTCACAACAAATATAGAAACAAACTCGTTCAACATAAATGAAATATATCCCACAATAAATTTATTTTGTATCAATTATTACTTGGTAGTTTTTTTGTCCTAGTTACAAATAATTACGAATTATCTGTTACCCAACAGTATTTTCCCGTTGTATGTGCTGAAATGGGTTTAAAATTTTAATTACGACTGCAATTTGCTCTGTGAATATCCATTACATCCAGATGAATAGAAAATAGACATTCACGTTCAAATATTGCGCCCGTATAAAGGTAATAAAATCTGAGCATGCGTTGTTATGATTAAACAGGTGGAATTGTTTCTCCTATGAGAATTATATGTTTTTATTGCCTTGATGCAGTTTTATGAGAACTGTAATATTACTCTTCATATTTACGTTCGTGTTTTATTGGCCTGTATATTAGTTTGCTCGAGTACACAACATTAAGTTTAATATTAATTTAGTAATTAATTATAACAGAATTTAAGTACCACGGACATTATACATTTCGCTAAACGATACAGTTTGCAGGAGATTTCATTTGATATAATGTTTACATCGTACTTCATTCTTCATCAGAGTTCAAGTTTTTTTTTTTTAAGTCTCACTTAAATTTATATTCCCCTATTTAGCATAACAAACATAATGTAATTAAAATGAATTTAATTGTAAGTATATCTATGGATAGAAATTGGCAAAACACGTTTGTATTAAACAAATAAAATATAAAATGTATTTTGCAAAAAAAGTAAGGTAAAACAAGGTATTGTTATAAAATATTAAACCTCAACTTTTTTTTCACATTACTTTAATCGAGTTATTGAATCTGATGGAACACAACAGGGGTCATACCATCGACCTTTAAACTAATGGACCAAGTGTCTCCTATTCTTTTAAGGTGGATTTATAACAAACATAGTAAACACAACATAACATAGCATAGCACAGCATAGCTCATATTTGAATTTCAAAATATGGACTTTCGTATAAGCATTTATAACTGACATAGAAAACACAGCATAACATAGCACAGCATAGCATAGCAAATTGACGAAAGTTCAATTTTTGCTATGTTTTTCGTATGTTCGTGCATGCTCGGCAAACTTCGGAATAGTTCGAGTAGATGAAAGAGATGTGAATAGTTTGTTTCCTTTTCTTTTGAGGTTATGTGTCAAACTTTGTTTGGAATTTTTTGTTTGTGTTTTGTGTTTGGTTTGCTTTATTAACATTTATCCATTATTATATAATATAACAAAAACACAAGCTAACAGCGTAAGAAACGAAACAAGAATAAAGTTAAAATTCTTAACAGGTTCTTCTTCCTACAGTTCTTCTATATGTGTTTTTCCTATGTCTTATGTCAAGTTATAAAACCCCCAAATAAAATTCTGTGTTTTGCTATGCTATGCTATGTTATGCTGTGTTTTCTATGTTTGTTATAAATCCGCCTTTATTGTTAGAATAATGCTCCAACATAAAAGGATAGAAATATATATTCTGTCCTTCAACAATACGGAAGTTCTCAGTTAAAGTATACTGCGCATGCGTTCGTACTCATTGTACATCTTTTTCAGCCATATGTAAACCCCTATACATTGCTCTCTATCACTAAATAGTTGTCAAAATATACATTTGACGTTTCGTGACTGTGTATTATTTACTTTTTTGGAGAATATTTACAATGATTTCTGTCAATACATACGTATATGTGTTGTGAGGTGTGTACGCGACAAAATAATGGGGAAACGGTGTATTTCGTGCAGTCAACAGTACGTACGCGGTTCAGCTGTGTCATTTCATATGTAAGTTCTTATTGATTATTACTTGTTCCCTATAATATAATATGTATATAATATATTGTATTAAAAATATATAATTATGCACAAAAAAAATTAAATCTATACTCTTAACGATTATGCACCAAGTATAACAAACTTATCTGACGTTAGTTGTTCTTGCTTAATAAATAAAAAATCTGATGTGATCAACACAATACCTCCAGCTATTTAATTTTTATTAATTTAAATACATACCTACATACATATTTATTAATCTTGCAAACTATATTAAGTTCCTTTGCATATATCTATTGCTTTACATGACTATTTTGTTAATGTGTAGTTGTGAACTAATATTTGACACGTATTTACTCACAGCTGTTTGATTTTTAGTGCTGCAAACATAGCAAATTTAAATCGGATCATCCTGTACATCTAATATTTATGTATGGTGGAAAATATATTATTTTACAAACCTTAATTTCATTAGAATCAATACAATCTCTTTAACACGTTTTCATTATTAATTTTAATGTAATTGCTTCCTGACAGTAACATTTGTTTAAATATGTCAAAATTGTTTTTCTACTCCCGTGCGTGAAGTGAGTACTTCACGTATCAATTTGTATGTGTGAAGTTTGATTTTTTGCACACAGTGCGTGAAGTGTTATTTCACGCACAGTGTGCATGAAGTAACATTTCACGCACCCTTCATTATTTTAAATATTACAAACTGAATTGTATTTTAATAAAATAAAGCTGTTAAACATCCGTAACGTTGGTAACCATAGTTACACAAGTCGATAATACAGAGGCTTTACGTTAAAAGAATGACAATGTGAAGAAAAAATATATTTTATTGCAAGGTCGTAGAAAAAGTATAGTATGTAATACGTGTGTGAAGCCTATTTTACATTCGGGTGGTTTGCAACACTCGCCTTTGGCTCGTGTCGCAATCTCCACCCTCATGTAAAAATTTCAGCTTCACACACTTGCCACATAATATACCATATTAAAATATTATGTTTTTGTTTGACGCATAGGCAAGATGATGTACAAAAATAAATTATTTTATACTTAAAGTTATTTACTAAATGCTATATAGTAGAATTAAATATTTTACTATTATATTTAATTTTTATTAGTAAAATTACTAAAAAAATATATTCATTGAATTTTTTGCAAGAAAAACTGTTAAAATGCTTGTAAAAGTGATACTTCCGGTTATCCGATATACACTAATAAGTAATGAGCTCTTCCCACATTAGTATAGAATGGGTATACAAAATTTCAAAATTTCCTGATTGATAGTATCTGAATAATCGTGTTCACACCCATACACACACACACACACACACACACACACACACACACACGCACACACACACATCCTTGGCGTTTTGACTTAAGTATAAATACCCATCACAATAATCCACTAAATTTAATCAGATTGAAATTTAACTCACTCAATTCTTGTCTTGTGAAATAAGCGTTGATGTTTATCATTGTAATCAAATCCGCAACGAAGAAATTTAAATCAGCACTACATAAACTGAACAAATGGCCAACAGAAAAACACCTTACAAAAAGATAAAATAAATTATCAGAATATATGTTCCAACATATTAAGAAAAAGAAGAACTAGCGATAATAAGAATTTATAATTAAAAGGAAATAAGGGGCAGCTACTCGTCAAATTCTTTTATCTGAATTTGTTAAATATTTATCGGAAATATTTAAGCAGCAGCGTGAAATATTTCGATAGAAATGTAATTTTAAATTTATAACATCAAAAGTTATCTCATTATAACTTCCTTAATTCTGTATCGACATTATCAAATACAACATATTTTATAATTTGCGTCCATTCCATAACTTGCTCAGGACAGTAACATATTACACACAACTTTCCACGATTGAAAAACTGGAAAATATCATAACAAAAACTTTTGAAGTATTTCCATTTTTTTATTTGATATATTCTAAAAAGTTTGGACAAAAAAGGGAGATACTTCATGTTAAACATTGGCTGTCTCGTGTATTCGGTTTCTTTAGGAAGTTTTCAGACCCTCCGCATTTAATATTCAAGAATATGTTTTTCTGAAAACCGCAAACTCAGAGATGCTTGCACCGAATGGTAATAAAACATTTTAATTGTAGTCTTGCTTCTTCTTTTTTCGTAATTAAAATAAAAGTCCTGCAGTTTACCGTCAGGAAGCTACAATCCTTGGCCGGGTAATTTCAATAAAATTTTATGAACTGTGTGCTGTTGGTAAACTTTGTTTCGCAAGATTTTATTGGCTTAATTTTTATTTACTTTTACATAATAAAGTATGAAGTTTATATGTTATAATTCCCAGGATTCGATTTTCACATTACTAGACCAAAAATAATAATAACCTGAATTCTTGCCAACCTAAACAGGGCACTTGAAGAAACTAGTGACATGAATAATATCTATATTATTCATATTAGACTTTAAATTTCAAAGTTGGGGACGAACTTATATGCGATTTTATTTATAAAAAATCTGTTGTAGCCAGCACAAGACCTTCCGTTAATTTGATGTATTTTCTACAAATCCCATACCAAAAGTTCATTGGAAAATATTCTATAAATCCAATAAAATTATCACATGAATATACATTATGTGTACTCATATATACTCTAAAAATGCGTATACTTACGTAACATTCTCTTTACAATCAAATAATATTACTACCAAGTTTATATCTCTACCCATTATTGAATTGAAAAGTCAATATACCCTACATTTAGATAAAATCTTCTAATTTTTCAAAAATCTAATTTTTATGTATCTAAATACTTCTCAATGTGCTGATTCCAAATTTTGAAACCGCAGGTTGATATCTCTTTTCATTCTCGAGATATTTAGATTCAAAGTTTTGCTCAAAACGGCCCATTTTTGGGTATTAACCCAAAAATGGGTCGAGATATGAATTTGGCGACAACACCATTCGATTCTACGGGCAAAATTACATAAGTACACCAATTTTCAGAATTTTTGAATACCGCATACAATCTCTAAATCAAAATAACTGAAAATGGCCAAAAATCGCAAAAATCTAAGGTGTACCCCTTCCGATTTTTTCAGATTTTGGCTATTTTCAGGGTTTTTTAAGTTTTTATTCATAAAAAATGAACCGGTTGGACAAAAATTATGAAAATTGCTATACTTATGTATTTTTGCCTGTAGAATCGAATGGTGATGTCGCCAAACTCATATCTCGACCCATTTTTGGGCTATTACCCAAAAATGGGCAGTTTTGAGCAAAACTTTAAATCTAAATATCTCGAGAACGAAACGAGATATCGACCTGCAGTTTCAAAATTTGGAATCAGCGCATTGGGAAGTATCTAGATACATGAAAATTAGATTTTTGAAAATTTTGAAGTTTTTATCTAAATGTGGGGTACATTGACTTTTGGGGCAATAATTCAAAAATGGGTAGAGATATAAACTTTCTGTATGGAATTTGTAAAAAATTCTATTGTGTTCGTGTTACTATTTTACTGGATATATAGAATCTTTTCCAATGAACTTTTAGTATGAGATTTGTACAAAATACATCAAATTAACGGAAGGTCTTGTGCTGGCCACAACAGATCTTTTTCAGTTAAAATGCGTCCATAAATATTTTATGTTGCACGTATATGCATAAAAAAGTGCAACTTTCTTTTGCAAATTCGTAGATAGTATTATATTCATTTGGATGAATTATTGAATTTTAACATTCACCTGATTTTGTATCTCAAACTTCATCCTCATGTGTAATAGTCATCCACAATCACTTTTTTACTTAGTCCTGTAATACGTAGGTATATATATAAAAATTAGATTTTTGAAAATTTTGAAGATTTTATCTAAATATGGGATATATTGACTTTTGGGGCAATAATACTAGTCGGCCTGAATCGAACCTGGTTCCTCAGGTTCGCGACCACATGCACAGGTACACGACCACTGTAAAATACTCATTTAAAATTTATATATGATTTCTGTTAATTGTTTCACCACCATTAATATAATAATAAATCCTTTCAGATAATGACTTCTGTTGAGAAATGTTAATCCCATTTTCCTTTCTGCCTGTGACAATAATGCTTGGAATATTCGCATAGATGTCTGCGTTGACAAACGACATTCGAATTCAATCAGCGTTGGCTGTGTCGGGAGTCGGGGTTCCGTTGCTGATGTCGATACCGGAACGGGAACAGGACAAAGCGGTAAATGGCGCGTTAAAACACGGATAAATGTGCTCCAGAGTAAACATATAATCCCCGCAGCAAACGGTGTCACCGGAGACAGATAGCGGGGCAAATATGGAGAGGTTATACGTATCAGATGAACATCGAGGAGATTATATACGATTTATACGATATGCGCTTTGCATCCAAAAGCTGATGCAGGCTTAAATTTTTCTCATTTTTGCAATAATGGTATTATTTTATCTACAATTAAATATGGGACAGTTTTTATCTGTGCCTGTGCGTCTGTTTGTTCGTGTGTGTCTGTGTGTGTATGTGTGACAAATTTTTCTCCCTCGATAACTCCAAAATTACAATTCTAAAAATTATGATTCTTTCGTATTCCTCTTCTTTGCATCCATATGAAGAGCTGATTAGATTTTATAAATGGGCAACCGGAAGTTCCCTTATTTAACCTTTACCCTTAATTAACTTTTGATATGGAATTTGTAAAAAATAGTATGTGTTACAATTTTACATGATATATAGAATCTTTGCCAAGGAACATTTGGTATGGGATTTGTACAAAATACATCGAATTGTCAGAAGGTCTTGTGCTGGCCACAACAGATTTTTTTTTTGTAAAAATATGAGAATTATTCTTTGTATAGAAAATGTTGAGTTTAATGTGCTACTCTTATATATTTTTGATACGGGCAATTGTTTTCAAGAAAATGGTGAAAACCTAAGTGTGCCATCTTTTTCCCAATTGGCGGTAGGTTCCCATGGTTAGATTTTCGGAAACCTTTGATATGTTTGATATGCATTTTTCTGGACAGAATTCCATTTAAAAAGCTATTCTTGCAATTTCTTTGAAGTAAAATAGTAAATTTTTTTAACTTTTTCGCTTCTAACATTCAATTTTACTTCACAATATCGTACAAGAATTCATAAAAAGCACATACACATCAATTTGCTATCAAAATGGACAACAAACTAGTTGTCCTACCCAGAAGAACTAATAATAATTTTCACAAATATTACCTGATTTCTGAGTACATTTTTTTATTTTACATTATTTTTATCATACAAAATCTCCTATTTTTAAAATTACATTTCAATTTTTGTATAAATAGATGTTTATTTCGTAGAATTTTGATATACTTAATATATTTCCATATATTTTTGTCTAGATTCCTTTTAGCTTTTTTAATGTTTTTATTTTAAAAATTAATAACTCTTTTATCTAGTTATACTCTTAATCTATATTTTACTATAAATCATATGTATTTATTAACTAAAACTTTTTCACTCAACATTTTTCAATATAGAGTTTTGTCTTTTATGTTCCGTGTGTACTGTACCGCGAAATAGTGGTAGCAGACCATTTTTGATTCTGGTTGCTTTTAACAATTGCATCGTCTTCTATTCGACTTGGTCTAGCATCTAAAAATGCATTGAATTCTACGAAATTTTCATGCAGAAATATTTTCCTATCAATTCCTTGAATTTATTTTCTGTTATCGTTTATTTTTTAAAAAAATAAATGTCATTTTGGAAAAAGTGTATGATATTAAATATATTTCTTATTTCTGGTACCTTGAGAGATACAAAATGAAGGACTTTTGTCGCCTATCCAAGGCGATGTCGAGAAAAGGGAACAACACACTTTCACTTTTTCCTTTTTATTATTTACTTGGACGTTTCGGAGGTCCAAAGACCCCCATCTTTGAGCATATACATTGTTAGGCTACAATATTTTCTGTCATTATATAGTTTTATACATATTATTCAAAAAAATTGTCTAAGTTTCACATTTCTTTACTTATTTTGATAAGATGTGTTGTCTCACAAAACCCTGCATATTTGAAATGGAGAGCAATTAAATAACGAGATTTATTTTTTCTGGCTTGCCTGTAAATTTGATAACATTGCAGGCTGTCTTATTAATTTGTGATTTTCCTTCCATCCAATGTTAAAATTTCAAGATAATTAGGCAAACCGTTCGGCAGTAGCCTTTGATTGAAGTTAACTACTTTCTCGTACTTCGCCGGAATTATGTTAGTGTCAACATGAAATTCTGAAACTTAAAAAATCCGCTACAGAAATGTACGAATTGTTGAAGAATGTTTATGGTGATGAGGGTCTACCTAGTACTCAAGTTTTCGAGCAGTTTAGAAGATTTAAAGAAGGAAGGAAAGAGATCGGAGATGATTAACGCCTCGACCGTTGTTTTTATCGAAATGCGAGTAATTGTTCACATGGATTGGGTGCCTGAGGGGTATTTTGTTAACCAAGCATATTACAAGAAGGTTTTGATAACCCTTCATGCACGGGTGAGAAGAAAATGACTGAAATGTGATGGATTCTCCATGAAAACAACGCGCCGGAACAAAACGTCCTGTCCGTCAAGACATTTTTGACGAAATACAAAATCACCGTGTTGGTACATCAACCGTACTCACTTGAAATAGTGCCATGTGACTAGCTTTTATTCCCAAATTGTAATTCTGCGTTAAAAGGCACTAAATTTGTGGCCGAGATGTAGTTATAGAAAAGCGGCAGAGCTTATGAACAACCTAACAAAAGAGGTCTGCCGGCATTAGAGATGCATTCGGGCCTGGTCGGGCCGGGCTTTGAGGTTTGGATCGACTCGGCCCGAAAATAAAAATAACCGGCCCGACTCGAAGATCGACTCGACAAAAAATTAACTAACCTGGCTCGAAAATTGACTCGAAATCGGTCCGGGCTTCGGGCCGGGCCGGGCCAAAGCTCGAAATTGGGTGCATCCGGCATTCCTAATGTTGATTTTTATGTTAAAGTTAAATGTTTAACTTTTTTCGTGTCAAACTTATAAAAAACCTCTACATTCTTATAAATTTCAACATTAGTTAACATAAGTAGTTAAAAAAGAGACCCTTCTAGTGTAAGTTTGTAATAAAAATTACAGAACTACGTGTATTTAACACTTTGTTTACCAAAGCCCTTCGAAAATTTAAAAAACTTTTTCACAAATTTTATATAGATAATATAATTTACATAAGGATTTTTTATCTAACTTAATTTTTGCTCAAAAATAGGAACAATAATCACTTTTATTTAAGTATACGAGTAATAACAAAAATAATAGCAACATCACAATATAATTATTATGCTTTAATGAATAACCTTGAATTCTTGAAGTAAAATAATACATTTTTATTTATTAATATGTGAAGTTTGTTGTTATTAAATCATTTTGATCCTTTTTAAATTCATCCATTTTCATTAAAATATTAAGGAAACTGTACATTTGATTGAACTATAAGATTTTTCGGGCCGGCCCGAAAAGCTCGGATTTTCGGGCCGGGCCAAAATCAAAAATCCGACTCGCCTCGATTTTTGAAAATGATTAGCCCAATTCGGCCGGATAAAAAATATCTTCGGCCCGGCTCAATGATCGACTCGAAATCGAGGCGGGCTTCGGGCCGGGCCGGGCCAAAGCTCGAAATCGAGTGCATCTCTAGCCGACATTGCTTCCACAATGGAATATTCGCATCGGGCGGTGTAGGGTTCGGGGAGGAGAGAACACTGAAGGTGGCAATATTTGTTTTGTGTAATTTTATACATTGTCAATGTTCTAAGATCAATCTTGTTATTAAATTGCCAGACCTCGTATAATCTGAGGAAATCCCGAAAGCATTCTAGTATGTAAATGGAATCCATGTCAGCACGAAATTTTGGAAGAAACATTAATGTATGTAAATACACTTAAGCATACAAGTTTCACTAGCTCTGTTTAGCAAGTGGTATCATGTAAGTTACAATTGAAACAAACAGGTGCTAATACAGTTGTGCATAATTTGCAACAAAGTCCTGGGTTGGATAATAATTTCTCTCGTATATCGTATACTCTAATACCAGTGAAGCTGGCAGACATGCATGCAGGTATATGCACTGCAAGTGCATTAATATGCGATTCTGCTCAGAGCAAGTTCACGTTTTGCCGGTCGAATTTACATTATATAAATAATTCACAGCGCAATTCAATTAAACCCGTAATAGTTTGTAAAGCAGCGACCGTTGATTTTATGAAATATTTAGCGAAAGTGAAATATTGCGTCATATGCAATTATTGGAACCACTGGCGAATGGGCAAATTATGTTGCTGTTTATTAATAATCAGGAAAATATTTAATTTTGTGGTCTAATAATGGATACTAATTTATTCAATAGGAAAAACTTGTAATGCATTATTATATAAAGGGTCATTAAAATGTTTCGATAAATTTCAATATATTAATCTACACATTCAAGCAAAGTAAAAAATCAATACAGAGTACTATACCGTTAGTATTTTTTAACATGAAACATTGGGTTTGTATATCCATGGTTACGACTTGATATTTGATTGACAGCAATGTATTTGCCCGTTCCATTTAAAATGAAACATAGGGAACGAATCTGACAGAAGAATTATATTTAAATATTGTAAGAAATTTAGCGGAATCAGAAAACTACTCGAGAACACTAAACATATTTCGGGCACAAGGTGCACACAGTATTTTTTCTACATCTAAATTTAATTTTTAGAAAACAGGTATAATTTTTTAAACAAAAT
Organism: Ophonus ardosiacus; assembly: GCA_943142095.1. NCBI lineage: Eukaryota > Metazoa > Arthropoda > Insecta > Coleoptera > Carabidae > Ophonus > Ophonus ardosiacus. Next base: position 52,165,499 of record OW964828.1, on the reverse strand, counting down.
TAACCTCTAATGACATCTTGTCAATATGACAGATAACCGTTGAATTTTCCTATAAGTTATGATATGACATTTGATTGACAGCAATGTATTTGTCTGTCTCATTTAAAATGACACATGGGGAATGAATTTGACAGAAGTATTATATTTAACTATTGTAAGAAATTTAGCCGAGTCAGGAAACCACTTGGGCACAAGGTGCACACTATATTTTTTTTACAACTAATTTTAATTTAGAATGCAGATATAATTATTTAAACAAAATTAACCTCTATTGACTTCTTATCAAATGTCAAATTCGTTCCCTATGTTTCATTTTAAATGGAACGGGCAAATACACTGCTGTAAATCAAATGTCAAGTCGTAACCATGGATATGACAAACCCAATGTTTCACGTTAAAAAATACTCACGGTATAAATCCAATAAAATTATAACACGAACATGCACTATGTAAATTGCACTTGACACTGACATCTGTTAATTAGAATTATTTGAATATATTTTCATGATTATAGCAAAGCTGGATGATTTATGAAAGTTAATCTCTTTATAATTCTTTAACTCTATCTATGGAATATGAAGAAAAATGTATAATCAAACCACATAGAAAATAATATATTCTTTCATATTGATAAAATGTCAAAAAATGATATTTAACTGCGTTTTTTTCAAGAAACAAATGAGGGAACTTCTGGTTGACCAATTATAACTAAAATCTAATTAGCTCTTCATATGGACGTAATGGAGGAATACGAAAGAATTATACTAGTAAACTAGTATACTAGTAAAATTGTATTTTAGGGACCCTAAAACGTACTTATTCATTAAAAACTCACCACTGAATTTTTTACAAAAGATAATACCTTCCTTACCTAAAGGTGACGGAAGTTAAAGGAAAGTAATTGAGTATTATACGTATTTTATATACAAAAGAAAACAACAGTTCATTTAACGAAATACATAAACCCTTTTTAGGTACTGATACAAAAATAAAAATATATACCATAATTTAAATGAATAATAAAATTAGGGTGTTTTAGAATTTTAAATATACCTAATTAGTTATAGGTATTGCAAAAAATGTTTTGAAGTAGCTAAATACTCATCTATATTCTACTATATCACATTATTATAACTGTTGCATGGAAAAAGCACATTATTACGTTTTATTCATTTTAATATCATTGAATAGCTACTTTTACATATATAAAAACTATCACGTTTTCTACTAGGTATGTACATTAGTTTATTTACATAAATATAAAATATTCACACACATAATATCCATTCCTTGAAATACTTTATTAGAATCACCGTTAGTATCGCAAATAATTTCTAATGGTAATTCAATCATTTCATATTCAAGGCTGCGAATAGCTGGCCATGATCAAGACAGTGCAAAAACAGTCGCCTACCTACTACCGCTATATAGATCACGTTTTAATGTGTACGTTTCATACAAAGAATTGATTATGTAGCATAATGAAAAAAGTTGCTAATATGGGATTTTTGTAATATCTAACAGCCCGATTCTCAAAAAAGTTTAAGCTAATAAAATAAGGCAATCATTTACAATAAGGAAAGTAAAAAATGCTTAGATTAGATTGAAGCAATAGCTCAAGAAGAATGGAAAATATCAATAAATTCAAATTTAAAAAATATAATCGGTATTTATTGAGTAGTACTGTAAGTAAAAAGTGTACATTTTATTATTTTTTGTTATGGTGGAGGACCCCATTGTGGCGACTGTAGGAAAAATATTGTGTTTCGAGCGCTAATGGACAGTATCGATGTGGTGTTAGACAAACATCAAGTTCAGCTAGACACATTTTAAAATGATCCTCATCAAATATTTCCTCAATCTTAATTTTTGCAGTAATATTGTCAAATGAAAAATTTAACCTCCAAATTGTTATAAGATATTGACGCACATGTATGTGCATAACGCAAATTTATAAATTGGTTCTAAAGTGAACAGACCGTGGACGTAGAGCATACAATTAATTTTTCTATAACTGTTATTTTTAGTTATTTTTTATACAAGACGATAAAATTGTATTTTATCGACGAGCGGAAAGTTTATTCACGAGCGATTTTAAAGAGCAAAAATTAGAATAACCTATTATAAATTAAATTATTTAAGAACAATTTAAAAATCTCAGTAGCGTGGTAGTTATAGAATTTGTTTGAAAACAAATTCATTTTTTTCATGTTTATACAATTGAAGTTATATACAGTGTGTCCCATTTAGAGGTGCCACCATTGGGATCTCGAGAACTATAAGAGATGCGATGTCGGTTAAATGGAACTTTTTGTGCGCCTTTGGGAGGTCATCTCAGATGTACTTTTATTTTTCCAAAAATACTCATAGGGCACTAGATAATGACGAAAAACTGAATATTGTTGATTTTTTCTTTTTCAAATAACTTCTAATCTATTAATAATTGAGAAAAAAGTTTCAAATATAAAAGATAGATATTTTTATTAACTAATCAGTGACGTGCGAAATAAATTTTTATATCCGTAAATTTTTGAGATATAACACAAACTTATATTTTTTTAAATGGAACCCATATCTGATTTTAGTCTCAAAAAATAAATATTTTTTTCTCTTTTCAACGATGTAAGGGTTATTATGTTTCATATTTGTTTTGCCTTCAAAATTATTATTTTTTCCTTATTTTGTATTAAATTTATAATTATTTTGAAAATATTGGTAGATTTCTATTTGGAAATACTCCTTGTATTTAAATAATTTATTTCGTTAAAAATTTTTGCTCAAAACTCGTATCAAATTAATTTTTATAAAATTTTGTATCAGGTCGGCCTTGGCCCATCATAGTGTAATTTGTAATTATGAGTCTAGAATGAAAATATTAAGTAATAAAGGCATAAAACAAATTATTTTGATCAAATACAATATAATTAATAAAAATAATAATGTTTTTTTGGGAAATAATAAGAAAATTCAGGAAAATAAAGAGAAAAATTAAATTTTAGGAGCAAAACAAATATAATACATAATAACCCTTACATCAATGAAAAGAGAAAAAAATAATTATTTTTTTTAGACTAAAATCAGATATGGTTTCCATTAAAAAAAATAAGTTTGTGTTATATCTCGAAAATTTACGGATATAAAAATTTATTTCGTACGCCACTGGTTAGTTAATAAAAATATCTATCTTTTATATTTGAAACGTTTTTCTCAATTACTAATAGTTTAGAAGTTATTTAAGAAAGAAAAAATCAACAATATTCAGTTTTTCGACATTATCTAGTGCCCTATAAGAATTTTTGGAAAAACAAAAGCACATCTGAGATGGCCTCCAAAAGGCGCACAAAAAGTTCCATTTAACCGACATCGTATCTCTTATAGTTCTCGAAATCCCAATGGTGGCACCTCTAAATGGGACACACTGTATAATATGAATCGCTAAAATGTATAATGTGTTTTATTTAAATAAAAATTAAAGTTCTTTATCTACCCTTGCTGTTAAAGTATTATTTTATCTACCCTTGCGGTTAAAATGTCACTTAGTCAACTATTTCGAGTTGAACAAAGCACACTTTAAAATCTGCTATAGAAAAAAAGTATTTTTATGAATTTATATTTTTATCGTTTTTATATAAAGTATTCGTACTTATTGTTATTGAAAATAAATTACAGTTTTCTGAAAGTATAATATTTTCAAGGAATTCTACAAATTTGTAACATTTGATAAGACAGACCTTTCGGCAATTCAGTTGCACATACGAAACCTTGATACAGACACATGTCAAATTTTGAAAAGTTTTATTTTTAGGAAAGTGTGGGTTTCTCGTTTTAATATGTAATTATTTCATTATATTTGCATTAGTGTAGGTATGAGGAACATTCTATATTGCAAAATTTTATTTGCATATTGGTAAAAAATAACAATGAAAATATTTATAATTGTTTGATAATTATGTTTTAACTATAACGAAATGCATTCTATGCTGTTACTCAAGCGATGTTTTTATTGAAATTTGCATCATTTTGTATGATTCATTTATTTACTCATAGTTTATAGCCAATGAGCAAACACTAAACGAAACAAGAAAGTGTCAGTCTTTACAGTTGTTTCTATTGGTTAAAATTTATTATTATTAAACTATTGGTCTAAAAAATAATCATTTAAATTAATACTGGTTACATTTTAAAAAAGGAATAGCAATAGTTATAAGCAAAGGAGCTTAGGCTGTGTCCGATGTCGCATTTTGGCATTTAGTATTTAGGATTTATGTCTTCTTCACATAAATACACCTCCGAATAACACACTAGTGATAACCATTGGTTTGTATGGCAACACTTTAGAACAACAAAAATCAATTATACAATTCGATTCAATTTGATGCTTGAGAGTAAATGTTAATATTATATTTCACAAAATAGAAGCTAAGAAGCTATTCTTTGACAGAAAATTTGACGTTTTGTATAAATTATAGCAACAAACATGATTTGTTTAATTAGTGCGCGTCAACTTCAAGGCATAGTGTGCTCCAGCAAAACCCTAAAATCTAATTCCTAAAATCCTAAATAATCACTAGATTTAGGGCATATAAATTTAGGATGTAGATATTAGGGTGATAAAAGTGCAACATCGGACACAGCCTTACTATAGTTTGCAGGATTAGTAAATATGTAGGAATATATTTAAATTAATAAAAATTAAATAGCCGGAGGTACAGTGTTGGCCACACCAGATTTTTATATTAGGTAATTACGAATATTGTGTACATCACGTAAAAATCACATGTTTCAATTTAGAAATATTAATATTTCCAAATTGAAAAATGTGGTTTCAACAATTAATTGTTGATTTTAAAATACGAAAGTGTAACATGCGTATTTTGTGAAAATCGTTGTAGATGAAACAGAATTTCCCAACTCCAAGAAAGATTTACACTTATGTACTAATTATTTTGTGAGAGTTATTTTATATTATTATTAGCTTATGGTACGTATTACATAAATAAATAAATAAATAAATAAATATATCATCACGGCATATTACCCATTTCTGAGTGTGCCACAATCTGCTTTATCGCAGATATCGGTAATGATGATGACATATTTGTACCGTGCGGGCGCTTACCAGGCGTCACCTCACGGGCACTCATAGCTGGCGTGGAGAGTGCACAACAGTGGTCACTTTTGTGCCATTTAAAATTGGAAATATTTGGCGTCAGTCGGGATCGAACCCGGTTCCCCAGGTTCGCGACCAGACACTCAGGCACGCGGCCACGGGACCCCATACGTATTACATACACAAAGAAAATATGAATATACAGGGTGTTAAAAAATAAGTGTAACAAATTATAAGGGTATATAGTACTGACCAAAATGAGTTAAAAAAGCTTAATCAACATTGGTTCGATCTTCAATTGTTTTTGACAAAGAGGCCATTTTGTATTAGAATCGAAGAAAAACAGACAAAGATAGAAAATGAACAAAATTTTGTCTATGTCAGTAAATAGACCGTAAAAAAAAAACAATAAAATTTTATATGAAACATTTTTTTGACTAATAGTTATTTAAAAACTAAATATTGACCAAGATCGCTACAACATTTGTCAAATTATTCGATTTTTTTGGAAAACAAGAACACATTTAAGATGACCTATGAAAGGTAAACAAAAAGTCTCATTTAATCTTACAGTTTTTGAGATAGCAGGGGTAAACCCAGAAAAAACTCATTTTTCACTGCCTTATATCTCGGAAACAGTGTTGCCAACCGTTTTTTTTTTTTTAGGAATTTCCCTTTTCCGTCTGAAAAAATTCACTTTTTCTGACAAAAATTCCCTCAATTTTTTTTTTTTTTCATGTTACTATTCAAAAGTGAATAAGGAAGGAATAGGGATAATAGACAAAGTATTTTTTTTTACGATAGCGAACTATAACTTATGTTTATTTTTATTAATATTTACAAGAAGAAATATTCTTAATATCCCTATACATCATTTCACTTAAAAAAATAGTGTTGAGAAGATTATCCAATCAAAAAAACAAGATCAAACTACACATATCTTCCTGTCACTATTTTCTTACTTGAAATAAAGTATATACGCATGCGTTTTAGTTGAGCGGTTGCGGTTGTGGTTGCGTTGGTTTTGTGTATGTGAAAAAGTCAGAAAAGTGATAATTCACATACCTACGTGTACATATTTAAATTTGTGCATTTGGATTAGATCTAATTGAATACAAATATTATTTAAACATAAATTCATATAATTATAAATTGTTACAAAGTTGTAAAAATTCCCTCATTTTTAATTTTATTCCATTTTTCTCTTTTTCACTATTTTTGGTAAAAATTCCCACGAAAAGGGAAATTTCCCACGAGTTGGTAACACTGCTCGGAAACTATTGAAGATCGGACCCACGTTGATTAAACTTTTATTACTCATTTTGGTCAGTACTATCATTCAATAAAATCTGGATCTCATAATTTATGACACTTATTTTTTAACATCTTGTATAATAATATTTTAATAAAGCAAAAGATCCATTGTAAGTCCACTTCAAGTTTGTCCAAGCTTTTGTAGCTTATGGAATTACTTGAAACAAATGTTCTATTGTTCCCGGGAATGCTCGAATTTGGCATTCATTTACAATGTGGTTGATTATTTGTTCTTTAGCTCCGCGATCACATTTTGAATCTGACCGCAAACCCCATTTGTATAATGAAGTTCCAAACGTACTTTCTATTAATTTGTAAGATTCAATAAGCGAAACTTATAATAACCCATAGAATGAATTCTTGGAAAAATAACAAAGATCTGTTCCATTTTTTAAATAATATGAAAGTCAAGCAATAATGATAATAATTGTACCTGAAACGTATAACCAGTTTGTGATTTTATTTTGTAATATTGTAATAGTCGTCTGTATATGATCTTAGCAGTCGTACGGATATAAAGGTTGAAAAAATACATAAAAGTATGACCTGAAAAGAGTGAAACTTAATTGAACACTGACCTTTCGAACTTACTATCAGTACTTACCTATAAAATTTTACTATCTTTCTAAGTATAGAACTGAATAAAAAGATATAATTTACTTTATCTATATAGTTTTATGTTGATCATAGTTCTAGAAATTGAGAAATTGAGAATCTCGATAACCCGACCCGCGACCCGGGTTGATTTTAAGTCGAGTCGACTTTTTACCTCTCGCTAAGAGAGGTATTGGATTCATGCTAAAATTCGCATATCCAGATTTTATTGAATAAGCACGATTTGAAGTTCCTAGAATCCGACTATAACATTTTAAAAATGTGTGTGTGTGTGTGTATGTGTGTGTGTATGTGTCTATGTATGTGTGTCTGGATGTTGGAGGGACGATTCCTCAAAAACTATAAGACTTAACTATAGAAATTTTTTTCTATATATAATTTTTTGGAAATTTTTGTTATTACAAATATTGAAGAACAAAATTCTCCATCAAATACACTTAAAATTTTTATTATATCTTGTATAGATTTAGAGATAAAGACACTATAATATATACAATATTCTAATCGCAGAGGCTAAGGCACTAAGGAAACCACTTGACAAATTCAAATGTTTATAACATAGTTTGTAAATGACATATGTCAGTGTCAAAAATCAACAGTTTTAGTGACATTCTGATAGATTTTTCTGGGAAGTATATTTAATCTTTCTTATTCTTGGCCGCGTGCCTGAGTGTCTGGTTGCGAACCTGGAGAAACCGGATTCGATCCCGACAGACGCCAAATATTTCCAATTTTAAATGTGACCCCTGTGGTGCACTCTCCACACCAGCTATGAGTGGCAGTGAGGTGACCCCCTGGTAAGCGCCCACACGGTAAAATATATCGTCAACATTACCGACGTCTACATGTGTTGTAATACTGGCACACCCAGAAATGGGTAATATGCCGTGATGATATATTTATTTATTTATTTTTATATAGGTAAAATGTATATATCCATCAGAAATACCGCCAATCTGGTTAATGAATTGGAAGAATCTCTGACAAATAGGAACTTCCTCATACAATAAAAAATAGATATAATTAGAATTATAAGTGTGCAGAAGACATGTTAAATATAATAAAAAACAATATTTGGGTAAAGTTCTGTAATTTTTTTTGTTATAAATCAACGGTTCGATAGCGAAGTGCCATACAATACTTATATAGCCTTATATACAACAGATTTTTTAAAAGTAGTGTTGGCATTTTTTTTCCGACTCAGAACGAGGTCATTTACGACATGCGATTTTTAGCAAGATCCCTATACCTCTCTTACCAAGGGTAGCGGGAGGTAAAAATGATTGCAATTAATGTCTCTGTATTTTTATGCTAATTACATTTACAAGTAATTATCAATTCTATATCTATTCTCTTATTCATTTTCATATTCAATGTCAGTAGTCCAAGCAGATAATTAATACTAATTTCAGATCATTAAATCTGCGTCAGAATTTTGCTCACTCCTCACTCCCATTCGAGACATTTAAAAATTAATTTTTAATGAACAATATGGCCTCGTTCATATTCTCCTGGCGGTATACGAGTAGGTAGCGTATATATATTATTTACATTAGTAATGTGTAGATAATAATTAAAAGTTGCAATAATAAACAAGAAAATTTATGCAAATTATAGATGAAAATATAAGGATTTCAATAAATTATTTAATGTTATGCATGAGATAGTTTATTATTAATTAAGTACGAATTTTTGTATAATATACTGACCTGATTAATTTGCAAAAATGTGATGGAGTCAGCAACGATTGCATTGGTATCATAACTGAGTTATGAAATTTAATTAATAACAATATTATGAACACGTAAATAATTATTATAAATTGGATTATTATTCCTGGATTTATTTTATTGTGTAATTATACGAATTTGTAGAAATGAATTATTTTGGTCAAATTATTTGGCAAATTAATTTCATGCACAGATTTTCAAATAAATAATATCGTCATCATTACCGATGTCTACATGTGTTGTAGATACTGGCACACCCAGAAATGGGTAATATGCCGTGATGATATATTTATATTTACGTAACAAGACCTGAAAGTGATACTTTACTGGGTGAGCAAGCATATTCCAGAGCGAGCCGTAGGCGAGCTTTGGAAGCTTGTGAGCCCAGTATAGACACTTTCAGGTCATGTTAGGTACAATATTTTTTTTGCAATCTTGAAAAAAGAATAAAAAAGTATTATTTTATTTTTTACTGCGAGCAAATAAGATATAAATAAACAACTGCTTTCCGGTCTAAATAGTGATCAGAAAGAGCTCATTTTCTGAGCGATCGCGAAAAAATAAATATACACTGCATATTACCCGTTTCTGAGTGTGCCACAATCTGCTTTATCGCAGATATCGATAATGATGATGACATATTTGTACAGTGCGGGCGCTTACCAGTCGTCACCTCACAGGCACTTATTGCTGCCGTGGAGAGTGCACCACAGGGGTCACCTTTGTGCCATTTAAAATTCAAAACATTTCGCGTCGGTCGGGATCGAACCCGGTTTCCCAGGTTCGCGACCAGACACTCAGGCACGCGGCCACGGGACCCCATACAGATTTTCAAAATTAAACATTTTATAATAAATAACAAATTTTTAATACTACTTAATATCATTTAATTGTGTAGTCGCTAGTACTTTTGTATAATTCATAAAATCAAAAGAAAATGAAAACAGAAATTGATTAAATTGTCAAATTCCTACTAGTACTTCCAATTTATGCACTAATGATGCCGTTTGATGTTCGACGAAACCTTTGCGATGAAACAAACAAGACATGTTATTCCAGAAAATTCTGTTTCTATTAATACTAATTGTGGAAGCCTGTTAATAATTATAAGCAGGGCATCGAACCCGCCAAAAACTGGGTTCGGTTTAGGTTTAGGTTAATTCGTTTTTTGAAAGATGGGTTCGGGTGCGGTTCTGGTTCAAGCATTAATAAAATTTGCGGTTTTGTTCGCGGTTCAGGTTCGAAATAATGTAAAATGAGAGCAGGAATTTACGCAAAACGCAACAAGAAACGAACACAATATTCAAGAAAAGTCAGCCCAGACAGCAACGCAGACGCCTAAGACGTCGATTATCGGATGTATTTACTTTTCGAACTAAAAATTAACCTGAACCGGAGTTGAACCCCGAACCTGAATTTTAATACTCGGTTCGGTTTCGACTCAGGTTCAATTAAAAATATATCGGAGGTTCGGTTCTCGGCTTGGGTTCCCTAAAATGTTACGGTTTCGTTCCGGTTTTGGTTCGGTTCAGGTTCGGGTTCGATGCCCTGATTATAAGGGTGAGAATAGCAATTACTTAGATTGGTGACGTTTTCGGAACGTTGTGTACCTTTTGGTTATCTGAATATAATCATAGCAGTCGTAGAATAAATGATGATCAGAATTTAACACTTTTTGTTTTAATAAATTAATTAAACCACATGATATGGCACAGTTTTTAGTCCAGAAAAAAAATTGAAAATTAATTATCTACTCACAACATAATAAGGAAAAACAACAAAAACCAATCATAATTAATTTTGAAAAAAAACTGGAACAGATACTCCTACTTGCAAAATTTTTAAATGAATCTACGCTATAAAGGAACTCCGCGCATATTTATTCATAGCACAGGAATTTTAGAAAAAGTTGCAGGGAATATGAAAACAAACTAAACTAGTTTCGCCTACATAAAGAACATATAAATAAGTTTGCTAATTAACTTGCACTAGCGTAATATCAAACGAAATTAGTTCAAAGTTCATAATTAATACTCAAAGGAAAATTGAAGCAATTTTTAATAAAATTATAACTTTGCACATGCTAGGTTTCCGACAATGGGTTGCTTGGGTTGTGAATAAGTTCTCTTTGTTCTATTTTTAATCTAGAAGTTCGGTTGTTTAAATTGAATATCACTTTTTCATTTTTATTCCATTACCTTCGTCACCTATAGGTAAGGAAGGTATTGTCTTTGGTCAAAAAATTCGGTGGTCAGTTTTTAATGAATAAGCACGTTTTAGGGTTACTACTATACGAATTTACTGTTTTTAAGATGATGTCTGTTTGTGTGTGTGTGTGTGTGTGTGTGTGTGTGTGTGTGTGTCCGTGTGTGTGTGTGTGTGTGTGTGTGTGTGAGACAATTTTTTCTCCGACGATAACTCCAATACTACAATCCTAAAAATTATAATTCTTTCGTAATCCTCTTCTTTACATCAATATGAAGAGGTGATTAGATTTTGGTTATAATTGATCCACCGGAAGTACCCTTATTTGAAGTTTTTAACAGTTTTTCTTTAAAAAACGCAGTTAAATATTGTTTTTTGACATTTTGTTATTATATCTATTAAAGAAAATATTCTTCTCTATATAGTTTGATTATACATTTTCCTTCATATTCAATAGATGTAGATTTAAAGCATTATAAAGAAATTAATTTTCAAAAATTAGTCAGCTTTGCTATTTATCATGGAAACAGCTGATGCTGATATATTAAAAAAAATTCTAATTCACAGATGTCAGTTGCAAGTGCAAAACCAAATATGGAAAGTGTAGGATCACAAAATTGGTATGTCATAATGCTCCTCGCAAGTGACACGCAGAGAAAGGCCAAAGAGAAAATGGAAGGACTGTATCGCAGAAGACTGAAAGGAATGCCTGTGTCAAGAAGATGTGTTGGACAGGAATGAGTGGAAGAAAAGAGGAAACAGCTACCTCTAATAAAATAGGGGAAGCTGAAGAATAAGAAGAAGTGTCAAGTGCATTTTACTTAGTGTATGTTTATGTTATAATTTTATTGGATTTGTAGAATAGAAATAGTATGTGTTCGTGTTTGATATTACATAATATTATATAGAATCTGTTACAAGGACCTTTTGGTATAAGATTTGTACAAAATACATCGAATTGACGGAAGGTTTTGTGCTGGCCACAACAGATTTTTTTTCGGTTATTGAGAGCAATAATAATTATAAGAATGTATATGAGGGGTTGTATGACGTTATGAGAGCTGTTGTGTTTCTAACATTCCAGGTTCGATTCTAACTGAAGTCAAATTTAAAAATTAGTTTTCATCTGGCATCCTCTGCTTGACAATTTTGAGCGTCCGTATGATGATATACAGATATACTGTCCTTGCCAAAATTTGTCAATTAGTGCAACTTGACACACCCAGAAATAGGAAATGACAATAATCCATGATATTTAAATATTTATTTATAAAAATACAAATTAATTTTCTACTACTAATAAAAACTAAATTTACATATATAATTATTTATTCTTGATGCATAATAAGATAGTTAAAGCCATTATTGTTTATGTTTATAGACGAACAAATGTTTCATTTTTATATATCATATTCCTGTTAATGTCTGATTCATATCTAATAGGATGCAAATAAAAGTTGTCTTTGCTGCTCTGAAAGTATCAGATAAAAATGTTAATTTACAAAAATTTAAATACGAATACCTGCAGTAGTTTTAAACATTTTAGGTGAAATGTATCTTCCACTAAGATCTGTATTTCATCAGACCTACCACGTAGAAAAATACTGATAAAAAGAAAAATGATATAAGTACCTACTTCATATTTATGTTTCTATTTCAAATGATGTTTATGTTTATTAATATGAATATTTTGAAAGATAATCAAAGGACAATATTCTTGTTGAAGTTATATATATTGATGCTACAGCATTTGATACTACTCGTAGTGCGTATTCTGCGCCCAAGTAATTAATATCTCCGTAGGCAGGCGGCGTAGTAATTGGCCGAGTTTGATTTCACTTGTTTATTGAGATGCCGATGAAATAGTTGCGCGGGAAATTAATGTTTTTGTCAAAGGCCACTGGGATATTAACCAACTTCAAATAACAATTCGTTTGATGGAATTGACGGAGCGAACTTTACCTGTTCCAATCTAACTATATATGAAATGTAAGGAGTAATTGCTTATAGCTATAAATATACACTATGTGGAACTACATTTCTATATAAGGACGAAACTAATAGAAAACTAGGTTGCTAGGTTTTAAAAATACTGCTAGTGAGTTACAAAATTTGTTTGACTTTCTGTAATTTTGACACTTTAGAGTTGACTTTTCACTGTCAACAAATTTATGTTAGCGAAGATGTCATCCGAGATCATCACAAGATTTATATCCGGAAAACGTTCCGAATAGACTCGTGCTGCCTCTCTGGCGTTAAGTCCACATTCTCCGAAAATTATAATCATTTCTAAGTAATCAGCGGCTGAATACATGGTAAGAATTTGCCTTTTTTTATTCACCTTGTCAAATTTGACACTGACATTTTTCGAAAACTACAGTCGCCCACACATTTTAAAGAAGATTTGATTTGTATAAAACCATAGTAACGTAAAATTACGGCAAACACACGTTAAAGGTGTAGGTCTTTGATTGGTCAATTTTAAGACATCTTTTCTCTAATATCTTTTAAGCTAGATTTTTTTTCTTCGAAATTACACATCCGAGTGCAGTCTCGTGTTTCCTCATTCGCTCTGGGGCGCGAGTTGTAAGACATCCTGTATATTATATGTATGGCTAGAAAATTCGTATAATTTTATTTTCAGTTTATTGCACTTTGCCAAATTCTTAAAATTGACGAAAATATTGATAACAGGCATTAGGCTTTGTACCACAGAAAATAAAAGTGTAAATATTGGATACGTAGAAAATACTGCTTAAATAAATGCGACATCGTTCGGCAGAGCTGAAATGCAAAGCCGATGCCGTAGGGACTTGGCGACACACCTTTACGCATTTATATTTTATCAAAATTATAAGAAAAATTTGTCAAAATTTGTTGGAACTTGAAAAAATTTTCATTTTATTTTAAGCAGTTGTAGTTAAAGAAAAATTACAGGTGATAAAGAATATATTAAGTACTTTTGTTGAATGTCTCAAATTCGATTTTATGTTTTACATATCTTACCCAAAAAATTCAGATAAATTATTCATTTTTAACTGAAAAGTGCTTGTTTCCAACTTGATGTACCATACGACATTTAGGTATTAGGGATCGTATCGACAATTAATCATTTGTAAACCTCTTTAGACAATTCATCAACAACAAAGAATGTAATACATGAGAATATGAGAAACAGAAATAAGATTCCCTTCTTTTAGAATTTAAACTCTTTGTCAAAATTTTAGTTTTATGAATCTATATTCCGAAGACGAAAATTCACAAATTTCTAAGTTCTAAAGGTATAATTATGCTATACAAAAGTAAAATTCCCATAGGGTCATTACAAATTTTCGGCACGAACTTCTTCCTAATTAGGATTTTATCACTACTTTCAATTTTATCTGATAGAAAACTGCAAAGCATTGTTTAGTATTCCCCCTATAATTACACCAAGAACGTAATTTTGGACTAGACCTTACTAATTTGTATTCACTCGAACAAGAAAACGTCGAAACTAAGAAATAAATCACTTAGTAGAGATAAGTACAATTGTTTTCTTCAATTAGATAGTTCCCAACATGAAAACAGTTGAAGAGTTTGACAACGCTCACGTTTTACTTATCACGTGACGCGAACTTCAACTGTTTTCCATGGCCAACTGCTGGCCGCTCCCTTGCATAGTTATATACATAGTTGCATGGCTTGCTAGATAATGTAGCACAGTTCTCTTGTTTATTGAGAATTCAAACAGAATATTTGAAGAGTTGGTAATTTGATTACACCAGTCCAAGTACAGACCAGATAGGCAGAAAGTTCCCATGAAATATGTAAATTAACTACTGGGACATTTAGTTTGTTACAAGTTTTGGAAACTAAACTGGAGTATGTTAATTTGTAGTGGATTTATGAACGTTCAGAGAATACGAGTACTTACTGATTGGGAAATTTATAGGCTTAAAGTGTTGTAGACACTTTCCTTAACTTTAATTTTTAAAGTGTATTTCCCAATCCTCTTATCTCCTACTCTCCTAGACCAAAAAACTACTTCGGAGATATATCTCATATTTTATGAAACACTTTTGTTTTTGTTACATTTCAGCTACTGCAAACTACAAAAGACGTCGAGCTTGTAGTCGGCTCTGAAACACTCGAAATGAAAGGTAATGGCTATTGTTTATAAAATTTATTAAAATAATTAAACCTAATGAGTATTTACTGCTATTTTCATATCTGTTTTATATTAGTATAAATTCAATATGAAAATTCTCTTATAGCAAGCACTAATGGCCAGATGCACAACTTATAATTAATGTCTTAATTACATGTTAACAAAAAAAGGTGCGTATCGAAACTTTGATAGTAATATTTAATTCATTTGACATTTCTTTCGATACGATATTGTCAATTTAACCTATGGTCAACAATGCAACTGGCCATAAAAGAATCATAGCAGACATCGATGATTTTGGAAAATTAAATTTCCTTCTGATACTAATGTCACATACAGTATTGGCCACAAAGATATTTCTCTGAAGTGAACATAAGAATATTGAAAATAAATTACATAAAGAATAACCTCTTAAAATAAGTTTATTTTATGTTAAAATAATTTATATTAAATTTATAGAATTTATTTAATTTGCATAATTCTTACTTTTGTCTGGACATAAAAATAGCAACTACATAATGAATGTCTTTATTTTCTCAATTTCAACGTTTATATCGTATAATTGTTTAAAAAATATAAATTAGAACTTCAAAATTATGGGTCGTAATAAGACTTTGACTAAAGAATTTCGCAATTTAATAATTAAATCATATGAAAATGGTGCTTCGCGGAATAAAATGTCGAAGAACTTTAATTTGCATAAATCTACAAAAGCACGAATAATAATCCATTTTCGAAGGAAGGGTAATATTGAGCTTTCTACAATTTCTAGTAGACAAAAAAAAAAAAAAACAAGCGACAGAATGATAAAACACATATCGTTAAAAATCCGTTGTTATCATCAAAGAAAATTTTAGGCTGTATACTAAGTAATGTTAAAGATAAAATATCTTCAAGACGAATATTAGTTGCCGGAGAACTTTATAGTAGTCGGCCTGCAAAGAAACCACTTCTTTCGAAGAAGAACGTGAAGGCCCGATTATTTTTTTGCAGAAAATCATGTAAACTGGACAACTGACATGTGGAAAAGAGTATTATTTAGTGATGAACTAAGATTAATTGATAGAAATGTAATAACAAAATTCATGATGAAACGAGAAGAAGTAATAAATTCTCGTGGTTCCGGTTATTACACTAAATATTAGAAAATTTAGTTTTTATATTAATTTTATAAGAGTTGCTATTTTTATTTTTACGTCCAAATAAAAATTTTTTTTTGCACATAAATCAATTTTTAAGAATAAAAGAAGTATTTCGAACTTTCATTGTCTTTATTTTTTTGAGTTGCACAAAGTTTCGATTGATAAAATCTCCAATTGTTATCAAGTGAATCAATTTTTGTTAATATAATGCAAATTATTTTAATGTAAATTAAACTTGGTTCAAGACACTAATACTGCAGTAATTTATTTCTGAAATTCCAGTTTTTACATTAGAGCAATTGAATTTTTTTTAAGTTGCTATCTTTATGGCCAACACTGTAAGTTGTTACCTTGACGCAGGACTAAGAGCAATAAACAAAAAGGTGGTATTATTAAAACTGGAGTTTTGAAAATTTTGAATTCTTTAATCAAATATTGGGTGTCTATAAATCATGCCAAATATGATTTTAGGTTTATTTAAAACAAGTGCAGGCGTGCCGAGATTAAAAAAAATGGTGCTAATTAACTTTGATGCCAAACCTTAATTATCTCTGGTTTTCAGAATCTTTGTTTTAATCAGTGAAAAATTTATTATGTATGTTGTAAACATACTTATCAGTGGACAGTTGTAATTCTCACTCTTACTTTTCCCAGAAAAACAGGATTTTTTTTTGTTAAAAAAGAAATAACAAGAAATAACTTGCACAGCTGAACTCGAATGACTCGGCATTACATTGTCTGGCAGCAGAAAATTCGGCGTTAAGCCTCATTCACAGCTCCGAAAATAAGAAATATAAATAAAATTATAAATAAGAGTTTATGGTTGGTGTTCACAGCTTCGAAAATAAAACGTAAATTAACATCAACTGTCATTTAATATATTCATAATTAACAAGCAATAATAACAACTTCACAGGTAACTTTTAATACCGTGAGTATTTTTTAACGTGAAACATTGGGTTTGTCATATCCATGGTTACGATTTGACATTTGATTGATAGCAATGTATATGCCCGTTCCATTTAAAATGAAACATAGGGAACGAATTTGACATTTGATAAGACGTCATTAGAGGTTAATTTTGTTTAAACAATTATACCTTCATTCTAAATTAAAATTAGTTCTAGAAAAAATGTAGTGTGCACCTTATACCCGAGTGGTTTTCTGACTCGGCTAAATTTCTTACAATATTTAAATATAATACTTCTGTCAAATTCATTCCCCATGTGTCATTTTAAATGAGACAGGCAAATACATTGCTGTCAATAAAATGTCAAATCATAACTTATAGGAAAATTCAACGGTTTTCTGTCATATTGACAAGATGTCATTAGAGGTTAATTTTGTTTAAATAATTATACCTGTTTTCTAAAAATTATATTTAGATGTAGAAAAAATACTGTGTGCACCTTGTGCCCGAAATATGTTTAGTTCTCTCGAGTGGTTTTCTGACTCCGCTAAATTTCTTACAATATTTAAATATAATTTCTGTCAGATTCGTTCCCTATGTTTAATTTTAAATGGAACGAGCAAATATATTGCTGTCAATCAAATATCAAGTGAAACCATGGATATGATAAACCCAATGTTTCATGTTAAAAAATACTCACGGTATGTACAAGTACTGTACGCCATCTGTACTGTAATCATATATGCGAACCTTTGTCTTAAGACAGCTTTTTAAAATTATATTTAAATTGAAATCCTTTTGCCAGAAGATAGATTGACTGGAGTAAAAAGTGCCTTATTTCACTTATAGGATTTGACGAACTCGCCTGCGGCACGTTCGGTCAAATTTTCCTATTCGTGAAATAAGACTATACTTTTTACACTAGTTGCATAAATAATTATTTCGACAGCTGTGAACACTTTCATAAAATCTATTGTTTATATTGTTACCTATTTTTATTTTATGTACAATTTTATTTTTTCCTCTCGCTACGAGAGGTATTGGATTCATGCTAAAATTCGCATATCCAGATTTTATTGAATAAACACGATTTAAGGTTCCTAGAATCCGATTATAACATTTTTAAAATAATGTGTGTGTGTGGGATGTGTGTATGTGTGTATGTATGTTTGGATGTTGTAGGGACGATTCCTCAAAAACTATAAGACTTAAAAATTATTTAACTGCAGTTTCTTCAATGTGACATTCCTGGGAAGAGCTGAAAAGGTTTTGGTAACAATTGAATAACCGGAAGTAGTAGTTTCTTAGAAAAATACTTCTAAATATAATTTTTGGGAGATTTTTTTATTAAATATTGAAGAACATAAAATTCTCCATCTAATACACTTAAAATTCATATTATATCTTGTATAGATTTAGAGATAAAGACACTATAATTTATAAATAAATATATCATCACGGCATATTACGCATTTCTGGGTGTGCCAGTATCTACAACACATGTAGACATCGGTAATGATGACGATATATTTTACCGTGTGGGCGCTTACCAGGCGTCACCTCACGGGCACTCATAGCTGGTGTGGAGAGTGCACCACAGGGGTCTTTTGTGCCATTTAAAATTGGAAATATTTGGCGTCCGTCGGGATCGAACCTAGTCCCGTGGCCGCGTGCCTAAGTGTCTGGTCGCGAACCTAGGGGAACCAGGTTTCACTATAATTTATAGAGTAAACTAATCGCAGAGGCTAAGGCACTAAGGAAACCAGTTGACAAATTCCAATGTTTATAACATAGTTTGTAAATGACACATGTCATTGTCAAATATCAACAGTTTTAGTGACATTCTGATAGCTTTTTTTCTGGGAAGTATATTTAATCTTTCTTATTGTTTTATTAATGAAATATTTGAAATTATAGGTAAAATGCATATATCCATCAGAAATACCGCCAATCTGGTTAATGAATTGGAAGAATCTCTGACATTTAGAAACTTCCTCATACAATGAAAAATAGATATAATTAGAATTATATGTGTGCAGAAGACATGTTAAATACAATAAAAAACAATATTTGAGTAAAGTTCTGTAATATTTTGTTAGAAAACTACGGTTCGAAAGCGAAGTGCAATACAATACTTATATAGCCTAATATGGAAATGGCGAGAGGTCTTGTGCTGGCCACAACAGATTTTTATTTTCGGAGCTGTGAATGAGGCTTTACATATGTTGCCAAAAACATCCCAACTCAATTGTATTCAGTAGGTTAGATTATGTTAGCTTTGATTAGGTTATGTTAGTTGGAACTCTGATGTATTAACTTTGATTAGGTAGAGTTATAGTCAAGTATTCAGTGAGACATTTATTTCACATTCTTATTCTTATTTTTCGCAGAAAAACAAGAAACCTTATTTATAGAAATTCCGAGAAATAATAAAGAAAAGACACTTGTTAATTTGATTCATTTGACCATATTTTTCCCTACATTACATAGTTCGTACTATTTATATTCCCTTGACATTTCATTTATAAATGTCTCTCCACAAAGCAACAATCGCGCCTAGAAAACTTCGAGATGCAGATAACTCTCCCGCACTTTTAAAACGACTGTGAATGCAGAAAAGTTAGACGCTCGTAGTATCGTTTGTTCTTATGCATGTCAGACAACACGGTGAGAACTGTTTAGTTAAGTGATGTGAAGATGAAGTGAAAATGTTTGCAACTTTTAAATGTGCATCACTTTTGTTTTATTCTGTTTATGAATTTGTACTAAGTTAAGGATTTATGTCATGGAGCAGTCAAGAAACTCGTTATGTGTGAAATGTTGTACTTTGTATCTGAAGTGCATTTCTGTAGAGATCTTAGAGTTGTACTCTAGCTAATTACATTTACTAGTAGAGTATACACAAAGATAATGTCTTAATAAAATAACTAGTTCCTTTGCCTTATTGCAAGGGTATAGTAGAACAGTAGACAATAGCTACCATGTCGAGATGGCATCGTTATATGAACAACGACAGAATAAGCAAAATGTAAAGATGTTATATATTATATATGTACAGTAAAATAAATATAAAATATCTGTTATGGCTAGCGTAATACCCCTCGTTATTTCCGTTTTGTTAGATACGTATCGAATTTAACATTTCTTGTATACACAAATAATTCCTATTATATCTATTCTTTCATTCTATGAAGAATTTTGTCCTACTCTTTTAAAATGGTCAAGATGGTTCCAATTCATAGCCGGGATTAGCAATATATCCTAAGGATATATATATATATATATATATATATATATATATATATATATATATAAATAAAGGGTTGCCATTTAAGATTTAAATGTTGAGAGTGGTGGGGGTAAGATAATTGAATTAAAAAAAAACAAAAATATTAATAAAATGTGGCCCCCGAGATGTTAAAATATTTAGCGAAAACCCGGGTATGTCTATCATAATTCGTTTCAAAAGTTATTAAGGGTGGATCGTCTTAAGCGCGCCACTCTGTATATATATACAGAGAATTTATTTTAAAATGTAACATTATGGTTCCTCACTTCCATAGTTACTCATTGTTGTCAAAAATGACAGCAATGTAATATTGTCCATTTTAAAATGCAACATTAAAAATAGCATTGCAGGACAGGAGATACCTCCAGAAAACATCACAAATGGTGTCAATTCTTATTATGACCGACTAGAAATATTGCCTCAGTGTGAATGGGGGTATTTTTTTTAAACATTTATTACATGAAAGTTATGAATTTTTGTAAGCTAATGTTTGTTGAGATGCGCAACATTCATGTTTTGATTTTTTGTTAATCGCATGTAGGCTAATTTATTGGAAATTAGTTTGGATAACACAAAATTACATATTTTGTATGTTGCATTTTAAAATGGACAAATATTACATTGCTGTCATTTTTTGACAATAGTGAGTAACCATGGAAATGATTGACCAATATTTTGCATGTTAAAATAAATTCCCTGTTACAATTTTAAATATTTAATTAATAATAATTCAAAAAGAAATATGAAATGAACTTCCCAAAAAAAAAGCTTTCAATAATGTCAGTAGAACTGTTGAATATTGACACTGACAATTACAAACATTTGAATATGACAACTGGTTTCCTTGGTGTTGTCAAGATTGTGGGATTTATTGCAACGGATTATTCTAGTATAAAGAATTTCATTATCTTCAATTTTCAAAAAATAATATTTAGAATTTTTTTTAAATAAACTTCTAGGTACTTCTGGTTGTCCTGTTCTCCAGTTGTTAATAAAATCTTTTCAGCTCTTCCCGTTAATGTCAGTCATAAGTATTACAGTTACAATCGTCCTTCCACCATTTGGACACACACACATACACACACAATAGCATCAACATAAAAATTTTAAATCGGAGTCTAGGGACCTTAAAACGTGTCCATTATATTATTTTTTATCTTTCGCTAGGAGAGGTATTGGCTTCATTCTAAAAATCGCATATTCGTATTTTAGTGAATAAGCACGTTTTAAGGTCCTTAGAAGCCGATTATAACAAATCTTTCTCACTCTCTCTCTCTCTCTCTCTCTCTCTCTCTGTGTGTGTGTGTGTGTGTGTGTGTGTGTGTGCGCGCGCGTGTGTGTGTGTGTGTGTATGTAGGAGCGACGATTCCTTTAATTATGAATTCTTCAATCTAACATTAATAGGAAGAGCTGAAAATATTTTGATAATAATTGGACAATCGGAAGTAATAGTTTCTTAAAACAATCTTCTAAAAATAATTGTTAGAAAATGTTTGTTATTACAAATATTGTTTTCCGGTATACAATATTAGTCAAAATTTAGCAATAGATTATAAATCGTAATATATTTATGATTTTATTTTAAATTTAATTAGTGAGATGTATCCTACATCGTTATTTGGAATTTACGTAATTAACGGAAATTGAAAAATATTTTTTTTTGAATTGTTAACTATGTTTCTACATGAAACCATGTACTCCTCTATGCTTTTAATAGGTATTTTTTATTTCCACAGACAGAAAATGTAATTTATTTATCATACGGTTGCTTTGAAAGTTTTTAGTTAATACCACGTGCAAAAAGTTTTACTTTTATTTGAAATTTACGTATTTATGAAAGCATATGCATTCACTGTTACAAAACGTTTTTAAAATTCATAATTTTATTACCGCAGGAGGAATGTTTCATTGTGCGTATTACAAATACTTTTCTTTTTTAAAGCAAACCGTTCGATATCAAAATTTGGCCAAGTCAACCAAACGATTAAGATTTCACTTCTCTCGAGTTTACTTTCCGTGAGATTTATTGCAAGAATTTTAATATTCCGCATCTGTGAGATTCTTTCTTGTCTGTCCTAGTGAAATATTATAGCAATTATGTCTTTTCAAACGTTTCAATATATTAAATTAGGACACTTATTTGAAATGATATCACCCTTGTTCCTGCAGATAGAATTTCTCAATATTACTGCATAGATTTATTTCAAGAGACGAGACTGGAGCAAGAACAAGGTAATGCTTTGATGTTTGCAAGAAGGAATCATCTAAGAGATGAATAAATAGTAATATATAAGATGTTGAAAGCAAATTATACAAAATGGATGCTTCGTTTACAAACAGTAGAAATGCATTAATAGTTCTTGAGAATATTAATAAAATGTAAAAATTGTATAAATGTCAAAAAATTTAATATGAAATAAATTTATTACATACTGTTGAAGTACGTAGTAATAATAATATAAATATACGGATTCTTATATACGGTAAAGTTATAATACAGAGAATTTATTTTAACATGCAACATATGGCGAATCACTTCCATGGTTACTCACTATTGTCAAAAAATGACAGCAATGTAATATTTGTCCATTTTAAAATGCAACATTATAAATAGAACTGCAGCACAGGAGATACCTCCAGAACACATCACAAATGGTGATAATTTTTATTACGACCGACTGGAATTTTGCCTCAGTGTAAATGGAGGTATTTTTTAACATGTATTACATGAAAGATGAATTTTTGTAAGCTAAAGTTTGTTAAGATGTGTAACATTCATATTTTGATTTTTTTGTTAATCGTAGGTAGGCTAATTTATTGGAAATTAGTTTTGATAATACAAAACTACAAATTTTGTATGTTGCATTTTAAAATGGACAAATATTATACCTATTGCTGTCATTTTTTGACAATAGTGAGTAACTATGGAAGTGATTGACAATATGTTGCATGATAAAATAAATTCCCTGTAGTATTTTATTTATACCGTGAGTATTTTTTAATGTGAAACATTGAGTTTGTCATATCCATGGTTACGGCTTGACATTTGAATGACAGCAGTGTATTTGCTTGTCCCATTTAAAATGAAACATAGGGTATGAATTTGACATTTAACAAGACGTCAATAGAGGTTAATGTACAATTTTTTCAAATAAACGAGTTATTTACGGTTAAAAATTAAAATTTTGTAAACTATTTTATTAGTTTTTTAATCAAGTAAGCCATGAAAACAATTGATTCTTTGTTTGTTTGACGTTTAATAATTTCTCCCGTAAAGTTCTATGTGTTTAATAATGTTTAATAACTTTACAAATGAAGAAAAGTTAGATATGATCGTGCTATACGGAAAGTTATATCTAGACACGTAGACTACGTAGAACGGTCGGCTCTCTTTCCAAAAGAGTTTAAATGTGCGAATAATAATTTTATAAAAGACAATTGTTTCCATAGTTTACTTGACCTAAACTAATAACATAATTTTTATCTTTAAACGTAAATAACTCGTTTATTTGAAAAAATTGTACATAAACAATATTACCTTATTGGAAAGAGAAAAAAATACTCTTTCCAATAAGAAAATAAAAAATATATATGTAGTTCCATTTAAAAAATAAATATTGTCCCAAATTTTGGGAACCGCTGACACAATTTTTATTTTGTCTACATGACCAATTTTCTAATATAAAATGGCACAATTTTGCTAATTTAACCAACCTCGTATCTCTTCTAATAAAAAAGTTACCAATAGTGAGCAAGCTTTTTGAGACACCTTGTATATTATCAAAATAAAACTTAAATTCTTATTTAACCTTAAAATGTTGCTGCGTAAACCGCTCTCGTTAAGTTTAACTTAAAATATATTCCCAATAATTCTAATTCGTCTACTTTAACGACTCAACATGAAAAACCCTATTATTTATTTACATTTACACTTCTGACAAACATTAACAAAGATGAGACTTATTTATTTCCATTCAGGAAAATAACGACATGATCGATAGATGCCTCAGAATGCTTCAGGTCGTTCTGCTGAACTTAATTGTTTCTAACAGTGTCTTAAACTCTTGTTAACTCTTCTGTAATGATTTTGAAGATGTAGAACGAAGTTTGACGTTGATAATCACAAGCAGACGTGAATATTTTTCAATCATTCCAATTGGAGAACT
Organism: Ophonus ardosiacus; assembly: GCA_943142095.1. Taxonomy (NCBI): domain Eukaryota; kingdom Metazoa; phylum Arthropoda; class Insecta; order Coleoptera; family Carabidae; genus Ophonus; species Ophonus ardosiacus. The sequence goes on along the minus strand of OW964828.1, from coordinate 52,140,868 downwards.
AAAGATTTATTGCTGAGATTTTTGTAATTTAATATATCATCCGACAATCACAATTACTGCCAACAAAAATTTGTATAAATGTGTTTTCTTAAACGAAGGTTTCAGATATTAAGATTCCCCATTACCTGGTCAGTACACTCCAAGAAATTCTGTTTAAAATAAACAGTAAAATCGGTTTATATATGTCCACACCAAGTTGTGTAAATTTAACCACTTAAAAATTTGTTGATATAAAAGTATACGTTGAAGTGGTCCAAAATTGAATACAAATTTTTCGTAACATACCACAAACTAACATATTTTAACTATGTAATGATATTACAAGATACATACATATATGAATGTACGAATGCATGTTCAAAGATCTCATTTACAGAACACATTTTACATAGAATAAATGATGATATAGTACTTACCAGGTAATGGGAAATCTTCATACTTGATCCTGATGCCTTCGATAAAGAAAACACATTTACACAAATTTTTGTATTTTACTATAAATATTAGTTTGTATCATTTAATACACAAAACACAGAAATATAGGTACACCCGAACAGTTCGAAATATACAAACAAACTGACTATCGTGCGTTTTTAACTTGTTTTATTTGGAATATGACAGCACTGATCAGAGCACAGAACGAAATTATTACTATAAATAGTGTAAAATTTTTATAAATTATTTAACACTACAATTTTTAATATATATTATTATTTGCAGTTACCAAGCCGGTTTTAGACAGCTAAAATGTTCTATAGATGAGATCTTTGAACATATTGTTTTATTTATAATACATACATTCATGGTATATGTATGTATCTTGTAACATCATTGCATAGTTAAAATATATTACTTGGTGCTATGCTACGAAATATTAAATTTTGAACCATTTCAACGTGTACTTTTATATAAAATTTGTAAGTGATTAAATTTTCGCAACTTGGTGTGGACCTATATAAACCAATTTAGTGTTTATTTTAAACAGAATATCTTGGAGTGTATGGTTATTTTCTTCGTCCTTGCGGTCTCGGCAACTAAGTTCCATATTCGTGAAAAAAGGTAGAATTTTATTAACTTGATACATAAATAACTATTTTCTTAAACAACAGTATCGTCCATTCAGTTTTCTTTTTTTCGATGGTACAGTCAGTTTTATATCATTTTGTTTACAGGAAACTCATTATTGAAAATTACTGTCGTGTTTCCTTGGATATAAATAGTTAGTATATAAAAGAAAATAAAACTGAGTTGAAATTTAATTCCACATAATTTATATTTAACTGAAATACCTATCGAGATTAGTGATAAATACGGCCAGTACGCTAGGTAAGAAGACCCCCTGCAGATCTTTATATACCCTCTATTAATGGCTTCCACGGCCCTAGGTCTTATATATTTGCGTCTGTTATACATAGTAGGCCAATCATTTAAGACTTTAGCTTGGGTATTTTAGGGACAAAGTTAAATGCTACACGGTTGGTAGTATGTACTTTTAGTGTACATTAGTATCCCAAATATACTGATGTTTCCTAATGGAGTAACCGCCCCCTATTCATAAAAAATGCCGGCTGATCACTTTTTTACTTCTCGCTAAGAGAGGTGTTGGATTCATGCTAAAATTCGCAAATCCAAATTTTATTGAATAAGCACAATTTAAGGTTCCTAGAATCCGATTATAACATTTTTAAAATGTCTGTGTGTGTATGTGTGCGTGTGTGTGTGTGTGTGCGGATGTGTTTATTTAACTGCAGTTTCCTCAATCTGATATTCCTGGGAAGAGCTGAAAAGGTTTTGGTAACAATTGGACGACCGAAAGTAGTAGTTTCTTAGAAAAATTCTTTTAAATATATTTTTTTGGATATTTTTGTTATGACAAATATTGAAGATCAAAATTCTCCATCTAATACACTTAAAAATTTTATTATATCTTGTATAATTTAGAGATAAAGACATTATAATATATATATATATATATATATATATATATATATATATATATATATATATAATATTCTAATCGCAGAGGCTAAGGCACTAAGGAAACCACTTGAGTTTTTTCTGGGAAGTATATTTAATCTTTCTTATTGTCTATTTGAATTATAGGTAAAATGCATATATCTAACAGAAATACCGCCAATCTGATTAATGAATTGGAAGAATCTCTGAAATTTAGGAATTTCCTCATTCAATGAAAAATAGATATAATTAGAATTATATGTGTGCAGAAGACATGTTAAATATAATCAAAAACCATATTTGGGTAAAGTTCTGTGATATTTTGTTACAAAACGACGGTTCAATAGCGAAATGCAATACAATACTTATATAGCCTAATATGGAAATGGTGAGAGGTCTTGTGCTGGCCACAACAGATTTTTATAAAATATTTTTCTGTGAGTTTAATTTAGCTTCTGAGAGAATAATTTAAACGGCATTACATCCACAAAATATATGGCTTTTAACAAGATATCTTATTTAGAAATAGGATTATTAATATATATTTCGAGTAAATAAATAAAAATGGCAAAACTTTTTTTTGTTTTTCAAGTTATCTTTGTAACGAAGATTATAAAAAAGTACTTATTATAAAAAAAATATCATGCTTCTTGGAAATGTTTACGAAATTTTTTGGCGAATAAACATAAATAAATTGTTCCTTTATAATAATTACATTCTTTTGATCATATTCCCATTGTAATTATTGTGATATATCGTTCATTAAAAACTAATTGATACATTATGTTTAAACAGTTACAATTGCTTTTTATGTCCTATGGCTAAAAAGTAAACAAATGAAATTAATTATACACAAACAATAACACAATAAATGTAACATTGTATGTTCGTAGTTCTCATACAGTGGTATTTGCAAACTAAAATTCATATTTGTAAATGTCACATTAATTAAAATAGGTCATTTTAAAAAATAATTACAACGTTTGTAGGGGTAACATGAAACTGCATTTCTTTTTGTTTAAAAAGCTTTTAGTATGAAATTTCATAATAATTGTTTTAAATTTTAAGGGAAATATTAATACCTACATAACATTGCGTAAATGCGTTGTTAATCATGTGTGCTATAAATTAGTCTTCTCAAATTTCTTAAAAAATTAATGTGTTAAAATGGCATTACAAGCGTCTTATTTTAATTAATTAAATTTTCGTATTATTTATATTTGTATTTTTATTACATAGCGGAAGTAATATTATTATAATAAATATGCCAGAATTTTATTTTTAATATATATGAAACAGTATAACCGTAAACAGAAATACATATATTATTATGACAAATAAATAATTAAATAAATAATTTTCTAGAATTGTTTTGAGAAAAATTTTAAAAATTAGTTGGAAAAGCTAATAAAATTGATTTCGTAACTATTGTTAGAGAAATACGGAATGCAACTAAAACCACAGAGATTTTAAACATTTTTAAATGTGTATAAATTAATTTTATTAATTTAAAGTAAAATCCCAATAAATTTTACATATGTACTTGAAAAGCTAAAAAATATAGTCTAACTAAAGCCATTACGATTCGTTTATAAAATGCATGTTTATATTGTAACTCGAATATTGTGAAAGAAAGAAAAAAAAGATCTTATTAAGGTCAAGTTATTTTTTATCTATAATAAACCTTTGTCAAATCAGCCAAAAGTTAAATTCATGAAATTTATTTTTTTATTATCTTCTTTTTGTATTAATTAACTCTAAAAAGGGTTGCCTCTTCTAAGTTTTTGCTTCCTTATTGGACGTTTCGTCGCTTCTCTCCTCCAATTTTAAAATTATTTTGTTCGTAACTCAAAAACAAATGAAAATATCAAAAATGTTTTTATACACCTAAATTTGTCTCAAACAGTTGGTGTATTAATTATTAGTAGCGTGCATAAAAAAGTTTTTCTTATCGTTTTAAAAAAGCATTTATATCCATCCTTATTGCACACTCTTCATGCCATTGCAAATGAGAGAGATAAATGTATGTCAATTTGCTAATTCGTTCGTGATATATAGGTGAACTTGATCGGATTTCTTTATACAGAAAAAAAAACATCTAAATTGTAGTTAAATTAACTAAATAAATTCGTTATTTTTCAGCCTACTATGTTTCATTAAAATATCTAACTTGATTTAGTTAAATTTTCTAAATTTGTTTAACAAAAAAATAGTAAAATTAAATATAAAATTTGATGAAATGATTACATTTCTATCTTAATTCGTATTGAACTAAATATAAATAAAGAAATTAAGTAATATGCATTTAAATATTCTATTTAATTACCTAATTCATTAGATAAATTCCCGAAAATTGTAGGGCAAAAATAATGAAGCCAAAATATATTAAAATTAAATTAAATAAGTAATTAAAGTTATCTATTTCAATTTAGTTAAAATGCTAAAGTAAGATTTGTAAATTATACTAAGACTGTGTCTCATGTTGCACTTTTATCACCCTAATATCTAAATCCTAAATTTTAATGCTTTAAATCTAGTGATTATTTAGGATTTTAGGAATTACATTTTAGGGTTTTGCAGGAGCACACTATGGCTTGAAGTTGACGCGCACTAATTAAACAAATCATGTTCGTTGCTATAATTTGTGCAAAACGCCAAATTTACTGTCAAAGAATAGCTTCTTAGCTTCTGTTTTATGAAATTAATATTTACTCTCAACATCAAATTGAATCGAATTGTATAATTCATTTTTGTTGTTCTAAAGTGTTGCCATACAAACCAATGGATATCAGTAGTGTGCCATTCGGACTTGTATTTATTGGAAAAAGACCTAAATCCTAAAATCTAAATGTCATATTGCGACATCGGACACAGCCTAAATTATTAGACATATTGTCTAATAAAATAATATCTAAATATAATTAGATAAAATTTCAATTCTTTTTTTCCTGTGTAAAATTAAACTCAGTATTTTTACTAAGTCAACATTATAGAACAATAATAACAATTGTAATTCATCTGGAATTCATCTAGTAACTGTAACTTTTTTATATTTAATAAATTCTTGTTACACTTATTTTTTTAACCTCTCAAAAGGATTATAAATCCGAATTACAGACTAGGTTCTCATACACAAACATCCATGCCTTAGTGGGATTCGAGCCCAGAACCCCGATCACATCATGACTAAGAGGCGTTGCTCTAACCATTGAGCCACCGGAGCTGACATCATCTCTGATTAAAATGCTATTTTCATGAAAAGCTATCAAATATCTGTGTTCTTTTCGTGACTTGTAACTTGTATATGTTTCTCGTTAACAAATTCAAGTTTCATATTGGAAAACACAGCTAATCAAGTCATCGATTATATCTCGGATTTTTGATAAAAAGACGGCGAACCATAACGTAATCCTGGAAAATGCTTCCCGATGATTGATTTTCTTTTTCGTCGCAGGACGGCCGAGGCAGTAACAAAGCTGCCTCTTGCATGAGTACCTGGTGTTATTGATGGCGTCATCGTGAATGTACAAGAATCGCTGAACTTGAGGACCGGTTTTACCTTAATACTCTGAATTGGGTCACTGAGGGCTTAGCTCTGTCGATATGTTGCGGAAAAGTGACAATAAGTAGTTGGAACACAAGTAAGAAGATTTATGCTAAAAATAGAAATATACAAAAGTATTTTGCTTTATTTCCCATGGTGATAATAAGTGGCTTTATGAAAGTATATGACGCTGGGGAAGATAAAGAAGAAAATATTTTCTAGAAACAAGGACGAAATATTATAGAGACAAGGTTTTAACTAAAACACTGTTTTAAAAAATCTGATGTGGCCAACACAAAACCTCCCGCTATTTTATTTTTATTAATTTAAATACATACCTACCTACGTATTTACTAACACTGCAAACTGTTCCATTGCAGAAAACTATTGCTTTATTTACTAATTTCTTTTTAAAATGTCACTATTATTAATTTGAAGTGATAAGTTTTCTGACAGTGACATTTACTGTCAGTTACATTCATTTGAAAAATGAACTGTGTAACAAAGGAATAGTTTTTATCTTAGTCTTCGCGACTAATAAAAAAATTATTTTTAAATTTATCTGTAAAATATATAGAAAAAGTATTAATGTATTCCTGTAGAAAATTCAATAATCTTTAATTTTCATAAATAAATAAATATAAATATATCTTCACGGCATATTACCCATTTCTGGGTGTGCCAGTATCTACAACACATTTAGACATCGGTAATGATGACGATATATTTTACCGTGTGGGCGCTTACCAGGCGTCACCTCACGGGCACTCATAGCTGGCGTGGAGAGTGCACCACAGGGGTCACTTTTGTGCCATTTAAAATTGGAAATATTTGGCGTCAGTCGGGATCGAACCCGGTTCCCCCAGGTTCGCGACCAGGCACGCGGCCACGGGACCCCATAAGACTGGAAATGGCGAGAGGTATTGTGCTAGACACAACTGATTTTTAATTACGGAGTTTAAACGACAGTTTCTATGAATAGAGGGAAGTGAAAATATTGGAAAAAACAGTATGTTTCTTTGTTTATTTAAAGAAAAATCCCCTTTTTACCTCTCGCTAAGAGAGGTATTGGATTCATGCTAAAATTCGCATATCCAGATGTTTTAAAAACCTGCATTACCTTTTATAAAATATTGTATGATGAATATTGTGTCCAACATAATATATTATTTAGCGTCGACTACTATATTTATTTTATAATCCGATTAACATCTAAATATGTTTTAGCTGCAGGATATATTTCAAAGCTTCGCAATATCCACTTGTTTGATACACGCAACAGAAATTATTTTACATTCTACTAGTTTTACATTTTGCTATGCCAAATAATTTATGCTTGAGTTATTTAAAATATAATTAAAACATATTTGATAATATTAAACAAATCGTAAATTTCACATATCAAAAACACAACAATTATTTACGTATTTTAAAGGACATTGCAATACTGCAGGACAATTCATTTGAAACGTATTGTAACATCGAATATATCATAAAGAATAAATCACAAACAAGGACAATACATAGAAGCAATAACTGTATTTCATGGAGAAATAAGGACAATAATTCTATTCTTTATAAAGGGAAGCTTTGTTCGATAAATTTCTATTGTCCTGATGTCCTGTGAGAAGTATTTGCAGTTTTATTTGCACTGCACTTATTATTTGCAAATAAAACGGTTTGTCTTCGTATCTTATTCAAAATAAATAGAAATAACGAGTATGTTTAGTCGTTCTACAGAGCAGTTCCTATTTATAAGTTTGAAGAGTATTTCCATTATAACAATAGTTTCACGTGAAAGCTCTTCCAATTTCCTATAAATACTAAATTCCTTGCAGATTCTAAAGGTTTATAATTGTTCTATGTCCATGCATACAGTTCGGCACGCGAAAGATGAACTATGGAAAATATGTTAGCACAAATCACTGTCTAATATATGCGCTGCGTTCGTTTAAACACACACAAAATACAATTAATTTACTTTTTCTACAGTCCGTATACAAAGTAGGATTTGTGCTCGCTTTTGTCAACGAAAAATGTCATTTTACCACTCATGTGTGACAAAGTAGAAAAAAAAAAACTCGCTGTCCTAATTTCTAACTATAAAATATTGAGAAATGACACATTTGCCACTTCTACAAGTCAGTGTGACATATGACTGCTCTGTCGGATATTACATAACCAAACAAAATGGCACAAATTACGTCACAGCGACACATATCTTTTTCTCGCTCCTCGCCACACTCTGTAGTAGGCCTCGAGAGAAAGATAGCAATAGTGTGACGTCACAATGACACCGAAAACAAATTTCAAATATCTCTTGAAGTAGTTATTAAAAGACCTTTTTAACTCTTGCTAAGAGAGGTATTGGATTCATGCTAAAAATCACATATCCAGATTTAAGTGAATAGCACGATTTAAGGCCCATATACACCGATTTTAACATTTTTACGATGATGTCTCTCTCTCTCTCTCTCTCTCTGTGTGTGTGTGTGTGTGTGTGTGTGTGTGTGTATGTGTGGATGTGTGTATGTATGTGTGTATATATGTATGTGTGGATGTTGGAGGGACGATTACTCATAAACTATAAGACATACGACCAGTTTAACTATGAATTCCTCAATCTGACATTCATGGAAGGAGCTGAAAAGATTTTGGTAACGATTGGACAACCGGAAGTAGTAGTTTCTAAAAAAATTCTTCTAAATATTTTTTGAAAATTTTTAATATAGGTACTAATATTGAAGAACATAAAATTCTACATCTGACAAATTTAAAAATTTTATTATATCTTCTATAAATTTAGAGATATAGACGCTATAATATACAGGATATCGGGATGTAGTAAGTCGAGTAGGCTAAAATACACTAAAGAAATCAGTTGACAAATTCAAATGTTTATAACATAATTTGTAAATGACAAATGTCAGTGTCAAAAATCAAAAGTTTTAGTTACGTTCTGAAAGCTTTTTCTGGGAAGTATATTTAATCTTTCTTATGGTTTTATTAATTAAATATTGAAAATTATAGGTAACCTGCATATATCCATTAGAAATACCGCCAATCTTGTTAATGAATTGGAAGAATCTCTGATATTTAGAAACTTCCTCATACAATGAAAAATAAATAGAATTGTATGTGTGCAGAAGACATGTTAAGTACAACAAAAAACAGTATTTGGGTAAAGTTCTATAATTTTTTTTGTTATAAAATGACGGTTCGATAGCGAAGCGCAATACAATAATTTTATAACAAAAAATGGAAATGGCGAGATGTCTTGTGCTGGCCACAACAGATTTTTTTTCTTTATATTAATCGTTATTTATTGACTAGCACTGTAAGTACAAGTACAACGTGTACATTTTATTATTTTTTGTTGTGTAGTACCATCCATAAATATACAGGGAATTTATTTTAACGTGTAACATATGGTGAATCACTTCCATGGTTACTCACTATTGTCAAAAAATGACAGCAATGTAATATTTGTCCATTTTAGAATGCAACATACAAAATTTGTAGTTTTGTATTATCAAAACTAATTTCCAATAAATTACCCTACATACGATTAACAAAAAATCAAAACATGAATGTTGCACTTCTTAACAAACTTTGGCTTACAAAAATTCATAACTTTCCTGTAATAAATGTTAAAAATTACCCCCCATCACACTAAGGCAATATTCTAGTCGGTCGTAATAAGAATAGACACCATTTGTGATGTGTTTTGGAGGTATCTCCTGTGCTGCAATACTATTTGTAATGTTGCATTTTAAAATGGACAAATATTACTTTGCTGTCATTTTTTGACAATAGTGAGTAACCATGGAAGTGATGAACTATAATGTTGCATTTTAAAATAAATTCTCTGTAGATACACTTGATGATTTTTAACAATGGATGTGCTAGAACTGATCCTTTATAAAAGGTGTTTTATTGCTTCCTTTGAACCTCGTCGAAATTCTGTGAAATGAAAAGATAAATAATTAAATCCAGGGTAACCATGTTAATCAGCTGTGGAAGAATTTGTAAAATATTTCGAAATAAGTTTATACTAATGTTTTAAAAGAACTAATACGAAGAATGCCTAGAGTTTATTGTCAAGCGCTTATCAAAGTTTTCATATATGAGTATCCTCCAATTAGTCTGTTGTCATTCTCAAAATTTGGAAAACACCAATATCAATATCTCTTCAATGTCATTGTTTATAAACATAATTAAATTAATAATTGCATTACAGTCTATTCATATTGACTTTCAATTGATTTAGTGAAGGTCCAAAATTAATTAATATTTATAAATTAAATTTAATGTATCACAGACACAGACAATTCAATAATATTCATATTAACAGTGTAATACCGCACCACACAGATACACATGATTAATATGATAATTATTTACCATATTAAACATAAACCATGGAATTATTCCAATGTTATGGCATTGTTAACATATCGTATTGATTGCTTGCTCAATAACAATGCAAATTATATGAATATTATTTAAAATATTTCAGTAATCTACATATTATATACATATTACAAGATTAAGTAAAAAAGTGATTGTGGATGACTATTACACATGAGGATGAAGTTTGCGATACAAAATCAGGTGAATGTTAAAATTCAATAATTCATCCAAATGAATATAATACTACCTACGAATTTGCAAAAGAAAGTTGCACTTTTTTATGCATATACGTGCAACATGAAATATTTATGGACGCATTTTAACTGAAAAAAATCTGATGAGGCCAGCACAAGACCTTCCGTTAATTTGATGTATTTTGTACAAATCCCATACCAAAAGTTCATTGGAAAAGATTCTACATATCCAGTAAAATTGTAACACGAACATAATACAATTTTTTTAAAAATCCATACAGAAAGTTTATATCTCTACCCATTTTTGAATTATTGCCCCAAAAGTCAATATACCCCGCATTTAGATAAAAACTTCAAAATTTTCAAAAATCCAATTTTCATGCATCTAGATACTTTCCAATGCGCTGATTCCAAATTTTGAAACCGCAGGTCGATATCTCTTTTCGTTCTTGAGATATTTAGATTCAAAGTTTTGCTCAAAACTGCCCATTTTTGGGTAATAACCCAAAAATGGGTCGAGATATGGATTTGGCAACACCATTAGATTCTACGAGCAAAATTACATAAGTACACCAATTTTCAGAAATTTTGAATACCGCATACAATCTCTAAAGCAAAATAATTGAAAATGGCCAAAAATCGCAAAAATCTAAGGTGTACCCCTTACGATTTTTTCAGATTTTGGCAATTTTCAGGGGTTTTCAAGCTTTTATTCATAAAAAATGAACCGGTTGGACAAAAATTATGAAAATTGCAATACTTATGTAGTTTTGCCCGTAGAATCGAATGGTGATGTCTCCAAATTCATATCTCGACCCATTTTTGGGTTAATACCCAAAAATGGGCAGTTTTGAGCAAAATTTTAAATCTAAATATCTCGAGAACGAAACGAGGTATCGACCTGCGGTTTCAAAATTTGGAATCAGCGCATTGATAAGTATCTAGATATATAAAAATTAGATTTTTGAAAATTTTGAAGTTTTTATCTAAATATAGGGTATATTGACTTTTGGGGCAATAATTCAAAAATGGGTAGAGATCTAAACTTGGTATTAATATTATTTGATTGTAAAAAGAATGTTACGTAAGTGTACGCATTTTTAGTGTATTTGAACAATTGTATGAATTTTTAGAAATAAAAGTATTGAAAAAGTTCCTTAGAAAAGATTCTACATATCCAATAAAATTATAACACGAACACATACTATTTTTTACAAATTCCATAACAAAAGTTCATTTGAAAAGATTCTATAAATGCAATAAAATTATAACATGAACATACACTATGTAAATTGCACTTGACAATTCCTTCTTTCTTCTTCAGCTTTCTCCAAAAAGCGTGAACCGACTAATATATGATGTATGGCAATCTCTCAGAAATCTTCACTTGAGTGCTTGAGTGACAAAACTGCTTTCAGCGTGAATTGTATTGTGTAACATCATCAATATATATTCATCCTCATTTTACTCTTTTACTATTTGCTATAGCAGAATTTTCATTTCCAATTTAAAATTTTTCAAACAAGTAAATAGTTCTACAGGAACAAATATTCCAGTAAGTAGTAAACAAAACCATTTTACAAGTTAACATAAAACGTAAATATTATTTAGCATTCTGATATTCTTGCAAAATAATCACTGTTTTTTTTTTTCGTACGCATTTGCGTACGCATAACTTTACCCATACTGTACCTTTGCTTACACATTAAAAAAATCTGTTTCTGTTTACAACTTCGTACGGTAACCTATAACCCCGCTGTACTACTTATTAAATGTCGGCGAGCAGCCGCGAACGTTCGTTAACTGTTGTGAGATGTGACACATTTACCTATGTAGCTGATTATAGCGAAATATAATGCAAGCAAACTCAGATGTGAGAATATCAGGTTCAAGGCGATCACGAATATCATCTCCAGTTACAATAGCTTAACATTCACGCAAGCAGAGCGACCTTCACAGGGTTTCACTTTCAACCGGTAAAATTAGACGAATTGAAAGAAACTAGAACAATTTTATTTTTTGCTTATTATTTTCAGTTTTTACCTCTCGCTAAGAGAGGTAGGTATTGGATTCATGCTAAAATTCGCATATCCGGATTTTATTGAATAAGCACGATTTAAGGTCCCTAGAATCCGATTATAACATTTTTAAAATGATGTCTGTGTGTGTGTGTGTGTGTGTGTGTGTGTGTGTGTGTGTGTGTATGTGTATTTGTGTGTGTAGGTATGCATGGATGTTGGAGGGACGATTCCTCAAAAACTATAAGACTTAAAATAGTATTTTACATTACAAGCCAGGTAAAACGGTTTTTACTGCGGAAAGGAGGAAATGACTGGCGAGCCGAGTAGGCGAGCCTGTCACCTCCTTGAGGCAGTAAAAACAGTTACCTCGGCGTGTATTGTATAATATTTTATTTGTTACTCACTTGTAAATGAAATTTAAAATTATAACCTAAATCTCTCAGTTGCAATTGACACTTATTTTTAATACGTATGACAGTAACAAAACACAATTTTCACATGTCAACAACGTTACTAACTTGGTAACTAACTTGTAAAATTATTACAAGTTAGCAACCAATTTTACAAGTTAGTAACTAGTAAACAATAATTTTCAAAAGAAGTTGGCGGTATCAATAAATGAAGTTTACAAGTGAGTAACAAATAAAATATTTAACTGCAGTTTCCTCAATCTGGCATTCCTGGGAAGAGTTGAAAAGATTTTGGTAACAATTGTATATAATTTTTTGGGAGTTTTTTTTTATTAAATATTGAAGAACATAAAATTCTCCATGTAATACACTTAAAATTTTTATTATATCTTGTATAGATTTAGAGATACAGACACTATAATTTATAGAGTATTCTAATCGCAGAGGCTAAGGCACTAAGGAAACCAGTTGACAAATTCCAATGTTTATAACATAGTTTGTAAATGACATGTTATGTCAGTGTCAAAAATTAACAGTTTTAATGACATTCTGATAGCTTTTTCTGGGAAGTATATTTAATCTTTCTTATTGTTTTATTAATTAAATATTTGAAATTATAGGTAAAATGCATATATCCATCAGAAATACCGCCAATCTGGTTAATGAATTGGAAGAATTTCTGACATTTAGAAACTGCCTCATACAATGAAAAATAGATATAATTAGAATTATATGTGTGTAGAAGACATGTTAAATACAATAAAAAACAATATTTGGGTAAAGTTCTGTAATATTTTGTTATAAAATGACAGTTTGAAAGCGAAGTGCAATACAATACTTATATAGCCTAAAATGGAAATGGCTAGAGGTCTTGGCCACAACAGATTTTTTGAGAGATGGGTTCTGGTTCAAGTAATGAAAATTGAATTTTCAATCTCTGGTTAAAATTTTGACTTCTAGTTGCATCGTTTTGTTGGCAGCAATGATTAATCTGTTCATTTCCGTTCAAATTTGTTTATTTAACTCTTAGTTTAAATTTTAACTAGATATTGAAAACCGGGTCTTAGTGTAAGTTATTTATTACGATTTGAATTAGAAAATTCATTCTCATATATGGTATAATTAAATTACTCCACCCAAAATTCCGGGTGCAGAATTCTCTACATTCCATACATGAAAATCCTTGAGATGTTACTCCCAAGCAAGGCTAAATTATATCATTTACTTAGATCTAGTTATCTATTAATAAACTAGAAGCGATATATGCATAAAATTATTTTTTTGATGTATAAAAATGACAAAGATATTTGACCAGTAATTTTAAGCTCACTAGACGCGGTTATTTTATTTTAACATTTGTCCTTACTCTTTTTACTAATAGGTAAAGAAATATCGCTATTTTTTTAATATTATTATATTGTAATGTAATACCTGGATCATCCACGAAATCTGAGTTAGCGGGAAGAAAAAACAAGTACGGAGACTTTTGTCAGATATTATAAGTAAAAAATCTGTTGTGGGCAGCACAAAACCTTCCGTTAATTTGATGTGTTTTGTACAAATCCCATACCAAAAGTTCATTCGAAAAGATTCTAGATATCCAGTAAAATTGTAACACGAACATAATACAATTTTTTACAAATTCCATACAGAAAGTCTCTTGGAAAATATTCTATAATTCCAATAAAATTATCACATGAATATACATTATTTTGTATACTCATATATAAATACTCTAAAAATGCTTACACTTACATAACATTCTCTTTACAATCAAATAATATTACTACCAAATTTAAATCTCTACCCATTTTTGAATTATTGCTCCAAAAGTCAATATAGGTACCCCACATTTAGTTAAAAACTTCAAAATTTTCAAAAATCTAATTTTTATGTATCTAGATACTACCACTTGAACTTGTGCTGCCACCTACCAGAGCTTGATATAAAGCTGCTTATTCTTCATCCCAGACTAGCTCGTAAACGCTAGTATTCAATAATTCACTCTGATATAGAACAAAAAAATTGTGGAGGACCCCATTGATAATGCTGATTTCTATTTAAAATTTGCAACTTTTCGTATAGAATTTGTAAAAAATAGTATGTGTTCGTGTTATAATTTTATTATATATATATATATATATATATATATATATATATATATATATATATGTATATAGAATCTTTTCCAAGGAATTTTTTTATAGCATTTATCCATTTTTATTTCAATACTTTTATTTCAAAAAATTCACACAGTTATTCAAATACTCTAAAAATGCGTACTTTAAGTAACATTGTCTTTACAATCAAATAATATCACTACCAAATTTATATATCTACCCATTTATGAATTATTGCCCCAAAAGTCAATATGCCCCACATTTAGAAAAAACTTCAAAATTTTCAAAAATCTAATTTTTATGTACCTAGATACTTCTCAAAGCGCTGATTCTAAAACCGCAGGTCGATATCTCTTTTCGTTCTTGAGATATTTAGATTCAAAGTTTTACTCAAAACTGCCCATTTCTGGGTAATAACCCAAAAATGGGTAGAGTTATGAATTTGGCTACAACACTATTCGATTCTACGGGCAAAATTACATAAGTACACCTATTTTCAGAATTTTTGAACACCGCATACAATCTCTAAAGCAAAATAACTGAAAATGACCAAAAATCACAAAAATCTAAGGTGTACCCCTTACGATTTTTTCAGATTTTGGCCAATATCAGGGGTTTTCAAGCTTGTATCCATAAAAATTGAACCGGATGGATAAAAATTATGAAAATTGGTATACTTATGTAGTTTTGTCCGTAGAATCGAATGATGATGTCGCCAAATTCATATCTCGACTTATTTTTGGGTTAATACCCAAAAATGGGCAGTGTTGAGCAAAACTTTAAATTTAAATATCTCGAGAACGAAACGAGATATCGACCTGCGGTTTCAAAATTTGGAATCAGCGCTTTGAGAAGTATCTAGGTACACTACAATTAGATTTTTGAAAATTTTGAAGTTTTTATCTAAATTTGGGGTATATTGACTTTTGGGGCAATAATTCAAAAATTGGTAGAGATATGAACTTGGTAGTAATATAATATAAATAGACACCTGGTATTTCATTCGGACTAGCCGGAAATTTCCACAGTCATTTCTTGTCACATTAAAATTCTGTGGTACGGAACAATATAATCCTCACATACTCGTACGTCCTTACTGAGCATTAGAAGCATAGAACACACAGCAAATGAAAGCATTGCGCATAAAAAATTAAAGTATTTTTTGTTATAATCCATATCCAAGATCCACTTTGCATAATCCAGTGGGCTGATCCCTGGAGCCCGGAATTTTTTGCCCGTATTACTGAATTATTCAATATCAGGTTCCCGGATTACGTTGCAAGACTCACTAATTCACTTGCTTGCCGAAGCTTTTTGTTTACCGACAGCTCTGATTTTTTAACACATGAATGCGTCTTTCGCTTAGCAAATTCAACAATGAATTCATCAGGGAAATGATTCGAGAATTTTAGCGGGGATAAAATTTCATACGGTGGCTTACTGGAAGTGATTCATTTTAGCTTAATTTTTACGAGGATATAATCACTTTTAATTTTGTGCTATAAAAAAATAAATAATATATTTTTACCTCCCGCTAAGAGAGGTATTGGATTCATGCCAAAGATCGCATATCCAGATTTTAGTGAATAAGCATGTTTTAAGGTCACTAGAATCTGAATTTAACATTTTTACAATGATGTTTGTGTATGTGTGTGTGTGTGTGTGTGTGTGTGTGTGTGTGTGTGTGTGTGTGTGTGTGTGTGTGTGAGTGTGTCTGGAAGTTGGAGGGACAGTTTTTCAAATTCTATAAGACTAAAGACCAATTTAACTAAATATTCCTTAATCTGCCATAAATGGGAAAAGTAATTAATTTTTTTTGTGTGTACCAAAAATGTTAAATACAATATATACTTAAATAGCTTAATATGGAAATGGCGAGAGGTCTTATGCTGGCCACAACAATTTTTTTTATTTTTATTTATTAAAATATCTTTCAGAACTCATATTATTAATTGGAAAAATACTACCTTTTTTTAGTTTAAGTTCTGTAATTTATTATTTTAACCCAACGTTTCGGCACCATAAACTGGTGCCTTCTTCAGGGGATACAATGACATATTTTTTGAAATAACAAAAACAACAAGTAACCAAGGTAACAAGAAATGTTCATAAGTGTTACCTTTTTTATGTATACAATTTTCTAGACAATATATGCATGTTCGGCAAAAATATGGACGGCGAACATGCAACTTCTCAAGAAAAAATCTCCTTTTGCCAGAGGAAAAACCGTCCCAAAAATTGGCAGAGAAGTGATCTGTATAACTCAGAGACGCTTTATCGGTAGCGAAATACCGCAGCCGTACTCTTTATTTCTTTTTAAATTTTAAATAATAACATTAAATGTCTGCGAAATGAATAAAATGGAAATTCGAAATTATTTAAGTAGACATCGGTAATGATGACGATATATTTTACCGTGTGGGCGCTTACCAGAGCATTCATAGGTGGTGTGGAGAGTGCACCACAGGGATCACTTTTGTACGATTAAAAGTCTGCACTGGCCGGGATAGAACTTGGCTCACCAGATTGGCAACCAGACACTATACGCACACGGCCACGCGACTCCATAATTATTTAAGTAGGTACTAATATTTTTTTTTACAAAAATTAATATAATGATTGCTTAGAAATTGTCAAGCCAGAAAAGGTTTTTTCAAGAATAGTAATATTAAATTCACTACTTAAGTAATTTTTCTAGGTTATTTTTAATTGATTTTTTCATTTGTTTATTTCTTTTAAATACGCTACGTTATTCTACGTAAAAAGTAAAAACTGTATTATCTAAATATTTTGGCTTTATCTCTCACTATAAGCAAGATTGATATATTTTTAATATAAGCGAAAGACAAATTTTTACTGGGAGCTCAAAAATAAAAGACCATAAAAAATATATGTGGTGTTTATTAAATTTGTCTCAAAAAATTAACCCTGGAATATAAAACGGTTATTCTTTATTATTTATTATATATTTTATGTGTAAGAGTAAATCCATTAAAATGAATTGCAACTGCAAATAAAATAGACCATTACTAATTGGAATTTATTTCAACATGATAGTTGCATTAAGTAAATTAAATTAAAACAATCTCCCTTGCATAATTATATTTTGTTTTTATAATTATTTTCAATAGTATAGAATGTGGAAATAAAGAAATTATTGCAATTATATGATGACTTGCGAAAAAACCATAAATTTATTTATCCAAAATATATTTTATATTGTCGTATTTTATCTAATAAGTGTTTATCGTCTCATTTTCAACAAAAAATTGACAAGAAAAATAACGATTATAAGAAAATTTGGAAAATGGATTGTATCTTGGATGGGTAGTCAAATAAAAAATGTATTTGGGATCCTGCCAACATTTATTTTTTCAGTTACTGTGAGGTCGAAACGGTCGAGACTGAGACAATAAATGTTGGCTGAATCCCAGAACATTTAATTTAAATAAGAAGAATTGTCTCATCTCTGGCTGTAAAAGTACAAACTTAAACAAATATAAAATTCAACGAGAAAGTTATTTAACAATGTTTAAAAATATTTTTAAACCTTTAATATCCATCTTGATTCGAGTCTACATGCTTTATCTTCTAGGGGCAAAACTGATAAATGGCTGATTTTTTTTTTCGCATCACCTGAGCTAACCATGGTAATAGACAAATCACAGATCATAACAAAATTCTTTCATACTTTTTATATAGATGCAAATTCAATTCAACCAAACCATATGCAATGCAAAAAGTGATTAGAGCTCGTAGCGTAGACGCAATATGGACTATTTCTCACCGCAGCTATAAAATCGAATCAGTAAGCAATATAATTTTCTTAATATTGTTCACTATTCTATTTAAACTTCACGTGTTTTATTTGAATATCAAGGTGTAATTTCCTCAAAATCATCCTGTATATGACCATTTCCTCCTATAAGGATACCAATTAACACCTCTATTCGTCAATGTTGCAACGATACTATTGTCCATCGATCTTCTATGTCTATTCTTAGATTCTCTCTCATCTCCCACACCCACATTCTTTCCATCACTCTATTGTCTGGTATTCATACTAAGTTCCCGAATCGCCATAATTGGTTATTTTCTATTAGTTTTGGTGTGGAAATGGCACTGAATCTAATTCTTACTTCTTCTTTCTTAGGCTCTGTTCAGTGTTGCACTTTTATCTCCCTAATATCTAAATCTTAAATTTATATGCCCTAAATAATGTCATTATTTAGAATTTAGGAATTAGATTTTAGGGTTTTGCAGGGGCACACTAAGTGAAGTAGACGCGTACTAATTAGACAAATCATGTTCGTTGCTATAATTTGTACAAAATGTCAAATTTAAAGTCAAAAAATAGCTTCTTAGTTTCTATTTAATGAAATACAGTATTAACGTTTAATCTGAAGCCTCAAATTAAGTCGAATTGTGCAATTCATTTTTTCTAAAGTGTTGCCATACAAACCAATGGATGTTATCAGTGTCATTTATTGATAATCATAATGGAAACGACGAAAAGAAAACAGATGACTGATAACTATGGCGACAGGTGAAGCTCTGGTGATAGTTTCATCAGTTTTCTTTTCATCGTTCCTATTATAATTACCAATAAATCCTGGAGTTGATTTACTCAATTTATAATTGGACATCACAAAAGAAAAACTAATTTTTACCATTTGCTGAAGATGGGCTAATTATTGCCCAAAACGTTCAAACATTAAGACCTGAAATCACTCGACATCGAATTCCATGAAGTTTCCCAAAAGATATTCTAATTGTATATTTTCCTTCATATTCAATAGATATAGAGTTAAACAATTATAAAGAGAATAACTTTCATAAATTAAGCAGCTTTTCTATAATTATGGAAACAGTTGATTTATTTAATTAATTCTAATTGTTAGATGTCAGTGTCACGTGCAATTTACATAATGTGTGCTGTTGTTATAATTTTATTGGATTTACAGAAACTTTTCCAATGAACTCTCGGTATGGAATTTGTAGAAAATAGTAGATGTTCGTGGTACAATTTTACTGGATATATGGACTCTTTTCTAAGGAACTCTTGGTATGGGATTTGTACAAAATACATAGAATTGAAGGAAGGTATTGTGCTCGCCACATCAAATTCTTCTTACATACCTAGCTTCAATGTAAGCAACATATTCATAGATCTTTTTAGGTTCAACAGAATTCTGAATTTACTTTTATTACCATTATCCATACAATATACCTTTTCCTTCATATTCAATAGACATAGAGTTGAAGAATTATAAATAGTTTAACTTTCATAAATCAGCCAACTTTATTATAATCATTAAAACAGTTGATATATGCAAATAATTGATAGATGACAGTGTCAAGAGCAATTTACATAGTAAATATTCGTGTTACAATTTTACTGGATATATAAAATCTTTTCCAAGGAACTTTTAGTATGGGATTTGTAGAAAAGACATGGACTTGACGAAAGGCATTGTGACATCAGATTTTTACCTTCCGTCACCTTTAGGTAAGGAAGGTATTGTCTTTGGTCAAAAAATTCGGTAGTGAGTTTTTAATGAATAAGAACGTTTTAGGGTCCCTACAATACAAATATACAATTTTTAAGATGATGTCTGTATGTATGTGTGTGTGTGTCCGTGTGTGTGTGTGTGTGTGTATGTGTGTCCGTGTGTGACAAGTTTTTCTCCGACGGTAACTCCAATACTACAATTCTAAAAATTATAATTCTTTCGTATTCCTCTTCTGTACAAGCATATGAAGAGTTGATTAGATTTTTGTTATAAATGATCCACCGGAAGTACCCTAATTTGAAGTTTTTAACAGTTTTTTCTTAAAAAAACGCAGTTAAATATTATTATTTGACATTTTGTTATAATACATATTAAAGAAAATACTCTTCTCTATACGGTTTGATTATACATTTTCCTTCATATTCAATAGCTGTAGATTTAAAGGGTTATAAAGAATATAATTTTCAAAATTTAGTCAGTTTTGCTATTTATCTTGGAAACAGCTGATAATTTTAAAAAAAATTTAATTGACAGATGTCAGTTGTAAGTGCAAAACCAAATATGGAAAGTATAGGATCTAAAATTGGTATGTCATAGTGTTCCTCGCAAGTGACGTGCAGAGAAAGGCCAAAGAGAAGATGGAAGGACTGTATCGCAGAAGACTTGAGAAAGGAAGGAATGTGTGAAGAAGATGCGTTGGACAGAAATGAGTAGAAGAGAAGAGGAAACAGCGACCCGTAATAAAATAGGGGAAAGCTGAAGAATAAATGAAGGAAGTGTCAAGTGCATTTTACTTAGTGTACGTTTATGTTATAATTTTATTGGATTTATAGAACCTTTTCAAATGAACTTTTGGTATGTAATTTGTAAAAAATAGTATGTGTTCGTGTTCGATTTTACATGATATTATATAGAATATGTTCCAAGGACCTTTTGGTATGGGATTTGTACAAAATACATCGAATTGACGGAAGGTCTTGTGCTGGCCACAACAGATTTTTTAAATAAGTCCTAAGTGCACAAAGTTGTTTCTCGTAGGACTCAGTCTGTAAACTTGTTATTTAGGTAGACTTTCATAGCTTTGATAAGTTTATGGAACAAAAAAATTGCTCTTCTCATTATTTAGATAGACTCGCTTCACTCCTATCTTCTTTAGACCTACACCAATAAAACTCAATCCTGCGTAACTCAAACCGTTAAATATCGACCTAATTATAAAAACTACTTACGTATGTAAATCAATTACACGTTAGTCATTACTAGTACACCTTTAACTGTTACCCGCTAAGTTAACAACCCAAACAATCAAATCCTCCTGCTCTTGCGCATTCGCGTTTGTTCGCTCCTGCTGGCTCGGTGCCTTCCCTGCTCGGAGTGCTCCGGTCGGTTCAGACGCGTATCGACCGTTCTCGGTGCTGTACTACCGGCTCTGCGAGTTTCACTTTCCTCGGCAGCGAACACGTGCTGTAGACTTTCCCTCAGATTCAGATTCAGTCTCCAAGTCTAAACGCTGCCGTACTGAACAGTACTCTCTGTCTCTAACAGTCTAAGGCAGTCATGTGAATGTGACACAGTGAACTAACCGCTAATTGTGTGACACTCAGTGTGATGTGTTTGTGTTAAGTGAGGTTGTTCCAGGACTACGACAATGATGCTGTGGATGTGGGTGATTGGAGTGGCGGTCGTCGCTAATGCTCAAGGTACGATCTATTTTTATAGGTTAGGGCAGGATAACTAAATTCAGGGGTACAAGGAAAACACCAAATATGTCACTTTTCGCACACAGAGAAATTTGTGTTTCTAATTTTAAAATTCAATTTCGTTTTCCCAAACATAATGGATAAGCACATTTTAAGGTCCGTATAATCCGATTATAACATTTATACGATGATGTCCGTGTGTGTGGATGTGTGGATTTTGGAACCACGGTTTCTCAAATACTATAAGACTTAAAAAATATTTAATTGCAGTTTCTTTAAAAAGTCTTCTAAATATATTTTTCTGAAAATTTTTATTACAAATATTGAAGAACATAAAACTCTCCGTCTAATACACTTATTTTTTTATGTAGGTATATCTTGTATAGATTTAGAAATAAAGGCATTGTAATATATAGAATAATTCTCGGAATATAGAATAGTCTAATGTAATACATCGCAGAGGCTAAGTCACTAAGGAAACCAGTTGATAAATTCAAATGTTTATAACATAATTTGTAAATGACAGATGTCATTGTCAAAAATCAACAGTTTTAGTGACATTCTGAAAGCTTTTTCTGGGAAGTACAATTAATCTTTCTTATAGTTATAGTTTTTGACAAATAGAATCAAACTTAAATAAAATTTTGATTTTTCTTTCAATGTCGACTGTTCTTATTGGATAAATATTATAACGAACCGTTAAAATTTTTTACGAGTATTTATGAATACGGGCATTAGACTTAAAAAATATTTAACTGCAGTTTCTTTAAAAAACTTCTAAATATATTTTTCTGAAAATTTTTATTACAAATATTGAAGAACATAAAACTCTCCGTCTAATACACTTATTTTTTATATAGGTATATCTTGAATAGATTTAGAAATAAAGGCACTGTAATATATAGAATAATTTTCGGAATATAGAATAGTCTAATGTAATACATCGCAAAGGCTAAGTCACTAAGGAAACCAGTTGACAAATTCAAATGTTTATAACATAGTAATGTTAACATAGTTTGTAAATGACAGATGTCAGTGTCAAAAATCAACAGTTTTAGTGACATTCTGAAAGCTTTTTCTGCGAAGTACATTTAATCTTTCTTATTGTTTTAGTAATTAAATATTTAAAATTGTAGGTAAAATGCATATATCCATTAAAATACCGCCAATCTAGTTAACGAATTGGAAGAATCTTTGATATTTAGGAACTTTCTCATACAGTGAAAAAAAGATATAATTAGAATTGTATGTGTGCAGAAGACATGTTTAATACAATAAAAACAATATATGGGTAAAGTTCTTTTTTGTTCGATAGCGAAGTGCAATACAATATTTATATAACATAAAATGGAAATGGCGAGAGGTATTGTGCTAGCCACAACAGTTTATATATATATATATATATATATATATATATATATAGTGTTTGTACGCGAAAACATCCCTGAAAAAGTACACTAAGCTGATTTTGTTTCTTAGCTTTATGGTCTCCGAATGAAGAAATGAACGATAAAAAAACAAATTTTGAAGTTAAAAAAAATATAAATATTATCACAGAGTATCACCCATTTCTGAGTGTGCCACAATCTGCTTTAACGCAGATATCGGTAATGATGATGTCATATTTGTACCATGCGGGCGTTTACTAGGCGTCACCTCACAGGCATTCATTGCAGGCGTGGAAAGTGCACCACAGGGTCATTTTTGTGCCATTTAAAATTCGAAATATTTGGCGTCGGTCGGGATCGAATCCGGTTCCCCAGGATTGCGACCACTCAGGCACGAGGCCACGGGACCCCATAAATTTTGAAGTTAAAGTGACATATCTGGTTTTTGCCCATGCCTATTCTTTATCACTTCTTGTTCACCTATTTTAAAATAAATATTGTCTTTGGTATTTAATATATTGATAATACAATAACCGAAAAAATGTTGACTACTTAAATCTTGAGAGGTGGTCTTACAAAAATAACTACTCATTTTTGTTGTTTTTGATATATTCTTTTTCTTTAAATTTAAAGTTTTATGTAGGCACCTTTACTATTTTATATGTGTCTTCAAGCTTTAATATTTTAAAATTGTAGACATATATTTTATAACTATGTATGTAATCCTAGAGATATATCGCAAACTCTGGAAGATAAGCTATTAGTAACTATAAGGGAGTTTCTAGTCTAATACGTTTTAGAATTTAAAAAGAAAGAGAATTAAAATTTAGTTTTTAAATATTAGTAACTGAAGGTCGATTTTATGATCAGAATCAATTTAACACTTTAATTAAAATTACTTTAAGACTTTATCTGTAATATAAAATAATGCAAAAGTGCTAAAGTTATAGTATGTAAACGAATGTAGCTTTACAAATAAGAATTTTGTTAAAACACTCGGTAAGTTTCAAAAATAATATTATTATTAATAATATTAATAATATATTTTTGAAACTTACTGAGTGTTTTAATAAAATTCTTATTTGTATTAAAATGTTTGATTGAGAGCCAACACAAGTGTCTAAGAATACAGCTTTAATAAAATAAATGTAACTAAACTTTGAACTATTAGGACTACTTTTATTAAATATTGATGCAAATGGTATCATCAAATATTGTCTCTGAATTGTTTCTATAATTATTGGTTTTGCGGTTTTTCCATATTCTGTGTTTTTCTATCAAAATATTTAGAAATCTTGAGGTCGGAAATACTAACATTGTTCTCTTGATACTTTTTCAACTTGTATAATAATCTTACTGAATTGTATTTTGGCATTTCATGGAAATATAATTAAATCTTTGGTACCAATGTAGAAAGTTTTCGGAAAACTGCTAAGGAAGTTTTTTTTTTTATTTATGTAGATAACTTATTTCTAAATACTAATTAACGTACCTATGTAACAAAAGTTCTTAAAAAAATTAAACACCAAATTTTATTACTAAATAAGATCTAATCTAGTTGTCACTGGACAAAATAAATACATAATAGTTGTTTTATACTATACCATGTTAAAATTGACAGAAAAAGTTTTGAAAACTGTTATACAAAGGTGAAATATGCAAATCTATCTATAGGTTAGTGGGACAAATAGCTGAAACGTAAAATTGTTAACCTTTTTGGGAATCAAAATATTGGACAAACGACTATTTACCAACTATACGGGAATGTGAAGAATGTGTAGTATGTATTAATTTACCAAAAAGTGGGCGATCCTCACTTTTGCCCTCAAATCGAATCACCAAACTCATTCATAGTGCTTAAGACAAAATTAGAACATCATCTTTCAAATTAACTCGACAATTTAGAATTTTAAATATCATTGTTAGCAAAACTTTAGTCAGAAATGACTTCAAATTTTAAAAAAGAAATAAGTAATGTAACCAAATAGACTGCGGCCCAGTTTGAGCGAGCAGTAAGAAACCATATTTTATAAAATTTCTGTAAACAGAGGTATAAATCCCCCAAATGTTTCTCAGGCGCAACTGATTGAAGACTTTTGAGCATATCTTAGCAGAAAAATATGCAACAATTGAAGAGAATTCCAAACCGAACAACAGTTACAGACAGGAATAATTCTGTCGATCCGGAAAGTAGATTTAACGTCGCCCGGAGACAAATGAGAGAAGATGTTAAAAAAAATGTGTCAAATCGAAGATAATGATTCCTTCTCAGTGTTGTAAAATTAGTTTTCTTAAATCGTTAGTTTATAGGAACAACCTCTTTTGTCAACGTGTGAATAAAAAATTCTTTCTATCTGATGAAGAGGACTAATTTATTTTCAAAACTTTTATCACATGCGTTAAAATATTACATTAGACATTATTATTATTCCTATTAAAAATTTGAAAATCTGTATTTTGGATTAGAGAGTTTTGGTAAATATTTAATTATCAAAACATTGATATATACATAATATATACAGGATGTTCTGAAAAGGGTGAAAAGCTTCAGGTAGAACGATTCTTTGATTAATTCTGAGTCGATAATCCTAACGCAAAAAAATTGTACGGCCCTTCGTAAAGCCGCACGAAGCCATCAAACTTGTAAATATGCAACTAGAACTAAGCGATTTTTTAAAAATCTTTTACGTAATATTATTGCTCTTTACATTCTAGAAGAATTGTGTAAAATTTGATCTACGTAGCTATACGTTTGATATCAAATCTTTAAAATTTAAACTTTTCTAAAATAGTTTTTTTTTAATTTGAATACGTACGACAACCATGTATAAAACAGTTTTTTGTTTGAAACAGAAATTATAAATAATTTGTTAAATTTTGACGTTTATCAGTTGATGTTTGATTTTATAATTTATTTCTTTTTGTATGGTGAATGAAACATTGGATAATTAGAATGTATACCTTTAACGAATACGCTAATATGTATTATTATTTTTGTTATTTTTATTACTACATAAAATATCGTTTACATTGATTTTTTTTTAATTAATAAAGCAAAGCTGACATCTTAAGTAAATAAATTCAATTCCCAATTAGAATTTCCACTGAGTGTACCTGTCAAAATAATGATTTGCATAGCTACCTGATAACTTCTATAACAATTTGATTGGTGTTGCCAAATTTACATTTCTTTTAAGTAGCTCGTGTGGTTTTAGGAAGGGCCGTACAATTTTTTTGCATTAGGATTATCGACTATTTTCAGAACACCCTGTATTGCAGGTATCAAATGATTCTTATAGACAAAGTTTTAAAATTCTGTACAGATATATAATTTTATATTTTTTATAATGTTACTGGCATTGAATCGTGAAATGCTAACAATTTAATGCATACAAAATTCTTATTGGTCAAATTGTCTAAAATCGCGAAAAGTGTAACATTGTTTATATAGGCGGAATGGAATTATCAAAAACCATTTAAATTTAAATACCATTTTGTGAAAAAATGCATATTGTCATGAAAATGAGGTTTCGAATATTAATGTGAAAATGTCAATATTCCATTTAAAATTATCTGCTCCGGTGGCTCAATGGTTAGAGCAACGCCTTTTAGTCATGAGTGCACTCGGAGTTCTGGGCTCGAATCCCACTAAGGCATGGATATTTGTGTATGTGAATCTACTTAGTAATTGGGATTTAATCCTGTTGAGAGTTTTTAAAAAGAAAAAA
Organism: Ophonus ardosiacus; assembly: GCA_943142095.1. Lineage (NCBI taxonomy): Eukaryota > Metazoa > Arthropoda > Insecta > Coleoptera > Carabidae > Ophonus > Ophonus ardosiacus. The sequence continues at coordinate 52,113,881 of OW964828.1, read as the reverse complement.
GAAGAAAATTTGATGTTTGTTAGTAATAAGATCGGTAAAGAATTTTATAAAAATAATATTGATTATTCAGGAAATTTACATAAAAAGTGCATATAAAAGTGAGGTGTATACAGGATTACATGAAAAATAAAGTATGGAAAATTCCTGTCAAAAATATGACACAGAAAATTTATAGTAAAATGTAAATATTTTCATTTGCTTGTAGATTATGTTGGAAAACAAGAATAAAAATAATAAAATATCGTAAAATTTTATTTACAGACGAACATAAAATGTATGACCAATTATTCAGAATATATTTTTAAATTAATGTTAATGACTATTTCATTGCCTTTACCAATCATTAAAATTGTTTAAATCGAGGTTTACATTATAGTAAAATGAGTAACATATGTACCTACGTACATTTAATATTACTAAATATAAAAATAATTAGAGTGTGTAAATATTTCTCTAATTTTCCATTAAAATTATATTAGTAATTCTCGTATGCTTATTGAAATGTCAAAAAAATTGTTACGATTCAAATTAAAATATAATAATACAATTGAATAAATTGTAATTTCAATGAAAACAATTTATATTTATAAAAACGGCGTTTCCAAATTAATGTTCAATTATTTTTTCATTGAAAAATATGGTTTTTATTATATTTATTTATATCTCTCGCCAATTCCATTTTATTTTGCATAATTTATACAGGGTGATACACAACTTACATAAACTATAGGGCATATATATATACTAAAACGAGTAAAAAATCTGATGTGGCCAAATCCCATATCAAAAGTTTCTTGGAAAAGATTCTGTATATCCAGTAAAATAATAACATGAACATATCGACAGTTAAGAAACAATACCTCGTATCTCCAATTTTAGCGTTTTTGAGTTTCTTATGGCATTCTGCCATAGAGGTCATTTTCTATCGTCTTACCTTGTAAGAGCTACTGTAATATTTAGAAAAGATATTTAACTTGTTCTATAATACCTCCTATGTGTTCAATAAATAATTTTTAAGATTGTAATACCACTTATGTCCATTTTAATACCCAAATTAAAATAAAACAATCATAATTACATAAATAAATGTGTATCTGCAATATAATTACGTAAATGTATAAAAATATTCAGTAAAAACTATACAATTAATAAAACACTTTTTCTTGTTTTTCTCAAAATGAGTTTTTGTGACATACGAGCTATTGTTCCTTAACCGTCGATATACTATTTTCTACAAATCGCATACCGAGATTCCTTGGGAAAGATTCTATAAATCCAATAAAATTATAACAAGAACATACATTATGTTAATTGCACTTGACACTGACATGTCTCAATTAGAATTATTTGAATATATCAGCTGTTTCCATGATTGTAGCAAAGCTACCTAATTTATGAAAGTTAATCTCTATAATTCTATAGCTCTGTATCTACTGAATATGAAGGAAAATGTATAGTCAAACCGTATAGACAATAAGATATTCCTTTACATTGATAATCGCATAAAATGTCAAAAAATGATTTTTAATGTGTTTTTTTTTTTGTTAAGAACTTTAAGAGAACTTCCGGTTGACCAATTATACCCAAATTGTAGTTAGCTCTTAATTTGGAAGTAAAGAAGAGGAATATGAAAGAATTATAAGTTTTAGAATTGTAGTATTGGAGTTATAGTCGGAGAAAAATTTGTTACACTCACAGACACACATACAGACATCATCATAAAAGTAGTAAAATACCAGAGACTCACTACAAAATTAATGATTAATGGCCGCGTGCCTGAGTGTCTGGTCGCGAACCTGGGGAACTGAGTTCGATCCTGACCGACGCCAAATATTTCGAATTTTAAATGGCACAAAAGTGAACCCTGTGGTGCACTCTCTACGCCAGCAATGAGAGCCCGTGAGGTGACGTCTGGTAATCGCTCGCACGGTACAAATATGTCATCATCATTACCGATATCTGCGATAAAGCAGTTTGTGGCACACTCAGAAATGGGTTATATGCCGTGATGATATATTTATATTTATTTATATCATTAACGATTAGTTACAGTTGGCACACGTGAATTTGAGACTGATGACAGATGTCAAAATTGCATCTATTAACAAACCAGAAAATATTGACTAATAAGAACTTGCTACTTATTGTATTGTACTCGTACAGTACAAAACAATAAGTAACAAGTGCTCATTGCAGTCAATATTTTCTGGTTTGTTAATAGACGCAATTTTGACATCTGTCATCATTTTCAACTTCCATGTACATACTATAACTAACTTTTAATGATCATTAATTTTTGCAGTGTGTCTCGGATATAAAACGTCCTTTTACATTAAAATTTACCACCGAATTTTTTGATCAAAGACAATACCTCCCTTACCTAAAGGTGACAGAAGGTAAAAATCCAGGTAAAAATGCTTCATCAACATGGGTCCGATCTTCAATAGTGGAATGTGGAAGTAGTAATCGAAAATAATTTTTAAATTGAAATTATACTTCAATAGCTTTCCTTTATCTAATTTTAAAATATTCGTAAAAGTTTATAAAAGTATATTATCTCATTTAAAAGTCTATTGAAAATTCGGAAATGGCAGAGATTTAATCAAATTGTTCCATTGAGAAGTGGAGTAATTTTTAATTTAATTTTGCTTATAATTAGCATTTTATTGGCGCCTTAATTCAAGTCCTCTCGCAGCGAAATTATTCAAATACACAAGGGGTGCTGTGTTGAGCGAAGGAGAATTTTGTAATTAATTGAAATATTTATATAAGTGGAGAGATTCTAGCTGAAGACCCGCGTTAGTAGGTCAAATAGTTGTGGTGTTTACTCACAGCCAATCACTTTCTGATTGTGAAAATCTTTGGCTACGACACAAATGATTTAAACAACTCTCTAAACTGTCAAAATGCGTTAGTGATGATTCCGTAGAATCGTAATATTGGATAGAATTTGCATAATTTAATCAAAATAAAAAATGAAAACTTTGGGCTGAATTCAGCGCTTTTTTACCGCTCGCTAAGAAAAATATTGGATTCATGCTAAGAATAACATATTCAGATTTTAGTGAATAAGCACGTTTTGAGGTCTCTACAATCCGATTTTAACATTTTGCGTGTTGGATGAACGGTTTCTCAAATTCTATAAGAATAAAGACCAATTTAACTACGTGTTCCTTAATCTGACATTAATGGGAAGAGCTGAAAAGGTTTTGGTAACAATTGGACAACCGAAAGTAATAGTTCCTTAAAAAAATCTAAATATTATTTTTGGAAAATTTATGTTATTGCAAATATTAAAGAATATAAAATTCTCTGTCCAACACATTGAACATTTTTATTATATCTTCTGCATATTTAGAGATAGAGAATTATAAATATATAAAATAATCCGTTGTAATGAATCTCACAGCTCAAATGACTCCATGGAAACTAGTTGAAAAATTAAAATGTTTGTAATTGACAGAAAAATGTCAGGGTCCAAAATCCAAATACATTACTGAAGGCTTTTTTTGGGAAGTACATTTAAATATTTCTTATTTTATTACTAATTAAATATTTAAAATTATTGTTGCATATATTACATATACGCATCGGAAATACCGTCAAATTAGTCAATGAAAATATCATTGTCAAAAATCCAGACGCTTTACTGAAGGCTTTTTCTGGGAAGTACATTTAATATTTCCTTTTTTATTATTAATAATTAGAATAATACTACCTTTTTAGTTCTGTTCTGTATTTTATTTATTACCAACGTTTCGGCACCATAAATTGATGCCTTCTTCAGGGAAAAATGACATATAAAATGTGACAAAAGCAATAAACAAGAAACCAAGGTAACATGAAAAGTACGTAAATGTTACTTATTTTTTTTGTATACAATTTACTAGAAAATTTTTTGGTTAAAAAATTATCCAATTGAATCCCTTTATTGCTGACCACGTGTGCGACAGTAACCAATCAAAACAAACTTATACTGATAATTATCCTAAGACCAAGTTGCTAAGTAACAAACACTTTTTGACATATAATTAAAGATTAATTGTTTTATTTTGAAAATGTCATCAATAAAAATGATGATTTAATCAACAAAATTATAGAAGAAAACACATAAAAAATACTGTATTAAATAAAAAACTAAATGTGGAGAATATTTATGGATTTGTGTATGTCTTACCTTCTTCTCTTTGTCTCACTCAAAGAGGTCTCATTCTCATTGCACACTTCACACTAACATATTCATAGCCACATTCACGTTCATAGCTACTAGTGACATCTACTGGGCTACGTTAGACACAAAAATTCTGTCAATTACAAATTTTAGGCAAATTTAATTTTAAAACTGCAAAAAAAATTCTCACCAAATACCCCTCGATCATTGATAAATACTTTTAAATAATTTTATCACACTTCCTCAAGCAACTCGCTTTCGGTAACTGTCATAAAATTATTTCGTAATTATCAATGTCCTCGGGATATTATAGCTGACAATATATGCATGCTCGGCAATAACTTGGACGGCGAACATGCATCTTCTCAGGAAAACCCTCCTTTTGCCAGAGGAAAAACCATTCGCAAAAACTGGCAGAGACTCTTTATCGGTAGCGAAATACCGCAGCCATACTCTTTATTAATAGATGTTACAAAAAGTCTAGAAAAAAATTGTATTATGAATTAAATATTTAAAATTATAGATAGGTACATATATTACAAATACGCATCAGAAATACAGCCAATTTCGTCAATGAATTGGAAGAAACTCAAACATTTAAAAGAGTAGGAGAAAACTTATTTAATGAATATAAAAATATATTAATAAAAGATGTAATTAGAATTTTTATGTACTTATAGAGCCTAATATGGAAATAGAGTTAGGTCTTGTGCTGGCCCCAACAGATTCTTTATCCTATGAATCGTCTTGAATCTGTTTCTTTTTAAATTTATGTTATTATTTTAGATAAGCCATTTTGCTTAAAGATGAAAATTGATAAGTTAAACCAGCAAATGCAAGTAAAAATTATCAGTGAAATAGATGGAATCATGCTCTACAAAGAATTTCAAGTAAGTAAAATCGGTATCACGGTTGTTAACCTCGTTATTAACATACAAGGAAAAATAGTCACTTTCTTTATATTTCATAATGAAAACGAGAACTACTGCAAGATAGAAATCATAGCTACATATTTGTATAATTTGTTTATATTTAAGTATATTACTTTATTATGTTCACTGTCATTGCGGATTTTTTACCTGTGTGTGTGTATATATGTCTGGATGTTGGAGAGACGATTTCTCAAAAACAATGGCTGGTAGCACAAGCCCTGTTTTAACTAAAACACTGTTTTAAGAAATGTCAAATTCAAATTTCAATATTTAATTTCACCTTTATGTTTAAAGAACGATTTTTTAAAAAATATTTATTTAAATACAAACTATGTTCTGCTTTAAAATCATATTTTGATAAATTTGATACTATTTATTTTTGTTATTAAATAATAAAATCTGACATTTCTTAAAACAGCGTTTTAGTTAAAACAGGGCTTGTGCTACCAGCCTATAAGATTTAAGACCTGTAATTTTCTATTATTTTCGGTATGGAAATGGCACTAAATCTTTCTTAATTTTGTCCCTTCTAATCACATCTTTGGTCTTTTTACCTCTCGCTAAGAGAGGTATTGGATTCATGCTAAAATTCGCATATCCAGATTTTATTGAATAAGCACGATTTAAGGTCCCTAGAATCCGATTATAACATTTTTAAAATGATGTCTCTCTCTCTCTATCTCTCTCTCTCTCTCTCTCTCTCTGTGTGTGTGTGTGTGTGTGTGTGTGGATATGTGTGTGTGTGTGTGTGTGTGTGTATGTATGTATGTCAGGATGTTGTATACATGATTCCTCAAAAACTATAAGACTTAAAAAATATTTAACTGCAGTTTCCTCAATCTGACATTCCTGGGAAGAGCTGAAAAGGTTTTGGACAACCGGAAGTAGTAGTTTCTTAGAAAAATTCTTCTAAATATAATTTTTGGAAATTTTTGTTATTACAAATATTGAAAAACATAAAATTCTTCATCTAATACACTTAAAAATTTTATTATATCTTGTATAGATTTAGATATAAAGACATTATAATATATAGAATAATCTAATCGTAGAGGCTAAGGCACTAAGGAAACTACTTGACAAATTCAAATGTTTATAACATAGTTTGTAAATGTACAGATGTCAATGTCAAAAATCAACAATTTTAGTGACATTCCGATAGCTTTTTCTGGGAAGTACATTTCATCTTTTGTATTGTTTTATTAATTAAATATTTAAAATTGTAGGTAAAATGCATATGTCTATCAGAAATACCGCCAATCTGGTTAATGAATTGGAAGAATCTCTGTCATTTAGGATATGCCTCATACAATGAAAAATAAATATAATTAGAATTATATGTATGCAGCAGACATGTTAAATACAATAAAAAAACAATATTTGGGTAAAGTTCTGTAATTTTTTGTTATTAAACGACGGTTCGTTAGCGAAGTGCAATACAATACTTGTATAGCCTAATATGGAAATGGCGAGAGGTCTAGTGCTGGCCACAACAAATGTTTAAATATAGCACTTTAACTTAATTATTAAAAAGTGTGAAACCTTGTTGTTTAATTACTAAACTACACCATAGTATTTGAGAAAATCTAAAAAATAATCATTTAAGAAGTTTTTATCTCCACATGAAGTAATTATAAAATGGAGCTGCTCATTTTTTGCATTAATATCTGCAATTATGCAGTGAAGATTATTTTATCTCTGATTTTATTTAAAAAATATCCATCGAACAAGAAAAATGGTTTGAAGGTTAATCGCGTTTAGGTCTTATTTACTTTTGCTTCGCCGAGAGACTTTTTAGGTCCCTTACCCTCATACATTAGATAGGGCCGGTTTTATAAAGAAATTTAATCTTCACTTAAAATTTAGTTACCAAGTAAATTTAATTAAATGAACAAATTCCAAACGATTTCTCTGTCCTTAAGATATGTAAATCATTGCTATCAAGAAAACGCTTTTCATTTTTTCATTTCATTAAATTCGAAGTGAAGATTAAATTTCTTTATAAAACCCACCCATAATATGTTAGTACAGTTTTTATATTTAACGCTTCTTCTGCTTAAAGCTAAATATTTTCCTACATGCACCGTCATTATTTCGTACAAAGTCGAATTTGAACTGACAACTGTATATATGAAACAAGTTTTACGACATACAGGGTGGTTGATTTTTCATTGTCCAGCTTATATCTTCTGAAATATTAAAGATACAAGAAAAAGATATATAGAAAAGTTATTTGATACAACCTGGTCTATAATTTAGAGTAAACAATTTTTTTCCAAGGCCTACTAATTTTCCAGAAAAATATTTAACTTTGATTTTTTAAATGGAACAGCCTGTATATTTTTACGGAATAAAATTATAAATAAATTTCTCTTTACAATGATGTATAACAAGTACGGGTTTACCTTTAAATTATGTCTAATAAAGCAAATAGAAATACGATAAAAGTAGGCTGTGATATTCTATTGTTTATACCAGTAACATCTTTCATAAATAAAAGTATTAATAATTTAGTAAATCATCAATGGTAGTAATTCTATTACTTGCTTTATTAGACATAATTTTATTCAAAGGAAAACCCCTACGTAGCCAATGTTCATGTGTGACAGAAGTTACAGGTATAAACTATAGAATATCATAGCTTACTTTTATCATATTTCTATTTACTTTATAGGACATAATTTAAAGGTAAATTCTTACTTGTTACACATCATTATAAAGAGAAATTTATTAAGAATCTTATTCTGTCAAAATATACAGGGTGTTCCATTTAAGAAATTAAAGTTAAACATTTTTCCAAAAAATTGGTAGGCCTTGGAAAAAATTGTTTATGCTAAATTATAGATCAGGTTGTATTAAACAACTTTTGGATTTAACTTTTTTTTGTATCTTTAATATTTCAGAAGATATAAGCTGGACAATGAAAAATCAACCACCCTGTAGAGTATTATTACGACTCGAATTGGTTCTTAGGACTAATCGTCTCTGATCGCATATTTAATTTATATTTTTCGTAATGCGTTGAGGAACTAAACGCCTCAAACAAGGTTAACAGTTTTTTTTTTTATCGTGTTGGCATTACTTTACTGCGCTATGGAAATAAAAAGGAACAAAATGACTTCTAGCTCTAAACGCAGTGAAAGTGTTTTAGTATGTTATAAAATAATAATGTGTATATTTTATAGACAAAGAAGTTAATATGTTGTTGTTTATTTTTTAACCTTGAAAGTGAAATAGGTAGTGAAAATTAATCATCAACAAAAAAAATAATTAATTCCAACTGAAATTCGCTACACTGACAGTATCCTTTGCTGCCCATATGTTATTGAAACTACAAGTGTTCTGTCACTTGTGAAAGGCGTGTACAAGATTCCGGTTTACTCATATTATATCATTTGGAGGCAGCGCTGAAAAACAACTGTCGAAACGAAGGTGAAAAGAACATTGAGCAAGATAAAAACGTAAAACGCTCAGCCAGAGAACTAGTGTAATTACTGCTGCTACACTGAGACAGACAATAGCGTTATGAAATGTAAAATACTATGCCACTTATATGTGGCGTAAAGTATACCACTTCAGTGAGAAAAGACTTTGTCGCAAAGAAAAATTGTTTTTGCCTCGTTTTCAAAAATATGACTACAGAAAAACTTGTACAGTATAATAACTAGCAGTAAATTCTTTGAGAATTAGATATTATGGATCGAATCTAGTAAGCAATACTAAGCGCAATTATTATGAGAAGTTCCAAAAATAATTTCAAACAAAAATAACATTTGTGTTATAGGTTGTGCCAACTTTTAGTGCTATTGGCGCTTCAGCTAAGCTAGTCCTTAAGAAGCTTGTAAATTAAATATTCCTGAACCGTATTTATACAATTTCTGCTATTTTAAAATCAAGAAATCATTAAGAACAAGTGTACAATAAAAAATATTTATTCATAAACTGGGATTAGGAAATAATAGTAGTTTATATATCGAGGGAGTAAATTTTGTCATTATTTGTCGAGAGGGAAGATTGACTCTTTAGGGCGTAGCCGTGTTATATACAATATTTTATATACAAGCGGAAAAGAAGAAGAATGAAGTACATTTAAACGAGGAAAAACTATTTATTTTAAATTTAATTTTACAAAAATTCGTTATATTTTTTTTCCAAAATAAATAAGTATATATGAAAATATTTCTTATCTGTTAATCAATATCAATTAACAATGGACTTGAATCATTTTAGTTCTCTAGGGAGTACTTTATTTCCCTAGGGAGTACTTTTATTTCCCTAGAGAGTACTTTTACTTCCCTCGATAAATAATGAAGCACTTTAAGTTATGATTTTGATAAGAATAAAGTTAACATTATTTACCGGTTGTATATAAAAAATATTAAACATTAATAAAAAAAATATATTTTAATTGACAATAAAGATGCTTCTTCTCTTTCGTTATTATTTAAACTATTATACTTATGCATAATATTTTTTTGCGTTATCGGATAAATGAATAATATGTTTCCATTTTTTTTCAAATGCATGAAAACATTTTACTACGTTTGAAACGCTGGCAAATTTGTGACGTAAACGCCCTGCACGGTTTTCAGTTTAGTAGTAATAGATGGCAGCACATTCAAATTGTAACATTACATTTAAAAGTATTTGAGGTGAATAGTTATTTTAAACAAAATTAAAATTGTAAATACAATTATTACTGTTTACGTTATCGTATATTAGTGAAGCATTTTCTATATTTTATAGACTTTTATATCTCGTCTATCTATTGACCGTTAGCAGAAAATCGGCGGGAGCGTACGCAATCATTGTGGCGGTAAAAATTAGCCGTTTAAACGAGATATGAAAAATACTGTTTTCAAAATTTTTTTACACAAAACCTGTTATAATAAAAATTTTTTCTTTATTCTAATATATATAACTTTTCATGAAGAATAACATATAAAAAAATTGAAAATTAGTGGAAACCCCCATTTCAGAAAAATGATATATTTTATCAATTTACCTTTTCTGAAATTGAATTTATTGTTTAAGAAATTGAATTTACTTTTTCGGAAATTGAATATAATTTTTCAGAAATTTAATTTGCTTTTTTTGAAATTAAAGTTTTTTTTTTTGAAATTGAAGTTGAAAAGGCATATTTTCATAAATTATTTATAAACGTCAATCTATCTATACAACCTACTCTTGTTGGCCAATAATGAATAGACGTATTTTACAGTGAGAACACTGCATACTCGTAGATAAAACTAGCACAAAACATAATATTTGCGAATGAAAAGCGAGATGTCCTATTTTTATTATTGACTATCAATATGCTGGAATTAATTTCCATCGCCATCGCACGTGCTGTTTAAAATTTCATCCAACTGTATTGCACTGATGGCTTATATGATCATTCTAGTTTCTGCTTTTATAGCAGTTTGCATAGTGTTTTTGCTGATACCCTGTTATGAATTATATATAAAACAATTCCAATTGTGATGACAATTTCGGAATCGGATATTGTATTTCATGAACGGAAATGGCTTGTCGAAAACATCGCGACCAATTGATATTTCAAAATCAATATGCTTGTTATAATGAAATATTGTAAATAATTTTTGCACGTTGCAACAGACATAAACAATTTCAAATGTGTAAAATGCAATTACGTCACAACGGTGGATCATATTGCCAATCGTATTTTGCATAGCTTTCAGAAAATTTAACACTATTGAATTATTATATGCAAAACAAACAACATGTTTCTCATTACATAAGTATGTATTTGCTTTCTATTTAAAACAAATATTTTTTATTCGCAATCATTAAAATGTCGATTCCTAACCTCTTAGAGGTTGGGAAATATGTGATTCCCTTTGAATATACATATATACTAACGTAGATGGAAGTATCGTACACTATATGTTCCTTAAGATTTTGTTGGCTCAAAGTAGATTGAAAAGGACAGAATTATGTATAAGCATTAGTTGGACAAAGATCTACTGCTAATTGATACTCGAGGCGGACCGAAAAACCACGAGCACCACACGAGCACTATTTCGAATGTTAAATACGAGTGTTTTTCAAAATGAATCTACATTTACCTATAAATATTAATGCGCAAGATGTATTGCATAGTAATCGCACAAAGCTAATAAAATTAATATATATATAGTAACGCTAGGATACATTACACTAATAAAAAACAATGTGAAAAATATAATTACATAAGAAGAAATTTCACTAAACTTGTTACTTTTGGCAATAAATAAATGAATTTTATAATCATTGAGTTATCATTATTCCTACACTCTTAAAATAAATAACCATAAGATTCATTTTTTAATTTGACGACCAAAGTTACATATATAAGATTGTTTTTTGCTTTCAAAATTTAAAAATCGCGCGAAAATGGATTGGTCTCAATTGTATCTCCATCCTTGTCAATCTTCTTTGGTACACGATTTTTGTTGGTAGCTACTTCCAGATGTATATATTCAAAGGTGATTCCTAACTGCAATGACAATCTGATGGGAAGGAAATGTGTTTCAAGCAATAGTATATTACATCCGAGAATCCGATGTGAGAGATGTTTCATTACAACCGAGAGCTTATGTATATTACCGAGAGGCAAAGCATGGAGGTGAGATAAAGCGCGAGGCTGTGATGAAACTCCCACCGAAGTTATGTATACCTACTATTTTATTCACAATCATCCTAATTTTCAATAAATAAATCAATGAGTTATAATCTTTAATTTTATTATGTAATATGTTTGACAGCTCTGTTAAAATTTATTTTAGCATTATAGTGAAATAATCTCATTATTTCTTTATAGGTAGTGTCAACTTTTAGTGTTATTGACTTGACTTACTAATCGAAGGGATATTCCTTTGAATATATACATCTGGAAGTAGCTGACCAATACATTTTCCCCTTAGAAAAATAACCTTCTCACTCTTTCACAGGAGCACTCGTGTGGTGCTCGTGGTTTTCCGTTCCGCCTCGTTGAAAACGGGAGTCTCAATTAGCAGGATATCTTTGTCCAACTAATGCTTATACATAATTCTATCCTTCTCAATCTACTTTGAGCCAACAAAGTCTTAAGGAACATATAGTGTACGCTACTTCCATCTACGTTAGTAGATATGTATATTCAAAGGGATATTCCCTTCATAGCATGAAATTTCAGTACTCATTGGCAATTGCCAAATTTACTACAAATCACTTTCTTTATTCTAAACCTATCATGAGATTTAATGAATTGAAAGAATCTCGAACATTAGAAGAATAAGAGTGAATAGAAGGAATTAAAAATTATAAAAATATATAAAGATGATATGTGTTTTTGTGTGTATCAGAAATGTTAAATATGTACAATTCTTATATAGCCTAATGTGGAAATGGCGCGAGGTCTTGTGCTGGCCATAGCAGATTTTGAAATTTGTAATTAAAATTATGAAGAAACCAAAAACATAATAAAAAACAATTTTGTGGTCAGCTATTAACTTTGCACTCTACAGTTTTTGCCTTAAAGTGAACATTAGAGCCATTATTTAGTATATTGACACCACAATATATTTTATCGCAAAAAACAGAGTTACCAATATAAATAAATAACAATTAATATCTTTATACGTATTTCAAGAATAGAGTTGTCATCACACTACAGTATCTGCTGTCTACAATAAAAGGAAAGTTTTAGATCCAAGACCTACGAAACAACTCTTTCTCACAACATACAGTTGTTAGTTTGGTTTGAAAATTTGAATGTTATTCTTCTATTTGTTCTCTGAGATTTTATCTGCAGTGGTCCCCAATCCATTCCAGTTCCCAAAAACCCAACCACACTGCTACATGGTCATTTTTCCTCCCACTTAGCTATAATCCCATCACTTCCAACCATTCTCATTCTTTCTTACTTCCTTACATATGAAACCTCTTACGACTATCTCTTTTTATCATAATGATGATTCGCGTATTCCGCATGGGTCACGGTTTGCAGCATCAGCAGGTATGAAGTCATTGGCATGCATGGCACACCGCGATGTACGACTTGTATGCGGACTGTATTCGCCTCGAGAGAGGATCTTCTCTTTCCCAGTGGGACGCAGGTAGATCTCACAGTTATTTTTAAATGTGATTTCATATATGGTGTGATGTGAGGATGAATAACGGGGAGGTCTTTTGCAAATGCAAGTGCATGTGTGATAATCATCGTGTTATTAATGGAGCATACTTCATGGTGCCAGCCCTAATACAGTGTCTTAAGAAAAAAGATGAAGATATTGAAGAAGTGAAATAATTCAGATATTTAGGATATACTTTTCAGAGAAACAATCAACATACAAAGCACTTAGAATATCAAAAAAATAAAGCAATCGCCGCTATGAAACAAATATGGAGTTTAGGGGAAAGAAGATTTCAAAGAAATCTCAGAATAAGATGGATGTTATTTGAAGCCATAGTCAAATAGTTATTTACATTCGAGTGCGTGTAAGTTGTATTTTACAGTGCGAGAGCTTTGTTTAAGGCACGAGCCCTTAAGGCGAGTGCCTTATTAGCTGGAGCGCTGTAAAATACTTCACGTACGAGAATTGTATCAAATTTTTTGGCCGACGATAATGAAAATAACTTTTTTTAGTGAGATAGGTTGTACTTCTAAAAAGGGTTAGTTTAAAATACTGGGGTTAAGTCAATTTCCAAATTTGATTTTACTTACCTTCATTAGAGTACTTCTTCTAGCGAAAATTTATTTGTAATAATAGACGTTGTTTATGACTGATAATATATTTATTTGCTCATCTTTTCTTCGTAATAAATAATAGGTAGGTGTCGATATTTGAAATTTCAGTAATGTTCGCCTCGCGTATTTGACAGGTATATCGATCGGTGACTATGTCGATAACGCCGGATTTTTACAATAATGACAGATGTCGCTGCCGTGATTTTGGTTTATATAAAATAATTTGAAATATAGGAAATGTCAAAGTAAAAAAATAGGTAGTACTTTTTTACATGAACTTTATTATAGCAAAGATGATTTCTTTTCTAAATGCCCATGAACGTCCAGTGTATTTTGATTATTGTACCGCATTTTTTTAAACATTTATTACTTGAAAATTATAAATTTTTGTAAGCTAAAGTTTGTTAAGATGTGCAACATTCAAGTTTTGATTTTTTGATTCACCACACTGAAAGAAATTTTTACTTTATTTTCAAAATAGTATGTTTTCATTTCTAAAATCTGCAAAAATGAAAAGTTTAGTTATAGTTTTAAAAAAATTGCAGGTAAAATTAAAAACTTTCGGGAACATATACTTTTGAAAAAAGATTTTAATTCAAAAAATTGGATAATTTCAAATTAAAATCTTTTTGCAATCATTTCTAATGTAAGTGATATTCACTTATAAATTTATTCTTTTAAACTGAAAGTTTACTTTCAATTTGATTGTACACGTACTTAAAATAAATAATATTTTCATTAGTTTGAAAGTCATATACAATTATTTTAAAATATTTTACGTCGCTGTTTTTATTTTAATTATTTTACTTTTGATTCAAAAAATCAATATTTTGAATTAAAAATTACGGCATTTGAAACGAATAAAAAATATTACATTTAAAAGCATTATTTTTGGTGTCAAAACATTTTACTTTTGTGCCAACATTTTTAATTTCAAATCAATATAAAATAATTAATGATATAATACATTTAAACTAACAGTAATTACTTTCGTTTGAAAGATCAAAAACAGAAGTAATTTCAAAACAAGTAAAAATTTTGTTGGATCAAAGTTGAATGCAAAATATTTTGATTTTACCTGCATTTTTTTCATAATTAAAGCAAAAATTTTTTCAGTGCATATGTTGCATGTTAAAATAAGTTCCCTGTATACATTTTGCTATTTGTATTTCGTTAAAATAAATTTCATTAGGTAAATAAAAATATTTTAGCACAATTTGCTGTGTTTGATAAAACATATAAATGTGTTGCAGTAAATTATGAAAATATCTATAAATAAAATATATAAACATGAAGAATGAAATAAAATTAATTATTCTTGTTTTTTGTCCCAGTTTAATTGTATTTAATGAAGTAATTAATTTTAGCTGAATATTGCATATTTTAATTAAACATTGTGGTAAACTTGTTGAGATACAACAAAATTTAAATGAAGTAATTACGTACAATTTAACCGAAAAATAAATATAGTTTGTATCATGCTCAAATCCTATAATGCATTATAAAGTATGTTTTCGTTAGTTTGGTGGATTTAAATTTTAATATTTCAATTGCAAATTCAATCAATTAAACCTGAATAATTTGTATCCTGTTTCGAATTAACAAATTTAATTAAATATTGTGCAGTTTTTAATTACACTAATTTGTCTTTAAAACTAGACGTAAATACAAAAATATTTTTTTTTAGCTTTTCAATGATATATAACTATTCTAAGTTGATTTCATTTGTTTCATATAGCAAAAATGCAAGATTTATTAAATTTATAGGTTAAAAATAATAGTTGATGCAATGAATCAAAAGCATTTTTACATTCCGTCACCTTTTGTAATGAAGATATTAAACTTTGATAAAAAAATTCGGTGGAGAGATTTTATGAATAAGCACGTTTAGGGTCCCTAGAATATGATTTTACTAGTTTTACCATAATATCTGTATGGGTGTCTTTGTGTGTGTGCATGACAAAAATTCATCCGGCGATAACTCCAACACTACAATTTCAAAAATTATAATTCTTTTGTTTTCCTCTTTTTTACAGCCATATGAAGACCTGGTTAGATTTTGGTTATAATTGGTCAACCCGTAGTACCCTTATTTCTTCTTATAAGTTCTTAATAATTTTTCTTAAAAAAACGCAATTAAATATCACTTTTTGACATTTTATGTGATTATAATATGAAAGAATATCTTATTGTCTATACGGTTTGTTATATATTTTCCTTCATATTCAATAGATATAGAGTTAAAGAATTACAAAGAGATTAATTTTCATAAATCAGACAGCTGATATATTCGAATAATTCTAATTGACAGATGTCAGTGTCAAGTGCAATTTACATTATGTATATGTGTTATAATTTTATGGGATTTATAGAATCTTTTCCAAGGAATTCTCCGGTTTAGAATTTGTAGCAAATAGTATATGTTCGTGTTACAATTTTACTGGACATAATCTTTTCCAAGGAGCTTTCAGTATGGGATTTGTACAAAATACATAGAATGGGGTTATGCCAAAAAAAGAATATTGCTAATATTTTTATAAAAATAGAATCTATGACACTTATTATTCATATTGCAACATAAAACATCCCAAAATATAATACTTTTCATTCATAATTTACTTAAAATATATTCGCGCTACGATTTTCTGTGACGTCATGTATCGGCTACTCACACAACGACACTAGTCACACGTACATGAAGGTCACAATGTCACAAACTTCAAACGCAAACGGCAGATCAAAGTAAACTAATCAAATATTTATAAAGCTGTCAGAGGAAAAGAGCGCTCTATTCAATCTTTTTTGTTTCATAAAGATCTAATTATTTCATTTGAGAAATATTATTTTTAATTGTAGGTTTGTGTGCTTCATATATAATTTAATACATAAAAGTGCAATAATTGTATATTTATAATGATAATAATGATAAAACATGGTGAAGAAGAACTGTGCAGTTCCAACTTGTGGAAACAATTTAATAAAAAACTCAAAAAGACTATTTATAAACAATCTTAATTTTCATTTTGTCCGCCAGGGTGAACTGGAATCGTTCAGATACATGACGTATGCGCTCACGTGACCTCATTGAGTTTTGAAATTGACCCCTATTTAAAAAAAAATATATCTACAAAACAATGCACACAAATGGCGTGAAAATATTATTTACGTATACTGTGACCGGTAGACTTCTAGGAAAAAAATAAAACAGAAAATGTGGCATGACCCCATTGACGGAAGGTAATGTGCTGACCACATCAGATTTTTTTCATTAAGTACGATGTTCCACTAAAATGGTCTCCTATTGGGGGGACTTTTATCTCTGTTAAGTCCTCGAGATCAAATACAGGGCTCGTGTTTTGAGATATTTTTGTGGCGTAATTCCGGAACAACCAACTTCAATTCAGACCAAAATAAGAGCGGCAAAATTTTGTACCAGATCCACCAAAGTTTAACATATGCGAATCGGCATTCATTGAATAAATGTATCACAAACTCAAAAAATGCTTATTGTCTTCTTAGACTATATGTTCTTAGTTTAGATCTGAGAATTGTTGATATTTATAATCAGCAATAATTTTGCAGAATGTCAAGATTCCCAACTCTTGATGTTATTAACACTGAAAGATTCTTGTTGATCTAATAGTACTCAATCATAAGTTACTAATGTTGATATTAGTTATTCTTTTATTAACTCACAGATATATGGTAGATAATTCAAAGTTTGAATAAATTGTGCTACATTTTAAATATTTCATACTTCAAGTTATACATTTTTGCTTTATTGTCACTTACTTCCACCTACGCGGGAGACTATTAAATTGCAATTTAAAATTTCAATTTTGTGCGAAGGTTGCATATAATGCTAAGTTTACTTTATATGCAGTTTTATTTCTTTCAGCTGAGTAGAAAATTGAAATTTCTTAGACACATAGCATAAATTGGAAAAGCGCCAACTTTTAAATAGGTTACCGGGCCTGTTGGTTTTATTCCAGAAAAAAATCTGTACTTCATTCATAATGAAGATTAATTTTAGAAAAAAGGCATCTTTGGAAAATCTGAACTTTAGATTAATTAGGATACATTAAGAAGTTTGTTTTCCATTAATTTATCTACCAGGAAAAATTTTAAAAAACCGTAATATAAAGTGCATATTTTATAGTAGTAGTTATTATTAAAACATTGCGTTATTACTTTATTATTGCAGGTGCAAAGAAAAGAATAGTTTATGCTAACGACTATTTTATTAGTTATTAGAACAATATTAAGAATATTTTTCTAAATCATGCTTTGAGTACCATAAAAATTATAATTTTACAGGTGTCGTATATACATAAATTAAATATGAATAAATATTTTACAACATTGTTATATATATAATGTAAGTAAGAGGTCATCATTCTACTTTTCATTTCAAAATAAGTCAATAAATTAACTACGTCTTTTGACATAATAGAGCATTCGACAATTTGTCATTGAATAACGAAACAAAATACACAATGAAATCACAATACACGTTAAAAAGTATAATGTAGACATATAATATGTTCAGAATTACCAATAATAAAAAATAATCAAACATTTTCCAAAATTAACAAAATTTTACTTAATAATAATATTTCCAAATATTGTTATTATATACAGTATGTCCCCGGATTGAGTTTACAAGAGGAAAAAAATTTTTATTTTTGATTTTACGAAAAAATGCCAAGAGAAGAAAAATTTTTGCTTGAATTAAAACGCATGTTTCAGTTATTAAAACTTTTAATTAATATAAGGTTCTTTTATTATAACGTTTTTTCGTATTTTGTCCTCCTAATAATACAGTTATTACATTGAATCTTACATGATTTTAGTTAGCTTTGAAATATTGACAAATGATTATTAATTCTAATTTCAGAAAAAAATAAACGGCGAAAATCAAAATACTTGTAGTTTATTCAATTAACTCTTTTTTATCTGAAATTAGAATTAATAATCATTTGTCAGTATTTCAAAGCTAACTAAAATCATGTTAGATTCAATGTAATAACTGTATTATTGGGAGGACAAAATACGAAAAAACGTTATAATAAAAGAACCTTACATTAATTAAAAGTTTTAATAACTGAAACATGCGTTTTAATTCAAGCAAAAATTTTTCTTCCCTTGGCATTTTTTCGTAAAATCAAAATTAAAAATTTTTTTCCTCTTGTAAACTCAATCAATATATATATATATATATACAGTGAGTATTTTTAACGTGAAACATTGGTTTGTCATATCCATGGTTACAACTTGACATTTGACAGCAATGTATTTGTCTCTCCCATTTAAAATGAAACATAAGGAACGAGTTTGGTTGAAATTGAGATTAATTTTGTTTAAAAAATTATACCTGTTTTCTGAAAATTGAGTTAAGTTGTAGAAAAAATATTGTGTGCACCTTGTGCCCGAGTGATTTTCTGACTCTGCTATATTTCCTATCATATTTAAATATAATACTTCTGTCAAATTCATTCCCCATATTTAATTTTAAATGAGAGAGGCAAATACATTGCTATCAATAAAATGTCAAGTCGTAACTTTTGAAAATTCAACGGTTATACCTGTTTTCTAAAAATTAAATTTAGATGTACAAAAAATATTGCGTGCATCTTGTTCACTTTTTATGTTTAGTACTCTCGAGTGATTTTCTGTCTCGGCTAAATTTCTTACAATATTTAAATATAATATTTCTGTCAAATTCGTTCCCTAAGTTTCATTTTAAATGGGACATCTGGCAAATACATTGCTGTCAATCAAATGTCGAGCCGTAACCATGGATATGATAAACCCAATGTTTCACGTTAAAAAAAAAATACTCACGGTATATAGAAAATTTCAAAAATCCCTAAACGATGACGTAAACCGCTTGACTGGCTATACCCTACATTTGAAATGAGATATTTGAGTTCCAAATATAGGATCTAAACACCAGCTTTATAACACGCTCAGCTACTACACCGACTAATATTAACTCTATAAAAGAATAAAAAAATATCTCCCAAACTTTTTTCAATAAATAAGGATTCAACTTCTGTAAATCTTTCTTTACTATTTTCATCTTCATTAATTACAATTAGGTGTAACCCTGTAACCAATATATTTTCCATTTCTTTTTTTCCTAGTGGTTACCTGGTCACGCACGTATATAAGTCAAGTGGATATGTTCGTGAGTGCGTGTGCATTCAACATAACTGTACCAGGGAACACGTAACGAGTTGGGTTAGTCGCCTGATTGAGAGTTGAAGTCGCCGAGCTAGCCTTCTAGGGAGCTGGGGATTTCGGATTATTTATGGTGTTTTTGACTTCGGGTCGTGTGGGATTTGAGCAAAAGGCAGTGGGAGAATATATTAACAGTTGTTTTAATTGGTATTATTGTGAAATAAATATAACATAATACAGAGTGAACTAAAAGAATTGATTCAGTGACATTTGAACATTTAAATTTGGGCAATTTTGTTCATTCATTTTGAAACATAATTCGTATATTCATAACCAAGGGGCCTAGTCAGAACTCAATATTTGCATAGTCGTTATGGTCTTTATGGTTGTTATGTACTGTAAAGATTGTTAAAATCAAAATTGGTATTCTCAGTACTGAAGGTGGTTACCGTCAACAATTGTTACGTGTTTTGACAGTCTTTATCATAACGACTGCTAAAACTATGTATTTATGGTTGTTATCACGTTATTTCTAATATTTGACATGTGACAGATTATTACATCAATCATATATTATTAATAATGCCCTTTCTGCTAAATATTAGCAGGATGCAGTTGATTATTCGCATGGATCCTACTTCGACTTAAATAATGATAATAAGAACAATAAAAACCGTCGTGGGCGAAAGTTACTTTTGACGTAATTACATATTTCTTTGAAAATATTATATTCTGTGGTAGGTATTCGTGAAAACCTAGTTATTTATTCTGGTGCTAATGTGTGCTTTTTCTTCAATCAAAATTTAAAAAATCTTTCCATAACTTTTCAGTCACGTTGGGATCAGTGGTAGGAATTAACATACCCGTTCTAAACAATTTAGATGTTTTCAAATATGACAGAAATGTCATATTCTTCTTTAGTTGTTTTGGCAGAATGTTTGCATTTTAAATATAATTGGCAACACATTATTAAAAGAATAAAGCGTTAACATATAAGGTTAGGTTAAGTTCATATATGCATAATGAAGTTAACTATTGTCAAATAATCTGGTTCATTCACAAGTATTATTTTGTAAAGATTGTCAATAATACCGACGTAGGTTCTAAATCGACAAATTCATAAAGATTGTTACAAATGTCTTTATGATAACAATCTTTATATCCGTAACAACCTTTATGACTGTGTTTCTCTGAATAGACCACCAAATTCATAACAAAAATTCTATACACTTTCTATATTCTGATGTAAATCTCTACAGGCCTATTGTCTACATCCAGTTGTGCTCCATATTTTTGACAGTCTATGATTAGTCAGTTAATTTAAATATATAAACAATTCTTGCAATGCTCTAGATCACATAAATTGTGCTTACATAATTTTCATAATTCTTCGACTGAACTTTCGCTAAAACTATAACAACTATAGCAACGCGGAAACGAAGAATCAAATTTGAACTTTGGTGAACTTGTGCAAGGTACGTATTTGATAGTTAATGATGGGTATTTTTGGCACTTTGTCAATTCCGCGTGGGTTATGTCTTTGGTAATGAAGAGGTAGACGTTATTAAAATGAGTCATATATAGACAGAAACCATTTAGATAAGAGTCTGTATCTGATCTGTATAAAGTGTTTGAAGTGTTTATAGACTGGAATGTCATAACTTAGGAGGTCTATAGATAGAAGTGACAAACTTTAAGTGAAATTACAGGAATATTGCTTTATGATATGTAGTTTGAAATTAAATTGCTACGTAGTGTACTTGAAGTGTAGGTTTGTAAAACTGTTAGGTTGGCAACTAGTTATTATCTGGGACCACCTAGGAACAGACAAAAACATGGTACGCTGTTATTTTGAACATTGTTTTTGATTGGTTAATATTTATACTTGAAAGATGTGTTCATATTTTATCTTTCGATCTAAATATATAACGCCATCTAAAAAGGAAATAATATTCGTACCACTGTTTTATTATTGTTAATAACATTGATATAATGTCATAAGTTTATAAGTGCAATACATTACTTATATATAATAAAATGGAAATGGCGAGAGGTGCTGGTCACAACTGATTTTTTACCTCTCGCTAAGATAGGTATTGGATTCATGCTAAAATTCGCATATCCAGATTTTATTGAATAAGCACGATTTAAGGTCCCTAGAATCCGATTATAACATTTTTAAAATTATGTCTGTGTGTGTGTGTGTGGATGTGGTTGTGTGTATGTGTGTGTGTGTGTGTGTATGTATGTATGTATGTATGTATGTATGTATGTATGTATGTATGTATGTATGTATGTATGTATGTATGTATGTCTGGATGTTGTAGTCACGATTCCTCAAAAACTATAAGACTTAAAAAATATTTAACTACAGTTTCCTCAATCTGACATTCCTGGGAAGAGCTGAAAAGGTTTTGGCAACAATTGAACAACCGGAAGTAGTAGTTTCTTAGAAAAATTCTTCTAAATATAATTTTTTGTAAGATTTTTTTATTAAATATTGAAGAACATAAAATTCTCCATCTTAATACACTTAAAATGTTTATTATATCTTGTATAGATTTAGAGATAAAGACACTATAATTTATAGAGTGAACTAATCGCAGAGGCTACGGCACTAAGGAAACCAGTTGACAAATTCCAATGTTTATAACATAATTTGTAAATGACACATGTCACAAAAATCAACAGTTTTAGTGACATTCTGATAGCTTTTACTATATATTTAATTTTTCTTATTGCTTTATTAATTAAATATTTGAAATTATAGGTAAAATTGTGGTAAAATGCATATATCCATCAGAAATACCGCCAATCTGGTTAATGAATTGGAACAATCTGACATTTAGAAACTTCCTCATAGAATGAAAAATAGATAGGTATAATTAGAATTATATGTGTGCAGAAGACATATTAAATATAATAAAAAACAATATTTGGGTAATGTTCTATAATATTTTGTCATAAAACGACGGTTCGAAAGCGAAGTGCAATACAATACTTATATAGCCTAATATGGAAATGGCGAGAGGTCTGGCCACAACAGATTTTTTTCTGTGTTGTAGCTAAATTACCAATCCATCTGTAGTCCATTTCTCCATCACAGTCCATCAGTTGTCCGTATTACAATTTGAGCGGAATCGAATTCGTGTGATCCGTAACTGTGCTAACTCGGTCGAAATACCTCTGCAGTCCGCTCAGACTTCGCGCTCGACTTCACAAGCTAGTTACGTTTCTACGGCGTGCCTGTGCAGTACGTTACGTTAGGTTACGTTACGCCACATTCACGCCGTGTTATAAATACGTTGCGATTAACGCTTTGCTCCAGCTTCGTAAATCCTCGCCGACAAATTATCCCGCGATTTCTTTCACGATCACCCAGGGAGACAAATCGCTTGTGAGCAGGCCAAATACCCACGGAGTTTTGTTTGTATACCGTTTATTGATTCGCAATCAAAAGGAGATGAGTTTATTAGAGCATAGTACATTAATTATATAGATATAACATCTGGAAAGAAAGTAATAATGTACCAGCTAATATGAAGGGATTTGTAGTCGAGTGTGAAAAGACCAGTTGCACTTCCGATAACTCAAATTTGGGTACTTTAGTAAAATCTGCTTAAAGTAGATTAAAACGTTAAATAACAAGTATATGTTGGTATGATAATCATCTGTGACACAAAAGTCATATTTGAGTCTTTTTTATAGCATTTATCCATTTTTATCTCTATACTTTTATTTCTAAAAATTCACACAGTTGTTCAAAAACTCTAAAAACTTACACTTTCGTAACATTCTCTTTACAGTCAAATAATATTACTACCAAGTTTATATCTCTACACATTTTTGAATTATTCCCCCAAAAGTCAATATACCCCACATTTAGATAAAAACTTCAAATTTTTAAAAAATCTAATTTTACGTATCTAGATACTTCTCAATGCGCTGATTCCAAATTTTGAAACCGCAGGTCGATATCTCGTTTCGTTCTCGAGATACATAGATTTGAAGTTTTGCCCAAAACTGCCCATTTTTGGGTAATAACCCAAAAATGGGTTGAGATATGAATTTGGCGACATCACCATTCGATTCTACGGACAAAAATACATAAGTATAGCAATTTTCATAATTTTTGTCCAACCGGTTCTTTTTTTATGAGTAAAAGTTTGAAAACCCCCGAAAATGGCCAAAATATGAAAAAATCGTAAGGGGTACACCTTAGATTTTTGCGATTTTTGGCCATTTTCAGTTATTTTGCTTTAGAGATTGTATGCGGTGTTCAAAAATTCTGAAAATTGGTGTACTTATGTAATTTTGCCCGTAGAATCGAATGGTGTTGTGGCCAAATTCATATCTCGACCCAATTTTGGGTTATTACCCGAAAATGGGCAGTTTTGAACAAAACTTTGAATCTAAATTTCGCGAGAACGAAAAGAGATATCAACTTACGGTTTCAAAATTTGGAATCAGCGCATTGAGAAGTATCTAGATACATAAAAATTAGATTTTTGAAAATTTAGAAGTTTTAATCTAAATGTGGGGTATATTTGACTTCTGGGGCAATAATTCAAAAATGGGTAGAGATACAAACTTGGTAGTAATATCACTTGATTGTAAAGAGAATGTTGCGTAAGTGTACGCATTTTTAGACTATTTGAACAACTGTATGAAGAAGATATAAAAGTATTGAAATAAAAATGGATAAATTCTATAAAAAAGTTCCTTGTCATTATGTTCATGTTATAATTTTACTGGATATATAGAATCTATTTCAATGAACTTTTGGTATGAGATTTGTACAAAATACATCAAATTAGCGGAAGGTCTTGTACTTATTTTAGTCTATATTTTATTTAATACTGAAAAGATCTGAAAATCTCTTCTTTAACCAACTGTTATTTCTGTTTTTATTTTCGTTCAAAGACTAACAAACGTAATCTCTCAATCTTCTTTCCTTGCTACTAACAACTCTTATCACCTCTATCATTCTTTTATATGCGTTAAAGTCCGAACAGAGCACTTCGGTCGTTAAACTTGTCCCAGAGGACTACAACCCTTCCTCATGTAGCTCCCCGTGATACTGTTTATCATCTGAAATTTTCAGCTGCTATAAAAATATGGACTTATACTAGAACTTTACCTTCCTCAAGGGACGAAATCATTTCTAAAAGAGCAGAATCATTTTTGGGTTTCAATGCTCATTAACTAGCTAATCCTAAATAACTAAAAAACATTTAGTAGACCAGACATATTCTTGTGTAGATGGATTAGCATATAAAAGCGGAAGACGTTGATGTACATTGATAACGAGGTCAAAGAAGTTATACACTTCTTATTGACTACACAATGGGGTTGTCCACTCATTTTCACCTCTCGCCGAGAGGTATTGGATTCATGCTAAAATTCGCATATACAGATTTTAGTGCATAAGCACGTTTTAAGGTCCTTAGTATCCGATTAAAATTTTTACGATGATGTTTGTACGACATAAGACATAAGACCTGTTTAACGACGTGACATTAATGGGAAGAGTTAAAAAAGTTTTGATACCAGTCGGACAAACCGAATTAGTAATTTGTTTAACAAATGGACATTAAATTTTAAATGTGATAAATTTAATTCTTTTATTATAGATTTAGAGATAAAGTAATAAAATATGTAGAATATTCTGATGTAATAAATCGCAGAGTCCATATTATACCAAGAAAACCAGTTGACAAATTCAAATGGTTGTAATTGAAAGATGTCAGTGTCAAAAATCAAAAATTTTAGCGTCTTTACTGAAAACTTTTCCTGGGAAGTATATTTAATATAACTTATTGTTTTATTATTTAAATATTTCAAATAATAGGTTAATTCATATATCCATAAGAAATACCGCCAATTCCGTCAATGAATTGGAAGAATAAAAGAATCGATATAATTAGAACATAGGTATATGTTATTTTTATAGAAAACAAAAATAGAAGACACGTTTTGTTTCTCTTTTCGTCAAAACAATGTAATTTCAAGAGAAAAACATATTTCTTACTTTGTTTTTTAAGGAAGTGATACGGTAGTAGTTTGAAGGTATATGACAATTTTAGATAGTTTTCCTTTAAAGCCTCATACACAACTCCGAAATTAAAAATCAAATTATACATAAAAATAAAAATAATGATAAAAACAATAGATTCTTATGAAAATGTTCACAGCTCTCGAAAATAAAATTAAACATAAGACATAAGTACAGGGATTTGCAAATGCTCGATATTTTATATAAAAATAAGCACATAACAACTGAAATTTGAGCTGTCAATTTACCTTCTGGCAAAAGGATTTCAATGTAAATATAATTTTAAAAAGCTGTATTGACAGATCTTCGCATAATATAATTGCATATGGTGCTTTAAAAAGTATGAAGTTGTTATTATTGCTCGTTAATTATGAATATATTAAATGACAGTTAATGTTAATTTAAGTTTTATTTTCGACTATGAAGTCGTATTTAAAATCTTATTTATATTTCTTATTTTCGTAGCTGTGAATGTGTCTTTAAAATTAAATTGTACCTATGCAATGTCATTCAACTACTATTTTATGTGTACTAAATGGGGTCCTTCACCATAACAAAAATTAACAAAATGTACACTTTATGCTTAAAGTACTTCTCAATAAATAGCGATTAACATATAAAAAACATTTTTCTAATAAATAGTTTGCGAGATATTTGAATTTGTTTTCAGTGCCACAGTTACGTCACAGTATTGCTATCTTTCTCGCGTAGCCTACTATAGAAACTGGTGCGAGAAAGATAGCAATGGTTTCTCTAAAAATCAAATGCAATTATGTTAAAAACAATTATGACTTTGTAATACTACGAATTGCTTCAAAATTAAATGAACTTTTAAAATAATAAAAATCCGTTGTGGCCAGCACAAGACCTTCCGTCAATTCGATGTATTTTGTACAAATCCCATACCAAAAGGTCCTTGGAACAGATTCTATATAATATCATGTAAAATCGAACACGAACACATACTATTTTTTTTACAAATTTCATACTAAAAGTTCATTTGAAAAGGTTCTTTAAATCCAATAAAATTATAACATAAACTACACTAAGTAATGTCCTTCCATCTTCTCTTTGGCCTTTCTCTGCATGTCACTTGCGAGTAACAATATGACATACCAATTTTAGATCCTATATTTTCCATATTTGGTTTTGCACTTGCAATTGACATTTGTCAATTAATTTTTTTTGAATAATTATGTCAGCTGTTTCCATGATAAATTGCAATGCTGACTAATTTTTGAAAATTATTTTTTTTATAATGCTTTAAATTTACATCTATTGAATATGAAGGAAAATGTATAATTAAACCGTATAGAGAAGAGTATTTTCTTTAATATATATATATATAATAACAAAATGTCAAAAAATAATATTTAACTGCGTTTTTTTAAGAAAAACTGTTAAAAACTTCAAAAAAGGGTACTTCCGGTGGATCGATTATAACCAAAATCTAATCAACTCTTCATATGGATGTACAGAAGAGGAATACGAAAGAATTATAATTTTTAGAATTGTAGTATTGGAGTTATCGTCGGAGAAAAATTTGTCACACACGGACACACACACACACACACACACACACACACACACACACACACACACACACACACACACGGACACACATACATACTGACATCATCTTAAAAATAGTAAATTTGTATTGTAGTGACCCTAAAACGTGCTTATTCATTAAAAACTCACCACCGATTTTTTTGACCAAAGACAATACCTTCCTTACCTAAAGGTGACGGAAGGTAAAAAATAAGAGTGGAGGACCTATTCTACTAATAGAAATTAGAGTTGGAATTTACTATCTTTTGGTAAGAATCCAAGTACAATTTATCTTATCCCTTACTTATCCTTTGTTATCCCTTTCTAACTTATCTCCACGTACGACTTGGGAGGGTTGACTATTGCGATCAAGTCGCCTTCGCTTGCGCTTTCGCCAGATGTTAATTAACGCAGGATTTATCAGTACGCGTAAACGTAATGAACGCGGCTAATCTTAAATTTGCTCTTTCCGCAGCCCAAACCGCTATCATTCTTACGAGAGAGCAGAGAACACACAGCGGATATGGCAGGGATAGAAGGGATCATACCCTAATTATTATAAATATCACGGCTTGTTTAGAATATGCCTAGGGAGAGAGAGAGAATGAGAGAAATATTTCAGACAGCATGAATAACTTCTATAACCCTTATTATTTAATTTATTTTGGGTTAAGTTGAAATATTGTTACTAAAACAACACTTTACTATACTTGCCGTCAAATAAATATAGACTGGAGATTTCTAACTGTTGCCAATTCCGTTGGTCATGTTGACAATGATAAGTTATGAAGAAGCGGCAACACCGCAGGGCAAGGGACAGGGTGGAGAAAGGGATTCAGTTATGTTTAGTATTGTTTAGTTATGACTTATGAGGGTTCCCGAAGGAAAAATTATCGGACAAGCAGTCTGCAGTGAAATTATATAGTTCAAGCCGACGTTTTCATGGATGGTTGCAACTAAAAACTCATGTTATTAGTAGCGGTGGGATCCGGATCCGACAGTTTCGGTTTCGGATCCAAAAATATCCGGATATCCAGATAATTGAATGTTGAACTATCCGGATCTCGGATCCAAATCTCAGTATCGGATTTTAGATCTGAGTATCGGGTTTTGGATCCGAATCTGAGTATTGGATTTTGGATTCGGATCCGAATATGAGTATGAGTATCGAATTTTAGATATGGAATTTCAGTATGCGCATCGGTTCTAGGATTCGAGTACCTATTCTCAGTATTGAACCAGACGATTATATTTGAAAGTATATTATCATGGAGTCACAAAACCAAATAAATTTGATTATGAAATAATCCACTATACATTTTTGTTTGATGTAGTTAATAGTCGGTATATTTTCGATATTAAACTTTTAGCATTCGCTAAGAAGGAAATTCCTCGATTCCACAGAACTATAAGTAGGTAACAAAAACAATCCCTTTTATGTGAAACACATGCAAGATATAAATAAATAGGTATTTCGACACCTGTAATGAATCTGTAACCATTATTTCTCAAATTTAATCTTAATTTCGTTTTCTTTGAAGTATTTGTTATATTGAATGTTAAAATATTAGAACTACAGAATTTTCAATATTCTAAGAAAAATTTGCACTAACTATCTGGCGATTTTAGAGGGGCATTATAAAATTTATTGCTGATTACAGACCGCTGTCTCTACAACCGTCTACATTCAAATGTTTGCCTTTACATTCAAAATGATGAAACGGATCCAGAATTAAAATTCGGATCCGGATCTGTGAACAACACATCGAATCCGGATCCGAATGGGATATGGTACCCAAACCAGGATCCGGATCCAAATCCGAATTAAATTTACGGATATCCGCTTTAATATCCGAATATCGGATATACGAGGAACCGGATATTTTAAAATCCGGGTACTCGGATACATGTTTTGTCGGATCTTCACAGCACTAATTTCTTGTAACCGGTTTCACATCCAGGAATGAAACATTTTCTATTTAATTTTATTTTCATTTTGCATTAATTGCAACACAATATTTATATTACATTACATATAATACGAATATGTACTTCAAAACCAGTTTTATTTACCTTTCTATAAGATATAACATGTAATATTTTCAAAATGACGTGCAAATGACAGGTGTCAGTTGGGTCGTTCTCACGTTGGAAACACGTATCGCTTTGGACCCTCGTTTTGTGCAGAGTGGCACAACTAGTATATTTTAAATCGTGAATATGATTCACATTGACAGTTACTAGTTACTTAATTTTAAATCATTCATTTCCAAAATTGATATCGGATATTATGGCATTTGTTAACGTTACATGTTCATTTTAATAACATAAATTCTCACTGGGAAAATTTTTACGATTTCATTTCACGAAATCTGTGCAAAATATATTCTTCAGCACTTAAAAGTAGATAAAAGACGTGATAGTATTTTATTTACTTTTTGTGAAAATAATAGGTATAATACAAATGAAAATTACCCCATTGTGTCTGCCATCAAATAGCACTTGATATGAATTATGAATACGTACCGTCGACACGACAAAAACACCAGTCTGGAAGTGCAGGAAAAGATAAATGTTACCACATTTCACTGCGCTCTGAGACAAGAATTGCGTAAAATAAATGTCAAATGCAATCCTATCCTGAGTAATGTCAAGGAACTCGTTACTGTTGGAGGCTGCTGACATCTATTAACATTTAGTAACCGACACCTCACTAAAAATCATAATCACGCGATCTGTAATCATTTGCAAGTAGGTTAGGAACACTGTAGTGATTAAATAAAGTTGAAATTTATGTATAAGAAGACTTATTAAACTTTGCTGTTTGGCATGCTTTGTTTTCTTTTGACGTTGAGATATTCTTTATTACTCTTTGAAAGTTTTGTAGCTTACAGGAATTTTAAATAATGCACTAACGATAGAAGATGTTTATATTAAAATAATGGCGTATTTTATTTGTGTGCTTTTCTTTGTCATTAATTTTATACACTTTATTCATATTCTTTACAACTACTAACATTTAATGATTGTATGAAAGTAACAGTCTGTACATTAGTACATACTTATTTTATTATTTTACATAATTGTGCAATTGTATAAATTTATGCATTTTTAACACACAAACATACAAGTATATTGATAATGTACTTCAATCGAGGCTCTTTAAAAAATAAAAATTTATCAAAAAAAAAATATGTTTTATTCATGTACTTGACTTTAATTTAGATTTATATGGAATACAATTTCCTAATTCCGTGTAAATGATTGACATTAGAAAAAAAAAATTCATGTCTTTATCCTGTTATTAACACAAATATTATTTACAATTAAAGTAAACTATTTGGCATATTAAGCAATTAAATATAAATACCAGTAGTACGTATTTTAAAATGAACGGATATCTGAAATTGGATCAAGGATTTTATACGAGTAACAATTCGTCAAGTACTGAACAACTTTACTTTTCAATAGATTGATATCTCACTTCACGGTTACAAGTTTTCTAAACTACAACGTAACTTGCGACAGAAATAAATCAGCAGGAGTTTACCGCCAACTAGATAGTTGTATAGTTTGATTTGATCATACAAAACTCGATACAAAAATAGATACCTAGCAAATTTAAGTCTTGGTATTATACCAAATAAATAGCAGGTAGTATTATTTTCAAAATTAAACTAAACTACGTCTCTTGACAATCAAATAATATTACTATCAATATTATATCTCTACCCATTTTTGAATTATTGCCCCAAAAGTCAATTTACCCCACATTTAGATAAAAACTTCAAAATTTTCAAAAATCTAATTTTTATGTATCTAGATACTTCTCAATGCGCTGATTCCAAATTTTGAAACCGCAGGTCGATATCTCGTTTCGTTCTCGAGATATTTAGATTCAAAGTTTTACTCAAAACTGCCCATTTTTTGGGTAATAACCCAAAAATGGGTAGAGATATGAATTTGGCGACATCACCATTCGATTCTACGGACAAAAATACATAAGTGTAGCAATTTTCATAATTTTTATCCAATCGGTTCATTTTTTATGAATAAAAGCTTGAAAACCCCTAAAAATGGCCAAAATCTGAAAAAATCGTAAGGGGTACACCTTAGATTTTTGCGATTTTTGGCCATTTTCAGTTATTTTGCTTTAGAGATTGTATGCGGTGTTCAAAAATTCTGAAAATTGGTGTACTTATGTAATTTTGCCCGTAGAATCGAATGGTGTTGTGGCCAAATTCATTTCTCGACCCATTTTTGGGTTATTACCCAAAAATGGGCAGTTTAGAGCAAAACTTTGAATCTAAATATCTCGAGAACGAAATGAGATATCGACCTGCGGTTTCAAAATTTGGAATCAGCGCATTGAGGAGTTATATAAAAATTAGATGTTTGAAAATTTTGAAGTTTTTATCTAAATGTGATATATTGACTTTTGGGGCAATATTTCAAAAATGGGTAGAGAAATAAACTTGGTAGTAATATTGTTTGATTGTAAAGGGAATGTTACGTAAGTGTACGCATTTTTATAGTATTTATATATGAGTATACATAATGTATATTCTTGTGATAATTTTATTGTATTTATAGAATATTTTTCAAGAAACTTTTTATATGGAATTTGTAAAAAATTGTATTATGTTCGTGTTACAATTACTGGATATTAGAATCTTTTCCAATGAACTTTTGGTATGAGAATTGTACAAAATACATTAAATTAAAGGAAGGTCTTGTGCTGGCCACAACACTAACATCTAAACAAGCAGTCAGCGGATTTGAATTTCTTAGCTTAATTGATTAGTATTGTAATTTTTTTGTCTAACTAATTAGATTTGAGGCATAACATTAGTATTGAAAATGCCAGTCACTGTGTTTCTTAACTGAGTTCTTTTTACTAAAGTTTCCGAAGTATTTACATAACATAAAATGTTGCTTTTCATTGACTGTTACTAACACAAGGAAATGTCATGGGTAAAAAAGATGATTTCACTTTAAAATTATCATATTCCCTGCCTATTCTTTCAAGAGAAAAGACAATACCAATTAAGAGAGAAAAGCCAGTCCTTCTAATAACTGTTTTACGTGTAGTAAACAGATAATAAAGTACACATTTTACCCACGAAGTGAAAATGTGTAGGTAGGAAAGGTTAGCCAACACGTCAACTAAACCAACGTTGCCTTATACACAGTGAAAGGTTCGTTACGTGCCATGCACTTTAAGTGATTTTCAACTATGTTCCTTGTACTAATTTACTTACACTAAAGAAGATGTCAGGTTTCGAAACCCAAATTTGTTAAATCAAATTATCTGTCAATGAGAGGTATTTAAGTTGAATATAGTCTTCATATATCATTAATATTATAATATTCGTGTTTACTTGGAACGAAAATGAAACTTGAGAAAAGACCTTGACATTAAAATACTACGTTCTATTTTTAATCGTCTATTCTGTACAACTTCAAACAAATATAATCTACGATTACAATTTTTTCAAGAGTATTTTATGATTATCAGGATATTTCTACACTACAAAAAAAATTGTTATTTATGGGTGAAAACAAAACAGTTACGAAATTTCTTTTTTTAGCACTAATTTTCGTAAGCGAAATTAATAACCGAAAGTGAAACTAATGTTAATATTGTACTCATGAACATGTACTTATCTGTAACGACTGTAAATTTACGGGTAAGACCTGTAAGCAATTATCTACATATAAATTGTCGATTTCATTAGTTTTCTAATGCTCTCTGGATGTCATCAGCATTTAATATGACTTAGCAACGGCTACAACTAAAATATGTAGACGGAATCAACAGTTTACTTTTAATGTAGCGATTATAACGATATTCTTGAAGAAAACAGAAGATCAAAAAAAGAATTTAGTGTTATTTAGGGAAATACATAAATTACCGGGAAATATTGAAGAAATTCGGATAGGTATAATTTGTAAATAAAATATTATGTGGCGTTAGTCGGGATCGAACCCGGTTCCCCAGATTTGCGACCAGACAATAGGTACACGGCCACGAGACCCCATTTTAAGTGTGTATGTCATCATTATTACCAATATCTGTGACAAAGCAGATTGTCACACTCAGAAATAGGTAATATGCCGTGATGATATATTTATTTATAAAATATTATGAAGAATATATCTAAGGCGGGATCCCCAAGACATCTCTATGATACAGCCTAGCAAAAAATACCCCTTACGTTTCATCTTCATTTTCCTATCAACTTCCACGGTTGTTACGGAAACGAAGTGATATTTGTCACTACGCTATCACAGCGTTTGCTTGGGATCCCTGCCCTAAGTAAAATATCTAATGTGGTCAGTAAGTCACCTTCCGTCAATTCTATGTATTTTATATAAATCTCGAACTGAAAGATCCTTGGAAAAGATTCTATATATCCAGTAAAATTGTAAAACGAACATATTGATACTATTTCCTACAAATTCCATAGGTACCGAAAGTTCTTTGGAAAAAATTCTATAAATCCAATAAAATTATAACGCGAACATGCACTATGTAAAATGTACTTGACACTGGCATCTATCAATTAGTATTATTTGAATATATTAGCTGTTTTCATGATTTTTGAACGTTAATCTCTTTTTAATTCTTTAACTGTATATCTATTAAATATGAAGGAAAATGTATAATCAAACCTTATAGACAATAGGATATCCTTTCATATTGATAATCACCTAAATTTCAAAAAATGATATTTAACTGCGTTTTTTTGATGAAAAACTATTAAGAACTTCAAATAAGGGAACTTCCGGTTGACCAATTATAACCAAAATCTAGTCAGCTCTTCATATGGATGTAAAGAAGAGGAATATGAAAGAATTATAATTTTCAGAATTGTAGTTTGTAGTACTGAAGTACATACACACATACAGACATCATCGTAAAACTTGTAAAGTAGTACTCTAGGAACCCTAAAACGTGCTTATTTATTAAAACTCACCACCGAGTTTTTTGACGAAAGACAATACCTGCCTTACCTAAAGGTACTGGTAAAAAATGGTTATTTCAATTTCTGTTTCGTAGTTGTACTATAAGACACTGAAATAGCGTTGACACTTCACACATCGAAGATTTCGGGTTCGAATCTAGATAGGTACGGTACATGTTTTTATTATATTATCTTCATCAACAAAAATTAGAAAACAACGATTACAATAAAAATTGTCTATTATCCACATATCACCGCTGCCTAGATAGATTGTGGAATCATAGACATAGACTTTCTTTCTTGGAGTGAAGAATGTCTGCATCTAACATCCTTTTATCCTAATATACCTTATATTAAAGCATTTTACTTATATTATGTACATCATATATCGTATAACAAAGTCGTGTTCCGCATTCAAGATAGATCTCAGTAAATGATACACTTTATCCTAGGTTATGCGCTGCAATCTATCTTCTTATCATCTTGAATCGTACTCACGTTATTTACAGTTACTTCAAGCAAACAAAGTTCCGAGTTCAACTCTGCGTCCAATTCTCCGTGCGCAAGGAAGAAAAAATTGCGTGAGGCATAAAGAGAATTATGAAAACTTCCTCGTGGTGCTTCTGTTTGGGGAATGAGACAGCATTGTGAGGTTAGGGAAAGTGGTGGAATTTTTAGCGGCAACACTTTCAAGGTTAATTGCTCGCGGCCAGACATGAAACTTAAGAAATGTTCTCATGAATTTGAGAACTTGCTTTCAACTTTGCTATCGTTTAGTTTAATTTAAATTTAAAGTATTTCAGTTGCAGATTTAATTGTTGGGAATGTTAAACAAGAATTTAATTATCGCTTTTCATTGGGTTACTATGAAACAAAAAGATTTAACTGAGGTACTCTCAATACACATATATAAACACCATAATAGAAATTAAAAAGATAATTTAGTAGCCTACTCCATAAACTAACGTGTGTGGATGATATTTGATGTTTATCATTTATTTTTGTAGCTATTAATGCTAATTTTGATGGTTGCTGTGGATAAGTAACTGATTAATGTTTAAAGAATATATATATATAATATATATATATATATATATATATATATATATATATATATATATAGGAAAAATACTACCTTTTTTTTAGTTTATGTTCTGTATTTATTAATTTTAACCCAACGTTTCGGCACCATAAACTAGTGCCTTCTTCAGGGGATACATTGACATAAATATGTTAAAAATACAATAATAACAAGTAACCAAGGTAACATCTGTTTACAAAGAGTACGGCTGCGGTATTTCGCTACCGATAAAGCGTCTCTGAGTTATACAGATCACTTCTCTGCCAGTTTTTGGGACGGTTTTTCCTCTGGCAAAAGGAGATTTTTTCCTGAGAAGATGCATGTTCGCCGTCCAAGTTAATGCCGGGCATGCATATATTGTCTAGAAAATTGTATACATAAAAAAGGTCACATTTATGAATATTTCTTGTTACCTTGGTTACTTGTTATTATTGTTTTTTAACATATTTATGTCAATGTATCCCCTGAAGAAGGCACCAGTTTATGGTGCCGAAACGTTGGGTTAAAATTAATAAATATTTTTCCAATGTATAATATGAGTTCTGAAAGATATTTTAATAATATATATATATATATATATATATATATATATATATATATATATATATATATATATATAGGGTTTTCCGCGACTCGACCGACAAACTTATACCATATATTCCGGGGGTCATTACGATCAAAAAATGTTATATGACCTATAGGTGAAAAACATTATTTAACGTTCTACTATATCTTATCCAAAACTTTTGGTTTTCTTCTTTTTCTTTGCCGATGATTCTAGACACGAAAATTAGTCTGTAAATTGTCATCTCTTCCTTTACAAGAATATAAATACAATAACGATAAAAGTATAATATAGAATTCCCTCTATCTGAATTGTATTTGATTTTTTCTATATATAGCATAAATTGCTGAACAGCTTCTGTTACTAATGATGCCCAAAGATCGTATAACGGGCTGATGAGGCGCAATTTTCTATCATTATCTTGTTCAAGAAACAGAGAGATTCCTTACACTTTTCCTGGCATTTTGAAAACCTTTTGAAATGGAATTCATGATATGAAAAATTGTAAAACTCGTATCCAACCGCTCAAGGCATGGCCGAACAAAAGCAGTTTACAACAAAACCAGAACATTGTTCAGAATTATGAAAATTGTAGAAATTTTTGTATCCGTCCACTCACACTGCGAAGGCTGAATGTGAAAGTTATAATTAATTTCCGAGTGATAACGAAAACGATTCTGGAAATATTCCAATGTTGCTTTTGCTGTGCTTTAGGTTACAAAATAAAATGCGGACATTTTACTGAATCATCATTAAGGTTACGCATCTGTAAAATTGCGTTAGTTTACTTTCTGCAATGGGATTCTTATTGAAGGATGAAAACCAAGTTTGTGTCTCAATTAAACTAAATGATTGCTGTGGAACTTCAAGATAGTTTCTGTTTTCTCTACACAAATGTTTACGAGTTTATTGAAGTAAATAACTTGGAAATTTGCGGACCACTTTATCAAATTGCTGATTTATTTACTTTGATAATGGAATGTTTCCAAGCAATACCTTCTACTAGAAATATGGATTAATTCTAATAATTTGTAGTCATATTTTGCACATTCCATTATAAATTTGAAAACATAAATCAATATAGACAACCAAAGTTCTTAGTAATGCTGTTCTACTTCATAAAATTCTCACCACCCAAAGACTAAAAATTAGTGGTGGGATCCGGATCCGGATAGTTTTGGTTTCGGATCCAAAAATATCCGGATATCCGGATAATTGAATGTTGAACTATCCGGATCTCGGATCCAAATCTCAGTATCGGATTTTGGATCCGAATCTGAGTATTGGATTTTGGATCCGGATCCGAATATGAGTATGAGTATTGGATTTTAGACATGGAAAAACAATCCCTTTTATGTGAAACACGTGCACGATATAAATAAATAGGTATTTCGACACTTGCAATGAACCTGTAACCATTATTTCTCAAATTTAATCTTAATCTCGTTTTCTTTGAAGTATTTGTTGTAATGAATGTTAAACTTCCAGATGTTTGCCTTTTCATTCAAAATGATGAATCGGATCCAGAATTAAAATTCGGATATACGGATCCGGATCCGTAAACAACACATCGAATCCGGATCCGGATCCAAATCAGGATCCGAATCCAAATCAGGATCCGAATCCAAATCCGAGTTAAATTTACGGATATCCGCGTCAATATCCGAACATCGAATATCCGAGGAACCGGATATTTTGAAATCCGGGACCTCGGATCCATGTTTTGTCGGATCCTCACAGCTCTAGTAGACACCCGGTATATACACCCCCAAATTTAGTATCTTCGCCCTGACTCATCTTGTAGAAATGTCAAATTTACTCTCACCTTGAAGTAAAATCTTGCAGTTTTTTAAAGTAGTAAAATGTAAACTGTTTTTCATCACAGGTCATTGGAACTGTTTCACTAAAGTTGATAAAAGTTTTATAATACTCGCGAGAACATCAATATTCCTTTCTTTAGTATCCAATTCCTTTGTATAGTATAGTATACTTGTAGAATCTCTAAATCTCTTACACTGAAAATAAAAATCCAATGCTCATAATTGCTGAAAAGTCGACTAGAGATGCAAACAATTGAAATGTTTTTGGTGCTTGTCGGATGGAGGTGTAATGAAGGGGCGCAGAGAAAGTTATACCGCATAGCAAGCAGAGCAGGTAAGGTGCTGCAGTTAACTCTGTTGCCTCATCGAGATTCGATATGATTCGCAAGTTGCCCAATCGACCTCGTTAAGGAACGTTTAGGGAAAGAAAAAAGTTAATAATGGACAATGCCCAATCATGCTCAAGGTTGCATGAGTTTGCATCAGATTTAAAACAAAAGAAACAATAGGACACTAACATTTATCAACATACTAGAAATCTAGAGCAGTTAGAACAAATTAGGCTATATACACGCATAAATTAAACAAAAAACTTTTGAAAATGAGCTGAAATATATATATATATATATATATATATATATATATATATATATATATATATACCGTATTTTTTAACGTGAAACATTGGATTTGTCATCCATGGTTACGACTTGACATTTGATTGACAGCAATGTATTTGCCCGTCCCATTTAAAATGAAACATAGGGAACGAATTTGACATTTGACAAGACGTCAGTGGACGTTTTGTTTAAATAATTCTACCTGTTTTCTAAATTAAATTTAGTTGTAGAAAAAATATTGTGTGCACCTTGTTCCCGAGTGATTTTCTGACAATACTTAAATATAATACTTCTGACAAATTCATTCCCTATGTTATAAATGAGACAGGTAAATACATAGCTGTCAATCAAATGTCAAGACATATCTTATAGCGGTTATCTGTCATATTGACATGATGTCATTAGAGGTTAATTTTGATTAAATAATTATACCTGTTTTCTAAAAATTAAATTTAGTTGTAGAAAAAAAATTGTGTGCACCTTGTGCCCGAAATATGTTTAGTGCTCTTGAGTGGTTTTCTGACTTGGGTAAATTTCTTACAATATTTAAATTATAATACATCTGTCAAATTCGTTCCCTATGTTTCATTTTAAGTGGGACACGCAAATACATTGCTGTCAATCAAAAGTCGAATCGTAACTATGGATATGATAAACCCAATGTTTCACGTTAAAAAATACTCACGGTATATATATATACCGTGAGTATTTTTTAACGTGAAACATTGGGTTTGTCATGTCCATGGTTACGATTCGACTTTTGATTGACATCAATGTATTTGCGTGTCACATTTAAAATGAAACATAGGGAACGAATTTGACAGATGTTAGCTAAGTCAGAAAACCACTCGAGAGCACTAAACATATTTTGGGCACACAATATTTTTTTGCAACTAAATTTAATTTTTAGAAAAAAGGTATTATTATTTAAACAAAATTAACCTCTAATGACGTCTTGTCAATATGACAGATAACCGCTGAATTTTCCTATAAGTTACGACTTGACATTTGATTGACAGTAATATATTTGCCTGTCTCATTGAAAACATAGGGAATGAATTTGACAGAGTATTATATTTAAATATTGTAAGAAATTTGGCCAAGTTAGAAAATCACACGAGCGCAAGTTACACTAATTAATTTAGATAGCAGGTATAATTATTTAAATAAAATTAACCTCTACTGACGTCTTATCAAATGTCAAATTCGTTCCCTATGTTTCATTTTAAATGGGACTCGCAAATACATTGCTGTCAATCAAATGTCGAATCGTAACCATAGATATTACAAACCCAATGTTTCACGTTAAAAAATACTCACGGTATATATATATATATATTAAAGAAATAGCTAAATATAATGGGCTACCTGTTAAAACCAATGACTATTTTAAAAAGTATACTAACTTTTTTTGATGTTGGTATTTTGTTTGAAAATGCGAATTTAACTTTGAAAAGTAAACAAAATTTTAATTGCATCCTCTCTATATTTAAATAAAGGCAAAAGTAGGTTATAATTTGAGCAAATTTGCACAAAACTTTATTAATTTCGCTAAATCCAAAAAAATACTAAAACAAACTGACAAGTTAAGCGTTTAACATTAACAACAAACTCAAACAAATCACCTAAACCGATTTAACCTAAAACTTTTACACAGCAAAAAACCAAATCCTCGATCGGCAATTAAAAACCCCTGAATTAACAAAACGAAATCACGAGCTCGAGCTCGAACCTTTCCTTTTAGGTTAGGAAAAAAGTAATAAGCGCTGGTTGAAAGACAAGCAAGCGGGCCTACCGCAGTAGGGGGCGAAGGGCGATTGGAAGTAATAAAAACGAGGGTTCTTCAGACTCAATGCGGATGCGGTTTTCAAATCACATTAATCAGCCCAAGAGAGAAGGCTTTGGAAGGAGGGTTTTACACAGGGTTCATCTACTCAATGTGTGAAATGGAATAGGATTGGAATGGTGCTCTACATAGTAATAAGAGGAAACGGATTTATTTAACGATAAGTGATAAGTAGTTCTATTTTCGCTAACTGAAATGGAGTGACTTTTAAAAATTAAAGACGAGGAAATATTACTTGGTTTTCTTATCAGCAAACTGTAAAAATTTCAAGCTTTTAAGCAAAAGAATAGGATGAAAAATTTTGTTTTTTAACAATTTATGTTTGTATAAAATAAAAAATCTGATGTTGCCAGCAAATTACCTTCTGCCAGTTCTATGTATTTTGTACAAATTCTATACCAAAAGTTCCTTGGAAAAGATTCTATATATCCAGTAAAATTCTAACACGAATTTGTAACATTTTCTACAAATTCCATACCGAGATTTTCTTGGAAAAGATTATATAAATCAAATAAAATTATAAAACGAACATACCCTATGTAAATTGTACTTCATACTGACATCTATCGATCAGAATTATTTGAATACAGGGTGTCTCAATAAGCTTGCTCACTATTGGTAACTTTTTTATTTTAAGAGATACGAGGTTGGTTAAATTAGCAAAATTGTGCCATTTTATATTAGAAAATTGGTTATGTAGACAAAATAAAAATTGTGTCAGCGGTTCCCAAAATTTGGGACAGAATATATATTTTTTAAATGGAACTATATATTTTTTATTATCTTATTAGAAAGAGTATTTTTTTCTCTTTCCAATAAGGTAATGTTGTTTATGTACAATTTTTTCAAATAAACGAGTTATTTACGTTTAAAGATAAAAGTTATCTTTTATTAGTTTAGGTCAAGTAAACTGTGGAAACAATTGTCTTTTATAAAATTATTATTTTATTAATTTATTTAACAGTAATAACAAAACAAAGAAAATATTCAAATTGAAAGCCATTATTTCTTTCGCACATTTAAACACTTTTGGAAAGAGAGCCCACCGTTCTACGTAACTGGTGTCTAGATATAACTTTCCATATAGCAAGATCATATCTAACTTTTCTTTATTTGTAAAGTTACTAAACATTATTAAACACAGAGAACTTTACGGGAGATAGTATTAAACGTCAAACAAACAAAGAATCAATTGTTTCCATGGCTTACTTGACTAAAAATCTAATAAAATAGTTTACAAAATTTAAATTTTTAACCGTAAATAACTCGTTTATTTGAAAAAATTGTACATAAACAACATTACCTTATTGGAAAGAGAAAAAAATACTCTTTCCAATAAGATAATAAAAAATATATGGTTCCATTTAAAAAATATATATATTGCCCCAAATTTTGAGAACCGCTGACATAAATTTTATTTTGTCTACATGACCAATTTTCTAATATAAAATGGCACAATTTTGCTCATTTAACCAACCTCGTACCTCTTCAAATAAAAAAGTTACCAATAGTGAGCAAGCTTATTGAGACACCCTGTATATTAGCT
Source organism: Ophonus ardosiacus (assembly GCA_943142095.1). NCBI lineage: Eukaryota > Metazoa > Arthropoda > Insecta > Coleoptera > Carabidae > Ophonus > Ophonus ardosiacus. Next base: position 52,071,812 of record OW964828.1, on the reverse strand, counting down.
GTTTCCATGACTGTAGTAAAACTGGCTGATTTATGAAAGTTAATCTCTTTATAACTCTTTAACTATGTATCTATCGAATATGAAGGAAATGTATAATCAAACCATATAGACAATAAAATATTCTTTCATATTCATAATCACATATGATATTTAACTGCGTTAAGAACTTCAAATAAGGGAACTTCATCTAGACCAATTATAAAAAATATTTAATCAGCACTTTATGGATGTAAAAGAGGAATACGAAAGAATTATAACTTTTAGAATTGTAGTATTGGAGTTATCGTCGGACACAAATTTGTCACACACACACACACACACACACACACACACACACACACACACACACACACACACACACACCACACATCTACTGACATCTTCGTAAAACTAGTAAAATCGAAAGCTAGGGACCTTAAAACGTGAAACTCACAACCGAATTTTTTGACCAAAGACAATACCTTCCTTATCTAAAGGTGACGGAAGGTAAAGACTAAAAATCATCAAAAAGAAAAGTCCTTATCACCTTCTGATTACTAATCCTTGTGTACAATACAAATTATTTACATTAGGTTTGAGTTTCAATTTTTATTCAATATAATTTGCTCACTACTTTTATAAACTGAAAAATGTCGTTGAAATTTTTATTATTTTTAGCAATTTATATGAGTGAAATACGAGTATGTCACGCTATAAATAATAAATGGAAAAGTAATTCTCATTCTTTTAAATATTAAAGCCTAAAAAAACTAACATTTTTTATTATAGCATAAAAATTTAAAATTATGAGCATACTCAAAATTTATGTATTTTTAATAGTATTATCGCAAAAACAATTTATCTGCTGTAGCTATATAGGTATAACTAACACCCCGATTCACAAAAAGTGTAAGCTAATCCTCATTTTCGGATTAGTGAATTCTATTCTATTCCGGTATTTAAAATTTAATCTTCTTAATATTATCAAAAAAGGTTGATACTAGAATAGATTAGACTATATATTAGATGTAAACTGTCAAAAGTAGAGTTACAGATTGTACATTTTATTATTACCTTCCGTCACCTTTAGGTAAGGAAGGTATTGTCTTTGGTCAAAAAATTCGGTGGTGAGTTTTTAATGAATAAGCACGTTTTAGGGTCCCTAGAATACGAATTTGCTATTTTTAAGATGATGTATGTATGTATGTGTGTATGTATGTGTGTGTGTGTGTGTGTGTGTGTGTGTGTGTGTCCGTGTATGACAAATTTTTCACCGACAATAACTCCAATACTACAATTCTAAAAATTATAATTCTTTCGTATTCCTCTTCTTTACATCCATATGAAGAGCTGATTAGATTTCCACCGGAAATACCCCTATTTGAAGTTTTCAGTGTCAGTGTCAAATGCAAAACCAAAGTTATATGTGAATGTGATAGAGTGTCTCTAGCAAGTGACTTGCAGTTGCGCCTCGCCTCAAAATTTGAATTTTCAATGCCGGAAGTACGAGAAAGGCCAAAGATAAGATGGAAGGACTGTGTAGCAGAAGATTATTTGAGAGAGGAAGAATTGCGTGAAGAAGTTGTGAGGAATGAGTTAAAGAGAAGAGTAAGAAACAGCGACCCCTAATAAAATAGGGAAAGGAACTTTCGGTACAAAATTTGTAAAAAATAGTGTGTTCGGGTTACAATTTTACAGGATATACAGAATCTTTTTCAAGGAACTTTAGGTATGGGATATATACAAAATACATCGAATTGACGGAAGGTTTTGTGCTGGCCACAACAGATTTTTTTTTGTTATGGTGGAGGGCCCCATTATGTTATATTCTAACTCCTACTCCAATACTCGGTACTCTTGATTTTGGAACGCAGCCCAGATACTCAGTCCACAAGACCCAAACAAAAATTGTCGAGGAAATTGTACAATCCATTAATAATCGCAAAGTAACAAAATGTAGAGTAATAAAAAGTATGAGAATATTTTTGTATAACTAAATTTTCATTTTTACGTGTGAGAAATGTAGTTGTGAGTACTTTCAGAATGCCTGCAAATGTGCTTACATATGAAATTTTCTTTTCGCTGAGGTAACACTATTTGAAGCACGTACACACACGTCTACAAATTTGGATATTTTATTGAAGTAGGTCGCAGATTCTCTCAATTCAAATTTCGTGTGCTCTAACCACAAGAACAAATATTTTCTTTTATTAAATTCATTGGATTTTCTCGCTTGTTTTTATTAGAAAACAGTCGTGAAATCAGTATTGCACAATAACAATGAATTCATGATTTGTGTTTATTTAATTTGCATTTAAATTTAAAAGTGCTCAGTGATGAAGATGACCTTGTTGTCTATTTATAGACTTTTACTTTCAAAACAACGGAAATAACTGCCATAACAGTAAAAGTTGAAATTTCGTAGAAGTTTGAAATCTAAGATCGTAGATTGTTACATATTTAACAAGGACGCAGGAATCATATTTCTTTATTTTTCCAAGAACGATGATTCTGTTTATGAAACTGTTTACGTGAACAAGAACAGTTATTTTTATAATTTCTATAAATATGATATTTGTACCTGTTTACAAACAAACTAATTTCTTGTTTTTATTTTCAGGTAAGGAAAAAACTTCGTGTCCTGTTCATACAGTAATAAATATGTAAGTAATTGGATATTGTATTTGGTGTATTAGAAAAGACGTATTATGATTTACAAATCCTATTTGGTAATTTAGTTTTGAAAATTGTGAAGATTTAAGAAATTATCTTCAGGGTGACATTCTTTGAAATACTAAGAAATATACAGGGAATTTATTTTAACATGCAACATATGGTGAATCACTTCCATGGTTACTCACTAATGTCAAAAAATGACAGCAATGTAATATTTGTCCATTTTAAAATGCAACATACAAAATTTGTAGTTTTGTATTATCAAAACTAATTTCCAATAAATTAGCCTACATACGATTAACAAATAATCAAAACATGAATATTGTACATTTTAAAAAACTTTAGCTTACAAAAATTCATAACTTTCATGTAATAATTGTTAAAAAATACCTCCAATCACTCTGAGGCAATATTTTAGTAGGTCGTAATAAGAATTGACACCATTTGTGATGTGTTTTGGAGGTATCTCATGTGCTGCAATACTATTTATAATGTTGCATTTTAAAATGGACAAATATTACATTGCTGTCATTTTTTGATAATAGTGAGTAACAATGGAAGTGATGAACTATAATGTTGCATTTTAAAATAAATTCTCTGTAGATTACTTGTATTTAATAATGTACTAATATTAATGTAAAAAAAAATCTGTTGTGACCAGCACAATACCTCTCGCCATTTTCTTTTTGTCACATAAGTATCGAATTGAACATTTCTTATACTCAAATAATTCTAGTTACATATATCAATGAGTGCCCGTAAGGTGACGCCTGGTAAACTCTCTCACGGTACAAATATGTCATCAACATTACCAATATCTGTGAGAAAGCAGATTAGCTCACCCAGAAATGGGCAATATGATGTGATGATATATTTTTTATTATTATTTATTTATTTATTCTTTCAATCTCTTAGGAATCTTGTTCTACTCGTCTAAAATGTTCAAGATGGTTCCAATTCATTGATGGGATTGGCAGTATTTATGTACTATTACAATTAATATACGTACCTACCTACAATTTTAAATATTTAATTAAAAATTGAATGAGATAAATGTACTTCCCAAAAAAAGCTTTCAGTAATGTTAGTGAAACTGTAGATTTTGACATTGATATTTCTGTCAATTACAAACATTTGAATTTGAGAACTGGTTTCGGTAATGTGGTCTGGACTGTGCGATTTATTGCAATAGATCATTCTATTACTATATTTTCTTTATCTTTAAATACAAGCATATAGAAAATATAATAATTTTTTTAAGTATATTATATAGAGACTTTTATGTTCTTCAATATTTGCAATACATATATTTTTTCAAAAAATAATATGTAGAATAATTTTTGAAAGAAACTACTACTTCCGGTGTTCAGCTCTTCTCATTAATATCAGATTGAGGAATACGTATTTAAACAGATCTTAAGTATTGTAGTTTTTGGGGAATCGTACTTCCAATATCCAGATACACACACAAACACACACACACACACACACACACACACACACACACACACACACACATATTATCGTAAAAATGTTATAATCAGAATCTAGGGATCTTAAAACGTGCTTATTCATTAAAATCTGGATATGTGATATTTTAGCATGAATCCAATACCTCTCTTAGCGAGTGTTAAAAAGTTAACATACATAAAAGTACGCAGTGTTTAAGGAGAATGAAATTATTTGCTACAATATTGCAATAGACTGTTACACCTCGGAAAGTAGTACACCTGGGCACCGTAATTCCATTTTACAAATAGGGTATAATAAATGAAATTTTGTGAAATTCTTTGTGTTATAACAAAGTACTACAATATGTATCTAGCTGCTGTAGGCCATATATTTTCTCATTCCTCCTCTATAATTTACCTTGCCACCATTTACTGCTTCTTATAGTTCTCCTATTATTACATAAACAAATATGTTATTATGTTATACCATCATTAAATTCACACATGCAAAATTCGGTCTAGTTACTCAAGGTAGAAAACAGAAACTCCCATATTGTTCTACGAGCTGAACAGGAATTTATTACCAATATCCTTCTTGTTTTTATAAATTAAAAATGTGACTGTTAAGCGTAAAACGTTTTGCTCTAGTAGACAAATCATGCGAATTAAAAATAACACACCACACCTAGATAAAATTCCGACCTTCGTAAAGACAGACTAAAAGGATTTCAATGAAAACAACATAGCTAATTAAGTGAAATATATTAAACAAATGGATTGAGACATCTAGAAAATAAATAAATATATAGGATATTTGTCAGATTAAAATCATCATTTACAAAAAGTTACAATATTTGACAGTAATAGTTATTTGATTCGTTAATCCATACTAATATAATAAATGCGAAAGTAACTCTGTCTGTCTTCTGTCTGTTGCGTTTTCACGCCTAAACCGCTGAACCAATTTTGATGAATTTTGGTATAGAGATAGATTGCACCTTGGAGAAGGGCATAGGATACTTTTTATCGCGAAAATAAAACTTAAAAGGGTGAAATAGGGATGAAAGTTTGTATACCGTTCTATTAGTACAGTTTCACAAGTGAATAATGAATTGAACGTCACTGACGCATGATGAGTAATTCTTTGGTTAATTGGACAATGAAATTTCTGTCATTGGCGTGTAGTGCAAGATAAAACTTTCGTGAAAAAAATTGAATTATCAAAATTTAATAATCAAAATGAATCGAAAGCATAAGCAAGGTTCTACAATAAATATTTAACAAAGTACAGTAAAAAGGATTCTAGCTGAAAACAAAAAGAAATTTAAATAATCCAGAATCAAAATTAAATTCTCCGGGAAAGAACAAAATTGAAAATTTTGATTTCCATATTCTTTCTCACATCTATTACTTTTACAGTTTATTACAGTGTAGTTTTATTTGATTAGAACAAATAAACGTTCAAATACAAAAGATTAAATTTGATTACAACAATGAAAAGTTTTACTGTTAATAACAATGTAGTTTTATTTGATTACAACAATTTTCACCTACAATAGACTAAATTTGATTGCAATAATAAAAATAACTATCACACAAATTATTGTCATCATTGTTAACTATATTGATTATTGTAATAAAAAAATAGTTATTTATGTACCTAGGACAAAAAATTGCATATTACAGCAGAGCTGTAATATGCAATGAGGCTATAATATGCATTTTTTGCCGAGGTGCATATTATATTTTTCTGTTTATCTTACTTTACGTAATAGATTTAGAAATAAATACACGTTTTTTTTTTTTAATTCGTAAAACCTTATTATTTATTATATGAATAATGATAGGATAATATCTTCTGCCATTTTCACAAAATTTTAATTCTTAGCTCTGTTTTACTTTGAAGTAAGACACACTCACAGACACATCAACACTATTTGACAGGTGAAAATAAAAAAACCAACAAAATAACCTCGAAAACAACTCTATCCAGCGGCATCTTAGGTTAACATTAGTCATGTCAAAATTAATAATTTTTAGTATAGTTTATTTCATTACTAATTGCGCACATATTTAAATTAAATTTATCATTAAAATAATATTTTTATTTGCTCGTTTGATATTTGTTATTTACAATTCCGGTAGTACACACAATTACAATAATCATAAAATCGTAGTAGGCTTAGCGTACGAAAAGGTTTGCGGACGAAAAAGCTTTGCGGACGAAAAGTGAGAACGTTCAGAAAAGTGTCATTTTTCGTCCGAAAATAAGTACGTAAAATTTCACTTTTCGTATAGATAGACAGAAAAAATAATTGTGATTTTGATTTTTTTTCTTTATTTAATTATTTAATTAAATCCATACTAACATAATAAATGCGAAAGTAACTCTGTCTGTCTGTCTGTTACGTTTTCACGCCTGAACTGTTGAAACAATTTTGATGAATTAAATGAAGTAAATAATGTCGATGTATTTTTCGAACTAGTCCAAAAAATGATTTACTTTTTGTACAATTATCTTATGGTCGTTTGCACCAACGTAAGTTAAATATTAAACTCGGCTTAAATTGACAATATTGCATCGAAATGAAATGCCAAATGAAATATAACATATTGCTGTCAAAGTTTCGATTGGCATTTTTTTGTTTAAGCCTAGCTTAAAATTTAAGCCTTGCTGGTGCAAATGGGCATTAGTGATATAAACAATACCTAAAAAGTTCATTTTTTTTACAATAATGACATAATAGCATCAACTATACGTACGGTGCGTGAATTTTTTTTTTTTTTAGACAAATTTAAACCAATTTTCTGATAATGTACATTTACTGTTCCAAACTCAAACCCTATTTGATTTAAAAGTCGTAATTGCATAAAACTCATCTATACTCCATTTTCATTCCTCTCGCACTTAATAAAATTATTTTTTATCAACCATAATCCATTTAGTCCCAATCCACTCTTCAATCCCGCATTATTAAATTTTCCTGCGGATAATTGTTTTTCCGTTGCAACTAGCCCTGGAAAGACAGCGAACAGCGCCGTGTTCTACTCGCATTCATAACCCTGTTATCGCTTCATAACCTCAAATTAGGTTCATCCAGATGACATCGACGTTCAGCTCGCAATCTCGCATCAATCATAGCAAATGCACAGCTGGACATTGCCGTAGAAAAGCGAACAGACAACCGTAAACGAAAAGAAGGAATGGGCAAAGGAATTATAACGGAAGGATATATAAGGAATGTTGAATGTTGGTCACCAGTGTCCAAATAGAAGCAGTTGACGTTGGTATATAAGTTGATTGATTGCAGGCGGCTTTACTACTTAAAAATTTAATAAGTCTTGGCATTTTGTTCCAATTTTTGAAGTGAAATCTTCTTTAGGCGCACTTTGCATACTTTTCCTGGTCACTGAACAAGGCTGATCCGTCACTCGTAAGCTCTGTTCGATGAGAAGTGCTTGAAGTGCAGAGCAGAATAGTGTAGTTCAGTGTAGTGTACACTAGTACAGTCTAATTCTTGTGGTTTCATAAAACACACTAGTGTATATTTGGGCAAGTTTGCTCAGCTATGAGTAATCAAGCCAAGCGTAGCCAAATGTGTAAAAGGTTAGGTTGTTTATAAACACAGTCATATCATAAAGCTGCAAAGAAGTGACTGCAGAAATGTCTTTTTAAAGAGCTAATAAACGATTCTGACGAAGATCAATCATCAGTTGATTCTTCATCAGATTCAGACACAGATATATTAATTAATTCTTTATATAACAAAACAAAGAGAATATACTATATCTGAATCCATTATTTTATTTTCTCAATGTGTAAAATTTTAGGTTAATAAACAGATGTGTAGATAAGATAGAATTAAAATGTCTACCGAACAACATTTAGTTACCCCCACTCCTACTCTGCACTTTCTACACCACCTCGCGAGTCAGGTCAGAAACGTGAGCACTAGTTCTTAAAATTTTTGTCATCGAACAGCCTGCCAGAAGCTGCCCGTTTCTCATAAAACATGTTAGTGTAAGAAAGTTAACACTAGGGCGGCCTAGTACATGTCATCGAACAAAGCTAATGTCATTCGGGTAAACTCAGGGAGAGATGCAAATGACGTCACGTTAATTCGGCTCATAGCCTACGGTATGGGCTATCCAGCCAATCAAGCAGTTTACGTCATCGTTTAGGGAGTTTTGAAATTGACTACATTTTTACCTCTCGCTAAGAGAGGTATTGGATTCATGCTAAAATTCACATATCTAGATTTCAGTGAATAAGTACGATTTAAGGTCCTTAGAATCCGATTATAACATTTTTAAAATGATGTGTGTGTGTGTGTGTGTGTATGTGTGTATGTCTGGATGTTGTAGACACGATTCCTCAAAAACCATAAGACTTAAGAACTGTTTAACTATGGATTCCTCAATCTGACATTCCTAGGAAGAGCTGAAAAGGTTTTGATAACAATTGAACAACCGGAAGTAGTAGTTTCTTAGAAAAATTCTTCTAAATATAATTTTTTGGAAATTTTTGTTATTAAATATTGAAGAACATAAGATTCTCCATCTAATACACTTAAAATTTTTATTATATCTTGCATAGATTTAGAGATAAAGACACTATAATTTATAGAGTGAACTAATCGCAGAGGCTACGGCACTAAGGAAACCAGTTGACAAATTCCAATGTTTATAACATAATTTGTAAATGACACATGTCAGTGTGAAAAATCAACAGTTTTAGTGACATTCTGATAGCTTTTACTGGGAAGTATATTTAATCTTTCTTATTGTTTTATTAATTAAATATTTAAAATTATAGGTAAAATGCATATATCCATCAGAAATACCGCCAATCTGGTTAATGAATTGGAAGAATCTCTGACATTTAGAAACTTCCTCATACAATGAAAAATAGATATAATTAGAATTATACATGTGCAAACACACGTTAAATACAATAAAAACAGTATTTGGGCAAAGTTCTGTATTTTTACCTCTCGCTAAGAGAGGTATTGGATTCATGCTAAAATTCGCATATCCAGATTTTATTGAATAAGCACGATTTAAGGTCCCTACAATCCGATTATAACATTTTTAAAATGATGTCTGTGTGTGTGTGTGTGTGGATGTGTGTATGTATGTATGTCTGGATGCTGTAGTCACGATTCCTCAAAAACTATAAGACTTAAAAAATATTTAACTGCGGTTTCCTCAATCTGACATTCCTGGGATGAGCTGAAAAGGTTTTGGTAACAATTGAACAACCGGAAGTAGTAGTTTCTTAGAAAAATTCTTCTAAATATAATTTTTTGGGAGGTTTTTTTTATTAAATATTGAAGAACATAAAATTCTCCATCTAATACACTTAAAAATTTTATTATATCTTGTATAGATTTAGAGATAAAGACACTATAATTTATAGAGTGAACTAATCGCAGAGGCTACAGCACTAAGGAAACCAGTTGACAAATTCCAATGTTTATAACATAGTTTGTAAATGACACATGTCAGTGTCAAAAATCAACAGTTTTAGTGACATTCTGACAGCTTTTTCTGGGAAGTGTATTTAAACTTTCTTATTGTTTTATTAATTAAATATTTGAAATTATAGGTAAAATTATGGTAAAATGCATATATCCATCAGAAATACCGCCAATCTGGTTAATGAATTGGAAGAATCTCAGACATATAGAAACTTCCTCATACAATGAAAAATAGATATAATTATAATTATATGTGTGCCGAAGACATGTTAAATACAATAAAGAACAAGATTTGGGTAAAGTTCTGTAATATTTTGTTATAAAACGACGGTTCGAAAGCGAAGTGCAATACAAAACTTATATAGCCTAATATGGAAATGGTGAGAGGTCTTGTGCTGAATATTGGTGAAAAAAAAAAATGTTTTAGAAGGATTTACAATCATTGGTGTACAGACGGCCAATAGGAGTCCGTATCGATGATGTCACCAAAAATATTTATTTGTTTATAATGAATACATTATTGATTTGAATTAAACTAATTAATTATTTTGCATTAGTTTTGATTTATTTGAAAACTGGATAAATAACAATTAAAATTAATATAATATAAAATATGATAATGATGTAGGTATAATTATATCCCAGCAATATATTTTGTTAATTTGCATTACAAATCCATTTATTTGTTAATTAATTCCGTGTACTACGTACGATTATTTTCATGTAATGTGATTGGATATGTAGCACCATCGCAAATTTAATTTCTACAGATTTTCAATATTCCACCATATAATTAGCGACAAGTTTTTAGTTATAATAATTTGTCAAATATTATACTGTATAATATGATTTATAAGCTTGTTATTCACACTGCTTGTATAATATTATCCGCGTATATTTATAGGTTAAACGGTTAAACTGTTAATTCATGTTTTGAATATGAAATAAATCTTCTTTAATCTTCATTTTATAACTAGCCATCAATGTATAGGTAAATATCACGGTATTTATAAAATACACATCGTAGCGCTATAACTTTTTATATATGCATTTTTCTTTAAACTACAATTACTGAAATCAAACAAATTATTAATAGAAAAGATTACAGTGAAAGATTAGTTTAGAACTAAAAGTTAATGGAGTTTTCATGATTTTTATAATATTTTCTACGTGATTTTTTTTCCTGATTATATAATTATTTAATTTATTATTTATAGTAAATAGTTTTTGAAATTATAAATTTTACGTGAAATTTCAATGAAACTTTATCTCCACGAGCCCATACAATCTGTATCCAAAATATTTATACATACAGAGTGTAACAGAAATAAGTACAAAAAATTTAACTAGTGATATAACTCGGCAGGAGCAACAATATTTCCTAGTAACTTTTTTCGAAGTCGCAATATATTCTTGGAAAAAAATATTTCAAATTTCTCGACATATACTTGTGAAACAGAAAAAAGTGACAGAACTTGTCGAGAGCAACAATATTTCCTAGTAACATTTTTTTTTTAATTCTAGTATTTTAGGCAGGTAATGAATTTTTTTTACAAAAATCTGTCTCGCCAATTTCATATTAGGCACTATAAGTATTGTATTTAACAAATCTGGCATACACAAAAATATCAAATTACATCTATTCTTTATGTTTCAATTCTATGAACAAGTTTCCTCCCGTTCTTCTAAATGTCCGATATTCTTCCAATTCATTGACGAGATTGGCGGTATTACAAACATTTTAATTTTTCAACTATTTTCCATTGGCTATTTGATTCAATGTACAACTGATTATTTTATATATTTATAACTCCTTATCTCTAAATCTATAGAGGGTATAATAAAAATATTCAATTTACTGGATATATATACAAAGTGTCTCTTAAATAGGAGGACATGGCTTAACCACAGATTCCTGAGGCTAAAATAAGACGATTTAGCTAAACTTTCTTCTACCGGAAAGTGTACCATTTAGCCAGAATTCTGTTTCAAAGTTCTTCGAAAAAAAAAAATTACTTTTGTTTATAATAACAGAACGCTTTATACGATTTGGATGAAATTTGGTATGACAGTTTATATGGTTATAAGTAATCTTTTAAGATGATACTTGGTATTATTAGTGAACTACTTGTGTATGAAACTTAGGTGTCCCAGCATTAATTAGGCCGTAACTATTGAATATATCTATCTGAAAAAAAAAAATTACGTTATCCGCGCGGCCATTAAAAAGTTACGGTCTACTCAATGTTGGGACATCTAAGTTGCATACACTAGTGGTTCACTAATAATAACAAGTATCATCTAAAAAGATTACTTATAACCATATAAACTGTCATACCAAATTTTATCCAAATCGAATAAAGCGTCCGTTTATTATAAGCAAAATTAATTTTTTTCGAAGAACTTTGAAGCAGAATTCTGGCTAAATGGTACACTTTCCGGTAGAAGCAAGTTTAGTTAAATCGTCTTATTTTAGCCTCAAGAATCTGTGGTTAAGCCATGTCCCCCTATTTAAGAGACACCTGTATATATATAATGACACAAATTTCCAAAAAATAATATTACGAAGATTTTTTTAAGAAACTATTACTTCCGGTTGTCCAATTGTTACCAAAACCTTTTCAGCTCTTCCCATTAATGTCAGATCAAAGAATACGTAGTTAAATTGATATTTAGTCGTATAATTTTTAAGGAATCATCTCTTCAACATCCACACATACGCTCACACACAGACATCATCGTAAAAATCTGCTTGCGTAGACCTTAAGTCGTGCTTATTCACTGAAATCTGGATATGCGATTTTTTGCATGTATCAAATACCTCTCTCAGCTAGAAGTAAAAGTTACTAAGAAATATTGTTGCTGTCAACGAGTTCTATCACTGGTTAAATTTAATGTACTTATTTCTGTTACACCTGTATAAAATGAGTACCTACCTTCACCTTTTATTTTCTGTCATTGTCTAGTATCTTTGTTCTTGTATCTATCAAAATAATCAGTCTCGCCTGTTGTAAAAATAAAATTCCCAGAAATGCATTGGAAACAATACGTACTACTTCCTTCAAAAAACAGTTAAAAATCTTCCTAATTGATATTCGCTGCACATGTGAAGAAGTAACCGTTTCGTGTACGTTCGTTTACAATCGTTTGGAATTATGACAGCCGTCTCGCATTTTAATTCATACGACTGCACAATAACTTTCACATTCTTGTTACTCAACGTGTTTTCACGCTACGTGGTTAAACTTGGCAACGTTGCAGGGTTTGATTTAATTCGCTACTTCCGTTTTCGATGCTGCAGGTTCGGCGCTTTATTTCCGGTGCAGTTTTTCACGGAAAGAAATTAGCGGGTATTTGTGAGATGAAATTATTAAAGATGATTGTATTGTTAGTTTGAAAACAATGGTCTGTGAAAGAAGGAAATGGGTTTCTTAGTTGATTTAATTATTTTGAAAGATAGATGAAATCATAATTGCTACTGTCTCTTTGTATACATTTTCTTCTTCTTCTTCTAAAAGGACTTTGTCTTGGTCCTAACTACATTCTAAGTCTCTATGGATTTTTAGGGGTCTTTCAGGAACACTCCATCTCTCCATTTATCGTTTAGGTTATAGAGGGTTTTCTATACTGTTGTGATGTGTAAGATATCTTCCACTTCACGATTCTGTTTAAATTCACCCTATATCTATAGGATCGCTCTATATGGTGTCTTTTGGATCTATTCCATGTATTAGGTCTTCTATTTGAAGTTCTCTTTTCTCTTATAGTGTTACATTAAATTTGTTTCTCCGCTGTCGCTTAAATTTTAAGGACCAGTTTTACAATCTCTGGTTATAATTTTAACTGTAAGTTAAATTAACAATATTGAATCGATTATTGACAGCAATGATTAATTTGTCATTTCACAGTTCATTCCGTTTCAATTTGGTTTATTCAACTTGTATTTAAAATATTAACTAGAGATTGTAAAACTAAGTGTTCCTTAAATTGGCAATATCGTATCGAAACGAAATGTCAAATGTGAAAGTATTATATTTTCGCTTTCGGTGGTTTTTACCTTCCGTCACCTTTAGGTAAGGAAGGTATTGTCTTTGGTCAAAAAATTCGATGGGGTGTTTTAAATGAACAAGCACAAAAAAAGCAGTTAAATATCATTTTCGATTTTTTATGTGATTATCAATAGAAAGATTATCTTATTCTCTATATGGTTCGATTATACGTTTTCCTTCATATTCAATAGATATAGAGTTATAGAGAGATTAACTTTCAAAAATCAGTCAGCTTTGCAAAAATTATGAAAACATCAAATATATTCAAAAAATTCTAATTGACAGATGTCAGTGTCAAGTGCAAAACCAAAGTGGAAAGTATATGATCTGAAAGTGATATAAGTGACAGTGTCCCTCGCCAGTGACTTGCATTTGCGGCCTCGCCTCAAGATAGGAACTTATAATGCCAGGAGTACGAGAAAGGCAAAAGAGAAGATGGAAGGACTGTATAACAGAAGATTTGAGGGAGAAAGAACTGTGTCATGAAGATGCGTTGGACAGCAATGAGTAGAAGAGAAGAGTAAGAAAGAGCGACTTCTAATAAAATAGGGAAAAGTTGAAGAAGGAGGAAGTGTTAAGTGCAATATATAATGTACATACGTTCGTATTCGTATTATAATTGTATTGGATTTTAGAATCTTTTCAAAGGAACTTTCAGTATGGATTTGTAAAAAATAGTGTTATTCTTACAATTTTGCAGGATATATAGAATCTTTTTCAAGGAACTTTTGGTATGAGATATTTACAAAATACATCGAATTGACGGAAGGTTTTGTGCTGACCACAACAAATTTTTTAATGAATAAAAACGTTTTAGTGTTCCTAGAATACGATTTTCCGATAATATCTATGTGTCCTTTTGTGTAAATTTCTCCGACGATAACTACAATACTACAAGTCTCAAATTATAATTACACTTCTTCATATATGAAGAGCTGATTAGATTTTGGTTATAATTGGTCAATCGGAATTTATTTGAAGTTCTTAACAGTTTTCCTTGAAAAAAAAACGCAGTTAAATATCATTTTTTGACATTTTATGTGATTATCAATATGAAAGAATATCTTATTGTCTATACGGTTTTATTATACATTTTCCGTCATATTCAACAGATAGAAGAGTTAAAGAATTATAGAGATCAATAACTGGAATTAATTAAAAGATTGTAAAAAAATAAGTAAAGAAAAATTGATTGCAAGGAAAATAGTCGGTTAATTTACCGCGAAAACAATTGATCATCGGAGAATTGATCGCCAGAAAACTGTCCGCTAAAAAATTGAAAGCTAGGCAAATTGATCGCCAAAGAATTGATGTTGTGGTAAATTGGTAGCAAAAGAATATGGTGCAATCTTCAAAATTCATAAGCTGCAATTATTAAATTCAGCACAAGATTATTTTGGTACAATATGTTTTATAAATTTGTCTTAATATAACTGAATAGTATAAGAATATTGTTAAAAAAACTCAATACGTATTTTTATAAAGTACACAAAAAGAATACACAAAAATCAGAGCTTTATCAATGTTTATTTAAAAAATCCAACTTCACTCCCAGTTTTTGTGTTCCCCGTTTTATACTTCAATAATAATTCACACTTATGAGACAATTCTCAATTATAATTGTGTTATGACTTCAAACTAATTGCTATCTTAATTATAAAATAAATTAACCACATTATCTAATGTATTAAATTAATAATGACGTACAATCTCATCGACATCCTATCCTTCAACAATATATTTGTGTGTTAGTTGATATTTATGTAGATATAAATAGGTGTGTTTACGAAATTATACGTTTCTGTTACTAAATTAACGGAAACAAAACTAGTAATTTTCCGTTTACAAATGATAATGTGTCTACGATAGTAAACAGATTTGTTACCAAATCCATTTAACTAATAGTAGGTTCCTGGTATTCTAATTAGATACATTTAGTAGTCTGACTACGTTTGACATGAATGAAACTAAGATGACAGCTTATAATTTATTAGACCACTTTAAAAGTTGTCTTACATACATATATCTAATAGTCAGTTTGATAAATAGCAGATTCAAATTTATAATTACTTTTATAATATAGGTACTGATTTAAAGTATTAGAGTAGAAATTTGGGTTAATACTTTTGCACGAAATACGTCAAAACGTAAATCATACATACATCGCGAAACTAAATTGTAAAATGTTTATATAATTTATGCTCATTGTATTCCAACATGCATTTAAAAGACAAGGCCTTATATTTGACGCATGAAAAGGTATATGCATGTGTTTTTGATATGTCTAAAAGTTAATGAAATATTTCGAAATATTTTCAAATGTTATATTACATTTAATTTGTATTCCGTGTTTACACCTACGTACCATTCAAAAGGTAGATAGTATTATAAAATATACAATAGTATCATATACATTGTATATGCATGATACTATTTCTGCTATATCTAATTATTACATTCGGTATACACGCACAAACTAAGGGCTACCTACATGTGTCGTACACAAAGGGCTATCCGGGCTAGTCACGGGTTTAACCGGAAGCTGTCAGGGTTCGAACGATAAACTTGTGGTGGATTTAGCCTAACTAAAGTAAAACTGAAGGTGGATTTATAACTGACACACAGAACACAGAACATAATTTAGCATAGAAAACATAGAATTTGGTCGTATGGAAAATAATATATCCATTTATAATTGCCCAATGTTCATGTTCTATGTCTGTGCTGTTCGCCCAATGTTTTCCGTGCATCTTCGTAACATTTCGTGGTAATTCGAATATATATTTGTAATGGAGTCTTGTGGCCGCGTGCCTGAGTGTCTGGTCGCGAACCCAGGGAACCTGGGTACGATCCCGACCGGCGCCAAATATATCGAATTTTAAATGGCACAAAAATGACCCCTGTGGTGCACTCTCCACGCTAGCAATGAGTTCCCGTGAGGTGACGCCTGGCAAACGCCCGCACGGTACCAATATGTCATCATCATTACCGATATCTGCGACAAAGCAGATTTTCACACCTAGAAATAGGTACTATGCCGTGATGATATATTTATTTTATTTATTTATATTTGTAAATACCGCTACGAGGTTGAAACACGTGTCAGTCATTTCTTGGAGTTTGGCGGGAGGCTATCGCCCTCGAAGAGAGCTGAAGCGAGTCTGAGAAAAATACGTCTCACTATTATTTTACTTCAAAAAGAGAGTGACAGTCGCGTTGCAAATTGTAACAACGTATATTTAAAATGAATACAAAGAAGTTACGAGCAACACGTGACCTACTCATCTACTCGAATCTCATACTATCTCATAGAAAATCATAAACATGTAAAATGGCGTTATTTGTGCTATACTAACCAACCAATTAGTATAACGAATGAAAATTAAGATGAATAACAATAATATAAATATGGTATAAAATGTCTTAATAGAAATTTTTTTTTTCGGGCGCACTTGACCCCATGCGCCCTATAAATCGGCGCCTATATTTATAATAAACATTTGAATTCGCTAATCAGATATGTCAGCATTTTCTTACCATGAATCCGTTATATAAAATTTTGGACAGCCAATGATCCTTCAGGAGGACAGATACAGATGTTTAATATAATGTAGCAATATGTGAGAAGAAGATCGATTATGCTCCCAAAATAGAAATATATTCCCGAAAATGTATTTGTTGCCATTGGGTTGAAGTTTAATCTTTGGTTTCTGCTATCCTGTTTCTCTACTTAAATTTTAATGTCTTCCAAAATGGGAAATCAATGTTCGTTTTTTAAGTGCTTTTCCACTTTGCTTTCTTTATCTTCCCCTTTGTTCGCACGTGTGTAATGGCGTAAGGGGTAGATATTTCGGCAGGCGATATCCCTGATTAAAGTTGTATAATCTACGTAAGTTTAGCGTATAATACTGCTCTTATCAGATTATCTGTTCTTGCATTCTCGTATTTTTTGCTTCGTTGCTTACCAAGTTCATCCCTATTCGCAACAGCCCCGAATTCAAAATATCTCATAACGTAATTATCAAGAAATTGATTTTTTATCTTAATCGCTATTTATTGAGTAGTACTGTAAGTACAAAGTGTACATTTTATTATTCTTTGTTCGGATGGAAGACTCCCTCACACCACACGGATGAGTCCGAGGGCGAAACGCGTCTGTGGTTGCTGGTCAGCATATGAAATAGAACGAAAGATTGATTCAGATGCTGAAATCTTGTGAAACAAGGCGATAGTGTTTTCTAATTCTTTATTAAACTTTTCTTTCGAAATCGTCTTTCTGGAGGCCACCCCTGTTGTTCTTCTTCTTTGTTTACGCTCGTTAAATATCCATTTCGAGTGTTGGAATGTCTAGTGTAGCGAATTTATCAAGTGGAAATCGAGGGTGAGCAAGAATGGATCGAACCGTTTTAATAATGCATATCACAAGCACAGCGCGTGTCACTACGCTTGAAGGCTTCAGAGCTTAGGTTTGCTATTGTCTAGTATGTTGTGTAGGATACGTAGCGACTAATGGCCAGCGGGTAGGGAGAATACATGAACAGAGAAATAGGTTAGTGTGCGAACCAATAGGGAAGATGAAATAGAATGAGATTAATTGTGGCATTCGGGAATATAACCTAATTTGTAATGGAGGATAATGAGATTGCCACGTGTATTCTATTACAATTTTTCTACTACCGTTTTTAATATAATTAATTCTTAAAACCCAACTATGAGTGCCCGTAAGGTGACGCCTGGTAAGCGCCCACACGGTAAAATTTATCGGGTACTATGATGATACATTTATTTATTTATTTATTTTAATTGTTAAAAAGTTACAAAACGATTGTTACTGGTGAATGGCGAGCCGAGTAGGCGAGCCTGTCATCTCCTTGAGGCAGTAAAACAGTTATCTGGCGTGTATTGTACAATATTTTATTTGTTAGTCACTTGTAAATCGAATTTTAAATTCTAACCTAAACCTGTCAGTTGTTGACACTTATTTTTAATACTTAAGACAGTAACAAAGTGCAATTTTCACATAATACTTGTAAAATTGTTACACGATAGCAACCAATTTTACAAGTTAGTAACCAGTAAACATCAATTTTCAAAAGTAGTAGGTGGCATCAAAATATGAAGTTTAGAGGTTCCAAATTAACGAAGGAATTGATAGGTTTGTTTAAAGATGACAAAAATCTAATTTTCGCTACAAAGAATTTGGACAGACTGCTAGATAAAATTTATTTTAAAAATTTCACGGTGCAGACACTAAAATTTTATTTTTTTCTGTGTGAACCATAACAGATATCACAAATTAAACAGAAGAGAGAAGAGTTTACTATTGAATGTATCTTTCTGAAAATTTTTTGACAACCCATAAACAATTGTTACTGTCATTAGAAATTCGTTGTTTGACATTTGTATAGATTGCTAGATTAAATTTATTAAAAAAAAAAAAAAAAATTTTTTCTGTCTGAACCGTAACAGATATCACAAAATAAACAGAGAGAGAAAAGTTTATTATTGAATCTGCCTTTCCGAAAAAAAATAATTTCACGTTATCGGCATGGACATTAAAAAGTTACGGTTTAATCAATGTTGGGAGACCTAAGTTTCATACACTAGTGGTTCACTAGTAATAACAAGTATAATCTTAAAAGATGGCATAACCATATGAACTATACCAAATTTCATTCAAATCGAATAAAGCGTTCCGTTATTATAAGCAAAATTAATTTTGTTTCGAAGAACTTTGAAGCAGAATTGTGGCTAAATGGTACACTTTCCGGTAGAAGCAAGTTTAGTTAAATCGTCTTATTTTAGCTTCAGGAATCTGTGGTTAAGCCATGCCCCCCTATTTGAGAGACACCCTGTATATGATTTCTTGGTTTCGCATCAAGCAAGGGATTTACTGTCTCATTTAATATGCAAGTATCTATTAAAACTAATAACAATAACAAACAAGTTTCTAAAATCTTCATAAAATTAGAAGGACCTAATTAATTTTTCAAATTTTTAAACAAGATTTTTGTACAGTGCTGAAGATGAACCACTATAGGTTCGAAACGTCTGAAAGTTGTTAATAAAGAAATTCTGAATCACCAAGTTCTTTTCGCTTTATCCACAACGAAATAATTCCTTACAATCACTGCCGAGAAATCCATTACTATTTCATCTATTATTTTTATTGTACAAATTAAATTGAAGTACTATATTGGCAAATGCTTTTACAAAAATAAAATCCTTCCTTTATTGTGCGCGTGAAAATTCACTTTATTTTTATACTCCAGTAAATTCCAAATAAACTCATACGATCCTTTCAATTTCCACAAATACCCCAACTGGTTTTCAATTAGTGATTCGTGCACTACACATCACACATCACACATCAAATGAATTCTTCCAGACTGCTGAATATGGTTTAATTCGTTCCATTTCGTGGTGGTATATTGATATTGTCCCTTTCTTTCCGCTGTAAGCGTTTAAGCTGTAGGCGTAATATTCATCCACTAGCCGGATAACAATTTTATAATTTGCTTTTCAATTTCCATGGTAATATTTGCGTCATCGCGAACAATAAACATATAAAATACAATAAAGTGAATAAATTGAATTTGCAGTTAATAAAGTAGAAAATTTTGCGAACTGTATTTTATTGATTCAATACAAAGGGGACTTTTATTAAATTGGCGACGCAGGAATTATTAATTGAAATTAAATTATCAAAATATTCGCTGCTAAAATGAAATTGTGTCCATCTTGTGGTAGCAAGTCGAATTATTATAATTCGTACCTACTGTGTTAGAAAGCGTCATATGTGATAGTTGGTGAAATTTTTCTGATATGACCAGAACATTACCTTCCGTCAATTCTATGTATTTTGTACAAATCCCATACCAAAAGTTCCTTTGAAAAGATTCTATACAGGGTGTTTCAACATAAGTGTAGAAAATTTTAAGGACATATAATACTGACCAAATTGAGGAAAAGAAATCTTAATCAACATGGGTCCTATCTTCAAAAGTTTCCGAGAAATGAGTCTTTACGGGGTTTACCTCTGCTATCTTGAAAACTATAAGAGTTACGACTTTAACTAAATAAGACTTGGAATAATACTACCTTTTTTACCTTCCGTCACCTTTAGGTAAGGAAGGTATTGTCTTTGGTCAAAAAATTCGGTGGTGAGTTTTTAATGAATAAGCATGTTTTAGGGTCCCTACAATACGAATATACCATTTTTAAGATGATGTCTGTATGTGTGTGTGTGTGTCCGTGTGTGTGTGTGTGTGTGTCCGTGTGTGCGTGTGTGTGTCCGTGTGTGTGTGTGTCCGTGTGTGACAAATTTTTCTCCGACGATAACTCCAATACTACAATTCTAAAAATTATAATTCTTTCGTATTCCTCTTCTGTACATCCATATGAAGAGTTGATTAGATTTTGGTTATAATTGATCCACCGGAAGTACCCTTATTTGAAGTTTTTAACAGTTTTTCTTAAAAAAACGCAGTTAAATATTATTTTTTGACATTCTGTTATTATATATATTAAAGAAAATACTCTTCTCTATACAGTTTGATTATACATTTTCCTTCATATTCAATAGATGTAAATTTAAAGCATTATAAAGAAATTAATTTTCAAAAATTAGTCAGCATTGCTATTGATCATGGAAACAGCTGACATAATTATTCAAAAAAATTTAATTGACAGATGTCAGTTGCAAGTGCAAAACCAAATATGGAAAAAAGTATAGGATCTAAAATTGGTATGTCATAGTGTTGCTCGCAAGTGACACACAGAGAAAGGCCAAAGAGAAGATGGAAGGACATTACTTGGTGTAGTTTATGTTATAATTTTATTGGATTTATATAACCTTTTCAAATGAACTTTTGGTATGGAATTTGTAAAAAATAGTATCTGTTTTTACATGATATTATATAGAATCTGTTCCAAGGACCTTTTGGTATGGGATTTGTACAAAATACATGGAATTGACGGAAGGTCTTGTGCTGGCCACAACAGATTTTTTAAATTTAAGTTCTGTATTTATTTATTATTAAAACCCAACGTTTCGGCACCATAAACTGGTTCCTTCTTCAGGGGAAAACATTGGCACTGTATTTATTTATTATTAAAACCCAACGTTTCGGCACCATAAACTGGTTCCTTCTTCAGGGGAAAACATTGACATAAATATGTGAAATAACAAAAACAACAGGTAACCAAGGTAACAAGAAAAGTTCGTAAATGTTACATTTTTTTTATGTATACAATTTTCTAGACAATATATGCATGCCCGGCAATAACTTGGACGGCGAACATGCATCTTCTCAGGAAAAAATCTCCTTTTGCCAGTGGAAAAACCGTCCCAAAAACTGGCAGAGAAGTGATCTGTATAACTCAGAGACGCTTTATCGGTAGCGAAATACCGCAGCCGTACTCTTTATTAAGAGATGTTAGAAAAAGTCTAGAAAAATTGTATACATATTACAAATTACAACATATTTAATATTGGAAGCCATGCGCGACTAAGTTCTAATCCGTCACAATGATTGAAATTGATATTTCTTGTTTTATAAATCTCAATGGCTTCTCTAATTAATCTGTTGTTAAGTCGAGTAGGTCTTGCAATAATTTTCGTATCTTCAAATTTAATTTGGTGGAATTCTTCCAAGGCATGTTCTGCAACGGATGATTTCTCAGGCTGGTTCAATCTGATCGATCGATGTTTATTATTAAAACCCAACGTTTTGTTTACTTTTCAGAGGTCATCTTAGATGTGCTTCTGTTTTTCTTTTTTTTTTAAATAAATCAAATAATTGTACTAAGTTAAATGTCGTGGTGATCTTGACATTTGGACAGACTGCTAGATTAAATTTATTTTAAAAAAATTCACGATGCAGTCACTCAGGTTTTATTTTTTCCGTCTGAACCGTAACAGATATCACAAATTAAACTGAGAGAGAAAAGTTTACTACTGAATGTATCTTTCTGAAAAAAAAAAAATAATTTTACGTTATCGGCGTGGCCATTAAAAAGTTACGGTCTAATCAATGTTGGGACACCTAAGTTTCATACACTAGTGGTTCACTAATAACAATAAGTATCATCTTAAAAGATGACATAACCATATGAACTGTCATACCAAATTTCATCCAAATCGAATAAAGCGTTCTGTTATTATAAACAAAATTAATTATTTTTTTTTCGATTTCGAAGAACTTTGAAGCAGAATACTGGCTAAATGGTACACTTTCCGGTAGAAGCAAGTTTAGTTAATGGCCCCCTATTTGAGAGACACCTGTATATGATTTCTAGGTTTCGCATCAAACAAGAGACTTACTATCTCATTAAATAAGCAAATATCTATTGAAACTAATAATATTAACAAATAAGCTTCTAAAATCTTCATAAAATGAGAAGGACCTAATTATTTTAACAATCCAAAGTATGATGTGTGATTCAAAGTAAAAGCAGTTTTCAATCCGAAGATTCTTTTCTATTTAGTTAGTGTTGCATACACAAACAAAATCCATCCAACGCAATAACAATCCCAAGTTTCCGGTAGAGAAAGTCGGGTCACAAGGACAGGTCACACATCAGAAACAAAACATTCACAGCACTCTACGATATTATCATCGGATGAGATGTTCGCTCATTCCAGCAGTTCACGTGCGCAGACAGAGGGTCGCTTACATTCAGAAGAGAAACAGAACACGGGAAAACTAGCAAGAGGAAATAATGCGCGATCTGCATCATTCGCACTCCACTGCTCGCAAAAAGATGCAAAAGGTGTAAAGATTCTCGAGGTTTATTGCTTACGAATAATTTTAATGTACAAGTTAGATTTTTTTCAATTACTTTGTTGGAAATGGAAAAGAATAGCGGACGTCGGAGCTTGTAAAACCCATTTTTACCTACCATCACCTTTAGGTAAGGAAGGTATTGTCTTGTATACTACAATTTTAAAATTATAATTCTGTCGTATTCTTCTTCTTTACATCAATATGAAAAACTCATTAGATTTAGGATATTATTGGTCAACCGGAAGTTCTCTTATATGAAGTTTGTAACAGTTTTTCTAGAATAAACGCACACTGTAAAAAATTTCTCTGTAAAATTACTATAATTGTTATTGGCGTCCAAATTGCCTAAGTGAATTATAGTAAATTTACAGTTAAATCTAATTTTGTCTACCATTTTTAAAATTACATAAACATAAATTCCATAAAAATTTTGATACATACTTTAAGTAAATTTACATTTTAATAATATACATAATTTAAATTTAAATAAAAATAATTTAAATTTAATATAATAAATTTAGAATTTGTCCATAACTCCAGTAAAAATAGAAACTAAAATAAAAGGAATTGAGTTTTTACATAGTTATTATAAAACTTGACAAAATTGATATAGAAATATTAACATATCACTGTAAAATTTTATATATTTATTGTAATATGAATATTACATAGTAGTTCTAGTATTTTTTTTTTTATATTTATAAGGGTAAATTAGCAAATTTATTTAATTATTTGCTATGTAAATGGTGAGTTTACGTAGTTTATGTAAAATTTGTTATTGCATACATATTATAGTAAAAAATTACTATAACTTTTCGACAAAATCGCTATTATTTTTTACAGTGCAGTTAAATATCATTTTTTGACATTTTATGTGATTATCAACATGAAAGAATATCTTATTATCTTTACGGCTTGATTATACATTATCCTTCATATTCAATAGATATAGAGTTAAAGAATTATAAAAAGATTAACTTTCAAAAATCAGTCAAACATGGCCAACAGCTGATATATTCAAATAATTCTAATTAACAGATGTCAGTATCAATTCCTTGGAAAAGATGATGTAAATCCAATAAAATTATAACACACATTATTATAGCAAAGCTGACTGATATATGTAAGTCTATACCTATTGAATATGAAGGAAAATATACAATAACACCGTACAGACAACAAGAATGGATATGGATAATCACATAAAATGTCAAAAAGAAGATATTTAATTGCATTTTTTCAAAAAGAACTTGAAATAAGGGAATTTCTGGTTCAACAATTATAATCAAAATCTAATCAGCTTTCAATATGGATGTAAAAATCACACACATATCGTAAAACTATAGTCTATTTGAGAATGACTGGCAGTAATAAATCATTCTGTCAAAGACATTCCAGTGGCGCTCCAATAATTGTGTGCACAGGGATAGTCGAAATGACTAAATTCGGTAGAGAACTATAGTTTTAGGTCTAATTTCAGTAGGACAAGTTTCAGAATCAGATTCTGATTTTTAATAATTTATGTATAAATATATAAGTATATATAATGTAATATGTATATTTAATAGAAATATGACAGGTACCAATATCTTGACAACACACATGAAATAAGTATAAATTTTAGTATGTAACAAATAAAAATGTAAATATTGAATGTATGTATGTAAATATTAAATGTATGCAATATAATAATAATGACTGAGAAAGTTATATTTAAATATTAAAAACTTATTTTTAGTAAATGTATAAACAGATCACTCTACAAATCCTATCTACGTCTATGACACGGTCCGGCGGGGATTATCGGACGGCATTTCTATTGTTCAACAAGTAAGTTTCGTTCCAGGTACAAAGCGTGCGGCTTGTTTTGACCATCCTAGTGTAGTTACAACTGATTTTTCTGATAGGTTTATTTTCCGCATTGCTGGCAAAAATCCAATACTACTCTTGCAAATAATGATTTATTACTGCCAGTCATTCTCAAATAGACTATAGTAAATTCGTATTAGGGTCCATAAAACGTGCTTATTCATTAAAAACTCATCATCAAATTTTTGATAAAAGACACTAGCTTACCTAAAAGTTCGTTGGAAAAGATTCTACATATCCAGTAAAATTGTAACATGAACATATATAATTTTTTTATAAATTCCATACCGAAAGTTCCTTGGAAAAGATTCTATGAAGCCAATAAATGAATGTACAGTATCTAAATTACACTTGACACTGACATCTGTCAATTAGAATTATTTAAATATGTTAGTTGTTTCCATGATTTTAGCAAAGCTGGTTGATTTTTGAAAGTTAATCTTTTTATATTTCATTAACTCTATATCTATTGAATATGAAGGAAAATGTATAATCGAACCGTACAGAAAATAAGATATTCTTTTATAATGATAATCACATAAAATGTTAAAGAATGATGTTTAACTGCGTTTTCTCAAGAAATCTGTTACGAACTTAAAATAAGGGAACTTTCGATTCACCATTTATAATCAAAATCCAATAAAAAAATAAAATAAATATATCATCACGGCATATTACCCATTTCTGGGTGTGCCAGTATCTACAACACATGTAGACATCGGTAATGATGACGATATATTTTACCATGTGGGCGCTTACCAGGCGTCACCTCACGGGCACTCATAGCTGGTGTGGATCTAATTAGCTTTTCGTACCGATGTAAAGACGAGGAATGCGAAAAAATTATAATTTTTAAAATTGTGGTATTGTCGTTATCGTCGTAGAAAAATTTGTCACACACGGACACACAGATGCACATACAGACATCATTGTAAAACTAATAAAATTGTATTCCAGGTACCCTAAAACGTGCTTATTCATTAAAAACTCACCACCGAATTTTTTGACGAAAGACAATACCTTCCTTACCTAAAAGTGACTGTTAGGTAAAAAGATAATATAAATGAAAATTTTATCGTTCTGAAAAAATGTGCGCCTGTTTCAATTTTATATATCTAGTAAAATTTTCTTTCTGTTTACAGTCTTTATTACCCTTCTAACTAGATTCAACAAAAAAGTATTACCAACTTAATCTCCTGCATCCCAATTTAATAACACTATCCGCTAAGCTAATCAACAGCATCCACTCTCATTGCAGTTTGCAGTAGTGGCAGCACTAGTTTCCGCCAGCTCAACGTCTCTCTGTTGGCAGCAATGTAATACAGCTGCCCATCCTCGGTGTAATGTAGTGAAAGCACCAGGGGATCAAAGACTGCCATGAGACCGGGATATTAACTGAAAGCGACGATCTAGGTTTTTTTGTTTTTGTCAAGGAATTTAAGAACAAAAGATGAGAGATAACTGATTTTTTAAAATATCATCAAGTAAAGAGATTTAATTTTTCTAAATTGAATATAGTATTAGCGATGGATTAAATGTTTGTTATCAATTTTAATCACGAAAAACATATGCACTACAATTAATTCATTAGCATAGGTATATTTATAATCAGAACGCAATAGACAATTTTATAATAGTGTACCTTCTAAATCAAGGCTTTTTTACCTCCCGCTACCCTTGGTAAGAGAGGTATATAGATCATGCTAAAAATCGCATGTCGAGATTTTGTTATCATGTTTGAAGGTCCCTGGAATCCGATTTTAACATGAATGTTTCTTCTTGAGAACATACAAAAAGATGTTGTTTATCCAAAACATTTTTTATTACATATGCGAGTAACTTTTTTCTTGTTTTGAAGTTCAGTGACTGTCTTTATGAAAAGATGGTTCATGAATTAACGTCATATTTTTATTTTATTTTAATATTTGAAAACAACATAAAAGGAATATTAATTACATGAACATTTAATTATCGTTTGCTGGTTATAGTGAGTAGTTCTCAGAGTTAAAAATTAGCTTTGTCGTTATACGACAACGTCTTGTGATTCGTTATGCTTTGTAGGTACTTTCAATAATAAAATCTTGCAAAATGAAACAAAACTTTGAGTAGAAGTTTACTGCGCCGATTTTTTACCTTTCGTCACTTTTAGGTAAGGAAGGTATTGTCTTTGGTCAAAAAATTCGTTTGATGGTCCCACACAGTTGTTCAAATACTCTAACAATGCTTACACTTACGTAACATTCTCTTTACAATCAAATAATATTACTACCAAGTTTATATCTCTACCCATTTTTGAATTATTGCCCCAAAAGTCAATATACCCTACATTTAGATGAAAACTTCAAAATTTTCAAAAATCTAATTTTTATGTATCTAAATATTTCTCAATGTGCTGATTCCAAATTTTGAAACCGCAGGTCGATATCTTTTTTCATTCTCGAGATATTTAGATTTAAAGTTTTGCTCAAAACTGCCCATTTTTGGGTATTAACCCAAAAATGGGTCGAGATATGAATTCCGATATAAGTATAGCAGTTTTCATAATTTTTGTCCAACCGGTTCATTTTTTATGAATAAAAGCTTGAAAACCCCTGAAAATGACCAAAATCTGAAAAAATCGCAAGGGGTACACCTTAGATTTTTGTGATTTTTGGGCATTTTCAGTTATTTTGCTTTAGAGATTGTATGCGATGTTCAAAAATTCTGAAAATTGGTGTACTTATGTAATTTTGCCCGTAGAATCGAATAGTGTTGTCGTCAAATTCATGTCTCGACCCATTTTTTGGTTAATACCCAAAAATGGGCAGTTTTGAGCAAAACTTTGAATGTAAATATCTGAAGAACGAAAAGAGATATCGACCTGCGGTTTCAAAATTTGGAATCAGCGCATTGAGAAGTATTTAGATACATAAAAATTAGATTTTTGAAAATTTTGAAGTTTTTATCTAAATGTAGGGTATATTGACTTTTGGGGCAATAATTCAAAAATGGGTAGAGATATAAACTTGGTAGTAATATTATTTGATTTTAAAGAGAATGCTACGTAAGTGTACGCATTGAAATTGTTATAACAAAGTTGTTATATTATTACATAATATACGAATTTTTTTCGTGTATATATGAATGTGTATTTTAGAAACAAGTTATATGTGAAATTGTGTAGCATGTATTTGCTTATATGTATAATTATTATTGCACTATATTACTAAAATTATTTTTTACACAAAATTTAGTAAGTACAGTGCAGCCACTAACACACAGTTAGTGATTTTACTCATATAGTTAACGTTGACAAATCGAAATCGTAAACAATTAGCAGCCGGTTTTCCGAGAACATATAAAGATTAGTGCAGTCACCTTACACATATTTTAACAACGTGGTTAGAACTAATGATTGCAACTCTTCCAAGTAATATATTTGTCATAAAGTAAAGATAAATAACTTTCTCATTAGAAATGAGTTAGTTTCCTTCATGTTACATTTTTAAATCTTATTTTTATTCTTCTTGACATTTTTCATATAAGTTTCGTAGTTCATATTTTATGTGTCATTCTCGCAACATATTTGTAATCCAAGAAAAAACCTCTTGAGATATCCAACAACTTTTGGAGAAAGGTCTTCTCACGAAATTTGTGCGTAAATATGCCATAGGTCTCCTTAAAAAGAACTTTGATGTTTATGTGTGCCGTTTACTCACAAGAGATGGCACTTTTGAAATATTACAAGAGAAAACTTCTCTCGGATTACTGAAATGATTCAAGAACTTACATATCTACACATCTTAGAGATATTTTTCTGTCAGGGAAGTGTTACGTTACGAATACCACGACAAGGGACGGTCAAGAATTATTGTTTAGATTCTTTATGTGAATTCGTTAATTATTTCGAATTTTAAATGGCACAAAAGGGATCTCTGTGGTGCATTCTCCACGCCAGCAATGAGTGCCTGTGCTAAGCGCCCACACGGTGCATATATATCTCATCATTACCGATATCTGTAATAAAGTACATTGGCACACCCAGAAATGGGTAATATGCCATGATGATATATTTATATTTATTTATTTATTTCTGGGTGTGCCAGTATCTACAACACATGTAATTGCAATTTTATTTTAAGGAAGTATTTTCTATGGATACGTAATAGATTATAGATACTAATGATTATACAAATTTATTAATAAGGTACATTATATTCATCATTACTGCACGAATGCCCTAGTAGAACAAGGCTGCAAACGTCACTAATACTTGTTCGAATGAAATAAGAAGTGTGAATTTAACTAAATTACCATTCTTCCTTTTCAATGTATTCCTTCTTAACAATAATACACTTTTAATTTCTATCAAAAAAATATTTTTCTACGGTGTACAAAAAAGTAAACTTTTTGAACGTCATTTGGTAACAGAGAGTGAATAATGGGGTCATGCCACAAGTTTACCGGTCACAGTATATGTAAATAATATTTTCACGCCATTTGTGTGCATTGTTTTGTAGATATATTTTTTTAAAATAGGGGTCAATTTCAAATCTCACGTGAGCACATACGTCATGTATCTGAACCATTCCAGTTCACCCTGGCGGACAAAATGTAAATTAAGATTGTTTATAAATAGTCTTTTTGGGTTTTTTAATAAATTGTTTCCACAAGTTGGAACTGCACAGTTCTTCTTCACCATGTTTTATCATTATTATCATTATAAATATACAATTATTGCACTTTTATGTATTAAATTATATATGAAGCACACAAACCTACAATTAAAAATAATATTTCTCTAATGAAATAATTAAACCTTTATGAAACAAAAAAGATTGAATAGAGCGCTCTTTTCCTGTGACAGCTTTGTAAATATTTGATTAGTTTACTCTGATCTGACGTTTAACTTTGCGTTTGAAGTTTGTGACATTGTGACCTTCATGGACGTGTGACTAGTGTCGTTGTGTGAGTAGCCGATACATGACGTCACAGAAAATCGTAGCGCGAATATCTTTTAAGTAAATTATGAATGAAAAGTATTATATTTTGCGATGTTTTATGTTGCAATATGGATAATAAGTGTCATAGATTCTATTTTTATAAAAATATATTTTTTTTTCATGACCCCTTTTAACTATATGTACACAAAGAAAATAACTATTATAGATCTGTTTGTTTGCGCTTAAAATACAATCAAGGTATCCCTATTTACACATATTTTATATGGTAACATATCAAATCGTCGGCTGATTATTGCAATGTACCTAGTCCACTTTTTTGAAAAAACTAGATATAGTCAAATTCAATTTTTGTACCATGGCCAGTAGAAAGAACATCAAATTCAGTGGTTCTTCTACTTTAAACAGATTTATAGTTTTGTACCATGTCCCTTAAAATGCCATACACTAAGAATTGTTTTGAATCTAGTCCAGAGCCAATCAGATTTCATAATTCTGTCACATGCTTCTGGACATAGTACAAAAATAATAATAAAAAGTGTGGACATGGTACACAAAGTCTCTTCATTGGATTTTTATTTATAAATTTTTTATGTTATTTTGAACCATGTCCAACTAGTTCTTTTTATATTTCTAAAATTTTTAAAATTAAAATTTATCAAATTTCATACAAAGTTAAGGAAAAATGAAACTATACAAACAAAAAACTTTCAACATTTGTATTCATTATCCATTCTTTACGATAAAATTTTAAATGTGTGAAACAGTTTTTCTTGAAAATAATATTTGCGGATATAGAACATTTCAACAATCGCCCAACGAAATGTTTAACAAAAAAAATATTAGTTAAATATGAAGATGTTCTACCGTTATTACAAATTTTTTCGTTGTGACTGTACCTTACATGGATTTTATGGTACCATTAAAAATATGCAATTTTTTATAAAGATGTTTTTAAGTTTTCTTCAATAAAAATGATCACATAACGAATTCGGAAGAATGAGAATTACTTTTTCGTTTGATGTTCTTCTTTTTGTAAAGTATTTCACTGAAAACAAATATAAATTCTTATTTCTTCATTTTTCACGCTATTCTTTTACTTGTGAAAAATTTATATCGAACCATTATTTAACATTGTTATAGTTTGTAAAAACTTACAAGAATTGTTTCAAATATTCTATTATCTAAGATAATTGTGAAAACTTTTGTTGAAAGTCTTCTGAATACAATTTAAAAACTTTATACTTTTGTGACACAACAAGCGGAACATCAAATTATATTCGGATACAAAACTGTTATTTGTTACAGCTGTGCAATCATAATACAAAAGTTATTTGTTTTTGTTTGTAGAGTTCCGTACCTATTTTAAATTTACTCTCGTTTTCACTTAAGTTAAATTGACCATACAAGCGCTATTAGTATTTTTGTTGTTAATTATGTATTCAAACCCACAACAAAAAGTATGCCACGAGAATGTAAAGATGATGAACATGAGTATATCTTAGTTTGAAGAACATTAATAAATTTTTAGATGCGCACATTTGGTTTAGGGAAATAGAACGTGAGACTTGTAAATAATTAAAGCTCATTTTCATTTATAATGTAATAAATACATTAAAATATTACTTGGGACAATCATTGCTGAGACACATTAAGTTGAGACTGACCCTCTATGCACACCCAAGGAACACAGAGTTTTTATTAAGACATTATAACTAATAATGTTGTTACTGCAACTTACATTTAGCGGAATTATAACACTTTTAAGATATTTTGCCTTGTACAACTTTTTTTCTAGTCTGCTAAACTACAATGCGAAGTTATGATGTATGGTACTTATTATTTGGTCACATAATAGTTATTGAAACGTTTTATATATAAGTTTCATTGGCGTCGATTGTTTTAGTTTTATTAACGTCTTTAGCACTAAATTGAAGGAAGTGTTAGAAACGTAATTGACAGTTATTTATAAACAGATTTTTTAAAGTTTTAACAGTTTAAAAATAATTGTTAAGTATAGATGCATTAAAGTTTACATATATTACGTATATTAGTTAGTTTACCGTTTTATAAAAGTTTTATAAATTTATTTAAAACTTTTAAATTACTGCAAAAATAACAGTTTTATTTTAAACAGAAAAAAGTGGGAGTATAGTTTCTCAGTAACTTAATGCATCAACTAAAAAACTGATGTAAAGTAGTTCTTAGGAAGTTATTATAACTGAAATATCGAACTATAATATGTACGGCCATATTTATGCATTTAAACAGAAACTGGTTTAGAGGCCTTTTGTAAAATTTAGTATAAATTAATTTTATTGTGTTTTTAATTTAATATTCTGCAATAATATTATAACATACTTTATTCATTATAGTATCGAATGATTTAAAAAAAAACACAAAAATCATTTTTTCATAAAAATTTAATAAATTTTCTTTTATTTATTTTAGGATATTATAACGTCCCTTGATTTATAAGTATATATAGTATAATACA
This sequence comes from Ophonus ardosiacus, assembly GCA_943142095.1. Lineage (NCBI taxonomy): Eukaryota > Metazoa > Arthropoda > Insecta > Coleoptera > Carabidae > Ophonus > Ophonus ardosiacus. The sequence goes on along the minus strand of OW964828.1, from coordinate 52,039,083 downwards.
ATATTTCACAGTAAAAATAAATTTGTTTATAAAATGAGTTCAACAGATATGTAAAAAATATGATCTTTATAAAGATGATCTTAGATTTAAAAAGTTGCAGAAGACATTACAAGTCTTGGTACATATAATTATACAACATAGTCATGCTTAGACTACTTATGCGACTCGAGATATGATAAAATATGAATTTACGGTAGAAAATAGTTTGCTGAGAAATCTGTATTGTAGTTTGAATAGTAACCCATATTATAGTTTTATTAGTGAATATATCTCTTATCAATTAGCTTTAATGAAACTAACATATTATAGTCCATGCAAAATACATATGCAACTATTGCATGTAAGTGTTACTTAAGTGATAATAGAAAATTATATAGTAGTTAAAAAAAACGTTGTAAATTAGTTGAATAGATTCCCCATCCGCCTGACATTAACGTCGTATAAACGTTAGAATCAGTAAATTATTGTTGCATAAAAGGTATAATACAAGTTAAAAAGTTTTAAGAAAAGTTTTTTTTAAAGGTAATAGAACTAATAACAAACTAATTTGTGCTCCTTGGGCAGAACCTAAAATTCGTACTTGAACGGGTTGACTTGTCAAATAAAATCAGATCTTCCATGTAACTATAGTGAAAACGGTACCGTTTGATGACGGTAAGTTTAGAATATATAATTAACTTGCAAATAATAAACACAGATATTGATTTAAATCATTAAAGTTAAAACCGATTGAAAAATATCTATAGAAATCTACTCGTATATATATTTACACGGGTCGGGTCAAAAATTAATTGAATATCCAGTCGACCAACTTCTTCATGTGTCCTAATTCGTTTCAAATTTAACAATCCCAAAAAATTACAACAAAAGAGCTTTTTAACCCACATATCAACCAACGTACGTTAACTACCCCAAAGCAAAACTAAGATCAAAGCAAGCCGAGCTGCAAGTGTTTGAAGTGTCGCTTTAGCAAGAATCGCGATCGGGATCGGGGCGGCCATGCAAACCAAGCCCCATCAATTATGAACAAGCGAGAGGCGAATTTTGCACACGCTGCGGAAAAATTTCACTCCCCGACACAAACACAAAAAATTTCATCAAAACTTGTGGAATGTTTAAGAGGATACCACCTTCTGAAAAATGAATAAGATGGTTTCATTCTTTCCCCAAACGATATTTAGATGTCTAGAGAATGACGAATTTATTTTTTGAAGTGGACAAATTTGGGAACTTTTAATATATTTTCTTGTGATTTCGGTTAAAATAAAATTAAATGTTTCCTTGAAAATTTTATTTACAGAACTTTGTTTCAAAAAATTATATTTATAATTTTGTGATGAAATAGTAGTGCTGAAAGTTGGATATTTCACACGAGCGTGAAGTTTGAGCCACGAGCCGAAGGCGAATGGTTTAATCACATGAGTGTGAAATACCCTTTCAGCAAGTGTTGTACACAATTCTTTTCCGACGACCACAAACAATAAAAAATTTACATAAAATATTAAAACAGATTATGTTAAAATCAGGGCATCGAACCCGAACCTGAACCGAACCAAAACCGGAACCTAACCGTAACATTTTACCGAACCCAAACCCAGAACCGAACCTCAGATATATTTTTCAATTGAATGGAAACGAACCGGATATAAAATTCGAAAATTGCGGCTTTCATTTTAAATTATTTTTAAAAACCGGGTTTATAATTTTAATGTTTTTATTATCGTTCGGAATTTTGCTGTAATAAAATTATGAATATTTTCAATAATTACAAGTAAATAAAATAATTGTATGTTTGTCTATTTTTTATGTTTAATATACCAAATAATGTTTTTAATTCTGAATTAAAACAAAATATATTTTAGACTCTCCAAACATTCATTAAACTATTATCGTATACCTATACTGCTACTTATTTTTGTGTCAATGTAACCTAACCTTTTGTTACATTAAAAATATATAGTTTTAAATGGAATAAGCTATGGAAATATTGTTATTTTTAAGAAAAAAATTATAATAAACAAATTTTGAAACAAAATACAATATCTAACCTTTACAAAGTCCGCCTTTGCTTCTTTCCTTGGACTGCAAGCTACGGATCGCGGATCATAACAACATTTCACTATCAAATAAACATATATAGTTTAAATAACACATAAAACACTTGATAAAGTTTATAATAATAAATAAAACGTTCAAATTGTTCGTAAATAGCAACAAAAACACTCATTTCACGTCACAAAAACATTGGGAACTGAGGACTGACGCTAGCACGCGTACAAGTACATTAATGCAAGAATAAACCAGAGAAACAAATGAATGAACAGACAACAGACAGAATTACTATTTAAATAAAATAACTATATTGAACTGTTTTTATCGCGGTAAATTTAAATGTTTGACTATGTAAAGAATATTAAAAATATTTTTTCATTTTAAATTATTTTTATTTGTTTGTTATTAAAAAAAACTTTAATTCAATTTTCATTAAGTCGAACCGAACCTGAACCCCGAACAAAACCGCAAATTTTATTAATGCTTGAACCAGAACCGCTCCCGATCCTATTCCTCAAACAACAAATTAACACAACATTGCTAGTGATGTGCAATAACCAACTTTCAGTAATAGTTTAGCGTGTGAATTTATGTACTTTTAGTAGTGGTCGTCGGAAAATTATATTAAAACTGTCAAAATAAATAATAATAGTAATTAAGGTACCAAGGGTTGTTATAAGGCCAATAATGTCTGAGGTCAACAGTATACTGTCGAGGGCCTCTGGCCCGAGGCGAGTACGTTGACAGAAGACATTATTGTCGTTTAACACCCGTGGTGCCTTCAACGTTTTATGTCTTACTAGAAATTCTTAATAAACATTTTGTCTGGCTAGAATTTATCAAACAAAAATAATAAATCACAAAATTTTAATACAACTTACAAAGTAGCCTGTGAATGCGGTATCTAGATAATATTTTGTTTCTGTCAACAAAGCATTTTCAAACAAAAAATATATTTCTTGTGGTATTTTTATATCAATATGGACGAGCAATGTTATTGCTAAGAATAAGAACTGCTGGTTTGTACTTGTGTATTTTTGTTTGTATTTGTGATGAAACAAATATGATTATAAACGACAACAAATCACAATGCTTCTTAACCTTAACTGCACTTTATGTTAGTACAGTATTATTGACCTCAGTTTGTTGTCAACATTACCGTAGCAACTTAATACGCCCTAGGGTATTATTTACTCAATAACGGACCTAATGTTGAGGTTGTTATAAAACAATAACATACTAGTAAGACAAAATATTTAAAACTCAGTGATTACTAATTGTTGTGAATAAATAGCATGCACATGGGGCTGTACTTATTCCAGTCTCGCGCTCCTAGCTTACTGCGGTCATTTGGTCTATAATAAATCATTTTCCGGCTCGGTTACTCTCTAGTATGCAAATTTTTTCTCCTAATTTTGATGTCCTTTTAATAAAAATACAGGTGACATTTATTTTTAATTTTAGTTACCAAAAAGTTATCCTCTCCAATTTTATTGGTTGCTCTGCATCTATTACTGTTTAAATAACTTTATTTTTGTTCTTGAGAATAATGAATATAATGTATTCTTTTTATTTAAAGGTAAGGCACAATTCCATATTGATGTTAGCTGCTTATCTATAATTCAAGTTAAACTGCTTCTAATGTAAGTAAATTGATTCTTAAATATTGAAAGAAAACCTTTAACTACTAAAGAAGATTGCCAACATAGGGTACGAACAGCATTTAACAACATGTCTCCTTCCGCTGCATTTAATGGTAAAATAAAATATAGCGTATTCCATTTAAAATAAGAAAGTTGAGGTCAATTTCCGGTCAAACCGGAAGTGCTACTGCTTTGAAAATATTTTAGATGAAACGGGCATGTAGGATAACACCTAGATACCAAATTTCGTTAAATTATATTAAATAGTATTTAAAATATAGATAGCGTAAGCTCGTCCTGAGACACCTGTATATACGTATATGATTTAAGTATGTTTATATTTTAAAATCTTAATTATAAATTGTAAATTCGTAAATTAAATCATGATAAACCAGCCCTAAGCGCTTCCAGTTCGTAAATTTAACCTAGAAATTACGTCATTCCAATGTACTTGTTTTTTAACGCATTTAGTTACTCGTATGTGCATTTATGTACATTTCAGTGTAATTTCCTAATGCATTTATGCGAAAACTTCTTCCAAAGAGCAATTTTCAGTCGCAAAATAACTATGTAACCATTAACATGAAGCAATTACGCGTTCTGAACTGGAAATCCACTGAAATTTTCCCCTAATAGTGAAATTTGGCGTTTGCCGTATAAACATTGGAATGAATTGCAGTGCCTGGTAATATTTAGTCTATCGTTTCAGTGAACTCATTCCTGTTTCTGGACAGTGAAGTGCAGTTGGAATTATTTCCAACAGAGTATTACAGTGTTGTATGTAGAGTTTGGATAACACAGTTGTCGCTACTGCAGGTTGTGTTTGAATATGATAATTGTGGCAGGCGTTTCGTTGTATTGCCACAGGGTAACTAGAAATACATAGACGGCAATGGGAAAATAGTACATCTCTTTGTCAATCGATTCAGTAAACATTGGACTAATTTCGAATCGTATTTTTAACCTCTCTTGTGTAATATTCTTCAACAAAAAAATAGAAACTCTTCCCATATTCTTTGTTTTCTATATTGTGCTACGTTTCCAATACAATATCTTTTATGTATGTATATATATGTGTATATCAAACCTCCAAAAAATTATATTTTCCTTATTTACGCTTTCCGCGTTATTATAAAAAGTTGATTACATTTTGGGTAAAATTGGTTAACCGGAAGTAGTACATTGAAGCCCAAAACAGTTTTTATTGAAAAGTTATATTAAAATGTAATCAATTTTAGTACTTTTATGTCAATTGAATAACATATTAGATTTTGGCTAAAAATGATAAACCGTAAATGATACTTTACTTAAAGCTCTGAACAGATTTTCGTGAAAAAGATATTATGATATAGGTAATCCAAAACATTTCAAATTTGGTATTTAAATAATAATTTGAAACATATTAGATTTTGAATGTATATGATCAACTGGAAGTGGTACTTAATTTGGAGCTTTTAACAGAGAAAAAATAAAGTATAATCCAAAATTTTGTATTACAGATTTTTCTATTTATTGGAACAACAAATTAAATTTTGTTTAAAAATGATCAACTCTAAATGATACTTAAAGCTCACTGCTATTATATTTGTTGAAATACTTAAAAAAAACTTTTGGATTTTTAATGAATATTTGATTATTTTTACTTCATAAATGATTTACTATAATGTTTTTATTTATTAATATTGTTACCTTCTCAAAGTCAATCTTATTCTGTTCTCTGTTAGTTCCGTAATGAAACATATATAAAAATAATTTATACGCTCATAAAAACCAGAAATAATTTGCAATGCAAATAAGTAGATATTTAAATAAGTATTTAATGACAATAGTAAAAATTACAGTCATACCAAAACCAGTGACCTTTACACTGTAATAACGCTTATGAGCACATGAAACGCCAACGAACTGCAGAAATGACAACTTCCGAAAAGCTAATAAACTGTTATTTCCATAAACTATCATTACTTACTAACGTTGATAGGCTATGCATCGTAACCACTAAACATAGGCGGGACGAAACATTTTCCATTTCTAGAGAATTGAAATTAAATTACTATAATTGAAAGTACAATGACATTGAGGTTATAAAATGAGACTGACATTTATTCCATTCTGAAACAGCAATAATTTCAGTTAAATGTTATGGTTGACTTTAATATAGTACCCACATATTTTTATCAAAATTATAACAGTGTACCTATATTTTAATACAACATAACTTGAAATGTTTTGAAATATGTACATTTATAATATTTCCTATTTACAACATATTATGTCCATTTACAGAAATGTTGTAGAGCGATGATTTCACCTATTTACATAATAAATATTGGTTTAATTTCTGAATATAAACACTGGATCATAAAGTAAAATATAAACAAGGTAAAATCAAAAATTTATTATTTGTTATTGTTATTGCAAACGAAAATTACGGAAGAATTTACAAGTAGTGAAAGGGATTTAGTTTGAACAGTCGTTGAAGTTGTATATATATTCCTTTTCTCTTACAAACATGAAGTAGAAACAAAAAGGATAAACTTGTAATTGAAATTTTGGAAATGTCTTGATTTGTGTTTGAAATAAAATACGTAGGCCTTGATATTCCTATAGTTAAATTATTAAAGTCGTTATTAAAGTCGGATGTTTCGTTTTCGGTGAGTTGAAAACTAAATAATTTTGTATTTGTACAATATGTTTATGCATGTATATTCATTTTTGTAGCTGAGGATGTGCACATGTAATGCACGAAACTTCCGATTTTAATAACGACTTTAATAAATGATAAACGGTATACACTGTGTCTCATTGAAACTCAAAGGATCGCCATAAACCTTTGGAACGCCTCTCACTTAAAATGACAAAGAACCCCAAATTTCCACCCCTCTTAAACACACAGAGAGAGAGAGAGACATGGATATGTCATTGGGAAAATAGGAAAACATGTTGTGGAGATCCTAATTCGTGCTTATTCACTGAAAGTCCATTATCGAATTTTGGACTGAAAACATTAAAATTCGAAATATTTGGCGTCGGTCGGGATCGAACCCGGTCCTCCAGATTCACGACCAGACGCGGCCACGGGACCCCATACAAAACATAAGAATGAAGAAAATTATAGTTGTCCAGATCCATCGTCAGTGAACATGGTAGTCTAGTCATTTATTTCGTGGCAAAAAGTCTTTGAAGATATATAGAATGTACAGATACAGTGTAAGATATATAGATTAAAATTTAAATAATTAAAAGTTTGTTATTTTGCAGGAAAACAGATTTTTGCCATTTTTTGTAAAACGTACATTTTCACAGAATTATTATTTTTAATTTCTGCAGTTAATTATATGTATTTAGTTTTGAAAATATTATCTTCATCTTAGTTTGCAATCTCACTGAGTTGTACATGTTAGTTATAATGTTTTTGTAGTTAATGCAGTATGTTACAGCTGTTATCTAAATGGCACTTAAAGTTGCATCTCTTGTCTGTTTCATGTCAAGTATACTCGACCAGTGCAATTGCAAGAAGTATCCTCCATTGTCTACGTGTTGATGGACCTAGAGTTCCACACTTGTTCAACTGAGATGGCTCATTGTAACACAGTTCATGGACGCCAAATTAGATAAACATTACCAATACATGACCGTGTTAAGTTAAAACAAGGGTTTTACCGCAAAACAAAATAGTCATTACTGTAAAAGTAAAACTGCAATAGTTATTTATGTATTATGAGCGTAAGGAGGCTTTTATGGTCTGCGGCGGGATTTTGAGCCCGAAGCGTAAGCCGAGGGATAAAAACATGTCAAAGCATGTTACACTCGTGGTACATGCAAAACTTTATGCACGGACGAAAATTTTCAAATTATGAGTGTTAAAAAAATTGTATCGAAAAAAATTTGTCCTCGTACATCCAGTATCTAGTGTTGTTTGTTTATTAGTTATGTCATTTGAGTTTTATTTTGTGTATATCCGTGCTTTCCATATAAATATCACAAAATTAATTTTCATTTTTCATTAAAGAATATAAAAATTTTCGATTTGTAATAAAAACTTTTCATGTTGTCTGTTTAAATTGTTTATATTGTAGGTTATAATTTGGTTTGACGGCCCGCGGGCTATAAAATAACGTTTATGTCAAAGAAATTCGTGTATAATTATCAAATTATGATACGTCCGTGCATAAAATAAATAAATAAATATATCATCACGGCATATTACCCATTTCTGAGTGTGCCAAAATCTGCTTCATCGCAGATATCAGTAATGATGATGACATATTTGTACCGTGCGGGCGCTTACCAAACGTCACCTCACGGGCACTCAATGCTGTCGTGGAGAGTGCACCACAGGGGTCACTTTTTGTGCCACTTAAAATCCGAAATATTTGGCGTCGGTCGGGATCGAACCCGGTTTCCCAGGTTCGCGATCAGACACTCTGGTACGCAGCCACGGGACCCCATAAGTAATAATACCGCAATTCATCGTTCAGTACTAATAATAAATAAATAAAACTGAATTTCTTTTAATTAAATCTACCAACGCCATCTGTTAGCATTAGCAAATAATACTTCTCAGTCGACAATGTCAATGTGTCAGAATTTTCAAATGATAAACTTTGTTGAATGATTGACGATAATTGTTTATTTATTTTATTTCAAATGTATGAAACTTATTTTAATAAATAATGCCGAAAAGGGTAAGGGATACGTAACATTAGAACAATTCATGTAGTCTGTTTAGGAACTAGAACTAGATATATGTAGAAACTAATCTACCTAACCTTAATTTTTTTCCAGCATAGACATTCTTAAATCAAATAATCAAAGTACAAATTCTTGGTCTATGTTCTAGCCTCTTTAAAAAGCATGAATATTTAACTCTGTACATGAATTAAAGTCGTTAATTAATTGAACAATTTATATAATAGTGTGAATCTTAATGTAGCTAGCTTGATGACAACATTGGTTTAAGATTAACAAGCAAAATTTATAGAAAATATAAATTTTAATAGATATCTCGGCCAAAAAATTTAATATATAATGTGTGCGTTAGGTATTTGTACAACAAGTGCGTCGTGATTCAATATATAACCTCGCGTTGTAAAATAACTCCTACCGCACGCATAATGTAAATAACTATTATTTTGATCCTATATCAAGCTTTCATTTTTGCTGTCGGTAAAATTTTCCATTACTACATATTTTACGACGCAAAACAAATAACGGAACAACTGCATAAAGTAACAGATTCATTTAGTTTTTATCCATATTTAATCTGACAATTCCCGTGGAAACAATTTCTCATTATAGCTATATTTCTTGCAGCCTGAAAGCAAACTTTTGTTGTTTTGTGATGTTTTCATCGAAAGCAAATTGAGAAAATGTAGCAAAACAAGTAGTCTGTCTTATATAAAATAAAACAATTCTAATAAACTAATCCGCCAGCGTTTGGCCCGTAACATTTCACAGCACATAAACTTCATGTCAGCTATAAAATTAAAAAGACTTGTATCTTTGTAGCAAGTTCACATTTATCTCCGGTACCAATTCATTCTGTTACAGCATTCGGCGTCAAATTACTTTCTTCCCTTGTGTGCGCTACGTAAGCCAAGTGTAAAGAAACTCCTCACATTCCAATTACGTACATAACAAATACATTCAACGAACAGGATGGAATTGGTGTTATTTCGTAAATTCGACACTATAGCGAAATGTTATCTAATCATTTCTTTTTATGCTCTATTTTTAATGCTCTCACGATAAAAAGAGTCCACTATGTACTTCTTTACTTGACACAATACTTTAAACTAAAATAGGATATTCCGCGATATTTTTTTTTATCTTGAACTACATAAGTATGCAAAACAATATGTGAAAGTCCGAGTTTAAAATTCCTCCAAATAAGCGAGATATTGAGGTATGAATTTTAAATTCCACTTGTGACGTAGGTAATGTGGGTATACCAGAAGTAAACAAACAGTGGTTCACAGACTTGAGGAAAAATGTTGAAAAAATTACAAAATAATGTATATTTGAATTGTAATATTATATTTTATTATTAGAGTTAGAAAATATATTACTGCTATTAATTTATTTTACTTTTTTTCTTATTTTACAAAAACATTTTGACATTCTCGAAGTTGGTAGCGCATGGCGACTCACGATTTCAAACAATTTTCAAAGGAGTGCAGCAGATAGATCAACAAACAGTTGAAGCGAAGTGAGACCGGAGCTCCATACAGTACGAGTTCAAACTTGAACCCTATTTGCTTAAACACGCGTGCACATGTCCTATGTCATCAAAAGTAAAACTCCCCGGATTTTTTAGAGGGAGTAATTAAAAAAAATAGTTGGTATTTTCCGTGTCGTTTAAATGTTGTTCTTCATATTTTTGATAAACTTTTACTCTTTTCGATTACGGTTAACGACTTAAAGCTGACTTTACGTATGTGTATAGTTATAATATTTTATATACGATAGTGCGTAAAATTGAGGATTAGTTGTTAGTTTTAAGTTTGTAAAACGGTTATTTAGTAAAGGTTCATTAGTCACGGGTTGCCGAGCAACGTATGATTAAAATTTTTAAACATGCTAAATTTGCAAAAACAAGTAAATATTTTGTTATCATGGCAAACTTTTCATTTAATATTGTTATCCTAATTAAAAATATATTTTTTTATTTTTCTTGGATTTTTAGATTCTATCGTAGATAAAATATTGTACGATACACATAAATAAAGCATCTTTAGTCACTCGAGGGTCATAAAACACTTGCTACACTCGTGTTTCAATTCAGACCCATTCGTGACTAAAGTCTAGCTTTACGTACTTGTATTGTAAATAACTATTATCCATGATAGAATCTAAAAATACAATAAATATAAAATATACTTTTATTTATGAATTAATAATTATTTCGTTAAGACGCTAAAATTTGAAGCTTCTTGGGCTCTTAAAGATGTGAAGAGAGCATTACAGAAACAAATGTTGCATAATGACCAATTTTAATTTCATTTGTATAAAAATATGTTTACTAATTTCTCATGTGTGGAATAAATTAAATTATTTATGGGAGACTACGAATAAATTAATATCATTATTGAATAAAACTTGCACTATAACCTTTAAAACAGAGTTTATGTGATCATAGAAACTTTAATAGCTATTTTATTCTAAAAAGCAGAGGCTAGTTTTTGTAAATTAATTTTTAATTAGAAAGTTTTTGTTTCCATCGTCATGGAAACTAAAAGCTTTTATTTTACTTTTCATTTTAATTGATATGAAACTCATTATATTGGTTCATAAAGAGAAAATATAGGAGCACATTTTATGAAAATCATAAAAATTAAATATCTTTGAATAGATAAATTATGAACCATGTTTAATTTAAATTTCTACTGGTCTTTGTGTTTCAGCAATAAAAGCTGTTTAATTATTTCTTTATTATCAGTGAAAATGCAGCGAGTGGCATTCAATTCAATGAATTCAATAAAAGATATAAAATAGGTTCCATATTGGTGACGCCTGGTAAACGCCCCCACGGTACAAATATGTCATCATCATTACCGATATCTGCAACAAAGCAGATTGGCACACCTAGAAATAGGTAATATGCCGTGGTGATATATTTATTTATTTATTTATTTATTTATTTATATTTCCATTTATAACTTTTACAATAACAAGAGTACCGCTATACTATTAGGGCCTGTAATACGGGAATTTGTTAAGCTGCTGTTGGCAGTAGGTCTGCTCCTCGTAGCGTTTCACTTGTTTACCGTCCGATGATGACGTGACCACTGCTTCATTGAGGATGAACACATACACTTTCACATAACACTTATAGGGGTGATTGATGAACACTCTTATGGACACGAACACACTTAATATTTTGTTACTACTGTTTTATTTACTCATATTTACATTAAGGACTACACTAAACATAATTAAATTCTAAAGATGCTGATACATCCTTAGGCCAAAATACTCGCGTTACGCAGAACATGAAACTCAATCACAGACTCTATGTCCTTCCGGCATGAATCTCTAACAAAGAGTAACTAAAAACAAAAGGGTTATAATCTTCTGGAAAGCATATTTAAGGGGTACGGGGTGAAAGGTTATCATCATAGCTAAATATCAACCAACACGTAGGCTGGCAATAACTTACAGACCTTATCAATATACTAAATGTCTAAGCGGCTGACATCCAGACTAAACAGAGAGAGATGTGGGAAAAATGATAATAATTTCTAAACGGAATTTTAACTTATATAGATAACAAAGTTATTGTTCTGTCTTCACCTAGTCACAGGCCCGTAATCGAATCGTACCATCCGTGTGACAAACTTTGTCTGTCATGTTACCAAAGTGGTAATTGCAGTGCTTCAACAACTGGTACTATATTTATCTAATATAAACAATTAATTAAGTCATCGTGTTTGAGTGTGAGCAATTACCTGTTACATTGACATTACATTTAGCAGCCTGATAAATTGAACCAAGGTATCTCAGGCAGTAATAGGTGTGTATCTTTACGCCATGTAATTTATATCATTGTTTACACGATAAATTATACATAAAATTACCAGATATACGAGCTTAGCTTAAAAACTATTTACTTAATATTGTTTTACAAATCTTTGTACGTCTTTTTTAACACAATAAAAGTGTGAGAAAGTGCACTACGGAATGAAATAATGAAACGGTACGGCATTTTTTTTTTTCACACTAAAATTGAGTATCATTGAAAAAGATGTCCAACTGATACAGTGAATTGAACAATGTAGATATGTTTATGATAAACAAAGACGTGTCAATTTTGCAAAAAAGTGACATTACCGGCCTGCTCTTATTGGTTTGCCGTAAAAAGTACATTAACTAGACAGCGTAATGTAAAGTTTAATGCAAAGTCATAATGCTAATGCTAAGGTAAATGCATAAGTTTACAGCTTACATAAACCAGCCTTTAGAATCACGATGTAAAATAATAATACAATTAATGCACTGATGTTCTTTGAAAAACGGTTTTTGTTGGTTTTACTAAAGCTACTAGATTTAGACCCATTATTTTCATCTCTGATTTAACACTCTGTTAACTATCAACTAAAAATATGACCAGGGATGTGCATTTACGCGTAAAAAAATATTTTTTACGTTTACATGTAAAAAATGCGTAAAAAATAAGTAAAAAACGTAGATAATGTATAATTTTAGTTCTTCATAACGGCACTAGATGACATGTTTTTTACAAATGTCACATTACAGTAACTTTCCTTAATCCTATCGTAAATATATTCTAAAACTACTGAAACTATAATAAGTTTATAAGAAAGAGACTGAAATTATTGCAAAATATTAAAAACATTCTGAAACTATAGATAAATTAACATAAAATACTAAAAATTTGTATAAAATTCATTTTCAATAAGTTTGGAGCTAATGATTTAAATCTATTTCAAATTATTAGAAACTATGTGTTATTAATAATTAATAAATAGAAAATGAAATTTTAGTTTTGCAATTTTTTATTCGCCGTCTATTTTTAAGTGTCTTCAAATTTTATTTCTTTACAAAACTGCCTAAAATTTACATAAAACATAAAACCTTTTTAAAGTATAATATAATATGCTTCAAATTTAAATATTTAGTCTAATTTTGACATAAAATGTGTTTAAAGTTTGACGTTTGAGGTTATGTCTCAGGAATATATTTCCCTACATCTGATTGTTGAGAGTTTGAAGGTACCTAATTGTTTATCTGAATTAAAGAAACATGTTGATGTCACGTGGACTGCTTGTTCTGGAATATTCATTACAGTATAAAAGAAAATATCTTTATAAAAAACATATACTCATGGTAATAATATTTTACATTATCTACGTAAAAAATTCTCAAATATTGTTGATGTAAAAAATATTTTTTTACGCGTAAAAAATAATGTATAATACGTGACGTATTTTACGTGCCCATCCCTGAATATGACATATGTGCAGAATGTTGAGGTTCAGAGAAAAATATTCTGGTATTATTAATCCTGAGAGTTTCTTGTTGATTATTAATCACTCATTCCCAATTACCAAATATTGACATTAGTTATTCTTGCATTAAGCCGCATATTTATTTTGATTATGTAAAATATCTGCATTTATATCTTTAATAAAATCTGATACTCTATTCTTCTTTTTGAATATATATTTAAAGCACAATCTTATGACTTGATTCTTTTGAGAAACATATCTATCACCTCTTGAAAATTCTATTGTGAGATTTGTCTACATTCTCCACATCATAAATTCGCGGCAGGCTTTGTGCGTTGATGAATGAATCTATCACGGTTCCTGCGAATTAGATTGCAGACTCCGCTATTCTTCATCTCGACCTTGTTACCCAGTCGAGAATCTCTGAATCTCTGCCTTCGCACGGCTTCAGATCGATGCGTGTGTCAATGGAGCAAGCTGGGGATGATGAGGTACAGCGTACAAGTGTAGCAGATACAGAGAAAACATGATAGAGTAATTTCGACATGATAATGGTAGTTATAAAGCACTAGAAACATCAAATATTATGAGATGAGTGCATTTTAAACTAGGTTTATGGGGTAATAATGTTGAGAGGAAATACAAGAAAAATGGGACATACGAGTATTATTGATAGCGTTTTGTATGCATTGCACTAGTGCGCACTGTGTGTAACAAAAGGTCCAACTAGTGCGTACTAAGTGCCGTTTTTCTGCATTGACTCCAGACGGTAGTGCAAGGGGTGAACTATGCTAGTATAAAATAAAAAATCTGACGTGGCCAACACAAAATCTCCCACTATTTAATTTTTATTAATTTAAATACATACCTACGTATTTACTAACGCTGCAAACTGTTCCATTGCATAAAACTATTGCTTTATTTACTATTTTCTTTTTAAAATGTCACTGTTATTAATTTAAAGTGATTAGTTTTTTGACAGTGACATTTACTGTCAGTTACATTCATTTGAAATATGAACTGTCTAACAAAGGAATTGTGTTTATCATAGACTTTAGACGGAATTTAAAAAAAAAAGATTTTTATATTCAATAATCTTTAACACGTTAACGACCAGCCCTAAATTTTGTAACTTTACCCCTGGACCAAAATATTTTTTTGTTAAATTTTGGTAGTAGGGGGTTCAATAAATGTTTATTTGGACAAAATAAGTTGATGTGAGGGAGTATTTTACAAAAAAAACCTGTACACCAAATAGGTACACGCGGTCTGATTAAAAAAATACATACTAAAAATACAAATAGTTAACATTATTACTTAATAAAAGAAGTGTGGCTTTTAAAAAAACAACTTATGCACATACATGTCACATTTTCGGAGCATCCAGGGCAAAAAGTATATACTTTATTGGCATTTTCATTCCTGATTGGCGCCCTTCTCGTTCTGAAAATTTAACTGCTGTGACTCGATCACAATTTATTGGAAAGTTATTTTGATGTCTATTTTGAAAATTTACAGTTAAAAATTCAATATCAAACTAAATAATATACCATATATTGATAAAATTAGCAGTCATGGCTTTTTTTTCATAAATACAGTAATATAAAATAAAATAAAATTAATTTTCCCAACCCAAGGATATTTTTTATTTCCCAGGGACCAGACCAATTAAACGCCGTATTTAAATATATTGTAGCTGCGTTCCTGTTAGACTCACATGATTTGAAACATTACCGTTCACTGTGCCCAAATAGGGGCACGCGGTCTGTGCAAAAAACATGGTGCGCACCACTAAGGTGCACATGGTCGTTAACGTGTTAATTTTCATAATGACATAAAATGCGAAAAATGGCATTTAATGGTATTTTTTGAAAAAAAACCATTATGAGCTTCATGTAAAGTGCCATTTGTGGTTATTCGATTTACATTAAAATCTAATGGTTTCTTTCTATATTTCAGAATTTTCTGAATGATAGTATTTGAGTTACACACACACATACACACATACAGACATCATCGCGAAAATGTTAAAATTAGATTCTAGGGACCTTAAAACGTGGTCATGTACTAAAATCTCGATATGTGATTTTTACCACGATCCCTATACCTCCCTTACCAAGGGTAACGGGAGGTAAATATGTTGAAAAAAAGATTTACATTGTTAGCTGATCATGTGTTTAAGTGCACATTGAACTAACTATTAGAAACGTATCAAAAACACATTGGAAAATGCACCTTGTTAAAGTTAACATGATTAAAGTTAACAATGAAGGAAAAAAAAATTACTGGATTTCAGGCAATATAAAATATATTTTCCGCCTCTACCGGTTTCGACACCACATGTGTCTTCTTCAGGAGGTGAAAAATTTTTTAAGATTGTAAAACCTGGATACAAATATGGACAATAATAAATAACATATAACACATACAATGGTCGTCAACAAATTAAAAAAGTAATTAAATAAATACATTAAAAAACTCAATTAGTCGTCAATAAAATCAAGAATTATATCTTATTGCTATCAGAAAGTACATAAGGTTTGTACTGCCAGGAGCAAATATATTATCATTTTAGAAAATGTTCTGATTATTGGTTTTTGTTTATTGAATTTCTGACTTTTGTATTATTCTGTAATTTTTGAATTTAATCTGCAATACTGATTTGTTACTTGTCTTTAATTTTTTTTTATAGTAAAACACCATATTAAAATTCAGACAGGTTCACTGAACTAACCTCTTCTCGTAATTTTTCTGAATCTATCAAATTTCATTACGAATAGAAATCTTCAATGACAGGTGAAATCATGTCTGTGATATTCGGCATTTAACCCTTTGACCTATGATGTTCCATGCGAATGGGGCTTTGAG
Source organism: Ophonus ardosiacus (assembly GCA_943142095.1). Taxonomy (NCBI): domain Eukaryota; kingdom Metazoa; phylum Arthropoda; class Insecta; order Coleoptera; family Carabidae; genus Ophonus; species Ophonus ardosiacus. The sequence continues at coordinate 52,022,549 of OW964828.1, read as the reverse complement.
AATGTTAACCTAGTTTCAGATCGGTATATAAAAAGCTGGAACCTGTCGTTACCTTTTAATATGTGGTTGTCATAAACTTAATTGCACTTCGCACATAAAAACTGACAGTAGTGAATCGTAAAACAAAGTAATGAGAGTCAGTATAAGTAGTATTAAATTTATGTTTTCATTAAAGAGTTACGTAGATTATGGCTGTGTCCGATGGCGATTTTGGCATTTAGTATTTAGGATTTAAGTCTATTTTACATAAATTCTGCTCCGAATGGCACACTAATGGCATCCAATGGATTGCATGGAAACACTTTAGAACAACAAAAATGAATTATTAGATTTGATTTAATTTAATGATCCAGATATAGGCTGTGTCCGATGTCGCATTTTGGCATTTAGTATTTAGGATTTAGGTCTTCTTTACATAAATACAACTCCGAATGGTACATTAGTGATATCCATTGGTTTGTATGGCAACACTTTAGAACTACAAAAATGAATTATGCAATTCGATTCAATTTGATGCTTGAGAGTAAATGTTAATATTATATTTCATAAAATAAAAGCCAAGAAACTATTCTTTGACAGCAAATTTGACGATTTGTACAAATTATAGCAACGAACATGATTTGTTTAATCAGTGCGCGTCAACTTCAAGGCATAGTGTGCTCCTGCAAAACCCTAAAATCTAATTCCTAAAATCCTAAATAATCACTAGATTTAGGGTATATAAATTTAGGATTTAGATATTAGGGTGATAAAAGTGCAACATCGGACACAGCCTATATCTTCATATTATATTTCATAAAGTATTAGCTAGAAAACTATTCTTTGATAACAAATTTGGTATTTTGCACAAATTATAAAAACGAACATGATTTGTTTATTTAGTTTACTCCTACAAAAAAATTCCTAAAATCTTAAATAATGTCATAATATAGGCTGTATCCGATGTTGCACTTTCAACACCCTAATATCTAAATCCTAAATTTATATGACTTAAATAACATCATTATTTAGGATTTTAGGAATTAGATTTTAGGGTTTTGCAGGAGCACACTATGCCTTGAAGTTGACGCGCACTAATTAAACAAATCATGTTCGTTGCTATAACTTGTGCAAAACGTCAAATTTACTATCAAAGAATAGCTTCTTAGCTTTATTTTATGAAATATAATATTTACATTTAATCTGAAGCTTCAAATTAAATCGAATTGTATAATTCATTTTTGTTGTTCTAAAATGTTGCCTTACAAACCAATATATGTTTTTAGTGTACCGTTCGGAGTTGTATTTATGTGAAGAATACCTAAATCCTAAAAACTAAATACCAAAATGCGACATCGGACGCAGCCTTAGAGTACCTATATAAATTTAGAATTTATTATTAGGGTGATAAAAATGCAACATCGGACATAGCCTGTGTTTAACTAATATTTCGAGAAAATACACAATTCAAACTAGAGCACAAGTGATTATTAGAAAAAGAAGAAAATTGATATCACTGTGATGTCGAATCTGAGAACGGACATATATGTGTAGATATTTATAAATAAATAAATATATCATCACGGCATATTACCCATTTCTGGGTGTGCCAGTATCTACAACACATGTGGACATCGGTAATGATGACGATATATTATACCGTGTGGGCGCTTACCAGGCGTCACCTCAAGGGGACTCATAGCTGGTATGGAGAGTGCACCACAGGGGTCACTTTTGTGCCATTTAAAATTGGAAATATTTGGCGCCTGTCGGGATCGAACGTATCACTAAATAGCTCCCTAATATGGAAACTTTTGTCCCGATACACCAAAGTCATAGATAGTATTACAGTAAACATCTTAGTGGATTTCTTTTTGAATTTCTTCGCTCCTTTTTCCTTCTCCAAGTTACAAATCTCAAAATTGAAGTCACAAATTGTTCCTAGGTTGCAAACTTTTTTGTTTTTATTCCTCCATTGTTGTCGGTTGATGCAAGCGGTAATTTTATCAAAGCTGCAATATGGAACACTGGCGGCGTTGGGAGCGTAAACTGGGTGATATTTAAGAATAAAGTCAGTAATTTCGCCTTGGCAAGGAACGGGGACATGTTACGTCACCGTATAACTCAGCAAGGCTTGCTTGCAGTCTGCAGTATAGTAAGAACAGCTGACAGTAGAATATAAACAGGACGATGTAGTTTTTACATACATATAAGTCTAAGGGTTATGTAACAAAAGTGTTTAATTAAACTACTACTTCACTCATTTTATTTCTTCTGCCTTAGACACCAGTGCTCAAGTTGATAGATCGTAACATCTTAATTCACAAACTAAAATCTTTTGCAGTAACCAACTCACTAATTGCTTTGATTACATCTTATTTAAATAATAGGAAATTTTTAGTTCACTTTTTACGAAAACAAAGTTCTTTCTTTGGTGTTCCTTCTGGGATACCCCAGGGATCTAACCTTGGCCCCCTTCTCTTTTTACTTTTTATCAATGATCTTACATGTATATTTAAAAGTGAAATTTTAATGTTTGCTGATGATCTTAAGATTTTTCGTAGTGTATCAAATCTATCAGATTGTTTATTGCTTCAAGACGACCTAAAGACTTTAGAAACCTGGTGCCAAATCAATCATCTCCACCTTAATATCAATAAATGTATGTTGATAACATATACAATGAAAAAGACTCCTACATCTTTTAATTATAAATTAAATAATCAGGTTCTAGATAGGTGCGATACAATTTGTGATCTTGGTGTAATATTTGACTCTAAATTGACTTTCATACCGCACATACAATCGATCACATCCTCTGCTAACGAAATGCTTGGATTTGTTATTCGCAATACGCGTACGTTTCTTAATATTCAGGCAATTTTGTCACTATTTCTCTCTAGTAAGGTCCAAACTTGAGTACTGCTCACTAATTTGGGATCTCCATTATGAAATTCACGGTAAACTAATTGAGTGCGTTCAAAAAAAAGTTTTTGAGATACATTTATTTTAAGATAATGAGGTCATATCCCGATAATCAACTTATTTAAGTTTTACTTAATATTTTTAATTTTAAATCATTATTCTTCAGGAGACGTTTTAATACTATGGTATATGTCTTTAAGTTAGTTCATAATATCGTTGATGACCCTATTTGCTTAAATTTCTTGAATTTCTTTGCTCCAGTGACTAATACCCGATCGTCCTATACATTCTATATTCCTAATGTTCGTATGTGTTCACCGATAACTCGTATGTGTAAACTTAGTAATCTTTACTCGGATGAAGTATATATATTCTTTTCTGTGTTTAGTGAATTTTGTTATAAATTTCATAACTGCAATTTAACTCTCTAACTGTTCGATTAATTAATTATATTGTTTGTTCCTTCAATTGTTGTATTTTTTATGTTTTTTTCCTACCCTCTTATTAGGCTACGCCTGTTGGGTAGTATTCTTAAATAAATAAATAAATAAATAAATAAGTAAATAAATAAATAAATAAATAAATAAATAAATAAATAAATAAATAAATAAATAAATAAATAAATAAATAAATAAATAAATAAATAAATAAATAAATAAATAAATAAATAAATAAATAAATAAATAAATAAATAAATAAATAAATAAATAAATAAATAAATAAATAAATAAATAAATAAATAAATAAATAAATAAATAAATAAATAAATAAATAAATAAATAAATAAATAAATAAATAAATAAATAAATAAATAAATAAATAAATAAATAAATAAATAAATAAATAAATAAATAAATAAATAAATAAATAAATAAATAAATAAATAAATAAATAAATAAATAAATAAATAAATAAATAAATAAATAAATAAATAAATAAATAAATAAATAAATAAATAAATAAATAAATAAATAAATAAATAAATAAATAAATAAATAAATAAATAAATAAATAAATAAATAAATAAATAAATAAATAAATAAATAAATAAATAAATAAATAAATAAATAAATAAATAAATAAATAAATAAATAAATAAATAAATAAATAAATAAATAAATAAATAAATAAATAAATAAATAAATAAATAAATAAATAAATAAATAAATAAATAAATAAATAAATAAATAAATAAATAAATAAATAAATAAATAAATAAATGATTTCTGGTACGATGTGAACATTAATTAGTGCTGAATTTTCCGATCAGGAAAGTTTGACACTTTGACAATAATGGACACTACATAATTGAAATTTGCACGTAGAGCTTCTAGCGGACTGCATAGAAGGCATATATATATAGATATAAACATCGTAAACGTCATTTGATGCCGGTCTAGTGGTCGTGCGCATTAAGGCGCTGTCTCTACATATTCTGATCGATCTGAGGTTCCTCGGTTCGAATCTACCGGCCGGCTAAGTGCGTAGTTGTTAAAATGCCACAATATTAGGCATTAATTGTACTCGCATGCGATGACCCAACCAGTTGTCCATGTTAAACATAGGTGGTGCTAGCTGTAATTCTTTTTTTCCGCGCTTCTCCTTAACAAAAACCTGAACCTCAACCAACATTTACTTCTTTATAAACAAAACTATATAATCTAAACACAGTTTTTTTTTATTCATACTACGAAATACTATTATTTTTTACTGTAATTTGTCAGCTTCCGGTGCGATTGACGCCTTTTCCGACACTTCTGAGGCTGTGCATTGCTCAGTGTTCACTCTTCACGTTCAGTGTCCGCGCTCCAGTGCTTCGGCCGAGTCGGCTCGTAATCACCTCGTTTTCCTTCTCGTTCGTGTTCCACTTTTCGCTGTTGTCGCTTTCGTTTAGCTGTCTGACAGCTCTTAGCCCAACGAGTCCCTTTCACTCACCAGATCAGGCTTACTTGTGCTTGTGATGAGTTGATTTGGAAGTTTACTCAGTTTTTGGACACCTAAATTTCATTGCAACGGAATTTAAGTTTAAGAGTTAATAATATTTGTGACAATTTTTTGTTTCAAACTACAAATAAATGGTCCATACACTTGTATACAACAATGGTTACGGACTATAACCTATACTATATGGACACTATAGTAGAAAGTTACAAAATTGAAAAAGGATTGAAATGAAACCGTGTTAGGAGAATTTAGTAGAAATATATTTGACTTTTAAATATGAATCTGTCACTATATGTACGTACGTGTTTTCAAAGTGTCAAATATTGGTTTACATTTATACATTTACGAAATGGATCATGTACAGCAAAGAATTTGCACAGATTGCGTTTTTAGAGCAACAGGAAGTTGATGCTGATTTTTCGAGGATTATCTTTTTCGTTGATGAGGCACATTTTCACCTCTCTGGGTATGTTAATAAGCAAAATTACCAGATATGGGTAGAGGAAAATCTTCATGTGATTTACGAGGTACCATTACCTGCCCAAATGATACCGTTTGGTGCGCACTATGGTCAGGTGGCGTCATTGGAACTTACTTTTTCGAAAATGACGAAGGTCGACGTATTATAGTTGATGTGGGAGCGCTATAGGCATATGATAATCGATTATTTTTGGCTCGAAATTAATTTCCTATTACAGACTTCTATTTATTAGAACAACAAATTAGGTTTTGTTTACAAACGACGAACCGGAACGGAAGAGATAGTTTACTTAAAGCTCATTGCTATTTTAAACATGGAATTTGCGGGAGGTCATATGCTGGCCACATCAGATTTTTAAATTTTCCAACGATGTACATTATTTACATTCATTTGTTTTAAATATCAAGAATTCAACAATAAGGGATTCCACTCATATTGAATTTTTATATAAATTGTATGTATAATTATTTATTCCCATATACAGTAAAATTTTTGAAAGAAGTCCGATCAAGGCCATCTACGAATTGCATCTATGAATTAAGATTTTATGCTGTCAAATTTAGTAGTGTCGTTTACATAGTTTTTATGAGGTACACAAGATATTATGTACCCTCATAAAAACTAAGTAAACGACACTACTAAATTTGACAGCACAAAATCTTAATTCATAGATACAATTCGTAGATAGCCTTGATCGGACTTCTTTCAAAAATTTTACTGTAACTGTTTTATTTTGACACAAATTTATTTTTTATATGTTTTATTACTTTTTTAAAAAATGCTAAAATTACATATTGTCAAAACGCGTGAATTTTCTTCGGACACGTTGACGCTACCGAAAACGGCCTCTCTTATTGGCCGACGTTGTAAGTGGGCGTTCCCATCAACAAACCAGTGACTGCCAGACTGTTCCTCTAGAGTAGAGTGTTTGTTTATGGTGGTTATATCCTCTTCACTGCTAAACGCCTTTTTTAATCTTATATTATTATTTGGTTAAGACAGCAGAATATTATTCATTATATAAGAATAGTTCAATAATAAAGCAGACTATATAAAATTAGCTGCACAACATTGACAAATAGTTTAAGAACTCTGGTAAAAGCAGCCAAGACAGCAGCTGCTGAGAGAGAAAGCACGATATAAAGCCATTGCTCTCCACCAATGGGTTCGTTTACGTCGTAAGGCGGGAAACGCTAGTTGCCAAATATTTACCATTTTTTTTCATGAGGCCGAATTTAAAAAAAAAGAAAAATGACGGAATTTCTGAATTTAAAAATTCTTATATCAGGGTTGTCAAAAACCCGGGTTTTTTCGAGATATGCCCAGCTCACTGAAACACCAGTTTATTGTACTAGCGACCTTGTAAAAACCCATTCACCATGCCGCTTGTGTTTTGGTTTCTGGATGAACATACTATTTAGTTCGTAGTTGAATTTCAAACATAATAGTCATCATGCCGAAAGTAGAGGGTTCTGGGAGAATACAGTCACTAGACTGGGCAAATGTTGTTAAAACAAATGATGGTTAAAGAAAGAGTTAAAAAAAAACATTTACGAAATCGTCTTTATGGACTTATATAATTCTTTAATCAATTCTTTAACATACCTAAATTTTTATAATAACTGGGGTTTTTAACAGGTTTACCCGGGCTGGGTTTTGCATGACTAATATGTAAAATTTTATTAAAAATGTGGAATCCCCATTATGGCGTCCATATAAACCTTAACATAGCTCGAAGTCCAACATTGAGAAAAAAGTGAGCATCCATTAAAAAAATAGACACCCGCTATAAATTGAAAACGCTATTAAATAATTCTCTAAATTTTCTTTCATAATATACTCTTTCGAAACTGCAGCATCTAATAGTAAAGAAGAACAACAAACATACATTTAATTACTGTTTTTAGTACATCAATCACACCATAAATTTCTTATTTTAATGAAAGAAGACTTGTCATTTAGATTGTTAAATAACAATAGTGCAATAAAAGTGCTAAACCCTCGTGTCTCACACTGACCCGAATTCACAGTCCGTGTCCAACGATAGTTGATTTCCTGATAAGCGAACGCCGTCTGGTATTTCGGATGTGCTGAAGATACGAGTGTTTTCGTTTGCCTTGTGTCTTGTGTGATGCAAGAGGATGGATTGCATACGGACAGCTGAGGCTAAATGTTCGCCGAATGTTTGAGAAATCGGAAGTATTTTGCATTGAAATCCCGGATGCGAGATGAGATCTGATTATCTCATGCCATCGGGAAATAAAAGTGTGTTGTGTTGGTTATCTGATCGTAAATACAAAACATTTTTATTTGTAATGGATTTCGGAACATAGTTTTAACTTTGAAAAGGTTATGTAATTTATTTTTGACGTTTTCACGAAATTCTGTGCGGAATTTCATAAATTATTATTTGGTAATAGTGTGAAATCAAGATGTTTAAAGTTAATTTTAATAGCATTATATAAGATATAAAGATTTTTTCTTATGGTGGAACAAGAACAACACATCTGTCATATACAAACTATGTTATAAACATTTGAATTTGTCAAGTGGTTTCCTTAGTGCCTTAGCCTTTGCGATTAGATAATTCTATATATTATAGTGTCTTTGTCTAAATCTTTACAAGATAAAATAAAATTTTTAAGTATATTAGATGGAAAATTTTATGTTCTTCGATATTTGTAATAACAAAAATTTCTAAAAAATTATATTTAGACGAATTTTTCTAAGAAACTACTACTTCCGGTTGTATAATTGTTACCAAAACCTTTTCAGCTCTTCCCAGGAATATCAGATTGAGGAATTCATAGTTAAACAAGTCTTAAGTCTTATAGTTTTTGAGGAGTCGCTCCTCCAACATCCAGACATACACCCACACATACACACACACATACATACATACACACATCCATACACACACACACAAACACACACAGAGACATCATTTTAAAAATGTTATAATCAGATTCGAGGGATCTTAAATCGTGCTTATTCACTAAAATCTGGATATGCGAATTTTAGCATGAATCCAATACCTCTCTTAGCGAGAGGTAAAAACTATATTTGGGTACAGCTCTGAAATTATTTTTGGTATAAAACAACGTTTCGATAACGAAGTGCAATACAATACTTATACCGTGAGTATTTTTTAACGTGAAACATTGGGTTTGTCATATCCATGGTTAAGATATTTTATTGACAGCAATGTATTTGCCTGTTCCATTTAAAATGAAACATAAGGAACGAATCTGACAGAAGTATATTTAAATATTGTAAGAAATTTAGCGGAGTCAGAAAACCACTTGAGAGCACTACACATATTTCGGGCACTAGGTGCACACAATATTTTTTCTACATCTAAATTTATTTTTTAGAAAACAGGTATAATTATTTAAACAAAATTAACCTCTAATGACATCTTGTCAATATGACAGATAACCGATGAATTTTCTTATAAGTTATGATTTGACATTTGATTGACAGCAATGTATTTGTCTGTCTCATTTAAAATGACACATAGGGAATGAATTTGACAGAAGTATTGTATTTAAATATTGTAAGAAATTTAGCCGAGTCAGAAAACCACTCGGGCACGAAGTGTACACTATATTTTTTCTACAACTAATTTAGAATGCAGGTATAATTATTTAAACAAAATTAACGTCTATTGACGTCTTATCAAATGTCAAATTCGTTCCCTATGTTTCATTTTAAATGGAACGGGCAAATACATTGCTGTCAATCAAATGTCAAGTCGTAACCATGGATATGACAAACATAATGTTTTATTTTAAAAAATACTCACGGTATAACATAAAAATGGAAAATGGCGAGGGGTATTGTGCTAGCCACAAGGCGGAATTTTGGCAATTCTCCTGGTAATCCTAGTTATGCACCATAAATTAATTCTGCCCAACAGTATTGCAAGGATTTTTTAAAAGTTATTCGAATTCCTAACAATGCCAAAGGTAAATTATCATACCATTCATTCAGGTTTTCTCAAGTCTTTCAGACAGTTTTAAGTTGTCACTGAAAACGTTCGATAATTCCGTTTGCCTGTGGATGACACACCGTAGTTCTTATTCTTTTTGAATTTAAAATATTTAACAGTTGTTTAAAAAATAATGATCCAAACTGTGATCTGCGATCTGTAGTGACATTTGAGGCACTCCGAATCTTGAAATCCAACTTGACATAAAGCTTTTTCAATAGTTTCAAACCTTGGCTTCAAGTTTTATTTCTATCTCTATAATCAATATCACAAACACTGTGTTCTATGTTCTCCTTGTAAATTTTATTGATAAATTCCAACGACTAGTTTTTAACCAATACAAAACACTTGAAAATTCAACCAATGGGAACAGTATTATACTGATAAAACCCGGTTACCCCGATAATTTTCCGCTACCAAGTAAATAAACAGTTGTTATTGTTTATAATTGTCAGTGTAGTGCGACAATTAATGTGTCAAGTTTCTTTTTGCGTTGTCTTTGGAATTTATCTCACCAAATGCCACACGACCTCTCAGATTTTCTCAGATAAACTTTTATTTTTAAGCACTCATTTTTTTTGCTTTTAAGCAAAATCACTCAAGCAAACTGACATTAGGTAAAACCCATCCTCCTTCGGAGTCGGGATTTACCATGCAATTTGCTTTCGTGTTTGTTGCTAAGCAAAAAAAAAATTCGTGCAAAATAAAAATTTATCAATAAAATCAGGAGGTATTGTGATATTACTTCTGAAAAAATATTTGTTACATCAAACTCATTAACACAAATTACAAAAAAAGCATTATCAACTTTCGCAAACACACTTAACAAAATACACTCACATAAAACTGATTATCATCCGTAACACAATACGGTTTCATTAAGAAATGAAACAATTAATCTTCATGTGTGCGTCCAGCGGAAATAATTCTGCCCAACCTTACTCCTGACTGTGAACAATGACAGGTGGACACAAACAGTCCTAGCCTAGCCTAAACTCACCGCACAAAAGTAAACAAATATCCTAAGGGAAGACAAATGGCAGGACCCTGTCTAATTAGCGTTTATCAAACAGAAAAGGGTAAAATAGAGACGAATTTCGCAAAGGATGGAACGAAGTGGATTGGTGAATATTTATTCGAGAGGAATTAATGGGTTTGTCTATTTACTGAGTAAAGCCTCATTTCTACCGAATGTTTTAATGCTTAATGCATTATTATTAGTGCATAAGACTTAATGCATTATGACAATTTACCAGCTATTTTGTTTAGTGACTAATTCAATAGAAATGTCACATTTTTTCCCTATTACTTGTTGTCTAGCAGACTGCAATTGCAGCAGCAATTCTTCTTTTTTAAATATGTGATATACATAATTTTCCATATCTGTATCCATACCGAAAAATTAAAAAATTAATAATTATAAAATAGATTGACAATTGACAGTTAAGGTTAGAAGTTTGCAATCTTTTGTTCTTACGCATTGCTCTTAATTCTTAAGCATTAATTATAGCTCTTACGTATTAGGACAATCGGTGGAAATGAAGCTTTAGAGTTCTGATCGAATTTGATCTACTTCGGTTCGAACTTACTCGCCGGCTGTCTAGTTATAAATATGCCTATATATTATTTTAAAATATTGTTGGAATATCCTTCGGGAACGTTCATGGGATTCGAAGTCGAATGATTTCACGTCTTAATGTTTCATATATTTATTTCAAAAGTGTACAAAACTATATTTAAACGTTTCGCGCAAAAAATTAACCCATCTTCAGCATATGGTAAAAATTAATTTTCCTTTTGTGAAATCCAATTATCAATACATTTTTACAGGTTATAATTAATCAACTCCAGGATTTATTGGTAATCCTAATTATTAGAAATTAAGAAAAATGTTTCATATAAAATTTTATTGTTTTTATAGTCTATTTACTGACAGACTAAATTTTGTTCGATCATTATCATTGCCAGTTTTTCTTCGATTTTTCATTTATCTCGGAAACAATTGAAGATCAGACCTATATTGATTAAGACCGTATATCACAATCTATAATTCTGCATAGAATTATGGATAGAATTTTATGGATGGTCGCATACAATAATTTTTATCAGAGATTTTTTCTGTCCATAAAAGTAGTAGTGGAATTTTTGATAATTATTGTAGTCGAGTAATGTTTATAGTTTTTAATTTAATAAAATATTATTATATTGTCTTGGACTCGTGAACAAGTAGCAATGCTCATAATATTATCAAGAACATCTATATATATATATATATATAGCCAGAATTATGTAGCAAATTACGTATACAGTGGTATACATACAAATCTTTCCACAAATTCGTTCATAAAAATTTTGGTCAGAATTTTGTCCAAAATTATAGATCGTGACAAACGGGTTTTAAATAAATATAAGAATGAAATGTCAACAAATGTCAAAATTTACATTTTTTACAAACTTACGTCTTACTATTGTATTTCATTCGTAAGGACATGCTTATAAGTAAGTAAGTATTTACTTTAAGTATCAGTATCTGGTTATTAATATGAAAATAATTATTTACTGGTAAGGATGCACTCGATTTTAAGCTTTGGCCCGCCCCGGCTCGGCCCGAAGCCCGCCTCTATTTCAAGTCGATCATCGAGCCAGGCCGAAGATATTTTTTTATCGGGCCGAATCGGCTTTCATTTGATATGTCACAAGGAGTATATTGCCATTTAAAATTTAAAAGTTCAGAGTGGTAGGGGTGAAATTAGTGAATTAAAAAAAGTATTAATAAAATGTGGCACGCCAGATATTAAAACATTTAGCGTAAACCAGTTATGTCTATCACAATTCGTTTGAAACCTATTATGGGTGGATCGTCTTAAGCGCGCCACCCTGTATAATTCTTTCGTCTTTATTTTCCCACACAAATAAACAGTTTTCTTCCATTTGAGAAAGTCTTGTTATAATTCTGAGCTGACGGAAATCTCTCTTAATGTTATCCGACCCTATTGTTTCGCTTTACCCTTTTCCCTTATTGGCATCGATCTGCGTCTCGACGAAACCGGAGTGTATGTCAGCATTAGCCACACATCCCCTCGCTCTTCTCGGGAATGTAACATCCTCAGATGTCTGCCTCTGTCACCATTGTCAGCTAAATGCATATCCGACTAACAGGGAGCTAATTCCAGATATGTGAGCAAGAGTAAGTGGGAGGAACATTTCCAGGAAGAGACAAATTTGAGAAGGAATTTTCTGAAATGGTTTTCATTGAACCCATTTCATTTACTTATTCTAGCATAATTTTATGGTGGAATTTGCTGGAATAACCTATTCCTGGAACAATATTACTAATATGATTTTGGTACGATTTAATTTTAATGTAAGGGGATCAAAATTTGCTTCAAATTTAACGAGAAATACTGGTTTCCATGGCTGGTTTGGGCTGTGAAATTCATTACAACGCATTGTTTATATATTTATTCAATTTTGACGTTTTAAACTGTCATTATTAACTCCTATGGGGTCCCATGGCCGCGTGCCTGAGTGTCTGGTCGCAAACCTGGGGAACCGGGTTCGATCCCGACAGACGCCAAATATTTCCAATTTTAAATGGCACAAAAGTGACCCCTGTGGTGCACACTCAGAAATGGGTAATATGCCGTAATGATATATTTATTTATTTATTTATTTATTTATTTATTTATTTATTATTAACTCCATGACAACAGCTATAAGTAACACAAAATTTTAACTCACTCTGCAACAAATAATGCATTTAAAATAACATCAGGTACGAAAATAACACTCACCATAATATTTATGAAACATTATCAGCTATTTCCAATATTTTCCACGGCACAAATGACAGATAATAAAGCATTTTAAATATATGACTTGACGTCTATCAGCGACGATTGTCATGCTCAGGCTACTAACTAATCAGTTTTTACCTCTCGCTAAGAGAGGTATTGGAATCATGCTAAAATTCGCATATCCAGATTTTAGTGGATAAGCACGATTTAAGGTCCATATAAACCGATTTTAACAATTTTACGATGATGTCTGTATGTGTGTGGATGTGTGTATGTGTGTATGTATGTGTGTATGTATGTGTGGATGTTGGAGGGACGATTACTCAAAAACTATAAGATATAAGACCTGTTTAACTATGAATTCCTCAATTTGACATTCCTGGGAAGAGCTGAAAAGATTTTGGTAACAATTGAACAACCGGAATTAGTAGTTTTTTAAAATATAATAAGTCGAGTAGGCGAAACTACACTAAGGAAACCAGTTGACAAATTCAAATGTTTATAACATAATTTGTAAATGACAGATATCAATGTCAAAAATCAAAAGTTTAGTTACATTCTGAAAGCTTTTTCTGGGAAGTAAATTTAATCTTTCTTATGGTATTATTCATTAAATGTTAAATTCAATAAAATACAATATTTGGGTAAAGTTCTGTCATTTTTTTGTTACAAAACGACGGTTCGATAGCGAAGTGCAATACATTACTTATATAACATAAAATGGAAATGGCGAGAGGTCTTGTGCTGGCCACAACAGATTTTTTATTTTGTCAAAAATTATAATGGTTTTTATTATTATTTCGTCAATACTGAATAAAATATTGTACAAACCACGTGAGCAAAGGATGTTTATTCACTCGAAGAAATTAACTAAACTTTCTTCTCAGGAATAAACATTACCTTAGCTCACTTGGTGTGTAAATATCTATTATATAAAAATCTCTAAGTTTATAGAATGTATAATAAAAATATTTAATGTGTCGGATAGAGAATTTTATATTCTTTAATATTTGTAATAACATAATTTTCCAAAAACATAATACTCGTATATAAAAGATTTTTTTAAGAAACTACTACTTCCGATTATCCAGTTGTTACCAAAACCTTTCCAGCTCTCTCCATTAATGTCTATTGACACACACATTCACACACAAACAAGCATATACACACACACGCACGCTTATACAGAGACATTATTACAAAAATGTTAAAATCGGATTCTAGAGGCAGTACAACGTGCTTATTCTGGATATGCGATTTTTAGCATGCACCCAGTACCTACCTTAGCGAGGGGTAAAAACTACAGATTTTTATTTAATTACACTTTGCACACCAAACAATCTGACAAAAAATCTTATAAAACTAAAATGATATTAAAAATTCTAGCAGGGTCTCAACAATCAATAATAGAGCAACCTACATGGAATCTGAAATCAAGCGGCTTTAATTAAACAACGATCAAACGGTTCCATCTGGTGCGAGACTCATTTCTTCTTTCATTTCTTTGGAATAGGATTTTTTCAAAGAGAATACGATTCCGATTCTGCTTCATTAGAACGAAACGGGCTTTCATGTTAGGTGGATAAGTTTTGTATTCTGAATCAGATACTATTAAATTTAATGCATACACTATCATATTCATCCACATTGGTTATTTAACCGAGTTTTAAAGTTAAATTAAGTAGGTTTTTTTCAATTTATCAGGCAAGTGGCATTTGTACTACAAATAAATAAAAATCTGTTGTGTCCAGCACAAGACCTTCCGTCAATTCGATGTATTTTACACAAATCCCATACCAAAAGGACCATGGAACAGTTTCTATATAATATCATGTAAAATCGAACACGAACACATACTATTCTTACAAATTTCATACCAAAAGTTCATTTGAAAAGGTTCTATAAATCCAATAAAATTATGACATAAAAATAAACACTAAGAAAAATGCACTTGACACATTTTACTTTCTGCTTCAGCTTTCCCCTATTTTATTAGGGGTCGCTGTTTCCTCTTCTCTCATTCCTGTTCAACGCATCTTCTTCACACAGTCCTTCCTTTCTCAAGTCTTCTGCGATACATTTTCTTTTTAGCCTTTCACTGTACCTATGTCACTTGAGAGGACCACTATAAAATACTAATTTTTCATCCCATACTTTCCATATTTGGTTTTGCACTTACAACACACATCTGTCAATTAGAATTTTGAATCTATCAGCTGTTTCCATGATGAATAGCAAAGCTGACTAATTTTTGAAAATTAATTTCTTTATAATGCTTTAACTCTACATCTATTGAATATGAAGGAAAATGAATAATCAAACCATATAGAGAAGAGTATTTTCTTTAATAAATATACTAACAAAATGTCAAAAAATAGTATTTAACTGCGTTATTTTAAGAAAAACTGTTAAAAACTTCAAATAAGGGTACTTCCGGTGGATCAATTATAACCAAAATATAATCAACTCTTCATATGGATGTACAGAAGAGGAATACGAAAGAATTATAATTTTTAGAATTGTAGTATTGGAGTTATCGTCGGAGAAAAATTTGTCACACACGGACACACATACACACGGACACACACACACACGGACACACACACACACACACACACACACACACATACATACATACATACATACATACATACATACATACATACATACAGACATCATCTTAAAAATAGTAAATTCGTATTGTAGGGACCCTAAAACGTGCTTATTCATTGAAAACACCACCGAATTTTTTGACCAAAGACAATACCTTCCTTACCTAAAGGTGACGGAAGGTAATAAAAGAAAAACTAGTTGATCAGTAAATTGAACAATTTTCAGTATTTTTATCTAGTTAGTATTCCTCTCAAAATTTTCAAATTATCATCTACTTTATTTGAAAACTAATTTCTGGAAAAAGCCCCTGGAGAAATAAGCTTTAAATTTCCTGCAAATTAAAGGTAAAAAACGTGTTACTTGATGCATGAAAATCAGGGGTTGAGAAAATTGAAGGCATGTACCTACGAAAAAAGAATAAAAGTAATGAGAATTCTTTCGTTGGTAAAATGAATGATTGGAGAGAATGCATAAAATGGTAATTTTATGCTAAATTAAAACTGAATTTCAAATTGTGCAAAATTAGATCAACTTTCCTGTACAGGTATGAGTAATTGAAATTGGAAATTAATTATGTTAAAGGTTGATTTAAATAATTTCTGGATTGTGCTACATTTTTAGTTACATAGGAATTACTGGCCTAATTAGTCATCCAGTGTTATTAACCAATAAGGAATTTCAATCATTTCCAATTTATTTACAACATGTAAATGTTAATTCTAATAATTACATATGCAATTAATAAATACATAAGTATATTTCCATAATTAGGCTTCATTCGCAATGAAAAATTAACAAACTTAATTATTATTAAAATATCTCTCAGAATTCATATTATTAATTGGAATAATACTACCTTTTTTAGTTTAAGTTCTGTATTTATTATTTAAACCCAACGTTTCGGCACCATAAACTGGTGCCTTCATCACTGAGCAGCTGCATTTAATGTTAAACGTAAACTTTTCCATAAAAAGTTTAGAGTTTGTAAACTATTGGTTAAATACAATGATCTCTATACATATCTGGATAGTGTACAGAGTTTTGTGACTATTTGAACGCCGCTATGTTGCAGGTAACCGCTCCCATTGTTAGTGAACTCCACTGTATAAGAATAATGTGAGTTTATCATCTACTTTATAGAATATTAAATAAATTCTTATGGTTTAATGAAGTCTGTCTAGAATTACAGATCACTTTAAATTTACCCATGTACATAAAAAAAATTAAAAAACAGCGGAAGAACACCCATTATAAAATATTAATGCACACATATGAATGTATCGCTGTAATTATTTATAATGTATTCGAATTAGTAGAACATGTTTTTTGTTGAAATTATTCAAAATACTTTTTAACTGATTAATCATACATATTATGTTTTTGACAAGTTAAATTTAATTTTTTGTTTTTTTGTTGTTTTCATGATCATTACTGAAAATTGAATTTGTTTTCAATTTTATAAAAACAACATTTTAATTAAAACTGACATATGTGGATCAAATTTCAATAAATTTTAACAAATTGAAATTGTTTTTCAGTTTCAACATATTTATAAATATGCCCATAGAAAACCAATAACATTGTTATATAAAATAAATTGAAGTTTGGTAAAAATTTTTGAGTTTAATTTATTTTGAACTAGCGCTTCCGGAAGCTGCGGTTACGATGGGGTCATTTCACATTTTCTGATTTATTTTTTTCTTGAAAAAATAGGTCAAATTAAACATGTATGTGTATGTTTTACATCTTACAAGTCTTTAGAATCAGAGATATGATTTTTTAAAAGTTTAATTTCAAATATTTCAACGGCTGACGACACATATTCACGGATACGACAGTCGAGCTCTACCGGTTTAATTTAGAACTATGATTATTTGGTTTGGTATTTATTTAAATAAACGGTTTATTTACATACCTTATACTGCACTAGTACTTTTAAAGAAATAGAAAGTAATATTAATCTTCTCTCCTGTATATTTTGTTGTCAGTTGTCACACTTTTAGGTTAGGTTACTGTTTCATATTGTGAAGCGTGTGAGTGCGAGAGAGAATTGTCTTTGTGTGAGTATGAATTTGTGTCGTCACAAATTTAGTCCTTGTTTAAACGCGCGAAAGTTTATTAGCAAATTTATGAATGAAAAGTCGCATATTTCAAATTATTTTGTATTACTATATTTATTAAATGAGATGGATTTCATGATTTTATAAAAAAATATCGACATAATTTTTTTTTTAATGACCCCATTCTGTATGTTCAGTTGTAGCTGTAAATACATTGTTAAATTCATACCACCATAGTTAGCTGGACATTTTCCTATCCCCCCCTCGTTCACATTATCTGGAGCAATCAATTCCCCCTTCCATTAGCATGTTGTATCCACCCCCCACCCACTATTTACTTAGCCCGTGCTTGCTTGCTCGGCCACGTCAGTGTCTGATACAATTAGCGAAGCTTGGATACGGATCCGGCCCCAGGCGAAGCCTTGCTACACTGTTACTGTTAGTTCAGTTAAATACACCTACACCTCCAGGAATATAAGCTCGTACTTTGTACGTTCGAGAGATTGTTGTCACTTTAAAATTATATTGCGAAGTGAGCTCAGATGGAGAACATACGGAGGAGTAATCGTAGTGATTAGAAGGTATAATTGAATTGTGTTTATGTAAAGCACAACCAAATTTAAACTGTGAGCAACTTGTGCCTAAGATAAGACGTAATGAAGGAAAATGAAAATATCACGAAACGAAAAACTTTACTACTTAGTTTTGCGAATTTATTTATGATTGTACTCGGAAGTGTAAGGTGTAATTCTAGTCTTTTCACTTTAAATTCTATATTGAAACTTTTTGGGCATTATTTGCAAGAAACGATCTATGGGTGCCCAAAATGAAAAAAATTAAGGAGAAGGATTTTTCAAAAGGTACGCAAAATAAAATTTCAAACTCGTCAAAGACTTAGAATTTATTTTATTCACAATCATTATAGTAATATTCAGATTCTTAACCTTTTGGAGGTTGGAAAATACGTCATTCCTAACTTTAATGACAATCTCTTGGGTTGGAAATAACAGATTTCACTTCACTTGGGTTGGAAATGTTTATGTAGGGGTTGCCTAGCAACATTGCCGTAGATCCCCATAATTAAGTAGGCTAAACAAATTTTATGCACGGACATATCATAATTTGACAATTATACACGAATTTCTTTGACATAAACGTCATTTTAGAGCCCGCCGGGCTATAATGAAACGTCAAACCAAATTATAATCTACAATATAAACAATTTAAACAGGCAACATGAAAATTGTTTATTACAAATCGAAAATTTTTATATTCTTTAATGAAAAATGAAAATTAATTCTGTGGTATTTATATGGAAAGCACGGAGATACACAAAATAAAACTCAAATGACATAACTAATAAACAAACAATAAACTGTTGTTGTTCGCTTTCATAGCAACACTAGATACTGGATGTACGAGGACAAATTCTTTTCGATACAATTTTTCTAACACTCATAATTAGAAAATTTTCGTCCGTGCATAAAGTTTTGTATGTACCACGAGCGTAACTTGTTTTTACGCACATCTGCTTTAAAATTGTTTGTTTACATCGTAGTTAGCATGGCGGAAACTGGAAGATTACATCCTGCGGGCGGTAAAATAGCATATGCGGGCGGTAAAATACAGAAAGAGCCCGCTTACTGGTAAACAAAACATCAAAAATACAATTGAAAATGTAATCAAGACTCTTATTTTTAAAAAATGATATTAGTTACGCTAAATTTTCACTAGATTTTATTAGAATTTCTTAAGGAATTCCTTCAGAAATTGTCTCAAATCTCCAAGTTTGACATTTAAAAAATATTGATATAACCAAATAGTTAGCAATACAACGCATCGCCTTATTGTTTTGTGACATGGCCACCTGGCCACGTTAAAGATTAAACTACGTAAATTGTTGTACTAATATCGTATTTGCATATTTACATCAAACATTACTATCTAAAAACAAAATAATGAACTTAATACATTGTTCTCAATATCCCGTTCGCCCATATACAGGGTGTTAAAAAATGTCACAAGTTAGAAGGGCATATAGTACTGACCAAAATGAATTAAAAAACCTTAATCATTAATACATTTACTGGCATAGACAAAATTTTGTTCAACCGCTATTTTAGTCAGTTTTTCTTCGATTTTAATATAAAATGGCCTCTTTCTCAAAAACAGTTGAAGATCGGACCCATGTTGATTAAATTTTTTACTCATTTAATGCCCTCATAATTTGTGACACTTATTTTTTAAGACCCTGTATGCATGCAAACGGAGAATATGTCAAATAAGAGTTCCGAAAGCTGAGAAATTGTAAGAATGTTTCAACTGCTTCATCACTGTTTCTAACTTTAAGTACAAAGGATACTGGAAATTGAATAAATAGTTTCATCTGCATCTCAACAACGTTTGCTGTTAATAGAATAAATCCATTTAGCGTTTACAACTTTCGTTACATATTTTTATGAACTGTGTTACAGTGTGACCTAGTTGGAATCACTTTCTTGATGTTGCATTGGTATTTATAACGACGTATTGATGTATACTTACAAGTAAAAGTACAAGCACAAATTAAACATCAAAGAGGTACTTTTTACTGATTAACTAGAGAATGTATTATATTTATGTATATTGAGAAAGTGTACATTGTATTTCATTGGAAATGCACTGACATTTTTTAGAAAAACAGGGACTTTCTTTGCTAACAAGTAATATAAATGCTCAATGATTCGTATATCAAAGTAATAAAGGATGAAATATTAAAAAAGAAATGTAATATTAAGTAATGTTTTTATAAATCAAGTGGAGCGTTAATACTAGTCGAGCATAACTAAGAGTAAAATATTTGTTTGTTTGTTTAACGTCAGATTTATTTACATATTTTTATCTTTTGTTTGGTCAAAAATGAATACGCACGTTTTAGGATCCCTAGAATACGATTTTACTAGTTTTACGATGATGTCTGTACCTGTATATATATATATATATATATATATATATATATATATATATATATGGAGTGTAATCGTCACTGTTTCGATTAGTTAAGGAGGAAAATATCGTGGGTGTGTCAGTGGATTGTGGGCTTTAATTAAAGTTGATTCTTTTAAAATCTGTCAAGCTTTCGTGTATTTAGTTTTTACACATCACCAGGACACTGAAGTAAAAATACAAATAATTTTACAAGTGTATAAAATAATTTGATTTTAAAAAAACTTACGTTTTGGTGAAGTTGTTTATAAGTCATTGATTTTATAAAACGGAAGAATTTTGACATTATTTTAGTTAAAATTTACAAAAATAAAACTTATAATAATTTTGACTATATCACATGTTAAAGTACGTTGTAGTTGCGCAACAAGTTATATTTTGTTTTGGTGTAATGTTGGTACAGGATGTGAAATAGGCGGTAAATTTTAAAGCGGTTTAATTTGAAATAGGTGTCGCCATGTCAACGCTCAAGTTTCAGTATCCTGATTTTGAAGTATTCTGTTGTTATTAATAAATTTAAACAAATTACAATATATAGGGCTCAGGTTATCAATGTCAGTTTTTTTGATCATAGTATTGTTGGTATTTTATATGATACATTTTCAAAAACGATCGTTTATTGTAATTTTTTTCTGTATCTAATATGTTGGAGTAACATATATATATATATATAGGTGATAGGTAATTACGACTGTAATTAGTTAAGGAAACTGGATAGTGGGTTTTGACAGTCAATTTGTAGGCTTAAGTGTGACAAAAATTACTCCTACAATAACTCCAATATTACAATACTAAAAATTATAACCTTACGTATTCTTCTTCTTTACATCTAAATGAAGAGCTGATTAGATTTTGATCATAATTGGTCAATCGGAAGTTCACTTATTGAAAGTTTTTAACAGTTTTTCTTAAAACAACTCAGTTAAATATCATTTTTTTGACATTTTATGTGATTATCAATATGAAAGATTTTACAGATGTCAGTGTCAAGTGCAATTTACGGAGTGTATTTTCGTGTTATAATTTTATTGAATTTATAGAATCTTTTCCAAGGAACTTTCATTATAGAATTTGTAGGAAATAGTATCTATTTGTCTTACAATTTTACTGGATATATATAATCTTTTCCAAGCAACTTTTGGTATGAGATTTGTTCAAAATAAATAGAATTGACGAGAGGTAATGTGCTAGCCGCATCAGATTTTATTAAAATAATCTTTATCAGTATACTTATTATTTTTTATTTTACATCTCTATCACAAGAAATAGCGACTTTTTTCAATTTTTTATTACTTTCTCTAAATATGTTCTGTGTTTTCCCACTCTACAAGGTTATTGTAAAATTAAAGACAACAAGCTATTTGAGACTTATAGTTTAAATTACAAAATTGAGGGCGAAAATAAAAACTACTTTTTGATGTGAAAAGGTCCTAAATTATAATTCAAAAACTTAATAATTTTTCTGTTTCTACATCATTAATTAGTCTAATTTCTTCATATCTAGGCAACCGTACGTTTTATATACAAATTAATGGTTGTAAATCAAATGAATTTATAGCAACTTCTGGTGTACCCCAGGGGTCAAATTTGGGACCTCTTCTTTTTTTTATATTTATTAATGACATTACTTCAGTAATTTCTAACAATATGAGTCTCTTTGCTGATGATCTAAAACTTTACAGACAAATCATTAATGATGAAGATTATGTCTCATTACAAAATGATCTGAATAATGTTTCTCATTGGTGTCTTATTAATAGAATAAGTTTAAATTTGAATAAGTGCAAAGTATTATCGTTTTCGCGCAAGCAATCGACAATTAAATATAACTATAATATTAATAATACTACCTTAGTCAGGGTTTTGACTATTACAGATTTGGGTGTTGTATTTGATGCTAAATTAACTTTTAATACACATGTTGTTAATTTTCTGGCGCAGGTGAATAAGTTGCTGGGTTTCATTATTAGAAATACGCGGAATTTCAAAAATTTACAAGCAATATTTACTTTATATTACTCTCTTATCAGATCTAGACTGGAATATTGTACAATTATATGGTATCCAATTTATAATGTTCAAATTAAAGCCATTGAAGCAGTTCAGAAAAAATTCTTGAGGTACATTTATTTTAAAATTATGAATTATTATCCTCCCAGAGATGTAACGTACACCATTTTATTAAATATATTTCAAATGGATAGTTTGGAACAACGTAGAATTAAAATTTGTATAATTCATTTGTATAAATTAATTCACTCTTGTATAGATGATCCTCTATCTCTTTCTTTCCTCAATTTTTGTGTGCCCTACGCATCTACAAGACATTACACTCCTTTTTATTTACCCTCTGTGCGCACTAATATTGCTTCACGCTCGCCTATCAACAACCTATGTAAAATTTATAACTCTTTGTGTTCATCTTTCGATATTTTTGATAATAATGTTAGTAAGATTCTCTATTATATTAAAAATATTAATTTATGATGTAATAATTTAATTTAGTGTAACAATTGTTATATATTGTACTTTATACTCATTTGTATGTATTTATATTCCTTGTCCAAGTAAGGGTTTGTAGCCTGTCGGGCATTGTATTTAAATAAATAAATAAATAAATAAATAAAGTCTACTTCCATTTTCGACATCATTGTGGTTTTTCTTTAATGGAATAATATACGAGCACATATTGAGAAGATACCAGATCAACACTTCATGGGCACTTAAACTTGATGTGGGCATCTTAGGATTAGTTTGTGCTATTGGACACTTGATTATAATTTTAAAATTTTGAATTTACTCGATTATGCCACCCTTTACTTGTAATCGGGATTGGTTAGTTAAGTTACTTTTGTTCCCTTATAGACAATTTTCTTGTCAATCGCGGAAAATATTTTTAAATAATAAATCTAGATTAGTGATTTCAACAAGTTTAGGGCAAAATAGTAAATTTCCATTAAATCGCAAGACTTCATCCAACTCGTGGAGTACATCATTCCAACCGCAGGCATGTTCCTGCTGGCAGTGTTACCAACTGTAGGCCTGCAGCAAACAGATGCTGAAACCGCAAGCGGCCATCTTCTACCGTGGCTGACGGGCGCGTGCCACTGTGCCCAACTTCCGAATTTAATAAGTCCCTAAGCAGCCCTTTGTTTCCCGACGTTCCCGACCTAAGAAGGTTATAAGCGAGTCGGACAGTTCATTAGGCTGTCAGCTCTGACAGGATATCGACTGATGGGAAATTAAATATCGCGTAGATTGTGATTAATAGAACGGGGTGGATTAACCAGCAATGAAGTGGAAGATGCTCTGTTACATGATAAAGAGGAGATTAACGTAATTAACCTACTTTTTGAATATTTTTTACTTAAATGATTGTGCTATTACATAAAAAAAATATTATATTACAAAATAAGTAGTATTTTAATATACTTATGTATAATATGCAAAACATTTATCATGAAACGGTACATTACAATTGTCACAGGCTTTAACCGTTTTATTTTTCGCAAAAATCACATCGTCTGCGTGGTTGATCAATTAATATAAAAGTGATCTGCGGTATCCTCTATTTAGTAAAGGTCCGGATATGTATACATTCAAACCTGTTTTTACACGGTAGGTTCCCGAAAAGTACATGTATATTATGTGGCAAGTGTGTGAAGCTGAAATTTTTACATGAGGGTGGAGATTGCGACACGAGCCGAAGGCGAGTGTTGCAAACCATCCGAATGTAAAATAGTCTTCACACACGTGTTACATGCTATACTTTTTCTACGACCTTGCAATAAAATATTTTTTTTCTTCAAATTGTCATTCTTTTAACGTGAAGCCTCTGTATTTTCGACTTGTGTAACCATGGTTACCAACGTTACGGGTGTTTAACAACTTTGTTTTATTAAAATACAATTCAGTTTGTAATATTTAAAATAATAACCGGTGCGTGAAATATTACTTCACGCACACTGTGAGTACTTCACGTATCAATTTTTATGCGTGAAGTTTTATTTTTTGCACAGTGTGCGTGAAGTAACATTTCACGCACCGTTCATTATTTTAAATATTACAAACTGAATTGTATTTTAATACAACAAAGCTGTTAAACAACCGTAACGTTGGTAACCATGGTTACACAAGTCGATAATGCAGAGGCTTTACGTTAAAAGAATGACAATGTGAAGAAAAAATATATTTTATTGCAAAGTCGTAGAAAATATATAGTATGTAACATGTGTGTGAAGCCTATTTTACATTCAAGTGGTTTGCAACACTCGTCTTCGGCCCGTGTCGCAATATATTATGAAACAAAAAAGACTGAATAGAGCGCACTTTTCCTCTGACAGCTTTATAAATATTTGGTTAGTGTACTCTGATCTGACGTTGAACTTCGCGTTTGAAGTTCCCGAAAAATCCATGTACCTACTAAAACTAATAATTTATAAACTACTACGTATATAATAAAATAATAAATGAACGCACAATTTGTTGTTATATGTAAGTTAAGTTTATTTTCTCCGATTGTCCTAATGCTTAAGACCTATAATTAATAACTAAGCGCAATGGATTAAATGTTTTTTTGCAATCTATATATAAAGTAGCCATTTGTACTCACTTTCGTCATCGCAAAATGTCACTTTACCGCTCATGCGCGACAAAGTAGAAAAAACGCTCGCTATCAGAACTATAAAATATTGAGAAATGTCACTTACCTACATTGTTAATGGATATGTTTAGTCAAGATCTACTGGCGCTGTAGTTACTTACACATGTACCACCTCCACAAGTCAATCTGACATATGACTGCTTTGTCGGTATATTACATAACCAAACAAAATGTCGTACTGCTGTGGATAGGAATACAGAAATAAAATTTACAAGAACGAAATTAAAAAATGTTGAAATCTTATATTTTAAGGTAATAATGTAATGTTGGCAAGAATAAAATATTTATTGAGAATTTTGTAATAAATGAATTGTCATTAAAGTAAAATATTCTGAGTTTTGGCTCGCATGTTTCATTAATGTTATTTTTTCTGGCATGTTAAAAGTATGTACATGCAATATTCATATTCTCTTTGCTTTTAACATAATAACAAGTGAAGGAAATAAAAACTCTGTATGGTTTGAATTACAAATGTCAGGTGCACAAATTACTATTTGTATATTCAGATGTGCATTGCATTTTGAAGTACTAATTTTGCTTTTGTTTTTGTTTTCAGGTGAGTGAAACAACAGTATGACGCAATCGAGCTATTACGATTTCGCTGGTTGTAAGTAAATGAATTTTTTCAGACAAATTTCACAAATAGAAATACATATTAGATTAGGTGAACAGAACATCTATGTCGAAATTCGTATATTGTACTCGTATGTATTTTGGTTAATAATCGCAGCTAACAATCATGATATCTCAGTTAAAAAAATTAAAAAATTCTTGAATGCTAATTATCATACAAGAGAAAATACGCAAAATATTTTATCTTACAAAATTAAACATTAAACAAGGAAGTTAAGTAAAATTTATGTCCGGAAGCATCAGTTTAAATTATACAAGCTCGTTGAAGAGATAACATTTATTTCACATTTATTGATACTGATCTCATTTATTCATTACGTAATTAAAATTTATTAGTTAATTATAATTATATAGCCTACAAAATATTAATATTAGTAAAACTTGCAATAAACTAAACTTATTCAAATAATCATAATTTGAATCTGATATAAGTCTCTTATCTTCGAGAAATATAACCCATTAATCTCACTTCTAGTAAAAAAATATTTTCCAAGAAACAGAAACATATCCTGGGTATATTATTTCAAATCTGTTTTCTAAATGAATGAAAAGTTAGGGACAATTGATTCTTTTCTTTATAATTAATTTTAGACCTGTATTTTTTTTAAATTGTAAAATTGGAAACGAATTCTAATTTTGGTTTCGCCGGATGCGAACTCATCGTTGTTTTTTTAAATAGAATAATACTCGTACATTTTTACCTCTCGCTAAGAGAGGTATTGGAATCATGCTAAAAATTGCATATCCAAATTTTAATGGATAAGCACGTTTTAAGGTCCCTATAATCCGATTATAACATTTTAAAGATGATGACCGTGTGTGTGTGTGTGTGTGTGTGTGTGTGTGTGTGTGTGTGTGTGTGTGTGTGTGTGTGTGTATGTATGTGCGTTTGGATGTTGGAACCACGGTTTCTCAAATAATAAGACTTAAAAATATTTAACTGCAGTTTCCTCAATCTGACATTCCTGAGAAAAGCTGATAAGATTTTGGTAACAATTGGACAACCGGAAGAAATAGTTTCTTTAAAAAAATCTTCTAAATATAATTTTTTGGAAATTTTTGTTATTACAAATATTGAAAAACATAAAATTCTCCATCTAATACACTTAAAATTTTTATTATATCTTGTATAGATTTAGAGATAAAGGCACTGTTATATATAGAATAATTTAATGTAATACATCGCAGAGGCTAAGGCACTAAGGAAACGAGTTGACAAATTCAAATGTTTATAACATAGTTTGAAAATCAACAGTTTTAGTGACATTCTGAAACCTTTTTCTGGGAAGTACATTTAACCTTTCTTATTGTTTTATTAATTAAATATTTAAAATTGTAGGTAAAATGCATATATCCATCAGAAATACCGTCAATCTAGTTAATGAATTGGAAGAATCTTTGATATTTAGGAACTTCCTCATACAATGAAAAATAAATATATTTAGAATTGTATGTGTGCAGAAGACACGTTAAATACAATTAAAACAATATTTGGGTAAAGTTCTGTAATTTTTACCTCTCGCTAAGAGAGGTATTGGATTCATGCTAAAATTCGCATATCCAAATTTTATTGAATAAGCACGATTTAAGGTCCCTAGAATCCGATTATAACATTTTTTTTAAATGATGTCTGCGTGTGTGTGTGGATGTATGTATGTATGTCTGGATTTTGTAGACACGATTCCTCAAAAACTATAAGACTTAAAAAATATTTAACTGCAGTTTCCTCAATCTGACATTCCTGGGAAGAGCTGAAAAGGTTTTGGTAACAATTGAACAACCGGAAGTAGTAGTTTCTTAGAAAAATTCTTCTAAATATAATTTTTTGGGAGATTTTTTTATTAAATATTGAAGAACATAAAATTCTCCATCTAATACACTTAAAATTTTTATTATATCTTGTATAGATTTAGAAATAAAGACACTATAATTTATAGAGTAAACTAATCGCAGAGGCCAAGGCACTAAGGAAACCAGTTGACAAATTCCAATGTTTATAACATGACACATGTCATTGTCAAATATCAACATTTTTAGTGACATTCTGATAGCTTTTTCTGGGAAGTATATATAATTTTTCTTATTGTTTTATTAATTAAATATTTGAAATTATAAGTAAAATTGTGGTAAAATGCATATATCCATCAGAAATACCGCCAATCTTGGTAATGAATTGGACAGTCTTTGACATTTAGAAACTGAAAAATGAAAAATAGATATAATTAGAATTATATGTGTGCAGAAGACATGTTAAATGTAATAAAAAACAATATTTGGGTAAAGTTCTGTAATATTTTGTTATAAAACGACGGTTCGATAGCAAAGTGCAATACAATACTTATATAGCATAAAATGGAAATGGCGCGAGGTCTTGTGCTGGCCACAACAGATTTTTTTATATGTAATCTAGCTTTTAAATACGTTGCAACACCACATTATCTTCGTAATATAATGAAGAAAAAATTGAAGCATGTAATAACGTTCATTTAAATTGTAATATGTGTAATAATACCACCTAGTTAACAATATCATTATTCTACTTTTATTACAATACCGTATAATACCAGCTATCTACCCACCCACTGTTACATTTTCTGTAGAAAAAAACTCATTACACTACGCAATACTTCTCTCTTGCGAAACCCTTTTATCACGTGTCAGGCGAATATATCCATATAAGATTCTAAGCCTTGCAGAGAGAGAAAAAAACGTAGTTGAAATTGATTTCTAAATGGCTAAACGCTTTACAAATAAGATTCATATTGAGTTTTTATATGAGAGTCGAGTAAACGGTTTCTTTTCAGCTGTCGAGAGGTCTGAATTCTGATTGGATTGCACGGTGATTTTGGATATTTGAGGTAATAAATAAGGAAGAGGGAGCAAGAATATTTCTTTATCAGCAGTTTCTGCTTTGATACAAGAATAAAAAGTGAAGAGTACTTTAGATATAATAATCCAGTATAAAAAGAGCAAGACTGGAGCTTGTTCTATTGAAAAATTTTTATTTTGAATTTTACAAAATATTTACTGAATTTACGTTTAAGATTAAATTAAATAAACATTAGCAATTTATATGGATAAAATATGGATCCGTAATGGTTATGAAACGAAATATGGATATACAGAATACAGATCATAATTACAAGAAAAGCAGTAAAAAAAATGTTGTAGCCAGCACAAAACCTTCCGTTAATTTGATCTATTTTGTATAAATCCCATATCAAAAGTTCATGGGAAACGATTCTATATATCCAGTAAAACATTTTTTTACAAATTCCATACAGAAAGTTTCTTGGAAAATATTCTATAATAATAATATTACTACCAAGTTTATATCTCTACCCATTAACCCATTTTTGAATTATTGCCCCAAAAGTCAATATACCCAACATTTAGATAAAAATTTCAAAATTTTAAAAAATCTAATTTTTATGTATCTAGATACTTCTCAATGTGCTGATTCCAAATTTTAAAACCACAGGTCGATATCTCGTTTTGTTCTCGAGATATTTAGATTTAAAGTTTTGCTCGAAACTGCCCATTTTTGGTACACCAATTTTCAAAATTTTTGAACACCGCATACAATCTCTAACGCAAAATAACTGAAAATAGCCAAAAATCGCAAAAATCAAAATCAGATTTTGGCCATTTTCAGGGGTTTTTAATTTTTTATTCATAAAAAATGAACCGGTTGGACAAAAATTATGAAAATTGCTATACTAATATATTTTTGTTCGTAGAATCGAATGGTGATGTCTCCAAATTCATATCTCGACCCATTTTTGGGTTAATACCCAAAAATGAGTAGTTTTGAACAAAACTTTGAATCTAAATGTCTCGAGAACGAAAAGAGATATCGACCTACGGTTTCAAAATTTGGAATCAGCGCATTGAGAAGTATCTAGATACATAAAAATTAGATTTTTCAAAATTTTGAAGTTTTTATCTAAATGTGGGGTATATTGACTTTTGGGGCAATAATTCAAAAATGGTTAGAGATATAAACTTGGTAGTAATATTATTTTATTGTAAAGAGAGTGTTACGTAAGTGTACGCATTTTTAGAGTGTGAATTTTTAGTAATAAAAGTATTGAAATAAAAATTGATAAATGCTATAAAAAAGTTCCTTGGAAAAAATTCTATAAATCCAATAAAATTATAACATGAACATACACTATGTAAATAACACTTGACAAGTCATTCTTTCTTCTTCAGCTTTTTACAATTTTATTAGGGGTTACTGTTTCTTACTCTTCTCTTTCACTCATTCCTGTTCAACGCATCTTCTTCACACTGTTCTTCTAGGGGCCATCAAACGTGCTTATTCATTAAAAGCTCACCAACGAATTTTTTGACCAAGGACAATACCTTCCTTACCTAAAGGTGATTTACATATTATTTGCAGAATTTTGACAATTACACAAACATTTACATTAAAAGAATTTTAAAAAAGTTATATGAAATATTATACGACCTTCACATGTTGACGGAAAAAGTCACATATTTATGCGTTTCTTGCTTTTATGTACTTCATTTATTAAGTTAATATTTATTGTTTAACCTAAAACTATTTTAAGCCAAGTACGTGCTTTGCTTTTTCAATAAAATTTACGGTTGTGTATTTATGACTTTATCTTCGGTTAGATCAAGCTGGCTATCAAAACAAAAGAGCGGCGTGTATAATGCAAATGTGTGAAGTACGTTCCAAAGTACATTCCTCCGCCGTTGGGTAAATGTCAAGGAAATAATAAAGAAACAGATCGCGATTGCGATTAAATCTCGTTGCAAACCTAGCGGTGTTGATGCGTGCTGAGAAATCTAATTTCTGAACTTGGATGAAAGGATCGGGAAACTTCTCATAGAAGGCACCAACGCGCTGACAAATTATGTGACCAAAACTGCGTCGGTAACTTTTAACAAACGCCCAAGAATTATTTTTTGTTAACAACAACATAACTTTTATAGATAAATTAAATTTATTACCTAAGAGAGAAATAAAGTTGATTAACTAAAACAAAAATTTCCCCATTAGGAGTTCATTTGCGGGGAGTTTTTGTTTATCCAAGAAAAATCATAGTTTCTATTAATAAAAATAAATTTGAGCATTACTGTTCGAAAAACATCAAAAAATTATTCTAAAGAAATGCGAACCAAACCCAGTTTTATTTTCAAAAAAAATCTGTTGTGGCCAGCACAAAACCTTCCGTCAATTCGATGTATTTTGTACATATCCTATACCAAAAGTTCCTTGAAAAAGATTCTATATATCCTGTATCATTGTAACAAGAACACACTATTTTTTACATAACCATACTGAAAGTTCCTTTGAAAAGATTCTAAAATCTAATAAAATTTTAATACGAATACGAACGTACATTATGTATTGCACTTAACACTTCCTCCTGCTTCGACTTTTCCCTATTTTATTAGAAGTCCCTGTTTCTTACTCTTCTTTTCTACTCATTCATGTCCAAAGCACCTTCGTGACATAGGTCTTTCTCTCTCAAATCTTCTGCTATACAGTCCTTCCATCTTCTCTTTTGCCTTTCTCGTACTTCTGGCATTATAAATTCCTATCTTGAGGCGAGGCTGCAAATGCAAGTCACTGGCGAGGGACACTCTGTCACATATCACTTTCAGATACTTTCCACTTTGGTTTTGCACTTGACACTGACATCTGTCAATTAGAATTTTTTGAATATACATATCTGATGTTTCCATAATTTTTTCAAAGCAGACTGATTTTTGAAAGTTAACCTCTCTTAATCTCTCTATAACTTTATATTTATTGAATATGAAGGAAAATGTATAATCAAATCTTACAGAGAATAAAATTTTCTTTCATATTAATGATCATAAAATGTTGAAAAATGATATTTAACTGGGTTTTTTCCAGAAAAACTGTTAAGATCTTCAAATAAGGGTACTTCCGGTTGACCAATTATAACCAAAATCTAATCAGCTCTTCATATGGTTGTAAAGAAGAGGGATATGAAAGAATCATAATTTTTAGAATTGTAGTTTTGGAGTTATCGTCGGAGAAAAATTTGTCACACACACACACACGGACACACAGATCGTATTCTAAGGATCTTAAAACGTGCTTATTCATTGAAAACTCACAACCGAATTTTTTGACCAAAAACAATACCTTCCTTTTGACGGAAGGTAATAAAGGATTACAATAAATTGTGGTACTACATCATAAATTAACCCCCCGTTTCTCGATGACTTCCTTCATCCAATTTTGTCCCTACCCTATATGAAATCCTTAAATGCCTGATAGTTTCATCTTCTCTCCCGCATAGCCTACAACTCCTCTCATCACTTGATAGCCAGTATTTATTGTTTCTCTCTTCATTACCACATCTGAACCTAGCAGTCAAAATAAGAAATATAAATAAAATTATAAATAGACTTATGGTTGGTGTTCACAGTTTCGAAAATAAAACTTAAATTAACATCAACTGTCATTTAATATATTCATAATTAACAAGCAATAATAACAACTTCATACCTTTTTTATGCACTATACGCAATCATGTATGTGAACCTTCGTCTTAAGACAGCTTTTTAAAATTATATTTAAATTGAAATCCTTTTCTCAGAGCGTAAATTGACAGCTCAAATGACAGTTATGTACGTACTTAATTTTGTGTTGACATTCTCTTGGGTTAGAAATAACAGATTTCACTTCCATCTCTTGGGTTGGAAATGTTTATGTATAGGTTGCCTAGCAACATTGTCAGATCCTTATAATAAAGTAGGCTAAACAAATTTTAAAAGAGCTGTCAAAAATATTAATAATAAAGATTATAACTCATTGATTTATTTTAAAAATTATTGATTTAAAATGAGGATGATTGTGAATAAAATGTATACATAACCTCGGTGCGAGTCTCATCACAGCCTCGCGCTTTATCTCACCTCGAGGCTTTGCTTCTCGGTAATATACATAAGCCCTCAGCTGTAATGTAACATCTGCCACTTTGGATGTAATATACTAAATTCTTGTGTTTTATGTCTTATGTTTAATTCTATTTTCTAGAGCTGTGAACATTTTCATAAGAATCTATTGTTCATATCGTTCTTTTTATATATAATTTTATATTTATTTTCGGAGCTCTGAATGAGGCTTTAAAACCTTCAAAAATACAGGGTGTCTCTTAAATAGGGGGACATGGCTTAACCACAGATTCCTGAGGCTAAAATAAGACGATTTAACCAAACTTGCTTCTACCGGAAAGTGTACCATTTAGCCAGAATTCTGCTTCAAAGTTTTTCGAAAAAAAATTAGT
The DNA here is from genome assembly GCA_943142095.1 of Ophonus ardosiacus. Classification (NCBI taxonomy): domain Eukaryota; kingdom Metazoa; phylum Arthropoda; class Insecta; order Coleoptera; family Carabidae; genus Ophonus; species Ophonus ardosiacus. The sequence goes on along the minus strand of OW964828.1, from coordinate 51,989,180 downwards.
TTTGCTTATAATAACAGAACGTTTTATACGATTTGGATGAAATTTGGTATGACAGTTTATATGGTTATAGGTCATCTTTTAAGGTGATACTTGTTATTATTAGTGAGCCACTAGTGTATGAAACTTAGGTCTTCCAACATTAATTAGACCGTAACTTTTTAATGGCAATGCCGAAAACGTGAAATTATTTTTCTTCAGAAAGATACATTCAATAGTAAACTTTTGTCTCTCTGCGTAATTTGTGATATCTGTTACGGTTCATTCAGAAAAAAATAAAATTTGAGTGTCCGCACTGCTAAATTTTTAAAATAAATTTAATCTAGAGTCCATCCAAATGTTAAACAAGTAATTTTTAATGACAGTAACAATTGTTTTACGGGTTGTCAAAAATTTTCTTCGCAATATTGTAAAATTAGTAACATCCGTTTGTTCGGTCTAATAGTATTTTACTACAATTATTATAAATAGGACAATTACATATCTCAGCTTACTCCTAAACAAGTTGTGAAGATTGACAACTCGTTACTGTCATTAAAAATTACTTGTTTGACATTTGGATAGAGTGCTAGATTAAATTTATTTTAAAAATTTAGCAGTGCAGACACTCAGATTTTATTTTTTTCTGTGTGAACCGTAACAGATATCAAAAATTACACAGAGAGAGAAAAGTTTACTATTGAATGTATCTTTCTGAAGAAAAATAATTTCACGTTTTCGGCACTGCCATTAAAAAGTTACAGTCTAATTAATGTTGGGAGACCTAAGTTTCATACACTAGTGGTTCACTAATAATAACAAGTATCATCTTAAAAGATGACTTATAACCATATGAACTGTCATACCAAATTTCATCCAAATCGAATAAAGCGTCCGATTATTATAAGTAAAATTAATTTTTTTTCGAAGAACTTTGAAGCAGAATTCTGGCTAAATGGTACACTTTCCAGTAGAAGCAAGTTTGGTTAAATCGTCTTATTTTAGCCTCAGGAATCTGTGGTTAAGCCATGTCCCCCTATTTAAGAGACACCCTGTATATTGTCTATATATAGGAACTATAGAATGAATATTTTTCGGATAAACAATACACCGCTATAATGGTATCCTAACGGGCCAGCTTTTGTGTAAATTAATCGTCTTCTTATCTCTTCGAGTTCTCAAAATCCCCACGTCGGACCCATTATCCTTAACAATCTGTAACGGACATCTTTTGGAAGTCAGCTGCATGTTTTTAGTTTTTCTTAAACGACCAGAAGTACACTTGTAGAGTTATTTAACATCAGTGCTTCAGTTGTATAAGAACGCGTGGGAATGCCGTTCCCAGATTTTTTAAGAAAGAGAGAATCACGTCTCCATGTCGTCGTACAAGCAAATTGGTGTAGGTTATGTTGGAACAGCTCCACAATCGCAGTCGCTATAAACGAGAAATTCATACTAAGCGAAAGTTGACTAAATTTGAATTTCTTTCATGGGGTACTTCATGGTACAGTAATCTGTTTATCGTTAAAACAGTACAATATTCGACTACATTCATTACTACTACCACATTTTAAGGAAAACTGTTAAAAACTTTAAATAAGGGTACTTCCGGTGAATCAGTTTTAACCAAATTATATTCAGTTCTTCATATGGATGTAAAGAAGAGGAATACGAAATTATAATTTTTAGAATTGTAGTATTGGGAGTTATCGCCGGAGAAAAATTTGGCACACACGAATACACACACACACACACACACACACACACACACACACACACACACACACACACACACACACACACATAAAGTCATCACCTTAAAAATAGTAAATTCGTATTGTAGGGACTCTACAACGTGTTTATTCATTAAAAACTCACCACCGAATTTTTCGACCAAAGACAATACCTTCCTTACCTCCAGGTGACGGAAGGTAAAAATCACCACCAAGGAATGAAAATCGATATATCTTGTTGTAAATCAAGCGTTCGTAGACTTATCGCACAGTGCTGCCTCTCTATAGCGTCACCGGCTTCTTCGATTGGCAAGATGAAATATTTGTAGGTTCTTTAAGCAAAAGTTGGTTATTTAATTTTGTGGTGGTTTTATAAACTACAATGTTCAACATTAATGGTTTATTACTACTCTACTTCATGACTAGTTGACTCTTAACTCTCAACAACAATATTTATTCATATATTTTTTTACGTTTGTTAAAATAAGTACACTTTTTTCATTAAAATGGATATATAAAGTACGTCTTTTTAACACAAGAAAAGTGTGAAAAAGTGAATTTTTTTTAACGCAAACGCGTGAATTATTGTGACGTTACAGTACTTTTCTCACACTTTTATTGCAGACGGAAAAAATCTGTTGTGGCCAGCACAAGACCTCTCGCCATTTCCATATTAGGCTATATAAGTATTGTATTGCACTTTCCTTTCGAACCTTCGTTTTATAACAAAATATCACAGAATTTACCCAAATATTGTTTTTGATTATATTTAACTTGTCTTTTGCACACATATATAATTCTAATTATATCTATTTTTCATTGAATGAGGAAATTCCTAAATTTCAGAGATTCTTTCAATTCATTAATCAGATTGGCGGAATTTCTGATGGATATATGCGTTTTACCTATAATTCAAATATTTAATTATCCAAAACTATCAGAATACCACTAAAACTGTTGATTTTTGACACTGACATATGTCATTTACAAACTATGTATAACATTTGAATTTGTCATGTGCTTTCCTTAGTGCCTTAGCCTCTGCGATTAGAATATTAAATATATTATAATGTCTTTATCTCTAAATCTATACAAGATAAAAAAAAATTTATGTGTATTAGATGGAGAATTTTGATCTCCAATATTTGTCATAACAAAAATTTCCAAAAAAATATATTTAGAAGAATTTTTCTAAGAAACTACTACTTCCAGTTGTCCAATTGTTACCAACCTCTTTAAAGCAATGAATCTTGAAAACATCATTTGAAAACTACACCTTCTAAAACAAACAAGCAAACCTACATCATTTCCATTTAAAACTCCTATAAGGCACTCAGCAAACTATGACCCCCTTAAAGCCATCAATATGCTAATGTCCCCATTCGCAGTTGATGGCGAGTACAAATACCAGCTCGATTTACATTCGTGCCTTTGTGGCGGTCCGGAGAGACTCGGGCCGCGGGTCCTATGGTGACTTGGAGACGCGCTTCATTATCCAACAGGGCTGGAAACATTGGAGCCACTCCAAAAATACGGATGGAAAGGAGATGTAAACAAGTTTTTGTCAACAAAAGTAAAATGGATCAAAGATAAAAAGATTTAGACGAGTTTTAAATGTTTTCATGGCGGGTTTTTCTTCTTTACTTGTTTTTCTAACCGAGAGAATGGTTGCTTGATTTACTGAGTGCTGAATAATGTTCACTTTTATTATATTCAGCCCAATTTTATAGCCGAGTTACTATGCAGATAGTAGCTATTTGAGTTACTGTTGTTATAAATGTACTTGGAAAGAATCTTCGAGCATATACTGACTAGAGAAGCAATTCTCTATACCAGGGATGGCGAACCTTTACGTATCAACGTGCTATTTTTCTAAAGAAATGTTTAATGAGGTCATAGACGTGCCATCAAATAATTTTGACTTTGTGATTATTGGGAAAATAATAATAAATACTATCAATTCAAAACTCTTTATTTACAACAAAAAATAGGAACATTTTGCAATGTTTCAATTATACGCGTAATTAAAGTAAAATTAGTGTGACTTCTGTTGTTGCAGATTAGATGACAAATAACATATGTTAGGGTTGTAAGATGTTACTTTTAGCAGAATGCATGCTGAACTGGAGTCATCTGTCAAACGGTTTCTAACCGAGTCTTTAATGTTATTCATCTCTGAAAATAATGACTCGCAGGCATAGGATGATGAAAACATTGTTAAAATAGCATGAGCCAGCTTCTTCAAACAATTAAATGTGTCTGGTAACGCATTCCATGTTTCCAAAATTTTGTTATTAGCATTTTCACTTATGTTTATTACTTGTCAATCTTTCTGTTTCAATTAATTCTAACTCTTTCCTTGTTTCAATAAATTTTTGAATCCATATTGAACTAGACTGGGAATCATTCAGCTGCATTTCAAATTCTTCAATTTCCAACCAATCGAATTGGGACAAATTCAGTTTATCAAATGACGTCACATCAGGGTACATAATAAACTTGAGTATTTCCGATAATTCTTTGAACTGAGAAAATCTCGCTGAAAATTCCTTGATTGAAGAATCAATCACAGAAATGAATTCTTCATTAACTTGGTCTTCGTCTGGTTTCTCATATATTTCTAATGCATCTAGTGCATCATAATGAATTTTGTGATCACTGACGTGCCCAAAATATTGTGTCGCGTGCCATTGGTTCGCCATCCTTGCTCTATACCAATGAATAGGATGTTGTGATCGGAAGATATGCAGGAGGAGGCCTGGAAGTCATAGTGTATTGTGGGCAGTGTTTTGTTGTATTATTTGTCACTACTTGCATTTTACTGTAACTTAACGTTATTTTTTGCGTGTAGTTTGTGAGTATATCTCGGAGTATGTCAAATTGTAATGAAAAATACAAAGAAAGTACAAATATATCGTTTCATGTGTAAGTAACTGGGATTTTTTTTACAAATAATATATTAAACAAAGTGTAACTTTTAGGTGTCTTGCTAATAATAACTTAAGAGTAAAGGAACTGAAATTTATTGAAATTCTTCTAAATATAATTTTTTGGGAGTTTTTTTTATTAAATATTGAAGAACATAAAATTCTCCATCTAATATCTTGAATAGATTTAGAGATAAAGACACTATAATTTATAGAGTAATCTAATCGCAGAGGCTAAGGCACTAAGGAAACCATTTGAGAAATTCCAATGTTTATAACATAGTTTGTAAATGACACATGTCAATGTCAAAAATCAACAGTTTTAGTGACATTCTGATAGCTTTTTCTGGGAAGTATATTTAACCTTTCTTATTGTTTTATTAATTAAATATTTGAAATTATAGGTAAAATTGTGGTAAAATGCATATATCCATCAGAAATATCGCCAATCTGGTTAATGAATTGGAAGAATCTCTGACATTTAGAAACTTCCTCATACAATGAAAAATAGATATAATTAGAATTATATGTGTGCAGAAGACATGTTAAATACAATAAAAGCAAAGTGCAATACAATATTTATGTAGCCTATTATGGAAATGGCGAGAGGTCTTGTGCTGGCCACAACAGATTTTTTTTATTCTCTTGATGATGTTTTTTTACTAATTTTGCATGTTACATACATGTATTTAAATTTTATCTTCTGATTACTCATTCCCTGAAGAAGGCCGCAGTACGGCCGAAACGTTGGACTGAATAAATTGACTCAAACCAGTGATTTTGTTTATATTATGTTGTTATAAACACTGCCAATCATAGGTACTTTTCATTATTGATGTTTTCAAGTTAGCTAGTATGCACATTGTCAGTCTAAATTTATCCCGCGGATACTATACCGCGCTTTCTGTACGGTTACCTGAAGACAAAATGCCGTAAATCCTAAAGAAGTGCAAATCAAAATTCCATATTATATCGTACCTACTGATACAAATTATAAAAACAAAATTCTAAAGTTCCTTTCATGTAATATGCTTTTTGGTTAAGTATGTATTAAGATTAGAATGTTTAACTTGCGGAAATAGTATTGTGTCATTCGATTAAAAACTATACAATAGTTACAGAATGCTGAATGATATAATTGCAGAATCTTGTTTTTATTTGATTTCACTTTTGCGAAATTACTCAGTGTTTTAATTCATTGTTGTTTAGGAAATTGTTCGGTAATAATAAACGCCGTGGTACAAGTTTATAATTGCATTGGTGATACAAACGACGTAGAGAAAGGTAAATTCCACACTTATTTTCGATAATTCAAAGATAGGAGAGTTTCGCGTTCGCGTTCGCGCCCTCGTTACCAAGTTGGTGTTGCGGGAAGTTCGCGGCAAGTTTGCGCTAATTTACGGCTACGTCGCAAAGACGCGGACTCCAACTTCACCTGTCATCGAAGCCAATGTTGTAGATTTGACAACTCTTTTATCAACTCACAAGGAGTCGACGGTTTATGGGTTATCATTGCGCCATTGGCAAATTGAAAACATTACAAATAATATGTAAGACTGCTCGATGTTGTCGCCTTAATATCTAAATCCTAAATTTATATACCCTGAATAACGTCATTGTTTAGGATTTTAGGAATTAGATTTTAGATTTAGTAATGACGTTAATGTTATCTACTACGCAGCAAATCAAAATATTATTTAGAGAATAGAACGTAATGTTTTGAAAACATTCGATTTTTACCTTCCTTCGTAAGGAAGATATTGTCTTTGGTCAAAAAATTCGTTGGTGAGTTTTTAGCGAATAAGCACGTTTTAGGGTTCTAAGAATACGAATTAGCTATTTTTACCTCCCGCTACCCTTGGTAAGGGAGGTATAGGGATCGTGCTAAAAATCACATATCGAGATTTTAGTAAATGACCACGTTTTAAGGTCCCTAGAATCCAATTTTAACATTTTCACGATGATGTCTGTATGTGTGTATGTGTATGTGTATGTGTGTGTGTGTGTATGTGTGTATGTGTATGTGTGTATGTGTACGAATTTTGTTTGCACTCTAACTCAAATACTATCAATCAGAAAATTCTGAAACCTTGTATTTCTACCCTATTCTAATAGGAATAGAAGCCATTAGATTTTGGTGTAAATCGGTTACACGGAAATGGTACTTTACTTGAAGCTCATAATGGTTTTTCTTCAAAAAATACTATTAAATTCCATTTTTTCGCATTTAATGTCGTTGGAAAATTATAGATTATTGAATTTTGTACAGGTATTCATCAATACTTTTTCTATATATTTTACAGATAAATTTAAAAATCATTTTTCTTTTTTTAATCCCGAAGCCTAAGATAAACAAAATTCTTTTGTTACACAGTTTATTTTTCAAATGAATGTAACTGACAGGTAAACGTCATTGTCAAAAAACTTCACTTCAAATTAATAATAGTGGCATATTAAATAATAAAGAAAATCGTAAATAAAGCAATAGTTATAAGCAATAGAACATAATATAGTTTGAAACATTTCTAAATACATAGGTATGTATTTAAATTAATAAAAATTAAATAGCGGGAGGTTTTGTGTTGGCCACATCAGATTTTTAAGATGATGTCTGTGTGTGTGTGTGTGTGTGTGTGTGTGGTGTGTGTCCGTGTGCGTGTGTGTGTCCGTGTGTGACAAATTTTTCTCCGACGATAACTCCAATACTACAATTCTAAAAATTATAATTCTTTCGTATTCCTGTTCTTTGCATCCATGTAAAGAGTTAATTAGATTTTGGTTATAATTGATCTACCGGAAGTACCCTTATTTGAAGTTTTTAACAGTTTTTCTTGAAAAAACGCAGTTAAATATTATTTTTCGATATTTTGTGATTATCAATATGAAAGAATATCTTATTCTCTATACGGTTTGATTATACATTTTCCTTCAGATTCAATACATATAGAGTTATAGAGACATTAAGAGAGATTAACTTTCAAAAATTAGTCAGCTTTGCTAAAATTATGGAAACAGCAGATAATTCAAAAATTTTTAAATGATAGATGTCAGTGTCAAATGCAAAACCAAAGTTGAAAGTATAGGGTCAGAAAGTTATATGTGAATGTGATAGAGTGTCCCTCGCAAGTGATTTGCAGTTGCAGACTCGCCTCAAGATTGGAATTTTCAATGCCAGAAGTACAAGAAAGGCCAAAGAGAAATGGAAGGACTGTGTAGATATGAGAGAGGAAGAATTATGTGAAGAAGATGCGTTGGACAGGAATGAGTAAAATAGAAAAGTAAGAAACAACGACCCCTAATAAAATAGGGAAAGGAACTTTCGGTATGAAATTTGTAAAAAATAGTGTGTTGGTGTTAAAATTTTACAGGATATACAGCATCTTTTTCAAGGAACTTTTGGTATGGGATATGTACAAAATACATCGAATTGACGGAAGATTTTGTGCTAGCCACAACAGATTTTTTTAATGTATTTCATTTTTAATGTAGGTTAAAATAATAAAGTTTCCTTGAAAAAATTCGGAAATATTCCTTGGAATAATTTGATAATAAAGGTAAAAATAACAAAAGCTGCTGCCTATTGTTTATTTTAACAAATAAAGCTTGTAAAAATACACCTCTCGTTAAAATGGATTCATTTCTAACAAGGCCTGCCTTGTAAAAACTTGAGCAAATAAAAAATATAGCAGCACAGCAAAAAAGGTATTCAGAAGCCTAAGCAAACGGCGCGCAACAGTCACACTCATTATTACATAAATAACGAAGTGGAAACTCCAGAAAATTTTGACATTAGTCTCGGTAATTTTACTTGTAAACAAGAAAATGAAAACAAAACAGACGAAAGCAAAGAAAAAAGTTTACTGCGAAAAAATATAACATCTGGTGGGAGATTTTTTCTTAAGTAGCATCTGAATAAGCTCGAAACAGTGATCTATTCAATATATTTATTTAATATCTAATTGTGTACTAAATTTTGAAAACTCATTGGGTGGTAGTATGAACTAGTGATTAAGGGTGATTTGCTATGAAATGACTAGCAGTGTTTTAGCGCTGTCAATCGTTTATGGATTATTTTAGAGAGAAATACTTCCAATAGCAGTTATAGAAAAATTAATTGTACGCAACTTTTATTTGAAGTAATTTTGTCTAAAATTATCCATAAACGTTTGACAGCGCTAAAACACTGCTAGTCATCTCCTAGCTAATTACCCTTAATCACGTGTTCATACTACCAGCCATTGTTTTCTCAATAAATTGTGTATTATTTTACTAGGCTCAGCGGAAAGAGAACAGCCCTACGACAGATTATAGTGAATAAGCACGTTTTAAGGTCACTACAATCCGATTATAACATTTTTACGATGATACATGTGTGTGTGTGCGTGTGTGTGTTTGTGTATACGCGTGTTTATTCGTGTGTGTGTGTATGTGTGTGTATGTTTGTGTGTATGTGGTTGTTGGAGGGACAATTCTTCAAAAACTATAATAATAATAATTTTTGAAAATTTTTATTAAAAATATTGAATACCATAAAATTCTCCATTTAACACAGTTAAATTTTTTATTATATCTTTTATAGATTTAAAGACCAAGCAAACCAGTTGTCAAATTCAAATCATTCACTGCGATATTACTGAAAGCTTGTTTTTCTAGGAAGTATATTTAATATTTCTTATTGAATTATTAATTAAATATTTAAAATTGTATGTATATTAATGGGGTCCCGTGGCCGCGTGCCTGAGCGTCTGGTCGCGAACCTGGGGGAACCAGGTTCGATCCCGACTGACGCCAAATATTTCCAATTTTAAATGGCACAAAAGTGACCCCTGTGGTGCACTCGCCACGCCAGCTATGAGTGCCCGTGAGGTCACGCCTGGTAAGCGCCCACACAGTAAAATATATCGTCATCATTACCGATATCTACATGTGTTGTAGATACTGGCACACCCAGAAATGGGTAATATGCCGTGATGATATATTTATATATTTATTTATTTATTTATTTATGTATATTAATAGTTATAGTGCATATATCCTTAAGAAAAACCGTCAGTCCCGTCAACGAATTAGAACCATCTTGAACTTTTTAGAAGAATAGGATAAGATTATAGAATGACAGAATAGATATAATTACAAGTATTTGTGTATACAAGAAATGTTAAATTCGATACTTATGTAACAAAACGGAAATGGCGAAAATTTCTTTTCTGGTTATTTAAAAACAGCAATATAAAAATGCATACGTACAAGTCTTTATTTTTTTAAAAGTAATTCATTTTATGCATATAATCCGCGTTTCCCTCTCAAAGTTCACATTTTTATTATCCTATAGGTACATAAATAATCCACTCAATATCCAAAGTACTCAAAAATATTGCATCCGTGGCATTTTCCCGTGTATTGTTTTATGCAGCATAACAAAAAGATGATCCGCTTTATTCTTGTGATATTTGTTCTCCGCCGTTGCACTTTTATCATAAAAGGATTCCACCTTGATCTGTCTTATAATCCCAGATCAGACTTCCGCTTTCACAACATCAAAGTGCACACACGGCGGGATTTTATGCATTGTGGATAAGGCCATTATTACATGTCCTATTTTATCGGGACTTTGATTTTTGTTTGTGTCGAAATGTGATGCATTTGCGTTGGATATTTGTAGATTTTTTTGTGGCAAGCGAAATATGTGGAATTGTTTAATATTTTATGTGTTTTACAATGTGTATTTTGTAACATTATGTAGTAAATGTAAAGCAAAAAGTAGAAAAATTTTACGAGCTCATCCATATTTGTGCATAGTTGAGCTTCTTTTAATCGCACTAACAAATATTTCACAGACCAGAACTTGATGAAAATTGTTTAAATTAATGTAGACAATTATTAGACTTACTTTCTGCGTATTTAATATAAGACAACTAAAACGCAAAACAAAACATCAAGCCAATTCAGAATCATTAATAAACTTAACTGAAACTATGGAATTGTTATTTTAATTTTCAGTCTATAAAAAAATCTTCATATCAACTGAAAATAAAGATAACAACTCCATATTTTCAGGTAAGTTTAGTAATGAGTTTCACTAAAAAACACTTTAAAAAGCAAGAAGCTAAAAGAGGTTCAAAATTAAGCGTCGACAAGCGGAATCCTTTGAAAACAATAATGATTTGTTCAAGAATGATTCCTTCGAATCATGATTGAATTTAATTCCAAAGGAACAACAAAATTAACTCGATCGACGCGAAACCTACACAACGTCGAACGAACTGCCGGCAAACGAAGATAAATCAGCTGTTTTGATTGAAGTAATACCCAAATAAAAAATTCACTGCGGCATTACTGAAAGCTTGTTTTTCTAGGAAGTATATTTACTATTTCTTATTGAATTATTAATTAAATATTTAAAATTGTATGTATATTAATGAGGTCCCGTGGCCGCGTGCCTCAATGTCTGATCGCGAACCTGGGGGAACCGGATTCGATCCCGACTGACGCCAAATATTTCCAATTTTAAATGGCACAGAAGTGACCCCTGTGGTGCACTCTCCACGCCAGCTATGGGTGCCCGTGAGGTGACGCCTGGTAAGCGCCCACACGGTAAAATATATCGTCATCATTACCGATGTCTACATGTGTTGTAGATACTGGCACACCCAGAAATGGGTAATATGCCGTGATGATATATTTATTCATTTATTTTAGTGATATACTATTACAAAACTCATATTGTATCAATTATATAAAAAGTGGCACTTCAAAAGGTCATAATGTTAGGCAAAATTCAACTTTTTGAAATGGAATTAGATAAACAATATTGTTTCATATACAATATTGAAAACAATGTAGTTTACGATATTGTATGAAATTCGTATTCACGTTATGCAGATCCCGTCAAGGGTCGGAAACTTTCCAGACGGAACTCGTATGAGTACATTTACAAAACAGTATTTGTTATTCCACTTTGTTTCACGCCCTAATTCTTAGTCCTTCACTTTCATTTTCCGCTCTTTGTGGAGGGTTGATAACCTCCCTTGTTGGATATACAATTAGCACGTATTAGAGTGGGTTGACAGTGTAATTAGGCGTATTTAGACCAAAAGGGACGCATCTTGTTCAGACCGCCAGAGCTCGTGGCTTGAGTTTCAATTCAGTGGATAATCCAATTCCGCTGCATCCTGGTCCCTGGAAATTGATTTACTAGCCCTCTTAAGATGCGCTTATGCAGGATAAATACGCTATCACGTAGGCGATAACGACCAAGTAAATGAAAAATTGTAGAACAGTGTTGGTTGACCACATTTATAAATATCAAAAATAAAATGTTGTTCAAGCGTTGTTAAATTTAATAATGTGATAGTTTTTGCTCATTTGGTTTTTACCTTCCGCTACCCCTTGGTAAGGGAGGCAAAGGGATCGTGCTGAAAAACACATATCGAGATTTTGTACGTCCACTTCTTTCTCGGAAACAGCTGAAGATCAGACCTATATTGATCAAGATTTAAGTACAGGTTTTCTACTCAAAATTGTGAAATACTCGATATAAAGTTTATCAGTAGGTTCATTTTTATTCAAATAAACGTAAAATATAATTTATTTTTATCAAAAGCAAATTGAATAAAAACATTCCTGTGTTGATTATAAATTCATGACATCGCAATCATTTTTTTTTTTTTTTTTACAAAAATGCTGTGTATTGTAAATATCAATATACTTATATTCTCCCGTCATATGGTTTGAACATTTCGCCATTCAATACCGAAATTTAATTTCCAAATAGTTTTAATACACTTCGAGTTCATTTTCCATTTGTTTGTCTGTGGTTTTTCGATATTACACAATCGCATTTGTGAAAATTAAATTTTCATTTCAAAGCTGCACCCTCTGCGCTATAACGTGCACGTTAAATAGGTCCGATTGTTTTTAACATTTTCACCAGCGCATTATCATAATATTTGCTTTTTGTGATGGTTCCATCGAGGGTTCGTAATGACAACATTTCAAACGTTAAACAATATTTATTCAACTGAAGTGGGCGTAATTCATGTTTGATATAGGGAAATCAATTGTTTTGTAATAGGCAAACAGGTAACTTGACAATGAATTAAAATTCACAAAAAACGTTAAAGCATTACTGAGTATTTTAAATTTAGCAGTTTTTCATTTTTAGAAGGGTATAAATAGTGCCTTAATAGCAATATTTATATCATTAATATTAATATTGTCTAAATGTTGTAAGTAATCATGATAAATTATAAATTTGTTTTCCATAATACAGGGTGTCTCAATAAGTTGCTCACTATTGGTAACTTTTTTATTTGAAGAGATACGAGGTTGGTTAAATTAGCAAAATTGTGCCATTTTATATTAGAAAATTGGTCATGTAGACAAAATAAAAATTGTGTCAGCGGTTCCCAAAATTTGGGACAAAATATATATTTTTTTAATGGAATTATATATTTTTTATTATCTTATTGGAAAGAGTATTTTTTTCTCTTTCCAATAAGGTAATGTTGTTTATGTACAATTTCTTCAAGTAAACGAGTTATTATAAATTAGAATTATTTTTGTGTACAAGAAATATTAAATTCGATACTTATGTAACAAAATAGAAATGGTCAGAGGTATTGTGGTAGCTGCAACAAATTTTTTGTATAAAAATCTGTTGTGGCCAGCACGACCTTCTGTTAATTTGATGTATTTTGTACAAATCCCATACCAAAAGTTCATTGGAAAAGATTCTATATATCCAGTAAAACTGTAACTCGAACATAATACAATTTTTTACAAATTCCATACAGAAAGTTCCTTGGAAAATATTCTATAAAAAATCCAATATAATTATCACATGAATATATATTATGTATACTCATATATAAATACTCTAAAAATGCGTACACTTAAGTAACATTCGCTTTACAATCAAATAATATTACTACCAAGTTTATATATCTACCTACTTTTGAATTATTGCTCCAAAAGTCAATATACCCCATATTTAGATAAAAACTTCAAAATTTTCAAATATCTAATTATAATGTATCTAGATATTTCTTAATGCGCTGATTCCAAATTTTGAAACCGCAGGTCGATATCTCTTTTCGTTCTCGAGATATTTAGATTTAAAATTTTGTTCAAAACTGCCCATTTTTGGGTATTAACCCAAAAATGGGTCGAAATATGAATTTGGCGACAACATCATTCGATTCTACGGGCAAAATTACATAAGTCCACCAATTTTCAGAATTTTTGAACACCGCATACAATTTCTAAAGCAAAATAACTAAAAATGACCAAAAATCGCAAAAATCTAAGGTGTACCCCTTACGATTTTTTCAGATTTTGGCAATTTTCAAAGATTTTCAATCTTTTATTCATAAAACATGAACCGGTTGGACAAAAATTATAAAAATTGCTATACTTATGTATTTTTGTCCGTAGAATCGAATAGTGTTGTCGCCAAATTCATATCTCGACCCATTTTTGGGTTAATACCCAAAAATGGGCAGTTTTGAGCAAAACTTTAAATCTAAATATCTCGAGAACGAAAAGAGGTATTGACCTGCGGTTTCAAAATTTGGAATCAGCGCGTTGAGAAGTATCCAGATACATAAAAATTCTAAATGTGAGGTATATTGACTTTTGGGGCAATTATTCGAAAATGGGTAGAGATATAAACTTGGTAGTAATATTATTTGATTGTAAAGAGAATGTAAAAAATGGCGAGCTTCAACTTCTTTCTTTTATAATTATTGTTTGGGTGATACTGCTGATATTGTTAAAAATCTGATTTTGACCGCCATTTTTCTAATATGGCGGAGCGAGTGGCAGCGCCACAAGGTGGCATATTTAGTATTTCATGCTGGATATGAAACTGTACTGTCTTGTGCTGGCCACAACAGATTTTTTAACTATCTCTTCGTTATTGAAATTTGTTATAAACCTTGTGACATTTAGAAAATGAAATTCCCTAATCCCCATTTAATATTTCCCGAGAGGAGTACATGCTGCGAAAACTCACAAAAGAAAATCAAAAATAATAAATTCTCTAGATTTATGAATTCTCACGCTTTAAACTCACACAATAAATCACTAGATTTCCACTTATAATTCCTCAAATACCATTCCGCGATACATGCTTGCTTGCGACATTTTGTCTGCGAAGAAATTACAAAAATGACATGCATGTTATATCAAAACAGTGGTGTGTGTGTGTGTGTGTTTTTACAACGCATAAAACACCTGACAATGATAGATGGCTCTGCGTGCACCGTCAGCAGGATCAAAAGGAGCTGTACGAAGGACTCTGTGGACGATCACGTTACAAGAGACTTCAGTCGAACTGATCGATTGTTTCGTGACGATTGAGAAGTTATCCGAGAATACAAAGTTCGGCAAGGGTTTTGTTTTAAAATAAATGGAAGAATTGTTAGTTTGATTTATTTCAAAGCAATTTTACAAGTTTTGAATTTAGCGGTGTGATGGTGACGGAAATGTACCAGGGCTGCGGCTCCAAAATTAATAACCTTACTCTCAGAGTTTATTCTTAACCTGTACCAAAACAGCCACAGCCGTATTCATAGTAACTGAGATAGACCTGGTTTAACTTCGATTTACTTAGACTAGGTTTAAACCAGATCTAAAAATGGTTATTCATAGTCAAACTTAGACCTGATTTAAAACTGGTCTAAGTAAATCGAAGTTAAACCATTCTATCTAGTCGGCTATGCCCATACATTACTTTGCACATGCGTAGTGAATACAATTTTGACATTTGTGATCACAGCTGTTGTTGACTGGGCTGATTTCTTTCAACTAAAACTTTTTATTTACTGTTAACAACGACATTAATACAAGTAATTTTTACTTTGATTGCGGTAATACACGTTGATGGTTTTAGTACATCAGGATTTGCAAGGGAATATGGAAATAAAAATGAAATGCTTCTGGATATGATGTAAATTTAGACGAACATAATTTGCAGTTCCCCAAAAAACGCTCAAACTACTTCCAAAAATAAAATATTAGTATCAGAACCAATAGATCCAATTTAATATTTAAACTGGAATATGAAATGATGAAAAATAAATTACATTAAATGAAGAATATGAATTTGAATTTTACTGGATTGCAGTCAAATATTAATTTATTTTAATCGAATTGTTTCGTACTACACATGCAAAATTGTTCAAAAATTGAATACATTTAGCGTAATACATAACAATAACACGTCGCTTTCATAATATAATACATAATGTTACAACATTTTATATATTAAAATTCCTTCAATATAGTTCACTCTTTCGTCCACTGGTATATTATGCAGTATTATTATTGACTTAATACCGCGTTAAACTAGGGTACGCGCAGATCTAAATGTTAGTCTAGAGTTAGACCTGTACTAGCCCTAAACTGGCTCTATAAATAGCTTTTTTCGCCGGTCTAAGTTAGACTTGAGATAGACTAGGTTTAGACTCGAACAGAAGCACTATGAATACGGCTGCCAGAGTTTACTTTAAAGTAATACTCTACTTACCCTACTGCCCAGGAGGGTACAGAAATTACTCCACAATATTTTCAAACATGGATTCATGGATGCTCATGATTCTCAACATATGAAAGTAATTTGTCTTCTTGAGGAAGAAAACATGCTATTGTTTGAAAATAAATAAATATATCATCACGACATATTACCCATTTCTGAGTGTGCCACAATCTGCTTTATCGCAGATATCGGTAATGATGATGACATATTTGTACCGTGCGGGCGCTTACCAGGCGTCACCTCACGGGCACTCATTGCTGGCGTGGAGAGTACACCACAGGGGTCACTTTTGTGCCATTTAAAATTCGAAATATTTGGCGTCGGTCGGGATCGAATCCGGTTCCCCAGGTTCGCGACCAGACACTCAGGCACGCGGTGATTTTTTTTCGCTTTTATAAACAAATTTGTCTGTCATAAAATTTAATTTATTTTTACAATATTATAATAAAGAAGAACGAACTAAAAAATCTGATGAGGCGAACACAAAACCTCCCGCTATTTAATTTTTATTAATTTAAATACATACCTACGTATTTAGTAATGCTTCAAACTATATTATGTTCCATTGCATATAACCATTGCTTTATTTACGATTTTCTTTATTATTTAATATGTCACTATTATTAATTTGAAGTGATTAATTTTTTAAAAATGACGTTTACCTGTCAGTTACATTCATTTGAAAAATAAACTGTGTAACAAAGGAATTTTGTTAGCTTAGTCTTCGGGATTAAAAAAAGAAAAAAGATTTTTAAATTTACCTGTAAAATATATAGAAAAAGTATTAATGTATACCTGTAGAAAATTCAATAATCTTTATTTTTTATAATGACATAAAATGCGAAAAAATGGCATTTAATGGTATTTCTTGAAGAAAAACCATTATGAGCTTCAAGTAAAGTGCCATTTCCGTTTATCCGATTTACACCAAAATCTAATGGCTTATTTTCGTATTAGAATAGGGTAGAAATCGAAATACAAGGTTTCAGAATTTTCTGAATGATAGTATTTGAGTTAGAGCGAAGACAAAATTCATACACACACATACACACACACATACACACACATACACACACATACACACACATACATACACACACACATACATACACACATACAGACATTATCGTGAAAATGTTAATATTGGATTCTAGGGACCTTAAAACGTGGTCATTTACTAAAATCTCGATATGTGGTTTTTAGCACGATCCCTATACCTTCCTTACCAAGGGTAGCGGGAGGTAATAATTCCGATGATTAAGTTTGAGATAATCATAATTTTGATTATTCGTTACGGTAACTTCAGTGCCCTAGGTTAGCAAAATTGATGTCAGACTAACAGATTATATTTAAACATAACCTTTAAAATAAATATTCCTCTCATTTTCGCAACTTTTCGATTTTCAATATACTTACTTTAAACCATAGTATGGCCCAACTGATTTTATTCCGACAATTTATATTTTTGCCAGCATTATTGCAAAATGTGAGATCACATAACATAAAAACTGAACTGGCGTATTTTTATTATTATCTCATTTTATATTAAGTTTATTTCATGATAAAAATTTTTCAAGCATTTCCTAAGAAAAAATTTAATATTTTAATGTCCATTAGTTAGGATTACAGAAAAATCCTTTTGAAGCTATTTTTGCTTAAATCTGATTATAAAACTCTTAAAACATTTACTTTCATAGCAGTAATCCTTTAAAACCATAATGTCTAAAACTATTTTTCTAAAAAGAAAAACTCAGTAAGCACAAACTCTACAATCGAGTAAAATATAATTATTCGCTGAATCTTAGTGCTCCTACAATCCTATTCATTTCATCGGACCGCCTTATCTTCGTTTTCGCTAAATCACAAATTAATACTTCAAAGTCTAACAAAACATCTGTCGCTTAACACAGCCTAGGGAGAAGAATCGAGTTCATAAATTATTACATTCACTTTGTACCACTCAGAGAAACCTTTGTCGAAATTATAAATTATTATTAATACTCAGAAGGAATTAATTTTATTTGAGATGATAAATCTTCTAAAATGATTTGGGTAAAGGAGAATACATAACAATGATAAAGTTGAATGGAGAGTAAATGTCAGAATGTTGATACGACATAATTTTCGCATTCTGTAATATATAAATAATCATGTCTTTTAATTAATTTGTCGCAAAATTGAAGAATTTACTAATCTCAACTAAAAATTTACTGCAAAAAAATTCAGAATCTATTTTTTTATAAACCAACAAACTTTTTAATATTATCAAATATTATTAAAATATCTCTCAGAACTCATATTAATAATTGGAATAATAATACCTTTTTTGGTTTTAGTTCTGTATTTATTTAAAACCCAACGTTTGCTACCGATAAAGCGTCTCTGAGTTATACAGATCACTTCTCTGCCAGTTTTTGGGACGGTTTTTCCTCTGGCAAAAGGAGAGTTTTTTCTGAGAAGATGCATGTTCGTCGTCCAAGTTATTGCCGGGCATGCATATACATGCATGTACAATTTTTTCAAGTAAACGAGTTATTTGCGGTTAAAAATTTAAATTTTGTAAACTATTTTATTAGTTTTTTAGTCAAGTAAGCCATGGAAACAATTGATTCTTTGTTTGTTTGACGTTTAATAATTTCTCCCGTAAAGTTCTCTGTGGTTAATAATGTTTAATAACTTTACAAATGAAGAAAAGTTAGATATAATCTTGCTATATGGAAATTTATATCTAAACACCAGTTACGTAGAACGGTCGGCTCTCTTTCCAAAAGAGTTTAAATGTGTGAAAGAAATAATGGCTTTCAATTTGAATATTTTCTTTGTTTTGTTATTACTGTATAATAAATTAATAAAATAATAATTTTATAAAAGACAATTGTTTCCATAGTTTACTTGACCTAAACTAATAAAAGATAATTTTTATCTTTAAACGTAAATAACTCGTCTATTTGAAAAAGTCGTACAAAAACAACATTACCTTATTGGAAAGAGAAAAAAATAATCTTTCTAATAAGATAATAAAAAATATATAGTTCCATTTAAAAAAAATATATTCTGTCCCAAATTTTGGGAACAGCTGACACAATTTTTATTTTGTCTACATGACCAATTTTCTAATACAAAATGGCACAATTTTTCTCATTTAACCAACCTCGTATCTCTTCAAATAAAAAAGTTACCAATAGTGAGCAAGCTTATTGAGACACCCTGTATTGTCTAGAAAATTGTATACATAAAAAAGGTAACATTTACGAACTTTTCTTGTTACCTTGGTTAATTGTTGTTTTTGTTATTTCACATATTTATGTCAATTATTTTCTCCTGAAGAAGGCACCAGTTTATGGTGCCGAAACGTTGGGTTTTAATAATAAATAAATACAGAACTTAAACTAAAAAAGGTAGTATTATTCCAATTATCAAATATTTAATAAAGCGACATATCTGTTTTTATTATGTAAGCACAAAATTATATTTAAAATGATTTTTAAAAAATTCTGATGTGACCAGCACATTACCTTCCTTCAATTCTATGTATTTTGTACAAATCTCATACCAAAAGTTTCTTGGAAAAGATTATATACATCCAGTAACACTGTAACAAGAATATATACTATTTTCTAAAAATTCTATACCGAAAGTTTCTTGGAAAAGACTCTATGAATCCAATAAAATTCTAATGCGGACATACACTATGTAAATTGCTCTTGACAGTGAATTATTTGAATATATCAGCTGTTTCCATGATCATAGCAAAGCTGACTGATTCATGAAAGTTAATCTCTTTATAATTTTTTAACTCTATGTCTATTGAATAGGAAGGAAAATGCATAGTCAAACCGTATAAACAATAAGATATTTTTCAATATTGATTATCACATAAAACGTCAAAAAATGATATTTAACTGCATTTTTTTCCAAACTTTTAAAAACTTCAAATAAGAGAACTTTCGGTTGACCAATTATAACCAAAATATAATCAGCTCTTCATATGGATGTAAAGAAAAAGGATACAAAAGAATTATAATTTTTAGAATTGGAGTTATCGTCGGAGAAATTTTTGTCACACACACACGCACACATATACACACACACATACACACACACACACACCCTCAAACATACTTAAGAGCGTTTTTTTCCAAACTGTTAAGCTCTTCATCTGAATGTAAAGAAGAGGCATTTTTAAAATTGTAGAATTGGAGTTATCGCCAGAGAAACACACACACACACACACACATACATACACACACACAAACAGACATCATCGAAAACTAGTAAAATCGTATTCTAGGAACCTAAACATGCTTATCCATTAAAAACTCCACCAAATTTTTTGACCAAAGACAAAACTTTCCTTAACTAAAAATAACGGAAGGTAATAATGTAATTTAATAATATTCTAAAATATAGTTATTAAATAAGCAAAATAACAGAATTGTTTTTTGAAAAACAATAAAATAATGTTATAGAAATAATTGAAATACATTGACCAGACATACTTCCAATAAAGTTACAAGTCTATTTTTCCTGCATTTAATGAATATAAAACTACGTTTGTACGTTATTGTTTTCCCGTTTGTGTTTATCGTTCGTTTTCTATTTTTGTTCCCAATAAAAAGATATTGCACAATTTTGTATCGGGTATAAATATAAATAGCAATAGATTGTACCTACGGTGCTACGGTGCAAGATCAGTACCTAGCACAACGTCTTCGCGATGTACTTTATGGTCATCGATAACGTTAGTAGGTATATTGAACCGCCATATTATTTTACGGTTATTGCACTATCACGTAAATAACACGAACATGGAATAAGGTATGTGAATATTCCTAACCTATACTACATATTTTATATTTCATTTGAATAATTTCAATATATTGCTAATAGAAAACGCCTAGTTAGTTATGTTATAAGTTAGCTTGTGCTCCAACGTAAATGTTAATGAATAATTCAATTACAGGAATATTGAATCGAAAACCAAGGGTGCAAATAGAATTAAACATATAATAGTTATTTATGTATCAAGGTAATGAAGTTCTAATTTTTATCATGAAAATAAACCATATAACTGATAAAATGAACTGTTTATAAAAAAAATCTGTTGTGGTCAACACAAGATCTCTCGCCATTTCCATATTAGACTATATAAGTATTGTACTGCACTTCGCTTTCGAACCGTCGTTTTATAACAAAATATTACAGAACATTACCCAAATATTGTTTTTTATTGTATATAACATGTCTTCTGCACACATATAATTCTAATTATATATATTTTTCATTGTATGAGGAAATTTCTAAATGTCAGAGATTGTTCCAATTCATTAACCAGATTGGCGGTATAATAAAAATTGGAATTTGTCAACTGGTTTCCTTAGTGCCTTAAACTCTGCGATTAGTGTACTCTATAAATTATAGTGTCTTTATCTCTAAATCTATGCAAGATATAATAAAAATTTTAAGTGTACTAGATGGAGAATTTTATGTTCTTCAATATTTAATAAAAAAAATTATATTTAGAAGAATTTTTCTAAGAAACTACTACTTTCGGTTGTTCAATTATTACGAAAACCTTTTCAGCTCTTCCCGGGAATGTCAGATTAAGGAAACTGCAGTTAAATAGTTTTTAAGTCTTATAGTTTTTGAGGAATCGTGTCTACAACATCCAGACATACACACACACACACACACACACATACACACATCCACACACACACAGACATCATTTTAAAAATATTATAATCGGATTCTAGAGACCTTAAATCGTGCTTATTCAATAAAATCTGGATATGCGAATTTTAGCATGAATCCAATACCTCTCTTAGCGAGAGGTAATAAGGAAAAATAAGAGACTATTTTCAACATATGTTCCGATTAAAAAAATATTATGTTTGTGTTATATATCAAGAATTATTAAGATTTGAAAAAAAAATAATTGCAGCATCTTATTCCACATAGAAAACATTTTTTCTTTAGTACGATATGAGGTATTTTCAAAATAAGCGAAAAACAAGTTTTTGCAAATAAAAAAACGAAAGATAATCGAAAATTCATGTGGTGCCAAAAGCGTGAATTACACAATAAAGTTTTTCTTCTCAATTGACTTGAAAAGTGTCTTTATAAGTGACTTTACAAGTATATTTACAAGATTAAGTTTTCCGTGAATTAAAATATTACGGGCTTGTGAGCTAAACTTTCTTCTCATGAATAAACATTACCTTAGCTCACTTGGTGTGTAAATATCTATTATACCTACTATTATAATTATAAAAATATTTTAAAATGTAAAATAGAAATGAAATACTAAAAATACTAGTAACTATACATAAATAAAACGTAACAAATTCTATTTTGATTTAAATATCAACCAAAACATTAGACCTTCTTAATTTTAAAACACCTGTTACTGCTGACTAATCACCGACAATATAACGCAACTTGCGGTATGAAAAATTGAAAGTGGCATACATTAATAATAATTAGTTGAATTCACACGCAATGCTTTAATCCACAAACATTCAGTAGCTCAGCAGCCATTTACAAATCACGCAACTCAGCACAACATGCCATTTAGCACGAGATAAAACGTAAAGTGCGAAAAAAACAAATGCATAATTCACTAGTAACTTTCAAACACAATTGCTCTGCTCGTAATAATACGTGTAAGTGTAGTTCACACTGTAATACAATAGGCCCAACGTATATAGAACTAGGTAGGGTAATTTATGGTTGGATCTATTGTCTTCAAATGACAACTAACTTTAAGATTCACGTAGACAGGTTTTCGTAAGGTTATGTTCCCACTGGTGGATAAAGAACGCCAAAAAAGAAATTAAAAATGATCAATAATGAATTAGAAAACTCCATGTTCATAAGATGTTAAACAAGTATGACCACCTAAAAAGATTTTCAATTAATATTAAAATTATTTAATAACAAAGGCATTTTGAAATACAAGATTTTAATTGAACAACGATTCCTTAATATAACAACAAAATATTTCACGTAGATTGTAAGAAGTAACCAATACTAATACTACTCAACATGTGAACTGGTACACTTATACGAGGGTCACTCCAAAATTATTGAGATGCTGGGACATAGTTGGCTTTGGAAAATTTTTAGTGCACAAATGTCAAACTACAATTTATTTAAAATATCTGTCCAATAATAACATCTGGTTGAAGTGATTTATTGTGGTGGAATTCGAAGTGGAAATAAACTGCAACATGAAGTTAGGAAGAGAGCATTATCGCGCTATGATTTACTACGACTTTAAAATTGGATTACGTAAAGAACAGTGCGAGGAACGTCTACGATTGGCATTTAGAGATGAAGCTCTATCTCGAGCAACTATATTTCGCTGATTTTCAGAATTCAAAAGAGGCCGTAATTTCTTGCGTGATGAGAAACACTCAAGGAGACCTTGTACAGCGGTAGTGCCAGAAAATGTAGCTGCCATCAGACAAATGATAAAGTATGACAATCGTGTCATCTATCAAACGATGGAAGATGCCCTTGGCATTGGATCCACACAACTTAACGGAAGAACAAAAAGCCAAGCGTGTTACAATTAGTCGCGCCACTTTAAAATTATTAAATAATCGCGGTCATCGTATTCTTTTTAAAATTGTAACTGGCGATGAAACGTACATACCCTTTTATGATGTTCCAACGCGTCAAGAAAGTAGGGTATGGGTGTTTGAAGATGACCCAACACCAGTTACCGTGAAAAAACAACGTGCACTTAAAAAAGTTATGTACGCTGTATTTTCAGAAGTACAGGTCTTGTGAAAGCAATTAGGTTAGAGGGACAGAAGACTGTTACTGCCAATTGGTACACACAAAAATATCTACCTGAAGTTCTTCACAGTGTGAAAATTAAGGGTTTAATGCTTCACCATGATAATGCGTCCTCCCATACCGCTGCGACAACTGTTAATTTTTTGAAAGATAATGGTATTAAAGTCATTGAGCTTCCCCCGTATTCTCTTGATCTTGCAATGTGTGACTTCTGGCTATTTTTTAATTTGAAAAAAACATTTACGTGGTCGTCATTTTACGTCAGAAGAGGAATTAACAACACCATAATGGAGTACTTTAATACGATTCCAGAAAATGAATGGCTCAAAGCTTTCCATCTCTGGAAAATTCGATTACAAAAGTGTATTGAAGCAGGGGGGGACTACTTTGAACACCATTAAAACTACATGCTTCACCTTCAAATAATATTTCTGTATCTCAATAATTTTGGCGTGAGCCTCGTATGACATGCAGTAAAAGTAAACAACCCTTCTTAGGCGTTTGGCATGACTTCCTACATGATCAGGGCTGTACTTCGGAATGCAAACAAATGCCTATCGAATAACATTTAAGATTCAATTGTTGTTTATCTGTCATAAATGCAGTTAATGAGCTCGCGGACGCTTATACTTTATCAAGTTTTAAGAGAATTTTTGCGAATTTCTCGAGTAATTTTTAATTCAGAGTGGTTGACTGCATTTTAAAGATGCCATTAAGGCGTTTAAGTATTGACGAGATGAGCTAAGTTAAAATGGAGATTTTTCCATTAAAACATTTGAAATTCATTATTTAAGTTTTATTATTTTAATTCTTCGCCTTAAAAATGTTTCCAGAACCATATACTATCAATTAAACAAGAAGGTGTTGCTCAAAAAGTAGTAAGTTGTTATTTATATATGTTTTTTCGCGATCGCCCAGAAAATGAGCTCTTTCTGATCAATATTTAGACCGAAAAGTACTTCTTTGCTGAGCTAGCTCGGAAAGTTGTTTATAAGGGATCGGAAAGTACTTTACCGATCCCGGGATCGGTAAAACTAAATGTTTCCATGGAGATCAGTTGTTTATATCTTATTTGCTCGCAGTAAAAAATAAAATAATACTTTTTTTATTCTTTTTCAGGATCACAAAAAAAAATATTGTACCCAACACGACCTAAAAGTGTCTATACTGGGCTCACAAGCTTCCAAAGCTCGCCTACGGCTCGCTCTGGAATATGCTTGCTCACCCAGTAAAGTATCACTTTCAGGTCTTGTTACGTAAATTACTATTTTGTAAGTGTACCAGTTCAAATGTTGAGCAGTGTATAGAGACCATAAAAGTGTATGCCTTCATTTTCCAAATAAAGAACAAGTGTACTATAATAGTCGAAATGCTGCGAAGCCACCCAGTGCAAAAACAAGGTCGTTATTTCCTGATAATTCGAAAACAAAAGGAAGAAAAACCAACATACTGCACGAAGAAACAAATGACAATCATAATACAAAAGAATCAAAGTTAGTCGCGACATAATAATAGAAGCAGACCAACAAACAAGCAATTGTTTAGTTGTACACCGACTTCCGCGCGCTGTCGGTAAATATCTATTAAAGTGAACAGACGAACAAAGCTAACAGATAAACATCAACGTGTTACACATAGACATAGACAATTGAGTGCAGCAGACGCCAATGGGGAAGAGAAAGAAGTGCACAGGCGTCGTGCTCAAATTGACCAATTTGAATACAGAAACAAAAGCAACAAAAGTAATTGGTCTCACGAATCCGGTATTGTGCGCAGCTTTTTTGTTTTGTTTGTTTGTTAATTTAGTATTTAGAACATCAGCCATTGTTTTGCGGATAACCTGCGGAATGAGAATTTCCCCGTTTTTAGAAGTGATGAAGGAGTTAATTTGTAATATTCCCATCTCAAAGCCTAATTTACTTAAAAGTAAAACATTGTTATGCAGTGGGAAATATAATGCTCAGAAGCTTTAAAAGTAATAATAAAATACAGATGGAAACTATTTTGTACTTTTTGCAAGTAAATGTTCATCAAACAACAACAAAGGAGTCATTCCTTTACATAACTTTTTATGAAAATAACTATTTCATGGCCCATCCTGTCAAATATTGAATATTTTCTTAATTAAACTTCAGTTAAATACTGGTATTTACTCGTATAAAATATTATTTTGACGTCCCACAATATTATACAGGGTGGAACAAATTCGAGTTCCGTAAAGGAAAAACTTTTTTATTAAGCACGCTACAGAAAATTGATGTAGGTCTTTATCGGCAATTTTTTTGAGACAACTTGAATAGCACCACAACAATTTTGGATCTTCTTTTGTTTTTGAGCTACAGGTTAAAACTTGTCTTTCGTTTATTTTGAAAATACAACGTGGCTCGCTTTATAAGAGATACAAAAAAAAGTTTAGATAATTACTATACAGTTCTTTTTACGTAGAATAACGTGATATAATTAGATATTTTCAAAACTTAACAATTTACGAGATATATTATACAAGCATTATATTTTTTAAAAATTTGAACATAGATTGAAAATAGCCTCATATTTTTACTAATTTTATAAGCTCTTCAATGATGTACAACAAATCTACATTCTTTCGTTTTAAATAGGAATAAAATTTGAGTTATTAATTTTTGAGGTGAAAAAAAAAAATGAATTGTTAAGAAATAAATGAAAACAATAATGATAGATCATCATTTATTTATTTTGATTATATATCTATTAATTATATTCTAAAAATTCTGAAGTTGGCTTTGACAGGATTCCAAAAATGAGGACAATATCCTCTCTAAAGTATATAGATTAGGAAAATGACATTAAAATAAGCAAACTATGATCTCTAATGGATTTTATCATTTGTTTTTTAATAAATTTCCTTTTTTTCACCCCAAAGATTTAATATTTCAAGTTTTACTCATGTTTAAAACAAAAGAATGTATACTTATTATACATTATTAAAGCTTATAAAATAAGTAAAAAGATAAGACTATTTTCAACATATTCTCATTTAAAACATACGATGTTTGTATTATAGCTCGAAAATTAATTAGGCCACGTTATTTTATGTAAAAAACTATAAAAATTATCTAAACATTTTTCATGAGGTATTTTCAAAATAAGCGAAAAACAAGTTTTGGCCTGTAGCTCAAAAATAAAAGACGATCGACAATTCTTATAGTGCCTATGACTCCTGTCCCTATATAACCCGTGTTCTCTCTCTTATTTCTCAGAGCTGTTTTGACCTCTGGCATGGTTTACACGCTGAGTAATCTTAACTTCTCTGTTTTTACTTTGTAGTTTCTACTGATGATGAGAACGTAGTTCTCGAAATACGTATATAGTTTTTAAAATTATTGTTAAGGTTAAGGGGTTTTTTCTTTAGTTATTCTATGGTGCCTATTAAAATTGTCTCAAAAAGTTGGCCAGTAAAGACCTACATCTATTTTCTATAGCGTGTACAATAAGAAAATTTTTCCCATACGGAACTCGAATTTGTTCTACCCTGTACATTTAAAATCATTGAACCATTATTATAAAAGTATCAATCAATAAAGAAAAAATTAAAAAAAGAAAGAATGTGTTAGCTGCATTTAGTTCATTTCTATTTTATCTCCAATTTTTCCTCTGTGACATTTTCTTGTTTTAATCCGTATCCTCCGGCCATGTCAGATAATGCACTGCAGGCTGCAGTGTGTATGACAGTAACATCTCTTTCAGCATTTCAATTCCTTTGCGTTGCTCGGCAAATTCAGGACACCGGATGCTATATTCGTATACACCATATTACATCGTGTTCGTACACACAGCGTGGTAGATGTAATATTGAAGGTTAGGTTATACACACGGCTTGTAAGAGTAAGATATTCAGGAGTGGGATCATGTAAATATGAAAACGATATTGCGACTGTCGACAAGTGAAAATGTGATCACGTAAATAGTGAAAACTGAAAACGATGTCGTTTTGGACCGAAAAAAAAGTGAATTCTAGTCGACACACTCAAAGCGTGTGAAAACGATAGTCGTATCTTATGTCCCTTTTTATTTCATACATTTGGGTATAGGTATATCTTTTTCTAATTTACTTATATTTAAGTAAAAGAATGTAGTGAGCAGTGAATTAAATTTGACGTTTTGGAAATGTCATTAAATTAATATATCAAATTTGAAAGGTATTTTTTTTTTAGCAAAGCGAAAATGAAATAATTATAATGAAATACGATAATTATAAAACGAATATTGATTACAAGAATGAATCTACGAAATTCATGAATGTTTTAATACTAGCATGTTGCAAAGAACCAAATGCGTATGATTTACTATAATTATATTTTTACTCTTTTGAAAATTATGATAGAAAATTGAAATCTTGTTGATTAGATATGTTCTCAATTAGTAGAAAGAACTACCTAAAAGAAATATTTTTTGATATTGTTGATATTCTAGTAACTGTAAAAGTGTTGATTACAACAAAGCATATTTTGATTCCAGCCCAAGAATATTGATTACAAGAATAAATCCAAGAAAGGAAATTTTAATAACTATTGTATTCTGTGAAGCAACAGAGATAACGATTCTAGCTTGTGTTTTGTGATTAATATTTTGTAGTTTTTACACAAAATTAAAATTTATGAATTGATCATTTTCCGCAACCTGTCCGAAGGTTATGCGCCGTTATTTAAATGTAGCCCAACTTTACTTACTTGAAATATAAAACGTAATAAAAACTAGATTACTTTAAAATTACTATCTTGTCTACTTGCAGTCTTAAATGGTCTCTTAAAGTTTTAATTATATATTTAGAAATATTTTTGTTTACTTCATAATTTTTTCTTCTGGAATATAAAAAGGAACAAAATTAGATGACACATAGCATCTGTAACTAATTGATAATTTAACTTGTATCCATATTCAATTCCTATAGCATTGCTATTATGATCGAAACGTCAGAATAATACGTTTTGATATTAAATTAAAATTTTTAATTACAATCATATAAATTATCCGTCAAAAGTACTATTTAATACAAAAATATTAGTCTTTAAACGATATCGTTTTCGCAAAACGTAGTCACTTTACGGAAATAACCGAAGTTGAAAACGTAGTGAGTGACTAATTTTACGTGATCACTAAGGAAACGAATATCGTTTTCACTTCTCGAAAATCGCAATATCGTTTTCACTTTTACGTGATCCCACTCCTGATTTGAATATGATGGAAAGTAGAAAGAAGATTTAGGTAACACGGTTTAAATTATTTTATAATGGCATATAAACTATACTCGATCCTTGTACGAGAGTTTCTCTAGAATTAATGAACCAAACATATAATTCATATTTTTTAGAATTTTATTTTAAATATGTGCAAAGAGTAGTTCCTTTATACTTATGGATTATATATTTACTGTGTGTATGATTGTGTCTCGTATCTGGGTCAGATACTTGAGGGTTGCGGCTGAAAACTCTTAACTAAAAAGGAATCTCTTCTAAACTCACTTAAAGTGATTGCAGGCGGCGTCTACAACAGCGAAATAAAACAAAAAGGCGGGAATAATGGTGAGCATACCGCGCGACTAACAATGCTTTTACGCGGGCCTTGTTCACACAATCGGGAATATTCGGCAGTGCTCGCTCAAACGAAACAAAACATGCTTTGAGGTTATGTACACCTTTGAAAATACCCAACTTGTGGATGAATTGAGCCGGCTCACTCGATTGGAAATAAAGGAAGCGGAGGAATTTGTTAAATTTGAAAGTATAATGTTTTCTCAATGTAAATAAATGGATTCTTTTCAAAATACACACTCTACGGTATTCGTAAATCGTTTATTTTTGTCTGTGATGTCTTGAATTTTATATTAGAACAACAAACAATACAAAATATATAAATAAATATATCTTAAAGTTATTCACCTCTTTGACATTTACACGTTTGCATATTTTTATGTACGAATATGGTTTGTTTTAACCAAGAATAGCAAATAACTAATAATACCGTATAGTGTAAATGGAAAAATATATGCAATTATGTACTGATATCTATTCTTCATATGCATTACTGTGCATGATGCCATTCTTGTTATATTAAAT
Source organism: Ophonus ardosiacus (assembly GCA_943142095.1). Lineage (NCBI taxonomy): Eukaryota > Metazoa > Arthropoda > Insecta > Coleoptera > Carabidae > Ophonus > Ophonus ardosiacus. The sequence goes on along the minus strand of OW964828.1, from coordinate 51,959,104 downwards.
AGAGGTTTTACCTCTCCCTAAGAGAGGTATTGGACTCATCCTACAAATTACATATCCAGATTTTAGTGAATAAGCAAGTTCTAAGGTCCCTAGAATCCGAGTATTTAACGATGATGCCTGGGTATGCGTGTGTGTATGTGTGTGTGTGTGTGTGCGAGCGAGCGTGGATGTGTGTGTGTATGTGAACGTGAATGTGTGTGTATGTGTGGGTGCTCGCGTGTGTGCATATGTGTGTGAGTGTGAGTATGCATTTGGACGTTGGAATGTCTAAGACCTATTTAACTGCCAATTCCTCAATATAAGATTAATGGGAAGAGCTGAAAAGGTTTTGATAACACATAATTGGATATCTGGAAGTAGCAGTTTCTTAAAAAAAAAATAGTTTTTACAAATATTGAAGAACATAAAATTCTCCATGTAATAATAACAAAAAAAAATTATGTCCTTTATAGATTTAGAGATGAAGAAAATATAATATGTAGAATAATCTATTGCAATAAATCTTACAGTGCAGACTACACCAAGGAAACCAGTTGTCAAATTCAAATGTTTGTAATTGACAGATAAATGTCAGTATTAAAAATCAACAGTTTACTGACATTACTGAAAACTTTTTCTGAGAAGTAGGTACATTAAATATTTCTTATTGAATTATTAATTAAATATTTAAAATTATAGGTAGGTAGGTATGTATATTAAGTATTGAAAATTTTAGAAGATTAGGATAAGATTCCTTAGAGAATGAAAAAATAGATTTAATTAGAATTATTTGTATTTTAAATTCGATACTTATGTGACAATATGGAAATGGCGAGAGGTATTGTGCTGGCCACAACAGATTTTTGTATTTTTTGACCAATATATTGAAATTTTATTATGGTCACAAATCCTGTTGATTGATGTGCGAACAGAACCATCTCTCAATAGATATCAATCCCAAAAATAAGTCAATAATGAATATTAAAAAAAGTTCTTAAGGTTGTGTATAAAATAATTTATTACTTATATAGTAATAAATTCTAAAATGTATATTTTATATTCATTACAATCTAAAGCTAATATACTTGCCATAAATCAAAAATGGCTCAAATTGGTTGAGTCGTTTGTAAGATTTGTTGGACAAAGTCTTCGGTGGCAATTTTTACATAACCTTAATACGATGAAACAACATCTACTTATTCTAAAATAAAATGGATATACAGAACGATAAGTCCAAGTAAAATAGCAGTACTTTAATAATAAAGTAGGTACTACTGGAAACAACAATTATAACTATATATATACTGTGTGGATGCTTCCTGCCAACATTTTTATTTCAAAAAATTCTCTTCGTTGCTGACCCAAATAATACCCCTTTATCAGGAGTTCCTCTACTGTGCGAGTTTTTTGTTGTTGCCGAGAAAGTTCAAACAAATTATTAAGCGTACAATGCGACGATCGCTTTTACACTGGTTTCACCTACTGTCTGCTACCGTTTGTTTGTTTAAAGCACAACTGACTTGTAAAATGCGATTTGTTGAATACAATGGACTCCAAAACCATTGGAGTGAGATACTGAATAAATAAACAGATTAGTGAACGTTTTATTCAAATGAAAGTGAATTTGTTTGGTGGTGGAATACACAGTACTGCAATTATGGAAATGGCCTCAATCATCATGGTAAATAAATGAAAGAAGGATTATTTATATTTACAATCTGAAAATCAATACTTGACACATTTAAATTTTTAATAAAATCATATGTTTTCAAATATACAGTAATGTACAGATGTATGAACATACCTTATTCTTACTGTCAAATGAGTATGGGCTGGAGATTTCCACATTGTTGATAATCCATTTGTCATGCTGAAATTTTAAGTTATGAAGAAGCGGCGACACCACAGGGCAAGGGACAGAGTGGGGAGAAGGGAAAAAATGACCGTCAGTCCATATTTATTTTATGGCGATTATAATAAATATGATTTACCTTTTTATTTCAAAGAATTGATTTTTGCACGAAGATTGTAACGAATTTCTTTTTTTAGTGTCACTTTAAATATTTAATTAATAATTCAATGAGAAACATTAAATGTAGTTCCCAGAAAAAGCATTCAGTAAAACTATTGATTTTTCATACTGAAATTTATCTGTCAATTACAAAGATTTAAATTTCACAGCTGGTTTCCTTGGTGTAGTCTAGACTGTGCTATTTATTGCAACAGATTATTTTATATATTATATTTTCTTTATCTGCAAATCTATAGAAGATATAATAAAAATTTCAAATGTATTAGATGGAGAATTTTATGTTCTCCAATTTTTGTAAAAACAAAAATTTTCAAAAAGTAATATTTGGAAGAACTTTTTTTAAGAAATTACTATTTTCGGTTGTCCAATTATTATCAAAACCTTTTCAGCTCTTTCCATTAATGTCAGATTGAGGTACCAAGGTTTCAAGTATTATAGTTTTTGAGGACTCGTCCTTTGAACATCCAGGCACACACATCCACATATACACACCACATACACACACACAGTCATTATCGTAAAAATGTTATAATCTGATTCTAGGGACTTTAAAACGTAGGTACTTGTTCCTTAAATTTGAATATGCGATTTTTAGCATGAAGCCAATACCTCTTAGCTAGAGGTAAAAATTATAAATACGGGTAAAGAATTTTTTCCACAGTCGTTAACAAAATTCATTATTATTCAACTTAAAATAGTGAGCAAAGTAGCATGTTGAATCACAATTTCCGAACGCGTGAGAAAAAGACATACTTTACTCACTTGTACTAAAAACAGGTATTTTTTTATTTCGATTAAAGAAACGAAAAAATAATCATGCAACACATCATTTCGCAAAAGTGATTTAGACAATATTAATGCTACAAATAATCAAATAAATGTTAAAATGAATTTAAATTTTACATTCAATGGGGGATTACACCATTTTTTTTATATATAATTTCATCTGAAAATATTAGGAAAACTAAGACTATTGATGAAAATCCGGTGAAAAAATTCCTATTAATAAGCGAGTTATGGTCTTCCGAATTTTGAAAAGATTGACGTGACGTCACATTTGTGTTTTTATATCAAACTGTTTTCATCATGGACCTAAACGTTCTTGAAATATATGCTATTTTAAGTTATATTTACATAAAAATAAATGAATATTATAACACTGTATAAGTATACATACTTTATAATTACAGGTGTATTTAAATTATTAAGTTTAATGCAAGAAATTTATGTTAAAATTAAAATTGTTTGGAAACTGTAGTACATGAATGTTAGCCCCTCCTTTCGAATTTGAATTTCTTAACTTCCATTGGTAGTAATCCCACCTCCTAACACGCTATTTGTCGCCAATCAAAATATTTTCATATTAGTGTCGAAGCGTTATAACAAAAACCCTTTATTTCCGAAATATCTCAATTATACCATTTCATTTTTTTTTATTAATATTCGTTACTCAGCATATACATTCGTATTTTTTTACTATTTTCCTTTAATTCGAGTGAGCCGTAATCCCCCATTCAATAATCATATTTTATTAAATACGTTTTGTAACCGAGAAAATAAAATTTATAATTTTAAAAAAGTTACTTTTATGTTATATTCGCCATGGACATGAAAGAAAATCGCAAACAATTGTAATATTAATTTTAATTTTACCTCTCAGAAAAAATTTCAAATTGTAAAATATAATTTTTCCTGTGAATAAATCTCCGTTTTTAATAATGAGCTAATAAATTTCAGTGCGAAATGGTAAACATTGTAATATTTACTTTTGTTGTACCTGCCGTCATTTTAAATTTTCCCGTATTTAATCATGTTTAAATCCATAGGGGCTTGGCAAACAGCAATTAATCAGCAAATAAAATAAAACTATCGTTCGACTGTTCGAATAGCTTACATGAATAGTTTCTCCGCCCATCTGTCATGTAGCCATTTAAATCCAATAAAATGAATTGTTCCGCCAATCAAGCGAAACTGCATTAACTCATGCTGCAACTACAGTGTAGTTAATAGTTGCAGACATTTATGAGGATTGTTGAATAACTACTGCTAGTTCTGCTACTACTAAATGGCTACAAATTCCTTGGCTATAACTTGTAGTTCCAAGTTGTAGTCTCTCAATACTAGAACAGTTTCAAATGCCTTGTATGAACGGCGCCATGAAAAATTGAAAAAACATAAATATAAATAACTTAGCTGCACGAGAGTATTAAAAACAGGGCATCGAACTCGAACCTGAACCGAACCAGAACCGGAACCAAACCGTAACATTTTAGGGAACCCAAACCGAGAACCGAACCTCAGATATATTTTTAATTGAACCTGAGTCGAAACCGAACCGAGTATTAAAATTCAGGTTCGGGGTTCAACTCTGGTTCAGGTTCAGGGTAATTTTTAGTTCGAAAAGTAAATACAGCCCATAATCGACGTCTTAGGCGTCTACGTTACTGTCTGGGCTGACTTTGCGTGAAAATTGTGTTCGTTTCTTGTTGCGTTTTGCGTAAATTCCGGCAAAAAAAAAATAAATTTTACATTATTTCGAACCTGAACTGCGAACAAAACCGCAAATTTTTATTAATGCTTGAACCAGAACCGCACCCGAACCCATCTTTCAAAAAACAAATTAACCTGAACCTAAACCGAACCCAGTTTTGGACGGGTTCGATGCCCTGATTAAAAATGTAATTTCTAGTTGAAGTGAAGTCATGAATAAGCCTGTAGAAAGATATTTTAGCCTGTAATAGAATTAGTACTACTTTTGACAATCAAATAATATTACTACCAAGTTTAATTTTCAAAAATCTAATTTTTATGGATCTAGATACTTCTCAATGCGCTGATTCCAAATTTTGAACCGCAGGTCGATATCTCGTTTCGTTCTCGAGATATTTAGATTTAAAGTTTTGCTCAAAACTGCCCATTTTTGGGTATTAACCCAAGAATGGGTCGAGATATGAATTTGGCGACATCACCATTCGATTCTACGAATAAAAATACATAAGTATAGCAATTTTCATAATTTTTGTCGAACCGGTTCATTTTTTATGAATAAAAGCTTGAAACCCCCTGAAAGTTGCCAAAATCTGAAAAAATCGTAAGGGGTACACCTTAGATTTTTGCGATTTTTGGCCATTTTTAGTTATTTTGCTTTAGAGATTGTATGCGGTGTTCAAAAATTCTGAAAATTGGTATACTTATCTAATTTTGCCCATAGAATCGAATGGTGTTGTCGGCAAGTTCATATCTCCACCCATTTTTGGGTTATTACCCAAAAATGGGCAGTTTTGAGCAAAGTTTTAAATCTAAATATCTCGAGAACGAAACGAGATATCGACCTGCGGTTTCAAAATTTGGAATCAGCGCATTGAGAAGTATCCAGATACATAAAAATTAGATTTTTGAAAATTTTGAAGTTTTTTATCTAAATGTGGGGTATATTGACTTTTGGGGCAATAATTCAAAAATATATAGACAAAATATATTAAAAGATTTTAACTGTATATTTTCCGGTTTGTACACTGTAAAAAATAATAGCGATTTTGTCGAAAAGTTATAGTAATTTTTTACTATAATATGTATGCAATAACAAATTTTACATAAAGTACGTAAACTTACATTTACATAGCTAATAATTATATAAATTTGCTAATTTACCCTTACAAATATAAAAAAAATGACTAGAACTACTATGTAATATTCATATTACAATAAATATATAAAATTTTACAGTGATATGTTAATATTTCTATATCAATCTTGTCAAGTTTTATAATAACTATGTAAAAACTCAATTCCTTTTATTTTAGTTTCTATTTTTACAGGAGTTATGGACAAATTCTAAATTTATTATATTAAATTTAAATTATTTTTATTTAAATTATGTATATTATTAATATGTAAATTTACTTAAAGTATGTATCAAAATTTTTATGGAATTTATGTTTATGTAATTTTAAAAATGGTAGACAAAATTTCATTTAACTGTAAATTTACTATAATTCACTTAGGCAATTTGGACGCCAATAACAATTATAGTAATTTTACAGAGAATTTTTTTACAGTGTACTGTAAGTTTGGTAATCTGCTCCTGACCTCACAGGTAAGGAAATATCCCGGGGTGAAGGGTTCACCGAGCTTAAGAAGTCGAAGTTAATAAGAAGTGATTGAATGTTTGCATATTGAAATAAATTCGCTGTATATATCCCGATTCTTCAAGTGTCTATAATCGAATCAATCTTACTCATCATCGTAGTTCTTTTTGTGGTATTTCCGGGCAGCGAGACAGTGTCAGCGGCGTGGCGTGTAAGCGGAAGTCGCCTGTCCGTTTCCTGTCGGATTTGTTGGTCCCGCCGATGCCAGTGGTGCTGTGCGCTCAGCTCTCAGGTGGCGGATTCGATGTGAAATTGGCTACGTGGAGCGACGCCCTGCTCGCCTTGTTTACGTGATTATATGCTACAACGGAGAATTTAAATATAGGGCACGAGTACGAAACGAATGTAGGAAAAATAAGAATAAAAAACACAATAATAATTCTATATAATTACTAATAAAGTGCTCTATTTAGTTAGAATAACACTACCTTTTTAGTTCATGTTCTGTATTTTTATTTAATACCAACGTTTCGGCACCATAAACTGGTGCTTTCTTTAGGGAAAAATGACATATAAAATGTGACAAAAGCAAAAAATAAGTAACCAAGGTAACATGAAAAGTACGTAAATGTTACCTATTTTTTTATGTATACAATTCACTAGACAATATATACATGCCCGGCAATAACTAGGACTGCGAACATACATTTCAGGAAAACTTTCCTTTTGTCAGGGGAAAAACCGTCCGCAAAATCTGGCAGAGAAGTGATCTGTATAACTCAGAGACGCTTTAGTAGCTCAAGCGGGGTGCATTTGATTTCATCTTCTATGATTACACTAAATTCACTTAAATTTTTTACAAATTTATTCAATTTTTCAATTTTCAATTCTCTTAAATTTGTTCGTAAATATGAAATGACGCTAACATTTAAATAATAATTGAAAGTGATCAATTCAGTGTTACCAACTACAACATTTCACTTATAAATTTCCCTAACTCGGTTTAATATTAGCATTTTTAAATATTATTTTTTGAAAATTTTTGATATTACGCCTTTTGAAGAACAAAATTCTACTTCTACATTTAAATTTTTTATTATATTTTCTATAAACTTAGAGATAAAGACGCTATAATATATAGAATATCGGGATATAATAAGTCGAGTAGGCGAAACTACACTAAGGAAACCAGTTGACAAATTCAATTGTTTATAACATAATTTGTAAATGACATATATCATTGTCAAAAATCAAAAGTTTAGTTACATTCTGAAAGCTTTTTCTGGGAAGTACATTTAATCTTCCTTGTGGTTTTATTAATTAAATTTTTAAAATTATAGGTAACCTGCATATATCCATCAGAAATACCGCCAATCTTGTTAATGAATTGGAAGAATCTCTGACATAGGCACTTCCTCATACAATGGAAAATAGATATAATTAGAATTGTATGTGTGCAGAAGACATGTTAAATACAATAAAATACAATATTTGGGTAAAGTTCTGTATTTTTTTTGTTACAAAACCACGGTTCGATAGCGAAGTGCAATACATTACTTATATAACATGAAACGGAAATAGCGAAGGGTCTTGTGCTGGCCACAACAGATTTTTTTTAAATATTTTCGTATGTAGAAGGCGCAAAATATAAAAATGAATAAAAAGAACTCATTTTATAGGACTCTTTTTCGCACTTACCAATTAGAAATTTTGTCGCTTTCAAAAAAACATGTTTTATAAAACTTATTTTTTAATGTACTATTTTCATGTTTTTATTTACAAAATCATTTAAACATATTAATATTATAAGATATAATGTTCAATAGTCAATTCACCATATACAATTTACGATTGTAGTGAAAATTTTAAGCGTTAAACCGCTCAGTGTTCATAAAAAAATTAAGTTGTATAAATCCTTTTTATGATCATCTACCAAAATTTATGATGCGAATAGAGTTGATAAAGTATCACTAAAACAACAAACATAATTAATGGTCCATGAAAAATTACAATGTGTCATCAAAGGTTCCTAATGTCAGCAAAATTGCTTAAATGTAAAAAAGTTTCATATTACTTCACATTAATTTAATGTATTACATCGTTATTTATACCGTGAGTATTTTTTAACGTGAAACATTGGGTTTGTCATATCCATAGTTACGATTCGACTTTTGATTGACAGCAATGTATTTGCGTGTCCCAGGGGATTTCAAGTCTAATGGATAAAATGGCAGCATGAATTTAGTTCGTCCATATGACCCTGCAGCGCTATATTCGTTGGGACGTTCTGACAGTTAATTTGAAAGATGAAAACAAAAAAAAAATTAATGTTAGTTGTCAAAAGTCAAAAATTGTAAGTTTGCTATTAAATTTAAATTATGCCACTGCAATTAAAAGTTTTCATTTTCTAATTGAAATTCAGAGATAAATATGTGACATGTGAAGCTAATAACTGTAAGTACATTAAAATTCGTTTCTTTATACAAACATGTTTATTAATGTTACATTTTAGTCCGTGAAAATATACCACTGTCCCTGGACTTGAAAATTTTGTGATAAATAAAATATACAATATTAATGACTCGCTATGCTAATGGCAATACTAACACCTTTATTAGAAGTTTTATTATAATACTACATGTAATACTTGATCATTTTTTGATCGGAAAAGCAGTTTTGTATGTGTAGAACTTCGATAAGATATGAAAGAGTAAGTTAGAATATAAGAAAAGTAAAAACATATTTATTTATTCTAGAACAGCTAATCATTTTATTAATGAGCTATCAGGTGATACCAATGAAACTATCATCCATAATCTGTCCTCGAATTAATGAAGAATATTTAACTAAATGTATATGAGACGAATTTATATCAAAATATATTTTTATAAATTATCAATGCTTTCTTATTCTTGCATATTAATTTATATGTATCGCTGTCATTCATTTATATCGTACATGTTTCCTACATAACCCACAAGAAAATATAGTTCCGCCATATAACACAACAGCGCTGCTTGCAAAATTTGTTTCCATTTTTTTTGCTGGCAGTTGGTTCTCTATTGGTGTTAGTGCTTTGTGGCGTGTCCCACTTAAAATGAAACATAGGGAACGAATTTGACAGATGTATTACAATTTAAATATTGTAAGAAATTTACCCAAGCCAGAAAACCACTCAAGAGCACTAAACATATTTCGTGCACAAGGTGCACACAATATTTTTTCTACAACTAAATTTAATTTTTAGAAAATAGGTATAATTATTTAAACAAAATTAACCTCTAATGACATCGTGTCAATATGACAGATAACTGCTATAAGTTACGTCTTGACATTTGATTTACCTGTCTCATTTATAACATAGGGAATGAATTTGACAGAAGTATTATATTTAAGTATTGTCAAAAAATCACTCGGGAACAAGGTGCACACAATATTTTTTCTACTACTAAATTTAATTTAGAAAACAGGTAGAATTATTTAAACAAAACGTCCACTGACGTCTTGTCAAATGTCAAATTCGTTCCCTATGTTTCATTTTAAATGGGACGGGCAAATACATTGCTGTCAATCAAATGTCAAGTCGTAACCATGGATGACAAATCCAATGTTTCATGTTAAAAAATACTCACGGTATCATGAAAGTTCCTTAAATGTAAAAACTCTAAAAATGGAAAGTTATAATTTATAAACTTTACTAAAAGTTGTCTTGCGCAATCTTATATATGGTCTAATTTAATTCACAACAACCCAATTTGAAATTTAAATTAAAGCTGACAATGGATCCGAAAGCGTGAATTATTATAAAACGCCAAGTTTAATAAATATTGCGTAAAGCAACGTAATAATATTCCTCATTTTTCACTTTCTCTTGCGTCCTTAAATATACAGGTTGAACGACATTATTTAGCGAGCCATTTAAGGCATTACGGAGGATAATTGCTAAAATATTTCAATTAACTTTGGATTAACAAGATACCATACGTGGGTCTTGCTGCTATTATAAGGTTTAATCCCATACAACTTAAATGTACTTACGGATTTAAGGCGATTATAATGATATTATGGCGCCTACTCAAAAATTCAAAATCTTTCATCATTAGAATATATCCTAATTATCTTAAATAAGATAATGATCATTTAGTTATTACAATAATGCATATTTAAATGTTTTATAATGACAAAACATATAAGTAATTTCACGTATTAATTATAAGTACAGGCTTTTTTTATTACTTTTAGTAATGATTTATTGAACACCTATAATCAGTAGTTTCGAAAATCATCTGAGCTGTATATCTGTACACTAACTATACAACGATTATTTTTACTAAACGTCTTACATATTTGAAAAGATTCTATATATTTAGTAAAATTGTAATACAAACATGTACTATTTTCTACAAATTCCATACAGAAAGTTCCTTGAAAAATATTCTATAAATCCAATAAAATTATAATACGAACATACACTGTGTAAATTGCGCTTAACACTGACATCTGTCAATTAGAATTATTTGAAAATATCAGCTGTTTCCATGATTATAGCAAAGCTGGCTAATTTATGAAAGGTAATCTCTTTATAATTTTTTAACTTTATATGTATTGAATATGAAGAAAAATGTATATAATAAAACCATGTAGACAATAAGATATTCTTTCATATTGATAATCATATAAAATGTCAAAAAATGATATCTAACTGCGTTTTTTTTAAGAAAAACAGTTGAGAACTTCAAATAAGAGAACTTCCGGTTGACCAATTATAACCAAAATCTAATCAGCTCTTCATATCGATGTAAATCAGAGGAATACGAAAAAAATATAATTTTTAGAATTCTAGTTTTGGAGTTATCGTCGGAAAAAACATTGTCACACACACACACATACACACACACACACACATATATATATATATATATATATATATATATATATATATATACACGCACGCGCGCGCGCCATCGAAAAACTAGTAAAATCGTATTTTAGGGACCCTAAAACATGCTTATTCATTAACAGCCCGATTCACAATAGTTATTTACGTATAGAGGGTCGAAAGAAAAGGTTTACGCCTGCGGACGAAATTTGAAGCTCGACGCGTAGCGGAGGGTTTTTATTCGTCCAAGGGTGTAAACTTCTTTCGGCCCGAGGTATGTACAATGTTTTACGCACAACTGCAATCAAATGAAATGTTTTTAAATTATTTTTTAAATACATTTAAAGCTTGTTGCTATATAAAAATATTACGTGGCCAGGTGGCCATGTCAGAAAACAATAAGGCGATGCGTTGCATTGCTAACTATTTGGTTATATGAATATTTTTTAAATGTCAAACTTCGAGATTTGAGACAATTTCTGAAGTAATTCCTTAAGCAATTCTAATAAAATCTAGTGAAAATTTAGCGAAACTAATATCATTTTTTAAAAATAAGAGTCTTGATTACATTTCCAATTGTATTTTTGATGTTTTGTTTACCAGTAAGCGGGCTCTTTCTGTATTTTACCGCCCGCATTTGCTACTTTACCGCCCGCAGGGTGTAATCTTCCAGTTTCCGCCATGGTAACTACAATGTAAACAAACAATTTTAAAGCAGATGTGCGTAAAAGAGTTTAAGCTAATCCTCATTTTTGGTGAATTCTATTCTATTCCGGTATTTAAAATTTAATTTTCATGCTATTATCAATAAAGGTAGATACTAGGAATAGATTAGACTATATTTTAAGTTATAAACTGTCAAAATTAGAGTAGAATTCGCTAATCCAAAAATGAGGATTAGCTTAAACTTTTTTGTGAATCGGACTGTAAAAATTCACCATCGAACTTTTTGACCAAAAACAATACCTTCCTTACCTAAAGATGAAATAAGGTAAAAATGGGAATAATACTATCTTTTTAGTTTAAGTTCTGTATTTTTTATTGAAAAACCCACGTTTAGGCATCATAAACTGGTGCCTTCTTCAAGGAAAATTGACATATAAAATGTGAAAAAAGCAAAAAACAAGTAACCAAGGTAAAAATAAATATCTGTTACTCAAAATTGTGCCTAAAATTAAAATTAACTTTCCGAACATGCATACGATTTATTAATTTTACCAAACAGGGCCATCAAATAGTTTCTATCCTAATTTCCATCTGGGTTGCAGTAATTTGTATTTGGTGTACAGAATATCATTAAAATCATCAACAGCTCACAGATTTAATTAAACCTTGGAAGAGGCACTAAAAATTCTAAATTCATTTAGAATGAGCCTGTGTTACAGCGGCTGGTTGTAAAACGTGCCACCTGAAGCATGTTCTCCAGCTCCGCCACGTGACAAAAGCAGTGGCTCCATCCCGCGCGAAGCGGTGGAAATGTGTATTAATATCTCGCAAGATTAATTATAAACGTTAAGAAGCACGTTGCATACAGCAAAGAGCAAGTGCTGTCTTAATGTTCATGTTTTAATTTCATCGCTCCACTGAGAAAAACAACTTAAGGAAGCGGATCGTTAGGAAGAAGTGAGAACTGTCAAACGGAGTAAATGTAGCGAGAGAAGTTTTGTTACAAAAGGGTTTTCCCCATTTTCTGGAAATATAAATAAAAACAAATATATCATCACGGCATATTACCCATTTCTATACAGTGTCCCACACTCTATCTTCAGTGTAGCGGAGATAGCCAATGTTATTCTTATAAACATTTTCTGTACCATGTTGTCAATTTTTCAATGTAATGTAATATTGAAACGTTCATAAATTTTCAGTGCTATGCCAAAATTAGTTAACACTGTACAATTTAAGTTTTATGAGGGTGTCTTATTTACCCAAGGGTTTATTCTATTCGTCCGAAATTTGTCTGCAATTACAAATAGTTTTATATACAGGTCCGCGAATATATGCGTTGGATGGGTGTACCAATATCTACAACACATGTAGACATCGGTAATGATGACGATATATTTTACCGTGTGGGCGCTTACCAGGCATCACCTCACGGGCACTCATAGCTGGTGTGGAGAGTGCACCACAGGGGTCATTTTTGTACCATTTAAAATTGGAAAGTGCATTTAATCTTTCTTATTGTTTTATTAATGAAATATTTAAAACTATAGGTAAAATGCATATATCCATCAAAAATGCCGTCAATCTTGTGAATGAACTGGAAGAATCTCTGACTTTTAGGAACTTCCTCATACAATGAAAAATAGATATAATTAGAATTGTATGTGTACAGAAGACATGTTAAATACAATAAAAAAAACAGTATTTGGATAAAGTTCTGTATTTTTTTTTTGTTATAAAACGACGGTTCGATAGCGAAGTGCAATACAATACTTATATAACATAAAATGGAAATGGCGAGAGGTATTGTGCTGGCCACAACAGATTTTTTTTTTTTTTTTCATTTAACTTTGTAACAAATTATATTGAAACTACCACATTTCAACAGTTACTACAAATAGAAACTTTTGTTACAACAAGTTACTATTTTTATAAAGACTTGCTATTTACAGAGTACGATATAGTGAAAAGTAATTATGAATTGTCTTGTTTATAACAATAGTAACTTGAGAATTTTAATCTTAATTTTTTACAAAATAGGCGAAGTATTCATGCTGTTATTTTGCTAAATAATATAGTAAATAACAATATAGATTGTGCTTATTTACTTAATAAACTAAATTTTCATGTTCCTAGATTGTCCTCACGTTTCACGAAAACATTTTATTTAAAGAGCGGTAAATCAAATTGCTCAACTAAAGCTCCTATACATCAAATGATTGATTTTTATAGTATTATTGAACATTGTTTAGATATTTTTTGCTGCAATACTAAAGATATACAACAATTGGTTAACCACTTTTTAGGTACATGATTTTCCCTACCCAGTAATTGGGCTATTGCCTGTTGGGTTAGGTATTAAATAATAATAATAATAATAATAATAATAATAATAATAATAATAATAATAATAATAATAAAATGACTTCTATTTACGTAGTAACTTGTTACAGAATTGGGCTGAATGAAGAGTGTGTTTCGAAATAAAAATACATCTTTTTACTCGTGACAATTACTTGTAAAATTATTCGGAAAGATAAATAAAACTTTCAAATGCAAATTTTTACGGGTTATTATACTAGTTGAAATATTTCCCCTACTAGTTACCAGAGCACAAAGAATTTCTTGTCATAGCGAGATGTTCTCATAAAATATTCTCATCTTTAAAGTTTTCATTGTAAAGTTGAAAATGAAATCTTTTTATGTAGGTACATTCTTCGGAAAATTAAATTCTGCATTTTATCTTAGGTATAAAACAAAAAAAAATAATGCTGGTATAATAATTAAAAAGTTGTATCTTTTCATACCAGTATAATGATAAACAAATTATATGCGTGATGAATTCAATGAAAAGGTTAATATAATCTATTTTATTAGAACGACAAAATATGTAAGTATGTGGATTTTTAAATAAAATTCACATTTTTGATGTAACGACGTCCCTGCTCTGGCGCCATTTTGTGACGTCATTGTTCGATCGCCAAATTGTGACGCCATTATTCGGTCGCCAAATTGTGACGTCATCCTCTCCCTCCATCGCTGTTGTCTGGGTTGATTCTTGCTCGGGCGCCATCTTGTATCTTCGTGTAACTTAGAGAAGGTTGAGGAAGGTTTGCGGATAGCTAGTCGTGTAGGCCAGGATTCTTAGGTTGTTATTGTGCAGTGAAAAATGCAGTACACTAAGACTATGTTTATTTACACACTTTGTACAATTTAATAAATGAATGTGAAACTGTGACTGTAATATTATTTGAAGTACTGAGAATTTTATTATCAAGTAAAACTGGATATATCAACTTAGTGAACTTAATACGCAAAATATTATTTATATTCTTGACAAACTTGAAATAATATTTACTCTGAGAACTTGTACGTGAAATCTTTACTCCGTGAAACTTGGTACGTGAAATATTAACTCTGAGAAACTTAGTACGTGAAATATTCTTACTCTGAAGACAAACGTGAAGTAATACGCACTGAATAATATTAGTTATAATTTTCGAAATGCCCTCAGGCACCCAATCCAAGTGAACAATCACTCGCATTTCGAAAAAAAAAAAAACAATGACAGTGCACAGCCGAGGCGCTAATCGTCTCCGATCTCTTTTCTTCCTTTTTTAAAACTGCTCAAAAACTTGAGTACTAGATTGACCCTCATCACCATAAACATTCTTCAACAATTCGTACATTTCTGTAGCGGATTTTTAAAATTTCACACAGAATTTCATATTGACACTAACATAACTCCGGCGGAGTACGAGAAAGTAGTTAATTTTAATCAAAAGCTACTGCCGAACGGTTTGCCTAATTATCTTGAAATTTTAACAGTGGATGGAGGAAACATGACAACTTAATATTACATAGATTGCAATGTTGCCAAATTTACAGGGAAGCCGTAAAAAAATTTCGTTATTTAATTGCCACACCTCGTATTTCTAACAAACAATGGGGTATTCCACCATAATAAAGAAATAAGAAAAATTTCAATTTAATTCAAAGTATGGCTTAATAAATAATAAAACAATGAAAATATTTTTTAAATAATTACTATACGAGATATTTCACATTTGTTAAAAGGGAAAATTGACGTCATACAATTGTTATCTTTCTCTTGTAGCATACTCAGAGCAGCGGTGTGAGAAAGCCAAGTATAGAGGGAATGTGACGTTACACTGATTTCTCGAAAATAAAATACTGTTAAAATAGGAACAATTAAGATTTTTTAATACTATGAATTGCTTCAAAATTGAATGAAGTTTTATTTAAAATAATAAAAAAAATCTGTTGTGGCCAGCACAAAACCTTCCGTCAATTCGATGTATTTTGTATATATCCCATACCTAAAGTTCCTTGAAAAAGATTCTGTATATTCTGTAAAATTGTAACCCGAACACACTATTTTTTACAAATTTTATACCGTAAGTTCCTTTCCCTATTTTATTAGAGGTCGCTGTTTCTTACTCTTCTCTTTAAGTCATTCCTGTCCAACACATCTTCTTCACGCAATTCTTCCTCTCTCAAATCTTCAGCTACACAGTCCTTCCATCTTCTCTTTGGCCTTTCTCGTACTTCCGGCATTGAAAATTAAAATCTTGAGATGAGGTGCAACTGCAAGCCACTTGCGAGGGACACTCTATCACATTCACATATAACTTTGGTTTTGCATTTGACACTGACATCTGTCAATTAAATTTTTTTGAATATATCTGCTGTTTCCATAATTTTAGCAAAGCTGACTAATTTTTGAAAGTTAATATCTCTTAATGTCTATAACTCTATAACTATTGAATATGATGAAACCGTATAGAGAATAAGATATTCTTTCATATTGATAATCACAAAATGTCGAAAAATGATATATAACTGCGTTTTTTCAAAAAAAAAAAACTGTCAAAAACTTCAAATAGGGGTACTTCCGGTGAATCAATTATAACCAAAATCTAATCGGCTCTTCATATGGATGTAAAGAAAAGGAATACAAAAGAATTATGATTTTTAGAATTGTAGTATTGGAGTTATCGTCGGAGAAAAATTTGTCACACACACACACACACACACACACACACACACACACACACACACACATACATACAGACATTATCTTAAAAATAGCAAATTCGTATTCTAGGGATCCTAAAACGTACTTATTCATTAGAAACTCACCACCGAATTTTTTGACCAAAGACAATACCTTCCTTACCTAAAGGTAACGGAAAGTAAAAATTTAAGTGGAATACCCCATTTAATAACTGTCATTTCCTCCAAAGAAAAACTAATAAAAGAATCCTTTTAGCAAAAGCTAATGTCCTGAGGGCGTGACATTCACAATACGTTTCGCAAACAACAAATTCTAATATCCTGTCGGGTACGTGTAGAAAGCACGCGCGATCAGTCGCCGGCATCCGGAGTAACCGATAGCGCCGTTGAGGGATGAAGACGCTTTGAAAACGATCGCGACGTATCAGTGCGCAGATATTTCCAATATTTCCCGTTCGCGAACAATGTACCAACTCGTATTTCCGACAGTTGGGATGAATGGCAGCGCGGCAGAGAAGAGCAAACACTATATGAAATACCAACTGATACCCAGTTACAGCGAAATGATTGTGTTATGAGTTTCGTTTTGAAAGGAAACTTACAGTTGATGATTTTTTTATATTTTATATCAATAACTTATTGCCGATTTTATTATGGTTTCCTACATTTTTTACCTCTCGCTAAGAGAGGTATTGGATTCATGCTAAAAATCACATATCCAGATTTTAGTGAATAAGCACGATTTAAGGTTCCTATAAAACGATTTTAACATTTTTACGATGATGTCTCTATATGTGCGTGTGTGTGTGTGTGTGTGTGTGTGTGTGTTTGTGGATGTTTGAACCACGGTTTCTCAAATACTATAAGACTTAAAAAATATTTAACTGCAGTTTCCTCTATCTGACATTCCTGGGAAGGGCTGATTAGATTTTGGTAACAATTGGACAACCGGAAGTAATAGTTTATCTAAAAAAAGCTTCTAAATATTATTTTTTCAAAATTTCTGTTATTACTAATAATAAAGAATATAAAAATCTCTATCCGATACATTTAAAATAAATACCGTGAGTATTTTTTAACGTGAAACATTGGGTTTGTCATGTCCATGGTTACGATTTGACATTTGATTGACAGCAATGTATTTGCGTGTCCCATTTAAAATGAAACATAGGGAACGAATTTGACAGATGTATTATACTCGTATTATGTAAGAAATTTAGCTAAGTCAGAAAACCACTCGAAAGCACTAAACATATTACGGGCACTAGTTTTTGAACTAAAAATAAATTTTTAGAAAACAGGTATAATTATTTAAACAAAATTAACCTCTAATGACGTCTTGTCAATATGACAGATAACCACCGAATTTTCCTATAAGTTACGACACGACTTGACATTTGATTGACAGTAATATATTTGCCTGTCTCATTGAAAACAGGGAATGAATTTGACAGAGTATTATATTTAAATATTGTAAGAAATTTGGCCAAGTTAGAAAATCACTCGAGCACAAGGTACACTAAATTTAATTTAGAAAGCAGGGATAATTATATAAACAAAATTAACCTCTAATGACGTCTTATCAAATGTCAAATTCGTTCCCTATGTTTCATTTTAAATGGGACACGCAAATACATTGCTGTCAATAAGATGTCAATTCGTAACCATGGATATGACAAACCCAATGTTTCACGTTAAAAAATACTCACGGTATATAAAATAATGAGGTGTAAATTTATCTCGCAGTCTAGTGGAAAAATTAAAATGTTTGTAATTGACAGATAAATGTGAGTGTCAAAAAGCCAGACACATTACTAAAGACTTTTCCTGGGAAGAACATGTAATATTTCTTATTTTATTATTAATTAAATATTTATAATTATAGATACATAATTATATTACATATATCTTTCAGAAATATCGCCAAACTCATCAATGAACTGGAGGAATCTCGAACATTAGAAGAATAAAAGAGAATAGAATGAATTAAAAAATATAAAAATATATAAAGAAGATATGTTTTTTTGTGTGTATCAGAAATGTCAACTATGTACAATACTTATATAGCCTAATATGGAAATGGCGAGAGGTTTTGTGCTGGCCACAACAGATTTTTACCTCCCGCTACCCTTGGTAAGGGAGGTATAGGGATCGTGCTAAAAATCTAATATCGAGATTTTAGTAAATGACCACGTTTTAACGTTCCTAGAATCCATTTTTAACATTTTCACTATGATGTCTGTATGTGTGTATGTGTGTGTGTGTGTGTGTGTGTATGTGTGTATGTGTATGTGTGTATATGTGTGTATGTGTACGAATTTTGTTTGCACTCTAACTCAAATACTATTATTCAGAAAATTCTGAAACCTTGTATTTTTACCCTATTCTAATAGGAATAGAAGCCATTAGATTTTGGTGTAAATCGGATAAACGGAAATGGTACTTTACTTGAAGCTCATAATGGTTTTACTTCAAAAAATAACATTAAATGCCATTTTTTCGAATTTTATGTCTGATGAAAATTAAAGATTATTGAATTTTCTACAGGAATACATTAATACTTTTTCTATATAATTTACAGATAAATTTATAAATAACTTTTTTATTAGTCGCGAAGCCTAAAATAAAAACTATTCCTTTGTTACACAGTCCATTTTTCAAATGAATGTAACTGACAGTAAATGTCACAGACCATATACACTATTTTAGATTGGAAACGTACATGTTAAGCATCGATACCACATCAATGTCGCCATCTGGTGTATGGAAGCAAACGTAAATATAAAACTCGGTCGGTATTATCATTACCTACAATTAATATTGGTATATTTGGTTTATTAATAACCTCTAATTTGTAGTTGAAGCATTTTTTTCACAAAATACTATCATTGCGTAGTATTTTATGAAAAATCTACTTCAACTACAAATTAGTCTTACAAAGATTACATAAAATGAGTAAAAAAAATGCATTTTTGAAAACATTGTAATTTCATTTAGGAAAGATACAATACTTAATAGCATTCATCCATGTTTAAAACTTCCAATCACTTGACAAATAAATCCCGATA
This sequence comes from Ophonus ardosiacus, assembly GCA_943142095.1. Taxonomy (NCBI): domain Eukaryota; kingdom Metazoa; phylum Arthropoda; class Insecta; order Coleoptera; family Carabidae; genus Ophonus; species Ophonus ardosiacus. Next base: position 51,939,355 of record OW964828.1, on the reverse strand, counting down.
AGTTCGAAACTGTCGAAATCTATAGTTTGTTATCCCTAGGAATACGATTTTGTAATATGTTTTACTGGTATAAAATAATACAATTATATAAAAATATATTTTCACTTTCCGGTAGCAGTACAATTTGGTACACAACACTTTATTCTTGTCTTCTTAAATATTTACAAGTTTTTTCACACAAATAACTACTTATAATACAAAAAATATATTCACAATGACAGTCAGAATTGTTTCAAATGAAAATGACAAATGTCAAAATTCGCGCAAACGAAAAAATGAAAAAAAATTGACACACTAACGATACTGGTGTCGCCATATCTAGTGTATGGAAGCAAAACTAAAAATGCTATCCCGGTATCTCCCATTTGCGTTTCCCGGGCCTGGTAAATGTCACTGTCAGAAAACTTATCACTTCAAATTAATAATAGTGACATTTTAAAAAGAAAATAGTAAATAAAGCAATAGTTTTTTGCAATGGAACAGTTTGCAGCGTTAGTAAATACGTAGGTAGGTATGTACTTAAATTAATAAAAAATAAATAGCGGGAGGTTTTGTGTTGGCCACATCAGATTTTTTATTTTTAATTCTAAAATCTGAATAGAAGAGATTGGCTTACTCATCAATGAAATTTTTTATGCGTCTATAGACAAATTATAAAGGTTATTCCAGCTATAATTTAACAAAAAAGTGTCTTTTCTTTAGGCAACAAAAAATTACTTTTAATTTCATCCTCTTCGACAAAAAACACAATTAATTACCTTGTATATGTCAGAAAAAACGGTATTTAATTTAAAAATAAAAGTGAATCTTCTTAATATTTCTCCCAAAGTTCAAGAACACTGGAAATGTTAACGGTACATAATTTCCCAAGTTATCTCATCATGTGTGTCATATGGGTGATTAATTCACATAAAAATATCGTGGCGTAACATAGACGTTTAACCGGCAATCAGAAATAGAGAGTATTATTTATCCATAAACAAAATTGCAGGTTGGGAATCTGTGTCACAGGAATAATTGGTTGATTGCCATTGATGAACGCATTATAATGAGAACACTATTAATATTTAATTTTCAACATAGTGCGAATAGTGACTTCAGATTTGAAAGGTTAATAAATATATTTTACGCTCCATAAGGTAAAATTAGTGCGTAATAAAATGCTTTGAGGAATATGAATAAGTAATAAATACAAGTTGATTGTTGGTAAAGTCTGTTCGCTCCTAGCTGAAACAAGCCGATATTTTATTACCCCAATAGATATTACTACAAACAAATAGAAAATCCTCAGGTAGTGTGGAACAGGGACGTATTCGAAATCTGCATAAGTAAGGGAAAATGTCATTATTACAAGTATACAGTTATACTCGTCACAAAATAATCAAATAATGGCAACTTTCCTTCACACTTTTTACAGGCTTAGGACTGTCAGGGAAATATATACAAATTTTTTTTTGCTATAAATTTCGCTGGCGTGTTTAAAAGTTGCAGGTGAGCAGTTGTCATTATTTACAAATAGCGAACTGTCCCTTTGTCATAATTTATATTTTCTTAAGAACTGTCATCTTCATCCAAAATAGAGTCGTCACTATCAGAATTAACGTTGACTATGATAGATTGTGGCTGGGTATACACATTTAATATAACTTGCTGCGTTTGTTCGTTGATGAAATATTTAAAACAATTTGTGTCTTCATCACTTTGCACAACGTCGGCATCGGTGTCACAGGTATTGACTTCGTCACTAACACTGGCAGAAGCATTGTCGACATCCCAGGGCCTCCACATTTCCATATTTAAAATTTCACTTACAACCGCTGCTAACTAATGTTACATGTAAACTGAGTTAAGACGAAAGAAAACCGGGATTATAAAGGAACGAAATTCAATCAAGGGTGACTTAAATGAATAGTAGATTAAATAATTCCTAGAAATTATGATGATGGCCAAATCCGAAAACAATGTCATTAGCCGAAAACGTCTTTCCAGGTAATTAATAATTATACCTATTCAATGATAATACCTAGCTGTAAATACATTTCAAAATAATTTCAAAAAATTCTCTTAAAAATTTACAAACGCATATATCAAAACGAACTGAATACAATCCTTGTTCAACACTCCATTTACAACTGACCGCCGTTTGATGAACAAAGGCTCAAGAAATTGGTTTATGGTTTGTGGTAATAACTATTGGGGTAATAAATTATCGGCTTGTTTCAGCTAGGAGCGAACAGACAATACACAGTGTGGAGTCGTTATCATTAATTTCACGCGTTAAGAGAAAATGTCACACTGTCAACAAATTCAGGTTTTGTAATTACAAATTTGAATTTATTTCCCTTTTAAATTTGAAACGCTGACGTAATACCGTATGCGAAGAATTTTGCCAAAGGTCGGGCTATATCCTATAATAAATTAAAATGTATAAGAATGAGATCACTACTAATTAGAACACAAATTGTAATTTTAACCATATCAGAATATGATTTTCTAGATAAAATAACTTCTTTTCTATAATAGTTGTCATATTCGTAAGAAACAAAAACATTTATTGATGACGCACATAAAATTGAATTGTCTAACTGAATAAAACCAAGTTTAATTTTTAAGTATTAGCGGTGCACCTGGGCACTAAACATTTAACTTTATAAAGTTTTCGAAAGCAGTCAAGAGATAGCAATATTGTACGATCCAAATGTCAACCATTTCTGTTTACATTTCGGATGTGCGGTCTTAAGCACACACACTTTTTTACCTCTCGCTAAGGGAGGTATTGGATTCATGCTAAAATTCGCATACCCAGATTTTATTGAATAAGCACGATTTAAGGTCCCTACAATCCGATTTTAATATTTTTACAATGATGTCTGTGTGTGTGGATGTGTGTGTGTGTGTGTGTGTGTGTGTGTGTGTATGGCTGGATGATGGACGGACGATTCCTCAAAAACTATAAGACATAAGACCTGTTTAACTATGAATTCCTCAATCTCACATTCCTGGGAAGAGCTGAAAAGGTTTTAGTAACAATTGAACAACCGGAAGTAGTAGTTTTTAAAAGAAATTCTTTCAAATGTTAATTTTTGAAAATTTTTGATATTCCTAATTTTGAAGAACAAAATTTTACACCGGATACATTTAAATTTTTTATTATATCTTCTATAAATTTAGAGATAAAGACGCTATAATATATAGAATATCGGGATATAACAAGTCGAGTAGGCGAAACTACACTAAGGAAACCAGTTGATAAATTCAAATGTTTATAACATAATATGTAAATGACAGATTTCAGTGTCAAAAATCAACAATTTTAGTGACATTTTGATAGCTTTTTCTGGGAAGTACATTTAATCTTTCTTATTATTTTATTAATTAAATATTTGAAATTATGGATAATATGGATATATCAGAAATACCGCCAATCTGGTTAATGAATTGGAAGAATCTCTGGAACTTCCTCATACACAAATGTGTGCAGAAGACATGTTAAATACAATAAAAACAATATTTGGGTAAAGTTCTGTAATTTATTTGTTATAAAACGACAGTTCGAATTCAAAAGCGAAGTGCAATACAATACTTATATAACCTAATATGGAAATGGCGAGAGGTCTTGTGCTGGCCACAACAGATTTTTTTTAACATTTGTAAAGTTTGTGAATTTTAAATGTTCGAATTTTGGGAGATAATTTTTATTTCAAAATAGCACTAAAAACAACATTTTTGTGTTTATTTTAGTGCTAAACTAATTAACTATTTAATCTTAAATAAAATAAAATTGAAATTTCAGTAATATTTGCACAAAATATATTGATTTATTAATTTGCCATTTCCCTATGATTTCTTGCATTTATTTTCTATACTTGGTATTTATACATATAATGATCAATTAGATATTGTTGTATATAAATGTTAAATGAAAAGTTCTCATGAAATAGGAAATAGAAACTTATTAGTAACTATAAATAAGTATATACCAGTATTTATTATGCAATAAAGTTTTAAATATTAAAACACCGTGTAATACCACATTTACATAACCAAACAACCTTGAATCTAACCTATAACACCTTACAAGAAACGAGCATCTTTCCATGTAAATATTTCTTCAACGCGTAATAACCGCAGATTTTTATTTCATACTGATTTTTATTTCTTTTGTTGTAGGTTAGTTACCTCTTCAAGTTATCTTCTTCTTCTTTGGCTTCGTCATTCAACAGGGAAAGTGGTTCGTATAAAAAACCTCGATGAATATGTTACAAAAAGACTTACGAAACAGATATGCTATTAATAATAAATCGATCTTTTGTTGTATTGATTGATAATGAATGACATGTTATGAATCACTTTAGGTTGTTATCAGCACAAAATGAAAAGTGTAGCTCTTCGTCCATTACTGCGTGTCATCCATGATATTTAATAAAGATTGCGCAAATGTAAATGAATAAATTCCTGTAGATACGAGTGCCATCTACATCTTTTCAGACTACACGAGAATGCTTTTACATACTCATGCATGGAAATTAGTTCTTATGTTGCTGTTAATTAGGTGTATGAGAGTCGAAATTAAATTTCTTTATAGGAAAATTTCTTCAGCCCAATTGGGATGAAAAATCAATTTACATATTAAAGCTGTTTTCATTATAGTAATGGGATATTCCGACATTTTTTAAAAATATTTTTTTACATTAGTACAGACCAGTAGGACTCTGAATATCTAACTTTGAGTAAAAAAATGTATGCATCACATGAGATATGAATTTTAAATTTTTTTATCGCAATTCAAATTATCTTATCATGGCGCGCTTATGACGTCAACTCGATCTTCAATGCCTAAATCCACATGTTCATGACAGCTATTTGCTTGTTTACATATGATTTTAGCAGCAGCGTGTATTTCGGTGTTTGTTTATGGTAAAAATAGGAGTAATAATTATAAAATGGACGAAATGTCAAACAAGAAATATACCCGTGCGCGTTAACTACTGGCACCATCTGTGTTTTTAAACGAAAATATTTACTTTGAAATGAGCAACAGATTATCAACTTTACGTCACAAATTTCAAGGACGTTTCTAGAGCTATTTAAAGTGAAGATATTTGTACATTTTAACGTAACTTTAAATTATATATCTAGCTAAACATAAATATTTAATAGTATAATAATAACTCAAATTTATTGTTAAATTTCTGTTATTTATCAAGATTGGATAATTCACCGATTATTCTTAAAAATTGCCCTAATTTTTATCTACCCTAGATAAGGGAGGTATATGCTAAAGATCGCATATATTTATTTTAGTGAATAAACACGTTTTGATGTCCCCAGAAGCCGATTGTAACATTTTTACAATCATGTCTGTAGATTTGTATGTATGTATGCATATGTGTGTGTGTGTGTGTGTGTGTGTATGTGTATGTGTGTCCGTGTGGATCGTGTGTACACGAGTACTCAAATACCATCAATCAAAAAAATTTGAAATTTCTATACTAGTGGGAAGAGCTGATTAGTTTTTAGTGTATATCAGATAACCGGCAGTATCACTTATACAAGTTATTAATAATTTTTCTTGAAAAAATTACATTGAATATAATTTTGCAGCAACTTTTACGAATAAAAAGTGAATATACAATCTTCAATTTTACGATAATGTTTAGTAAATAACTTGAAATATAAATTTATAAAATAATTTATTTTTATACATCATCTTGCCTATACGTCAAACAAAAACAATACTTTAATTTTTTTTACATTTTTAAACAAATGTCACTGTCAGGAAGCAATTGCTTCAAAATTAGTAATGAAACCGTGTTAAGAATATAGTAGTAATATATTTGAGAGCTCATTAGTTTTTAGTGTATATCGGATAACCGGAAGTATAATTTACACAAGCTTTTAACAGTTTTTCTTGTAAAAAATTCATTGAATATAATTTTTTAGCAACTTTTACCAATACAAATTAAATATAATGGCATAATTTTCAATTCTACGATTAGCATTTAGTAAATAACTTGAAATAACTTTAAATATTAAATTATAAAACAATTTCTTTTAGTACATCACTTTGCCTCTGCGTCAAACAAAAATAATACTTTAATAACAAATTTGACATATTTAAACAAATGTCACTGTCACGAAGCAATTACGTCAAAATTAATAATGAAACCGTGTTAAGAATATAGTAGTAATATATTTGAATCTAAGGAAATTAAGGTTTGTAAAAATAATATATTTTCCATCACACATAAATTTTATATGTACTATTTATTTGCTTCATTGTTTTCCAGGGTACGACTCTGAAAAAACTTTGTGTAAAAATATTCTATTTTGAGTTTTTGTTAAGGTTTTCTATTAGTTTTGTCAATATTTGTGAAATTTATTTTGTGTATGATATAATAATATAAAACAATAAAATATTTCAGAAAATATATCTTGCTAAGTAGCTCAAGAACCACAAAATATCTATAATATTGAAAAAAATACCGATAATTACGTTAGCTATTATTTGTATTACATACGCGTTAAATAAAATATATTTTTAGCGAGTAGGTCAACTAATATGGATTACGGCTCATAATATATAAGAAAAAATCTTTAGTTCATTTTTATTGAAATTCCGAAAAATTATACTGGTTGTGCTGGCCCATAAAACAAAGGAATATTAAACATCAATCTTTTTCAAAATCAATTAGATATTATTTATTTTATTGCTATTATCATTAAATCACAAAACAAGGAAATAATAAACATCAATCTTTCTCAAAATCAATTGGGTATGATTTATTTTATTGCACTTATCATTAATATTTCAAATGTCATTTAACAACCTCTGTAATATATTACAGCACAGTTATCAACTGCTGAAGTCTCCGTGATTCCCTGTAATACGATTAGCCTCAAGTTCTTCGCGATAAACAACAACGATAATATTATAATCCACACAATGACATTCGAAAATGATGCGTTTCGTTATCTGTTTGACAGGGAATATATATTTGCTCGTCTAATTAATTGAATTGAAAATCGAGACCGCATTTTTGTCTGTAATATAATACCCAAAAACAAAGACCAACAAAAAATACCGTTTGCAAAGTTGCGCGGACGTAAAAATCCTGATTTATTATTCCATCGTCAGGGCAACATAATAAATATACCGTGGTACATGCAATGCGATGCGACCATTGCGGCTCTTCACATACGAGAGGAGTTTGTGTACCTGTAAAACATTCGTCTCTGCGTACACACACAATTTAATGAAGCAGAATACGAATTATTATACGACTGCAGGAAAAATTGCCCTCATCTATTATTGTGTTCTATGAAAATGAACAAACAACGTGCATGCCTATGGATATAGCTGACATTGTTTGTCTGGATAAATATTTCATTTGATCCTGATCCTGTAAATATTTTATTCGTAAAAAAAATTGTGCATGCTAGGGTTTTTATTTTTTTATTTTTTACCAAGAAGGGCTACACAACAGGACAAGTCCCAATTACAGTGTAGCACTAACAACATTAAACATTACATATTACAACGTTGAGGCGAGTATTGGGCTTCCAAAATTACAATGCGCCACTGGTGGCAGATTTCTGAACTGAGTGAAGTGTACATGTACAAAGAGGTTGTTTTATTCACGGATTGTATTTACTTGTATACGAATTTTAATACTCTTTTATCTTGGGCTATTATTGTTTTATTCTTAGTAGGATCTGAATTACTGCTAATATAACAGGTAAGTTTTTGATTTTTAAAAAATTAATGAAGAAATTAGGAGATATGCAATTTATAGGTTAAAGTTACGATTCCGAAAATATTTACCACATAATATTATGTGGCCACTATTTATTACTTGCTGGCCTTCTACCATATTTCTAGATGATACACTACAATTCCTAAATCTACAAATAGTATCTAAATCTAAGCAAAGAAAATTGTTCATTATGAAAGAAAAACAATTAAATAAAACTAAAGCTATGTAGATAGAAATTAATATATGTACAACTACGGCAATGAAATACAATCTAAATAAAGGAAATCAAATGTTTTTTTTTATTAAAAAACCTAGTATACTGTTAATTAAAATATGACTAAAATACTCTTAACCTACAAATACTTACTAAAATTAACCCTATTAACTAAAATATTATTAAAACTATCACTAAATTGTTACTACAATAAAGATCAAACTCAATTCTACCGAAATTAACAAAAAAAACACTATACTAAATCCGAAATTAAATTAAAAACTACGAAAATTAGTCTCACACCAATTGTACTCTTATGGAAGCCAGCGAAAAATGTACCATTCGTTTGAATTTTGACGTTTGACGTCAGCGCCATCTCTTGATAATTTGGAAGCCCAATAACATAAACACTTACATAATAAAGTTTTACATAAAAATTGGTGTGAAAATCCAAAAAAAGTAGGAAGGTATTAGTTAATATAAAAATTTTGGAGATAATATTTAACAAAAGATTTAAATCTACGTAAACTACAGCAAAAAATATCTGGTACATTAGGTACAGAAGCTAAATTATTGTAAGCATGTACTAATCTAACTAGTGGTGAATTCATGGCAGAGTTTGTCCTACAATGTTTAACAAAGAAGAGATCAGAAGATCGAGTAGAATGAGAAGGAACCCGTAAAGAAAATTTATTTAAAATTACAGGGCTGTCAATATAGTTATTTAATACTCTAAATAGAAAGGACGGACAGGTTGCGGTGGATAGAAAAATTCGCGCCCTGGGACTGAGATGGCAGCACTAAACTTAACAATAATTTTGTAAGGTTATGTAAACCATCATTAGTGTCTACAAAGTTTTACGTAAGACCGCTAATTTGAGAATAGGCCCATAAACCATAGCAAAAAATAATAAAATGTACAGTTTATCCTTAAAGTACTACTCAATAAATAACGATTAAGATAAAAAAAAAACATTTTTACCTCTCGCTAAGAGAGGTATTGGATTCATGCTAAAATTCGCATATCCAGATTTTATTGAATAAGCACGATTTAAGGTCCCTACAATCCGATTATAACATTTTTAAAATGATGTCTGTGTGTGTGTGTGTGTGTGTGTGTGTGTGTGTGTGTGTGGGTGTGTGTGTGTATGGATGTTGGAGGGACGATTCCTCAAAAACTATAAGACTTAAAAATATTTAACTGCAGTTTCCTCAATCTGACATTCCTGGGAAGAGTCGAAAAGGTTTTGGTAACAATTAAACAACCGGAAGTAGTAGTTTCTTAGAAAAATTCTTCTCAATATAATTTATGGGAGTTTTTTTTTTATTAAATATTGAAGAACATAAAATTCTCCATCTAATACACTTAAAGATTTTATTATATCTTGCATAGATTTGGAGATAAAGACAGTATAATTTATAGAGTAAACTAATCGCAGAGCCTAAGGCACTAAGGAAACCAGTTGACAAATTCCAATGTTTATAACATAGTTTGTAAATATCAGTGTCAAAAATCAACAGTTTTAGTGACATTCTGATAGCTTTTTCTGGAAAGTATATTTAATATTTCTTATTGTTTTATTAATTAAATATTTGAAATTATAGGTAAAATTGTGGTAAAATGCATATATCCATCAGAAATACCGCCAATCTGATTAATGAATTGGATGAATTTATATAGCCTAATATGGAAATGGCGAGAGGTCTTGTGCTGGCCACAACAAATTTTTTTAATATATACTTTGCGATTTATTTGAATATATTTCCAGGCCACAGATGACGTCACACTATGAGTATCTTTCTCGCGCAGCCTACTACAGAAACTAGTGTGAGAAAGATAGCTATAGGTTTCTTTAAAAATCAAATACAGCTATACAAAAAACAATTATGACTTTTTGATACCACGAATTGCTTCAAAATTAAACGAACTTTCATTTAAAAATATTTTAAAAAATTGGTTTATAGTGTGCTCCTGCAAAACCCTAAAATCTAAATTCTAAATAATGACATTATTTATGGCATATAAATTTGGGTTTTAGATATTAGGGTGATAAATTCCAACGACTAGTTTTTAACCAATCATGATGCAAAACTCTTGAAAATTCAACCAATGGGAACAGTATTATACTGATAAAACCCCGTTACCCCGATAATTTTCCGCTACCAAGTAAATAAACAGTTGTTATTGTTTATAACTGTCAGTGTGACAATTAATGTGTCAAGGTTCATTTTGCGTTGTCTTTGGAATTTATCTCACCAAATACCACACGACCTCTCAGATTTTCTCAGACAAACTTTTATTTTTAAGCACTCATTTTTTTGCTTTTAAGCAAAATCACTCAAGCAAACTGACATTAGGTAAAACACTTCCTCCTTCGGACTCGGGATTTACCATGCAGTTTGCTTTCGTATTTGTTGATAAGCAAAAAAAATTCGTGCAAAATAAAAATTTATCAATAAAATCAGGAGGTCTTGTGATATTACTTCTGATAAAACTTCAACATCAGACACAGCTATAGGCCCGGTATTTTGATCTCCGGTTAAACAGCCTGTTAATTTAACTGTCAGTTAAAAGAACAACACAGCATCGATTCATAGCCAAAATTGTAAAAATTACACATGTGTCAATTTTTCAATGCCACATTGTTCTTATAACCAACAGTTAACTTAACCGGCAGTTTAACGAGAGATGAAAATATCTGGCCATATTTTGAGACTTTTGAAATTGGAATTCATCTCGGGTTTCACACTTAAGTGTAGAGTTCAACAATGAAATGTGTGAACAATAAACCAAACACACTAATTCTGTTTGTGTAACGTATCTGTATGAGAGGTTTATGTAGATTATCTAAATTTAACAACATATTTAATTAATTACAATTTAGCTCATTATCACAATTGCAACATTTGACAAATATTTGCTATTACTTGTTTGATGATTTGCGACATATCTCTGCTGGAAATGTTAGTATAAATGTTATGCATATAAACAAACTTTGATAAAACTCCGACAAATGGAAATCCGGGTTATCAGAAAAGGCTGGTGAGTAATAACAGTAAATATTGTTTTTGTCACTTATTCCACTCTTTTGATATGGTTCAATTTCGTTAATAACACTTTGGATTAGGGCTTGAGCACGTAATTGTTGCCATAGATTATAGAACTTAGATTTCAAAGTTCCTACAAAATAAAGTTACAAGACGCCATATCACAATGATTGATGCTATAAATCATTTGTTTCTCGCGCAGTAAGCAGGTCGCAACGTCCTACTGGAACCATACGCTACTGAGGTCTAGACCAACCACTTCTTGCCAGAAGAACCTCGTAATAATTTTGTGACAACTGAGGCTTTATGATGTCGCATTTTGGCATTTAGTATTTAGTATTTAGGTCTTCTTCACACAAATACAACTCCGAATGGCACACTAGTAATATCCATTGGTTTGTATGGCAACACTTTAGAACAACAAAAAATGAATTATACAACTCGATGCAATTTGATGCTTCAAATTAAATATTAATATTATATTTCATAAAATAGAAGCTAAGAAGTTATAATTTGACAGTAAATTTGACGTTTTGCACAAATTATAGCGACGAACATGATTTTTACCTTCCGTCATCTTTAGGTAAGGAAGGTATTGTCTTTGGTCAAAAAATTCGGTGGTGAGTTTTTAATGAATAAGCAGTTTTAGGGTCCCTACAATACGAATTTACTATTTTTAAGATGATGTCTGTATGTATGTATGTATGTATGTATGTATGTATGTATGTATGTATGTATGTATGTGTGTGTGTGTGTGTGTGTGTGTGTGTGTCCGTGTGTGTGTATGTATGCCTGTGTGTGACAAATTTTTCTCCGACGATAACTCCAATACTACAATTCTAAAAATTATAATTCTTTCGTATTCCTCTTCTGTACATCCCTATGAAGAGTTGATTAGATTTTGGTTATAATTGATCCACCGGAAGTAACCTTATTTGAAGTTTTTAACAGTTTTTCTTAAAAAAAAAAAATTAAAAGTTAAATATTTTTTGACATTTTGTTATTATATTTATTAAAGAAAATACTCTTCTCTATATGGTTTGATTATATATTTTCCTTCATATTCAATAGATGTAGATTTAAAGCATTATAAAGAAATAAATTTTCAAAAATTAGTCAGCTTTGCTATTTATCATGGAAACAGTTGATACTGATATATTAAAAAAATTCTAATTGACAGATGTCAGTTGCAAGTGCAAAACCAAATATGGAAAGTGTAGGATCACAAAATTGGTATGTCATAGTGCTCCTCGCAAGTGACACGCAGAGAAAGGCCAAAGAGAAGATGGAAGGACTGTATCGCAGAAGACTGAAAGGAGTGCCTGTGTCAAGAAGATGTGTTTGACAGGAATGAGTGGAAGAAAAGAGGAAACAGCTACCTCTAATAAAATAGGGGAAGCTGAAGAATAAGAAGAAGTGTCAAGTGCATATAATTTTATTGGATTTATAGAATAGAAATAGTATACTACTTTTCGTAGTGGTCGTCGGAAAAAATTATTTAATTTTTTTTTTAATTTAGACGACATTTTGTTGAAATGAATGAAAATTACCTTTTCAATTTTATTATATGACAACCATTATGTATACGAGTTATTTAAGTTAAAAACTGTTTTTGTCCATAATATTTGTATCATCATTGTAAATAATTTTGGAGCTCCTGAAAAAGACACATGTAGTTGAGGTCGAAAATATATATTTTTCAGCTATTGACTGAATTCCAGTAGTTTTCCTTTACCCATAAATTTATTTATTTAGGACACTATTTATTTATATGTACAGGGTGTCTCAATAAGCTTGCTCACTATTGGTAACTTTTTTATTTGAAGAGATACGAGGTTGGTTAAATTAGCAAAATTGTGCCATTTTATATTAGAAAATTGGTTATGTAGACAAAATAAAAATTGTGTCAGCGATTTCCAAAATTTGGGACAGAATATATTTTTTTTAAATAGAACTATATATTTTTTATTATCTTAATAGAAAGAGTATTTTTTTCTCTTTCCAATAAGGTAATGTTGTTTATGTACGATTTTTTCAAATAAACGAGTTATTTACGTTTAAAGATAAAAATTATCTTTTATTGGTTTAGGTCAAGTAAACTATGGAAACAATTGTCTTTTATAAAATTATTATTTTATTAATTTATTTTACAGTAATAACAAAACAAAGAAAATATTCAAATTGAAAGCCATTATTTCTTTCGCACATTTAAACTCTTTTGGAAAGAGAGCCGACTGTTCTACGTAACTGTTGTCTAGATATAACTTTCCATATAGCAAGATCATATCTAAATTTTCTTCATTTGTAAAGTTATTAAATATTATTAAACACAGAGAACTTTACGAGAGAAATTATTAAACGTCAAACAAACAAAGAATCAATTGTTTCCATGGCTTACTTGACTAAAAAACTAATAAAATAGTTTACAAAATTTAAATTTTTAACCGCAAATAACTCGTTTACTTGAAAAAATTGTACATAAACAACATTACCTTATTGGAAAGAGAAAAAAATACTCTTTCCAATAAGATAATAAAAAATATATAGTTCCATTTAAAAAATATATATTTTGTCCCAAATTTTGGGAACCGCTGACACAATTTTTATTTTGTCTACATGACCAATTTTCTAATATAAAATGGCACAATTTTGCCAATTTAACCAACCTCGTATCTCTTCAAATAAAAAAGTTACCAATAGTGAGCAAGCTTATTGAGACAGCCTGTATTCCACAGTTAGTCAAATACACTTGTTACTCGTATATCCTTAATGGCAGTGTCTAGTTGTAGAATCTGGCGTGGTTGATTGATACCAGTATCTCGGCATTTCTGAACGTGGCCGTTTGTTTACGGAGATATGCGTCCATTCTGCATAGGGATTTGATGTACGGTGTGAACTGCGTACAGAGCACAGATACTAGGATCATTGTTGGAATGCGGTTCACGATGAATTGTATCGATTATGCAGGATAATACACGTAATGTACACAACAGCGCACACAATTGGGATCATGAGGTATGAATTCAGCAAATTGATAGGGTATGGTGTACACATACTAGAATAATGGCTCGCAATTACAGAAATGCTAAAACATATTTCTAAGGACGGGATTGTGAAGATTGCTGTGTCCGATGTTGCACTTTTATCACCCTAATATCTAAATCCTAAATTTATATGCCCTAAATCTAGTGATTATTTAGGATTTTAGGAATTAGATTTTAGGGTTTTGCAGAAGCACACTATGCCTTGTCATTGACGCGCAATAATTAATCAAATCATATTCGTTGCTATAATTTGGGCAAATCGTCAAATTTGCTGTCAAATAATAGCTTCTTATTTAGGATTTTAGGAATTAGATTTTAGGGTTTTGCAGAAGCACACTATGCCTTGTAGTTGACGCGCACTAATTAAACAAATCATATTCGTTGCTATAATTTGGGCAAATCGTCAAATTTGCTGTCAAATAATAGCTTCTTAGCTTCTATTTTATGAAATATAATATTAATATTTACTCTCAAGCATCAAATTGAATCGAATTGTATAATTCATTTTTGTTGTTCTAAAAGTGTTACCATACAAACCAATGGATATCATTAGTGTGCCATTCGGAGTTGTATTTGTGTGAAGAAGACCTAAATCCTAAATACTAAATGCCAAAATGAGACATCGGACACAACCTCAGTATTTAGGATTTAGGTCTTCTTCGCATAATTACAACAAAATGGCACACTAATGAGAGCGATTGGTTTGTGGTAACACTTTAGAACAACAAAAATGTATTATACATAATATAAGAAGTGATATGATTATATTTGATGATATTTTCGAGTATCAAATTATCTACCTTATGGTCGAGACAGACGACAAAAGTTAATGATCATTTGTACTCATACAGTATAATACAATAAGTAACAGGTACTTACTATAGTCAATATTTTTTGATTTGTCGATAGACGCAATTCTGACATCTGCCAATAGTCTCAAGTTCACGTGAGCATACTATATCTAACCGTTAATGATCATTAATTTTTGTCGTCTGTCTCGGGTATAACAAGTAAATTAACAAAATGTGCACGTTGTCTAGCAACGTCTATTTACTTTTCACGCACTAGCGCTTGAAAACTACATTTCACGCACTAGTGTTTGAAAAGTGACACTTTCCACATTATTGCTATCAGAATTCACCAAAAATTATGCTAAAATCTGATAAATCAGGGTCCAGCCTTCTTAATCCGTGTAAATTCAGCAAATTATTTGCAACTGTCAAATTATTAGGTTAGTTCGCTCAGTTATCGCAGCGTCTGATAAAATCATATCACACAGCTTTGGTAGTGATGTATGACCAACTTTCAGTAATAGTTTAGCGTGTGAAATTATGTACTTTTCGTAGTGGTCGTCGGAAAAGTATAAACCGTGTCCATGATTGTAGGAAAAAAGTTCTCTAACATAGAATGTTGTTTTAGGAAAATATTGTATCATACTGTAGCCCTCTCAATCAGCTATTAAATTATTCATAAACACATCGGAATCAATCACAACAACCACGTAACCGCGGGTGATGGAACCGTGTGAAAGCCACAACCTGACAAGCGTGTTGTTATTCTAGTATAACCCGAGATACAACAAGATGTGTGATCAAAATTGTAATACCTAGTTTCCAAATCAAATTCAACATGGGAAAATTAAACGAAGTTATGTTTAGATATACAGTCAAAACCGGTTATAACGACTTCGAAGGGACCGCCGATTACGGTCGCTGTAACCGATTACACATGTATGTATGTGAAGGGAGCAGGGCATCGAACCCGCCAAAAACTGGGTTCGGTTTATGTTCAGGGTAATTTGTTTTTTGAAAGATGGGTTCGAGTGCGGTTCTGGTTCAAGCATTAATAAAATTTGCGGTTTTGTTCGCAATTCAGGTTCGAAATAATGTAAAATGAGAGCCGGAATTTACGCAAAACGCAACAAGAAACGAACACAATTTTCACGAAAAGTCAGCTCAGACAGCAACGCAGACGCCTAAGACGTCGATTATCGGCTGTATTTACTTGTCGAACTAAAAATTAACCTGAACCGGAGTTGAACCCCGAACCTGAATTTTAATACTAGGTTCGGTTTCGACTCAGGTTCAATTAAAAATATATCTGAGGTTCGGTTCTCGGTTTGGGTTCCCTAAAATGTTACGGTTTGGTTCCGGTTTTGGTTCGGTTCAGGTTCGGGTTCGATGCCCTGGAAGGGAGCCACTGATAAGTAAATTATTATTTCTTCGATGCTTCAACCATTTGAGTAAAGCTTCTTTAATGTCAGTATGTTCAGATGATCTGGCACGCTTGACTTTTAAGACACATAATTTTCACTCGGTCTTTCCAAATGGTTGAAATTGTTGAATGTGATACATCGATAATATTTGGTTCTCCGTTTTCTAATCGCCATATTATGTGAGATTTTTCTTCAATGCTTAACACTTTTTTTTTTCTGTGACATATTGATAACGTTTACTTATAACAACCGATGCGTTTCGTGGCGTGTTATTAGAAACACTGACATGATATTACTGAATAACGAACAAAACTTTCTGTTGGACGCTATAGCCGATGCATTTCTCCGAAAACTGTGATAAACATCGTCGCTATAGGCAATTGGGCTTATTCACGTGTACATTGTTATTAAACAAGAAATTGTTACTTAACAAGAATTGATAACAATATTGTTAAAATTTCGTATTCACGTGTCTCGTTGTTAGATGAGCTATAACAATTATTGTTTAGTAACAATCTTGTTATCATTTAACATGAAGCTGTATTCAGTACAGCTGTCATTATTTAAAATTGCAGTGTTGCAACCATTAGGATAAAAATAAAATAAATAAATATATCATCACGGCATATTACCCATTTCTGGGTGTGCCAGTATCTACAACACATGTAGACATCCTAACCATTAGGATATTAAAATTAAAACATTTCTTATTTAAAATAATGATATTTTAAATTCATTTGGGTTATTAAAGATACGTTTATTATTATAGTTTAATATATTTAAAACTGACGAAAACATTTTTAACTAATAAATCTCAAATTATAAAAACTATTAATGTTCGCATTGGTATTGTAAGGGTGGTAGAAGTGTTTTAACATTTGTTTACTTTGTTTATGAATGAAAAGTGTGACAAGTGGAGTTGTTTCATCATTTACGTCTAATTTACTTAAAATTCACGAAAAGAACAGCAAATACCTGCCAGAAATAAGAAAAGAAAATTGCAGCTTGAATCTAAAAGTATTTTCCATGACAAGTACTTTTTATTGTTTATTACTTCGTTTAGTGATTTATATATCTTCAATTAATACCATCTGCGTGTTGTCTAATCCTAAAGGAATGGTGTTACTTCAGCAATTGTACTCTGTCATGACATAAGAAATATTCCGAAAAATATATTTTCTTTTCAGATAAAAAAGCGGTTCACTTCCATATCCTTTAATTGCGGCATATTTATTCTTAATTCATGCCTAATGGGGTAGACAATAAATGAGCTAAAAAAGTAAAAATTATCTACATAATTCACATATTATGTATATCACTTATTTGAAACAGAAGTTATTCGACAAGTCAGTCTGCCCTTTAAAGACACGACTACGCACTAATAACAAATAAAGAAACGATACGAATTATATATTTGTCCACGAATTTTAGTTTAAATACACTAAATTTACCTTTAATGAATATTTATGAGCATTTGCCATTTTAATTTACTCTTAACAATAATTGTTGACACCTCGGCAAATGGTCAGGAGCTCTTGCCTGACTGATAACAATTATTGTTAAAATAACGACAGCTTGTTGACACGTGAATACGAATTTTAACAATTATCTTTAAAATAGCAATAAGTCGTTACGTAGTAATATAGATCGCATAATAAGGTACACGTAAATAAGCCCGAATATGTCGTTATAAGCGATGTCGTTATAAGCGATGTCGTACTAAGCGATAGTTTGGGTAAGGAATTATATGGAATTAAGACATGACCTTTACATTTCGTCGTTATATCCGATACGTCGTTCTACAGGTCGCTATTACAGGTTTTGACTGTATTTATTTTTCTATTTATGTAACGAATACCTATTAAAATTTACAAAACATAAAATAAAATTCTCTAATTTAAAGAGAGAGAAAAAGGTTTTGTTTTTTTCTGTAGAGCAGAATAAGTGCAGAAAGATATAAAATTTTCCAGGTCATTATTGTCACGGCTGCAATATATCGCTGAGACTGCATCTACAACTACTGCAGCAAACAGCCGTCTACGTGCCAACGATTTGAGAAACCCGCGCAATGAGAAAAACTATTAAAACAGTACCAACATTTAAAAAATTTATCCCCTGCTGCACAAAAACCATGGAAAAAATCCCTATCACGAACTCTTGCCAGATGCTCGAGAATAAAAGATAGTACAGTTAACTCTTTGCACCGGGCAAAAAGACTTGAAATTTCTTAGGGAAGACAAATGACTGCCGTTCAATAAAACGCTTCCAGCGCCAACTTCTCGTCTTTGAATTACATTGTTTCCTCTATTAATCACGCGCGTGTAGAGCAGCAAAGTTGCAGAGTGCAGTTTTCAACAAAGATCGTTTTACATATTTGCTGTCCTCAAGATGACTTATTTACATTAGCTTTGTTCGATGACATGTACTAGGCCGCCCTAGTGTTAACTTTCTTACACTAACATATTTTATGAGAAACGGGCAGCTTCTGGCAGGCTGTTCAATGACAAAAATTTGAAGAACTAGTGCTCACGTTTCTGACCTGACTCGCGAGGTGGTGTAGAAAGTGCAGAGTAGGAGTGGGGGTAACTAAATGTTGTTCGGTAGACATTTTAATTCTATCCTATCTACACATCTGTTTATTAACATAAAATTTTACACATTGAGAAAATAAAATAATGGATTCAGATATAGTATATTCTCTTTGTTTTGTTATATAAAGAATTAATTAATATATCTGTCTCTGAATCTGATGAAGAATCAAGTGATGATTGATGTTCGTCAGAATCGTTTATTAGTTCAAACATTATGCTCTTTAAAACAGACATTTCTGCAGTCACTTCTTTGCAGCTTTATGATATGACTGTGTTTATAAACAACCTAACCTTTTACACCTTTGGCTACGCTTGGCTTGATTACTCACAGCTGAGCAAACTTGCCCAAATATATACTAGTATGTTTTATGAAACCACAAGAATTAGACTGTACTTCAAGCACTTCTCATCGAACAGAGCTATTGCTATCCACATCACATAGGCGCCGATTATAGGGGGCCATCGGTGCATATACCCACCTCAGGAATTATGAAGGTGGAGAAGGTCCCCCTCTGGACTTTAATAATAAGCCAGTTTAACATTTTTTAAAAAGTATTTTAAATGAAAGTTTATGCAATATTTTTCACAGTAATAAAAAAAATCATAAATTATTTTTATTTTCGGAAATAATTAAATGAAAAGATTGGGGCCGGAAATAGTAACGAAAAACAACCTCCCACTCCTATGACGTCGGAGTAAATATATCACGCCATTCATAGCCAATAGGAAAACAGTTTACGTTATTTATATTTAGGGATGTACACGATCTCGAGCTTTGACTACTAAGTTTATATCTCTACCCATTTTTGAATTATTGCCCCAAAGTCAATATACCCCACATTTAGATAAAAAGTTCAAAATTTTCAAAAATCTAATTTTTATGTATCTAGATACTTCTCAATGCGCTGATTCCAAATTTTGAAACCGCAGGTCGATATCTCTTTTTGTTCTCGGAATATTTAGGTTCAAAGTTTTGCTCAAAACTGCCCATTTTTGGGTTATTACCCAAAAGTGGGCCGAGATACGAATTTGGCGACACCACCATTCGATTCTACGGATAAAAATATATAAGTATACCAATTTTCATAATCTTTGTCCAACCGGTTCATTTTTTATGAATAAAAGTTTGAAAACCCCTGAAAATGGCCAGAATCTGAAAAAATCGTAAGGGGTACACCTTAGATTTTTGCGATTTTTGGCCATTTTCAATTATTTTGCTTTAGAGATTCTATGCGGTGTTCAAAAATTCTGAAAATTGGTGTACTTATGTAGTTTTGCCCGTAGAATCGAATGGTGTTGTCGCATTTATATCTCGACCCATTTTTGGGTTAACACCCAAAAATGGGCAGTTTTGAGCAAAACTTTGAATCTAAATATCTCGAGAACGAAAAGAGATATCGACCTGCGGTTTCAAAATTTGGAATCAGCGCATTGAGAAGTATCTAGATACATAAAAATTAGATTTTTGAAATTTTTGAAGTTTTTATCTAAATGTGGGGTATATTGACTTTTAGGGCAATAATTCAAAAATGGGTATAGATATAAACTTGGTAGTAATATTATTTGATTGTAAAGAGAATGTTACGTAAGTGTACGCATTTTTAGAGTATTATATATAATTTTATTGGATTTGTAGAATATTTTCCAAGGTACTTTCTGTATGGAATTTGTAAAAAATTGTAATGATCGTGTTACAATTTTACTGGATATATAAAATCTTTTCCAATTAACTTTTGGTATGGGATTTGTACAAAATACATCAAATTGAATAAATTTATCTCTTAGAAATTCTTTTCATTTTACAATCAGCGCATTGAGATCTATTTTTTGAAAATTTAAAGTTTTTATCTGAATTTGGGAGTCTACAAAATTCATGTAAAATTTAATGCATTCATAATTAATGCAATAGCATGTGACTTACTTTTTTGGACGATACTTATTTGCAGAAAAAAACATTATGTAGGATACCTACCTGCATAATAATAATGAAAATTACCTATTTTGGAAAATCCAACTCTGGAATTTTGCAGACTGCAAATCATAAGCACGAGAACGAGTGTGCGGTATGAAGTTAGCGCGAATGACTTACTTACGATGGTTATCTGCAGCTTTATTGCAGATGATTTCGACCACAAGCACTTAACGAGTTTGAGATTAATTACAAAAGCAGCATAGTTCCATTCCTTCGCGGTGCGCGACACTATGATTTACTCCAAATATGAGTAGTATAATTCTACCTGGAAGTCAGTATCCGTTACGTTAATTTCGCTCGTAAAATTCTTAGTTTCTATTTGACAAATTGGTTATGGTGGAATTAGAATAATAACTTAATTAGATCTTACAAAGAAGTAAAGTAGATCAAATGTATCACAAAGATTTCACGGAAAATAGTTATTTACATATCAAGGCAGGGAAGTACGCCTTTTCATGACGAATATGGAGATTACCCATAATGAGTCATGAAAAGGACCTTGAATGACGAGATAAGTATTAATCTTTTTCTGAAATTGTATAAGAATTCAAAATTACTAAATGGTACATATTAACCTATTTTCATTAAACAAGTAAACTTAAGAAATTCTATTAAAATTGTACAAGAATAATACCCCATGGGGTCCTATGGCCGCGTGCCTGAGTTTTGATATGAATAATAACGTTACTTATTTGTTAATATACAGAAAAACAAAGTAGGCTGCATTTGTTTTTATCTGACGTTTTGCTCATTTCGCTGGTTTAATAACCTCACTTATGGGTCTTGATTTGTATTTGATTTAATTATTTAATAAAAACACTTTGTTCTGTTACAGTCAGCAGCCTTATTAGTTTATTATTATTTTTAAATAAATCTATTGAAATGTATTTACCTACAAATACAAAAAAAAGTGATTTGTTCAATCCTACATCTACAAATATATTTCACATTTTCACCAAAACAGCACAGTGGCCAGGCGAGGCGGCAGCGTAGGTCAATTTAAAATTATAGTGTCAAATTTAAATTATATAATTAACACCTTTCTTGAGTTTAATCAGTTAAATAATATTTGGATTTGGAGACTTGAGTTTGATTGAAAAGTGACAGTTTGCATTAAAGACCAAGGTTAATAATAAATTATTATTGACCTAGGTTACCATGGTTACAAGCAAGCGGTAGTGAAAAACAATTTCTCATGTCAAATAAAGGTAAATAATAGTGGGTTCCTAGGCTAATAGTGAAAAAATGCTTTATCCCATTCATTCAACATATTTATTATATCTTCTATAGATTTAGAGATAGAGAATTATAAATATATAAAATAATCCGTTGTAATAGACCTCATAGACCAAATAAGTCATTACTGAAGACTTTTTCCGGATAATACATTTAATATTTCTTATTTTATTATTAAATAAATATTTAAAATTATAAATACACATATTACATATATACGCATCAAATATACCGCCAATCTCGTCTATGAATTTAAAGAATCTCGAACATTTAGAAAAGAAGAAGAAAATTTATAGAATGAATTGAAAAGTATAAAAATATAATAATAATAAATGTAATTCGAATCGAAGAAATGTTAATTTTTAAGCACTAACCCCAAATTTTCTAAATCTGAATGTTTGTAAATAATTTAATTAAAATCCAAATAGGAAGGATTTCTGCTTATCCGACCCGCTTACATTCTTATTACATTTTACCAGTTATAATTTCCTTAAATTAGAGCTAAAATGTTTTCTGTTCACTAATGCGAATAATGAATTATTTAATTAGTAAATTTTGTAATGTTTATAATGTATTTATTTTTATTTGCTTTTATAAATGTGTTTAACTGCAGCTTCATTTATTTTTCCATTAGAAAAGAATAAATTAAATTACATTTACAAGCGAGAGATAATTGAAGTCATTAATTTTATTTAAAGCATGAATTATTTTTATTTACCTTCGCGACCCTTTATTAATTGATGACATTACGTGGGAACGCAGCCTCGCATTCTAAAAGGTTTTCTAAAATATTTTTATCAAAAGAAGCATTAACTCTTTTATTAATATTTATGATCATGCATTTGTTTCTAGTTATTAAATGTTATTTATATCTTTATATAATTATCTGCTATTAGTATTTCTGCAAAGAATAAAGAATAAGTTTTGCATAAATTCTTCTTGATCAATTATTCATTGCAATGTCAAAAATCTGATGTGGCCAACACAAAACCTCCCGCTATTTAATTTTTATAAATTTAAATACATACCTACGTATTAACTAATGCAGCAAACTGTTTCATTGCATATAACTATTGCTTTATTTACTCTTTTCTTTTTAAAATGTCACTTTTATTAATTTGAAGTGATTAGTTTTTGACAGTGATATTCACCTGTCAGTTACATTTATTTGAGATATGAACTGTGTAACAAAGAAATTGTGTTTATCTTAGGATTCGGGATGTATAGAAAAAAAATATTTTTAAATTTATCTGTAAATTATATAGAAAAAGTATTAATGAATTCTTATAGAAAATTCAATAATCTTTAATTTTCATAATGACAAAATGCGAAAAGATGGCATTTAATGGTATTTTTTCTAGAAAAACCATTATGAGCTTCAGTTAAAGTGCCATTTCCGGTTATCCGATTTACACCAAAATCTAATGGGATCTTTCCATCTTAGAATAGGGTAGAAATACAAGGTTTCAGAATTTTCTGAATGATAGTATTTGAGTTAGAGTGCCAACAAAATCTGTACACATACACACATACACATACATACATACACACACACACACACACACACACACACACACATACACACATACATACATACAGACATCATCGTGAAAATGTTAAAATTGGATTCTAGGGACCTTAAAACGTGGTCATTTACTAAAATCTCGATATGTGATTTTTAGCACGATCCCTATACCTCCCTTACCAAGGGTAGCGGGAGGTAAAAAAGTTGTCTTTTATATTGAAATTGAAAATTAAAACAAAACAGGAATTAATTTTACTTGCATTACACTGTATAATTAATAAATTTTATTGAGACACACTTATAGATTTCTCAATTAAAAATTGGTATATTTAGAAACAATAATAATACAATAAAACGGTCCAGTTAAAATTTTAATAAAATTTATGTCGACAGGGTCGAACAAAAAAGTATTTGACAAGTACAGGGTATTCAGAAAAAAACCCCAATTCGGAGCAGGCTATGAACAGAGAAACTTATGTCTAATCGTTATTCAATTCAAAAGTCAAGTTATCAAAATTGAAATGTAATTTTAAGAAGAAAAGATAATAAAGAAGGAAACAAATATTTTATTTAAAGAAGATGTTGAAAATGTTGTCTATTATTCTCAAGGCACAAATGCACTTCGTCGTATGTGTGGTACCAACGAATAAATTTAGTTCTTGACTGAAGGTATATCGATGGGGTCTCCTCCACAATTTGTCTGACATTATCAAGTACTTCGGCTGTTCTCTTCCTTGGTCTTCCGCTACCGGTTTTTCTTTCAACACTTCCATTTTCCAGAAATAATGCTACAGTTTCTTTATAACCTTGTAAATAGCATAAATTTTCCAGAAATTCATTATAACAGGCAGCAAAAGAATATTGCCATTGTTTTTTTTTTTTATTAATTTCTTTTTCGAAACCCTTTTACTAATAAAAGCAAATAATTTTGTGATTCACTGTATTGACCACATTTTATATGAAATAAATTACTTATCTAATAAATAGAAAATGGTTTAATATAATTTTTTATTTTACCAATTTAACTTTGTTTCACAATAAAATACAAAAAATTATCATAGTGTTGTAGTTAGGAATTAGTTAATTAACATAAAGCCTGTTTTACAATTTGTCAATTCTGTAAGTGTCTATTGACGGAAACATTGACAAATTTAAAACAGGTATAAGATAATTTTAGGCATTTACGAAAATTCTACCGGTAGATACCGTATCTACCGATTGCGTTCGAAAGCACAAGTGGTTAATAGTTACCGTGTTCGAAAATAGTACCATATCTACCAGATCCATCTACCGGATCCATGATTTGTGGATCGAGTAATGCAACCGGTAAACACGGTAAATTAATAATCTAACCTGTGATTTTCATATGATGGTAGCAATAATTTTGGCGCAGTCGATAGGATACGACGCTATAATTGATACTCTTATTATCGAGGATAAACTTCACAATTTATTTTTACCTTCCAACTCCTTTATCATATACCGGTAACAGTTCATCGGTAAAATTTCCGTAAATGCCTTTTGAAGTACATATTTCATTACAGCTTAATATTCCTCTATCATTATGTTTAAAATAGTAGTGAGATACGTCGTATTATTCCTCATAAAGTTTTCCATTTCTTCAAACTTATCTACGAATCTCTGAACTAGTGGACCATCATTTCTCCCGCCCAAAACCTGCAACAACCTGTCCAGGTTGTCTGGCAAAGTATACCTGGTTCCAGGAGCAAAACATTTGAACGCTGCATGTTGACAATTATCCATTCGGAGATCCATAACGTACACATGGCGTAACGTGTCCTTTAGATACTGGATTGCTTGTAGAAAAAGCATATCTGTGAAACGAGGTGATCTGTACTGGAGAGCAGAATCGCGAAGAAGAAGATCACCACAATGGGTGTCGACTAAAAGGATCTGTAATTGGTGCTCTGGTTGGGAAAGAAGGGATAAAAGCCAATCAGATGGATTTATGGAAAGATCTCGGTGGGCAGTGGAATCATGGATATCATATACCTAAAACAAAGATTCCTGTTGTTAAACAAGAAGTTTATGAAGCACCAATAAATGATGTAGGTATATTGTCTCATCGAAACCCAATGGATCGCTATAGATCTTTGGAACGACTCTCATTTAAGTTTACAAAGAAACCCAAATTTTCACCCCTCATAAATAAGACTATGTATGCTATACACAGAGTTGGACTCTCATAACAAAAATATTATGAAACTACGCACTTATAAATATTTAACACAATATAATGCGCATGTTCCTTGCCAGTTTCTTAAATATATCGAAATTATAATATGTCGTATAACTGACACTCAAAACTACTTACGTTTATTCAGGATTTACTTAAATTCAAATCGTAGTAATACATGGAGTCGCGTGGCCGTGTGCATATACAACCCGATTCACAAAAAAGTTGAAGCTAATCCTCATTTTTGGATTAGTGAATTCTATTATATTCCAGTATTTAAAATTTACTTTCATGATATTATGAATAAAGTTTAGGAATACGTTAGACTATATTTTAAGATATAAACTGTCGAAATTAGAGTAGAATTCGCTAATCCAAAAATGAGGATTAGCTTAAACTTTTTTGTGAATCGGGCTGATAGTGTCTAGTTGACAATCTGGTGACCAGGGTTCGATCCCGGTCAGTGCAGACTTTTAATCGCACAAAAGTGATCCCTGTGGTGCACTTTCCACAACATTCCATCATTGCCGATGTCTACATTTGTTGTAGATACTGGCACACTCAGTAATGGGTAATATGCCGTGATGATATATTTATTCATTTATGTGTTTATTAATTTTGTCTTTGGGTAGGATTATGGATTGTATAAGTGCATTGTCTCATAAGATATTTAAATTTATCCTTTAATCCATCCCTTGAAATTGCAAATATCGTAACAAATCTAAGCCAATTTGCGGCACACCGCATTAAACTGTTCTTTTGTAATTTTGTAGTATACGGACGTTTAAGCTGTTTATTGTGATCCTTTGGGTTTCAATGATACATTGCGAAGAATAATTATTGACACTCATATAATATTATTTTAAACACTTACATTACAGTGTAAATGTTCTTCCAGTACATCTTTTAATGCATTCATCGTATTTTTCATGAGATCACAATCTCTGGCATATAACAATAGAATTTCAAAGTTTTCATTTATTTCGTTATATTTTACGATATTATTACGTCTTACGTTTATTCTTCGTTTTCTTATATAAACCATGGAAATTATGCAAATTATTATTACCAATAGAAGCGAAGGTATTATAATTGTTAAGAATTTGTTCGAACCTACTTCTTCTAGATTATTCACTGTCAGCATTTTGCCACGATTAATCTCTAAAAATGGCAATTATTATATCTACTTAATACTTTAATATAAGTTGTTATAAAATAGAAAATTTGATATATGCAATGCACAAAGAATTTCAACCCGAAAAATTATTTTAAATAGCAAAGATTGGTCTTATTTTTCAATAGTTAAAAATGACGAGACAAATTCTAGATCCCTTAGCCAAATTTCTGAATTCCTACGAAATTAGGAAAACCGTAAAAGAAGAATTCGAATTAAGGAATGAATAACTTTATCTCATTCATGACCGGTTTTTCAATATCTGATTAAAATTTGAACTAAGAGTTAAATAAACAAAATTGAAACTAAATGAACTGTCAAATGACAGATTACTGTCAAAAAAACGATGCAATATTGTTTATTTAACTAGAAGTTAAAATTTTAACCAGAGATTGAAAGACCTGCCCTAAGTCTCACTCCCAGAATGTGTAGTATTAACAATTTTTTTTCGCGATCGCCCAGAAAATGAGCTCTTTCTGATCATTATTTAGACCGAAAAGTCCTTCTTTGCTGAGCTAGCTCGGAAAGTTGTCTATAAGGGATCGGAAAGTACTTTACCGATCCCGGGACCGGTAAAGCTAAATGTTTCCATGGAGATCAGTTGTTTATTTATTTCTTATTTCCTCGCAGTAAAAAATAAAATAATACTTTTTTATTTTTTCAGGATCGCAAAAAAAATATTGTACCCAACATGACCTGAAAGTATCTATACTGGGCTCACAAGCTTCCAAAGCTCGCCTAGTACAATTACTATTGCAGAAAAACTACCACAATAGAAGAATCTCCATAGTAACAGACAGCCAAGCCGCACTTAAGGCACTAAACTCGTATGAGGTAGGCTCAGGACTAATCCTGGACTGCATCCACAGATTGAATGCATTAGGAGCGACGAATAAATTAAGATTGATATGGGCACCCGGGCATTCAGAAATTGAAAGAAACCAGGCAGCCGACCATCTTGCAAAATAACTGCGCAAACAGTTAAGCTAGAACTTAATACTTTGCTTTGACAATGCCACAAACGGCATTGGACAGCCACATCAGGCCAAAGACATTCCAAGCTCTTCCTGAATGAGCCATCCAAGAAAAGAACAGGCAACTTACTTGTAATGAGCAAGCAAGATGTTAGACTAATAACAGGACTGGTAACAGGACACTGTCAATTAAATAAACATTTGCATAGGTTGGGCCTCAAACAAGAACCAACATGCAGAGGATGTGGAGAAGAGGATGAAACCCCTGAACACTTAATATGTCACTGCGAAGCATTTATGGCAAGCAGACATAGTCTTTTAGGAGCAAAGAAATTGCGCACTGAGACACTAAAGGACATTAGTCTAAAGAAAATCTTGTAGTTTACAAAACATACAGGGCTCCTAGAATAGGAGGAAACCCGGAGGGTACAATAGACCAGAAAGGTCGCAGTACTGGGGCAAGAATAAACTACCTCCCGACAATAATAATAATATATAACGGCTCGCTCTGGAATATGCTTGCTCACCCAGTAAAGTATAACTTTCAGGTCTTGTTACGTAAATTACTATAATGATCCGGGCGAATTTTTCAGAAAATCTAACAGTGGCAATCGAAATATGAACATTAGGTATATTAATACTTACCTACATGTGTGAATATCTGCTTACATGGTTTTAACCCTGAAGCAGTTGACCAAACTGAATCCCTCCCGCCAAAACATCTTACTTCTTCTTCATCAATCAATTCTATTTCCATTGTGTAATTTCCTTCTTCAATATTTTTAAATGAACATTCAATGACTTCTGAACTACTCTAGAATTAAAATTATGGTAATAGCAGTAGTAAAAATAAATAATAATATTACTTTACAAAGTACTGTAATATTTTGAATATCGTAAATGTTGCAACTTCCAACCTAAAACAAAATATTTTTTGTTTACTATTATTATTCAACTATTGTCCAAAAATATGGGTACAATGCTGCTTCGTAAAAATCAATGTACGCAAATTGTTTCGCTCATAAAATACCTAATGAAAGTTACCCAACACAATAAAACTGAACTTTTTGTCTTATTTCTAATTTTTGACTTTGTTCAACTTCAATTTCAGAAAAAGTAACTTGAATTTAAGTTTCTTTTTCTGACATCACATGCAAGAGAGAGTGAGAAAATCATGCTTCTAAACAAACCTCCCCTTGTTGTCTCCATGATCCTATTTGGCATTATGTATGCATCTGTCATTCACTGTTAACCTAATCCTTTGTGATTTGTTCGTTGTGTTCAACAAAAATGAGTTTAAAACTACAAGATGTGCGTGGGGTAACTTTTTTTGTTTAATAATATTGAAGATCATACGACGAAAACTATGGCTGGAATATAGAAGTCTACGGCTGATAACAGGTCTTTGTTTGGTAGTGGTAACCATAACAACCTTTAAATTTAGTTCTATGCTTTGCCGTAAGATGTGCTCTTGCAAATTGCAATTGTGTTTCTATTGAATTTATTTTTTTCGAAATTTATTTTACTTTTCGTGAAATTGAAGGTATTTCTTCTAAAAATGAAGTTGAAAAGGTATAGACATGGGAAGGTTCCAAACTTAAGTTTCATTCTAAAATTAAATTGTTTTTTCTGAAAATGGATTTACTTTTTCCTAAAATTGAATTTACTTTATCTGAAATTGAAGAAAAAAGGTGTCGATGAATGGAAAGGTCCTTGGTTCAGTCCCAGTGAGGTATATGGATTTTTTTGCAAAATTCTTCAATCTTTTTTCTCAGATCGTCACATAAATACAAGTATATTTTTAATTAAAGTTGTTATAGTTATGTAATTATTAAAAGCATTGAATCTATCGAAAGTACAAAAAAAAAATGGTACCAAGAAAAGGAAATTCGTGTTAAATATGATGTATTTTGAAAAGTTAATGTTTCATTGAACAACCATCAAATGTACCCATATTTTTGAACGGTGGTATTCCTAGTTAAAAGAATTACCCTAGGACAGACAATTTTCCATTTTGATACAATGTTATTAGACTTTAATAAAGTAAAATCAAACTTAAGATTATCAATCGTCAATATGTTATTTATGTTAATTCCATATCTGCAAATAAATGCAACGTTATTAATGTTTGTTATAATTAAAAAAATACTTACCCATCTTCACGGCTATATCCACTGACTTCCAAATCTATTTTGTTTTTCTTATAACTGGTATTTAAAAATTTAGTTAGGGACTTTTGTTTACTTGAATTTTCGTTACTATAGTCAATTGTCAATCTGTAACATCCCGTATATATTTGTGGTATTTCGAGCGAAATTGACTGCAACTGCAATTTTTATTTTCATTATAAAAAATTGAAAAAAGTGCAGTTATTATACACCGTCCAGTAGAATTCATTAGACGATTTAAACGTTTATATAATTGGAAATAGAAATCATATTAAAAGATGTATGCAAATCTTTGTTCATATGTGTATGTACATGTGTTTTTACCTTCCGTCGCCTTTAGGTAAGGAAGGTATTGTCTGGTCAAAAATTCGGTGGTGAGTTTTTAATGAATAAGCACGATTTGGGATCCCTAGAATACGATTTTACTAATTTTACGATGTGTGTGTGTGTGTGTGTGTGTGTGTGTGTATGCGTGTGTGACAAAATTATTTTCGACGATAACTCCAACACTACAATTCTAAAAATTATAATTCTTTCACATTTCTCTTCTTTACATCCATATGAAGAGCTGATTAGATTCTGGTTATAATTGAACAACTGTAAGAACCTTTATTTGAAGTTCTTAACAGTTTTTATTGAAAAGATGCAGTCAAGTATCATTTTTCGACATTTTATGTTATTATAAATATGAATGAATATTCAATTGTCTATACGATTTGATCACACATTTTCCTTCATATTCAATAGATATAGAATTTTAAAGAGAAACTGGTGATATATTCAAATATTCTAATTGGCAGATATCAGTGTTAAGTGTAATTTACATAATATATATTCCTGTTATAATTTTATTCGATATGTAGAATATTTTCCAATAAGGAATTTTCGGTATGGAATTTGTAGAAATAGTTATGGTCGTGCTACAATTATACTGGATATATAGAATCTTTTCCAAGGAACTTTCGGTAAAGGATTTGTGCAAAATAGATAGAATTGACGGTAGGTAATGTGCTGACCACATCAGATTTTTTTTGTGACAAATAGTGAACCGAAAATTGTATTCTATTTTAAATTGAATTATTTTTAATATATACAAAAGTTTAAGTATCATTTTCCGCAATCTGTGTTATTACAAATATACAACTTTTCAGTTATAATTATCTATTTCATTTGTATTTTTTTATTTATATCTTTCATCGATTTAGAGATAAAAAATAAATAGAATTATCTGTTGTTACAAACTTGTCATCGTAATTATACTACCAAAAAAAAAATATGTAATGGCCAGCACAAGACCTCTCGCTATTTCCATATTAGGCTATATAAGTAAGTATTGTATTTGTACTTCGCTATCGAACCGTCGTTTTCTAACAAAAAATTACAGTACTTTACCAAATTATTGTTTTTTATTGTATTTAACATGTCTTCTGCCTACATACAATTCTAATTATATCTATTTTTCATTGTATGAGGAAGTTCCTAAATGTTAGATATTCTTCCAATTCATTAACAAGATTGGTGGTATTTCTGATGGATATATGCATTTTACCTATAATTTTAAATATTTAATTAATAAAACTATAAAGATTAAATGCACCTACTTCCCAGAAAAAGCTATCAGAATCAGAATGTCACTAAAACTGTTGATTTTTGACACTGACATCTGTCATTTACATACATAAACATTTGAATTTGTCAACTGCAGTGGTAGCACGCACTCTAGAATTCTATCATAGAAAGCAGGCGAATACGATTCTATTTTTACGAATCTTGGTAGCACGCACTTTAGAATTCTATATTCACTTTTTGATTCGGAAATTATTTTATTTATTTATAGCATTTTCCATTTATACACTTAGTTTTGCACTCATTGTAGTTAATGACATTATGCGTAGTGTGTTTTAAAAACGTGTTATAAAAGTCTAGTGGAACTTTGTTAACTACCACTGCGTTTTATACAGCACGGATTTTACAATCATTTTAGTCACGACATACACAAAGAAGGTAATACTCATTTAGGTAATAGACACTTACAAAATTGACGTCACTGCAAGAGAGAGATAGAAGATCATGCATCCAAACAAACCTCCCCTCCTTGTCTTACGTCCCGTTCCCTGTTCCTATCTGTCATTGTGCTCGCATCTGTTATTCAGTATTAAACCTAATTCTTTAATGTGATTTGTACGTTGTGTTTAATAAAAATGAGTTTAAAACCAGAAGATGTGTCTGGGGCAACTTTTT
Organism: Ophonus ardosiacus; assembly: GCA_943142095.1. NCBI lineage: Eukaryota > Metazoa > Arthropoda > Insecta > Coleoptera > Carabidae > Ophonus > Ophonus ardosiacus. The sequence goes on along the minus strand of OW964828.1, from coordinate 51,906,999 downwards.
TGTTTGATAATATTGAAGATCATTCGATTATTCAACTAAAACGATGGCTAGAGTGTAGAGTCTACGGCTGATGACAGGTCTTTGTTTGGACGTGGTAACCATAGCAACCTTGATTTCTATGCTTTGCCGTTAGAGGCGCTCGTGCAAATTGCAATTTTGTAAGTGTCTATTTTAAATCGTCCAATAACTTCTACCATCACTGGTATTTTCAGTAACTGTTTATTTTACCTCACTGCAAGCCTGTAATTTAACGTCATCCTTCTTGTCAACTTTGTACCATCTGTCTGGTTCGTGTTTGACCCATGTACGGCTAGTACCTTCTTCTATTTCACAATCTTCTTTACTTTTCACATTTTCATCAATTCTTAGAATTATTTGATACTTGTATAAATCACAATCTAGTAATGTATTAAAAGTTACCTCAGCTTTGCCCGTAGTTATGTTTTTTACACTGAAATTAACATCCGGTATACAAGTTTTGTTATCACTTATTTGTGTATTGTTAAAACAATAAATATTTTTGTCAATACATTTTGCTTTAGTAAGAATGCCCAGGATGAGAAATATAAATAACTGAAATCTGTTATTAGGTATTCTTACACACGAAAATATAAACATTTTAAGAGAAAAACTTGTATCGCACTATTTGATGCGATAACGACACATTTTCAATAAAATATTTTTATCTTATCTACTCGTATAAGCAAATATGCAGTATTACCTAAAAACGTGTGCGTATTGGTTTTTATCTCCTTGGATTTATTTTTAAAAATGATTTTGTGTAAGTCGTCATTATAAACTGAAAAAAATCTGTTGTGGCCAGCACAAGATCTCTCGCCATTTCTATATTAGGCTATATAAGTATTGTATTGCACTTCGCTTTCGAACCGTCGTTTTATAACAAAATATTATAGAACATTACCCAAATATTGTTTTTTTTTATTATATTTAACATGTCTTCTGCACACATATAATTCTAATTATATCTATTTTTCATTGTATGAGGAAGTTTCTAATTGTCACAGATTGTTCCAACTCATTAACCAGATTAGTGTTATTTCTGATGGATATATGCATTTTACCATAATTTTACCTAAAATTTCAAATATTTAATTAATAAAACAATAAGAAAAATTAAATATTCTTCCCAGTAAAAGCTATCAGAATGTCACTAAAACTGTTAATTTTTGACACTGACTGACATGTGTCATTTACAAATTATGTTATAAACATTGGAATTTGTCAACTTGTTTCCTTAGTGCCGTAGCCTCTGCGATTAGTTCACTCTATAAATTATAGTGTGTTTATCTTTAAATCTATACAAGATATAATAAAAATTGTGTATTAGATGGAGAATTTTATGTTCTTCAATATTTAATAAAAAAACCTACCAAAAAAATATATTTAGAAGATTTTTTCTAAGAAACTACTACTTCCGGTTGTTCAATTGTTACCAAAACCTTTTCAGCTCTTCCCAGGAATGTCAGATTGAGGAAACTGCAGTTAAATACTTTTTAAGTCTTATAGTTTTTGAGGAATCGTGACTACAACATCCAGACATACATACATACATACATACATACATACATACACACACACACATACACACATCCACACACACACACACACACAGACATCATTTTAAAAATGTTATAATCGGATTCTAGGGACCTTAAATCGTGCTTATTCAATAAAATCTGGATATGCGAATTTTAGCATGAATCCAATACCTCTCTTAGCGAGAGGTAAAAATAGAAGCTTGAAAAACAGATATTTTTGATAGCTGATATCATCAGCCCTTTGCAATATTTCAAAATTTCGTTTGGAACATATTGTTCATTATTAGTTTTATGTTAATAACATACTAAAAATTTATACTCAAATACCTAGAAATAAAGGCTGAGGAGTTTCACGCAATAATCACTATTTTATAGAATTCTTAATAATTTGCTCTCATAGTTCAGCAGTACAGTCTTAGCTACGTGCTACTTTCACTTCATTGCTCTTCTCTACCTGAGCTATACATTAGGGGACGTATCAATACTGTGTCTTCTGCATATTAGTTTAACCATCTGCATATTTTTCAGCACAGCAATTGCCTTGTCGTTATAGGATTAGTGTCTTAAGATCGCTCCGGAGTGAATTCAAATTTCGTATTTGAACCGAAATCTTATGCATCCATAAACACCTGTCAAAAGTATGTTGTGGTCAGCACAATAACTCTCGCCATTTCCATTTTATGGTATATAAGTATTGCTTATATTGCATTTCGCTGTCGAAACGTGGTTTCATAATAAAAAAAATCCAGAACTGTACCCAAATATTGTTTTTTATTGTGCACACATACAATGGGGTATTCCACCATAACAAAAAAAAAATTAAAAATTTCAATTTAACATAAAGTATGGCTCAATAAATAATAGTTAAAACAATGAAAACATTTTTTAAATAATTACTTTACGAGATATTTCACATTTGCTAAAAGAGAAAATTGACGTCTTACAATTGTTATCTTTCTCTCGCAGCGTACTGAGAGCAGTGTGTGTGAGAAAGACAAGTATAGGGGAAATGTGACGTTACACTGATTTCTCGAAAATAAAATACTTTTAAACTAGGAACAATTAAGATTTTTTAATACTATGAATTGCTTCAAAACTGAATGAAGTTTTATTTAAAATAATAAATAAATTAGAGTGGAATACCCCATTCTAATTATGAAGAAAAATATCTAGTTTCTTGACTGGATTAGTGTTGCCACAAGACCAAGACCAGTCTTGGTCTTGGTCTCGTCTCGTCTTGGTCTTGTCGAGACGAGACCATTATTTGGTCTCGACTAGAAAAGTCGAGACGAGACGAGACTAGCGTCAAGTCTTGTCGAGAAAGTCTTGAGTCTCGACAAGACTCTCGACTTCAGATCAAAGGTATTTTTTTAAACATATACCTATTCTAAAAGTCCTTCAAAAACTGAGAGTATTGCTGTAAATACTGATTGAAAATTCGAATAAATAAGAGAGATATTAATTTTTCAAATTTTGTAATTTTCTACTTTCATAATTGTGTCCCAGAAACATTAATTTATGTAAATATGATGTATTCCTTATTCATCTAAATAATCCAGATATAAGTTTTAAATGAATTTAAATTACAATGTAAGTGGGATGAAATGAAAACAGTATCAATTTAGAATTCTTATGTTATTTTAATGCACCAATATTTTTTATTAAATTAATATCAACCTTTATTTTATACTACACATGTTATTTTAATTTAATTTTTGTTTAATTCTCAATTAATATATTGGTACAATTGGGTATATGAAATACTGACTTCATCTTCAAAAATATTTCCAATTTTCAAATAGCACACAAAAGTTACATCTGTGGTGCATTCTGCAAGTTAGCAATGTACTTCAGTTTTATTTATTAAATTAATATATTATAACAAAAGTAACGTTCCCTTCAAATATACATTATTTTTCTTTTATTTTTAAAGAATCTATTGTGATTCTCAGAATTTTGCGAAAATGCACACAAAGATTTTACGATCTTAGGGAAATTCCCGTTTTAAAATAACCATATTCTACATTTTCAACGGATGTACTTCTTATTCACCTAAATAATTCTTCCATTGAAACATATGAATAATATCGCATGTATCATTTAGTAAAAAAAAGATAAAAGTTTATGTATCTTTTACATGTATAATGAAAGTAAAACTTTATCTCAACTAAGTGAAATGTAAGGGACATTGTTAAAATATGTAGTTACAGGTATAACAATTTGGGAAAATTGGTATCAGATATTCTAAGAAACTGGTATTAAGCATTTCTCGTAAGAACACATGCAAAATGCAAGTACACTCGCCCGGTGCCCATGGGCGTATACAGGGGGGCCAGGGGGGGGGGGGGGCACCCCCTGAGAAAATTAAAATACATTGTATAAATTCATTCATATGAAAAAATTGAAAACAATAATCAACGTTTACTTAAAGAAAATAGAAATATAAAAGTCGTAATGTACAAGCCCTTTTTACCTTCCGTCACCTTTAGGTAAGGAAGGTATTGTCTTTGGTCAAAAAATTCGGTGGTGAGTTTTTAATGAATAAGCACGTTTTAGGGTCCCTACAATACGAATATACCATTTTTAAGATGATGTCTGTATGTATGTGTGTGTGTGTGTCCGTGTGTGTGTGTGTGTGTGTGTGTGTCCGTGTGTGTGTGTGTCCGTGTGTGACAAATTTTTCTCCGACGATAACTCCAATACTACAATTCCAAAAATTATAATTCTTTCGTATTCCTCTTCTGTACATCCATATGAAGAGTTGATTAGATTTTGGTTATAATTGATCCACCGGAAGTACCCTTATTTGAAGTTTTTAACAGTTTTTCTTAAAAAAACGCTGTTAAATATTATTTTTTGACATTTTGTTATTATATATATTAAAGAAAATACTCTTCTCTATACAGTTTGATTATACATTTTCCTTCATATTCAATAGGTGTAAATTTAAAGCATTATAAAGAAATTAATTTTCAAAAATTAGTCAGCTTTGTTATTTATCATGGAAACAGCTGACATAATAATTAAAAAAAAATTAATTGACAGATGTCAGTTGCAAGTGCAAAACCAAATATGGAAAAAGTATAGGATCTAAAATTGGTATGTCATAGTGTTGCTCGCAAGTGACACGCAGAGAAAGGCCAAAGAGAAGATGGAAGGACATTAATTAGTGTAGTTTATGTTATAATTTTATTGGATTTATAGAACCTTTTCAAATGAACTTTTGGTATGGAATTTGTAAAAAATAGTATGTGTTTTTACATGATATTATATAGAATCTGTTCCAAGGACCTTTTGGTATGGGATTTGTACAAAATACATGGAATTGACGGAAGGTCTTGTGCTGGCCACAACAGATTTTTACCTTCCGTCACCTTTAGGTAAGGAAGGTATTGTCTTTGGTCAAAAAATTCGGTGGTGAGTTTTTAATGAATAAGCACGTTTTAGGGTCCCTACAATACGAATATACCATTTTTAAGATGATGTCTGTATGTGTGTGTGTGTGTGTGTCCGTGTGTGTGTCCGTGTGTGTGTGTCCGTGTGTGTGTGTGTCCGTGTGTGACAAATTTTTCTCCGACGATAACTCCAATACTACAATTCTAAAAATTATAATTCTTTCGTATTCCTCTTCTGTACGACCATATGAAGAGTTGATTAGATTTTGGTTATAATTACTCCACCGGAAGTACCCTTATTTGAAGATTTTAACAGTTTTTCCTAAAAAACGCAGTTAAATATTATTTTTTGACATTTTGTTATTATACATATTAAAGAAAATACTCTTCTCTATATGGTTTTATTATACATTTTCCTTCATAATCAATAGATGTAGATTTAAAGCGTTATAAAGAAATTAATTTTGAAAAATTAGTCTGCTTTGCAATTTATCATGGAAACAGATGATATATTAAAAAATTCTAATTGACAGATGTCAGTTGGAAGTGCAAATCCAAATATGGAGCGTATAGGATCTAAAATTGATATGGCATAGTGTTCCTCGCAAGTGACATGCAGAGAAAGGCCAAAGAGAAGACGGAAGGACTGTATCGCAAAAGACTTGAGAAAGAAAGGACTGTGTGATGCGTTGGACAAGAATGAGTGGAAGAGAAGAGGAAACAGCGACCCCTAATAAAATAGGGGAAAGAAGAAATGAAGGAAGTGTCTAGTGCATTTTACCTAGTGTATATTTATGTTATAATTTTATTGGATTTATAGAACCTTTTCGAATCAACTTTTGGTATAGAATTTTTAAAAAATAGTATGTGTTCGTGATCGATTTTACATGATATTATATAGAATCTGTTCCAAGGACTTTTTGGTATGGGATTTGTACAAAATACATTGAATTGACGGAAGGTCTTGTGCTGGCCACAACAGATTTTTTAATAATGTTCTTAAAACTTTGTATGCACAAATGTGTAAAACAAACTGTTTTTCCAATTCCCTAATATAATATAATTTTTAAAAAATGGGTAAAAAATAACACAACATTTCTTTTCTTGTAAAAATCCAATAATGGAACAATAAATTTTACAACGGTGCTATAAATGCTGCATATTACCAGACAATAACAACCACTTTTAGACATCTGCTAGTAATAAAAGTAGGTAGGTTTGCCCAACCCAAATCCAAATATTTCCGAATACAATACTTTAGTCAATCTAACAATTTTGCATCCTAAAAATATAAAAATATGTAATAAAGAAAAGTATAAACGTATGATAAAGAATTAAATTAAACATAACATAGACAATTTTTATGAGGAATCATTATGGTTTCATAAGTGGAAAGAGGAACCTCTTGAGAAAGAAATACCATATGAAGAATTATTAGATATCTCCAAAAAATTCTATCCATTTTTATTCCATGGCTTGATTTTATTTTTAACTCTACCTTCTACAACATGTAAAAGAAGTTTTAGTAGGTACATAAAAAATTTGTTGTGGCTAGCATAAGACCTTCCGTCAATTTGATGAATTTTGTACCAATCCCACATCAAAAGTTCCCTAGAAAAGATTCTATATATTCAATAAAATTATAACACGAACACATACTATTTTTTATAAATTCCATACCAAACGTTCTTTGGAAAAAATATGAATCCAATACAATTATAACACGAACAATCATTATGTATATTGTACTTGACACTGACATCTGTCAATTACAATTTTTTGAATATATCAGCTGTTTCTATGATTATAGTAAAGCTGACTGATTTTGGAAAGTTACTCTATTTATAATTCGTTAAACCGTACAACTGTTATTATTAAGGTTTCTTAGTTACTATTTTTTTTCACTAATTTTATAAATTTAAGCAAGTTTATTATAATTTATTTGTTTTTCAAATAAGTGTGGTACGCGTACTAGGGGATACGCGAAAGGTTAAGTTTTAGTTATCTACTTATTTAACATTTATTTAGAAAAATATAAAAAAAATAGCGAAAGATTTTTTTTTTTTTGGGATTTTTGTCCATTTACTTACTGCTTCATTTAAACATATACATACCTATTTAACTATTGCTAATAATATAAATGCATTGCTGTGATTCATTCTGTAGCTAAGGATTTGAAATTATATATTTTATATATTGAAAGATGTTTTCAGAACTCATTTTAATAAGATAACACAATATTTGGGTATAAGTATATATTTTATGTTTATTAACAAGAAACAACACTCGGTATGTATGTATATTTTCATATTAATTATTTCAAGAGCTCAAGTATCAAGTTGATATTTACAGAAAAAATAATAAATATCTCTAATATTATTTGGAATTTTTGAATCGCGATTGTACTGCTGTTCTTAGAATTTTATGTACTATTAGATGGGATTGTAAAAAAAATGTTAATGGAGGCAAAGTCGAGAGTCTTGTCGAGACTCGAGACGAGACGAGACTGACATCAAGTCTCGTCTCGACAAGACCAAGACGAGACCACTCTAGTCGAGACTAAGTCAAGACCAAGACGAGACCGACCCCAAGTCTCGTCTCGTCTCGACTTCTGGCAACACTAGACTGGATTGGATAGTTAGGAAGTAAATTATTCTGGGATGCAGACACGTAATTTTTTTTATTATTTCTTCAGCGTTTTGACCCTACCAGGATCAACCACAGAATATTAAGTATAATTTTTTTTTGAAAACTGCAAATTTCCATTGTTTAAAATTCTTCCTAATTCTAATTATATCTATTTTTCATTGTATGAGGAAGTTCCTAAATGTCAGAGATTCTTCCATTTCATTAACAAGATTGGCTGTATTTCTTATGGATATATGCATTTTACCTATAATTTTAAATATAGAACAATAAGAAAGATTAAATGTACTTCCCAGAAAAACTTTGAGAATATCACTAAAACTGTTGATTTTTGACACTGATATTTATCTGTCATTTACAAACTATGTTACAAACATTTGAATTTGTCAACTTATTTCCTTGGTTTAATTTAGCTTGTGCAATTTATTGCATTCCATTATTTTATATACCGTGAGTATTTTTTAAAGTGAAACATTGGGTTTGTCATATCCATGGTTATTTGACATTTGATTGACAGCAATGTATTTGCGTGTCCCATTTAAAATGAAACATAGGGAACGAATTTGACAGATCACTAAACAAGAGACAAGAGCACTAAACATATTTCGGGCTCAAGGTACACACAATATTTTTTCTACAATTAAATTTAATTTAGAAAGCAGATATAAATATTTAAACAAAATTAACTTCTATTGATGTTTTGTCAAATGTCAAATTCGTTCCCTATGTTTCATTTTAAATGGGACACGCAAATACATTGCTGTCAATCAAATGTCGAATCGTAACCATGGATATGACAAACCCAATGTTTCACGTTAAAAAATACTCACGGTACTATTATAGTGTTATCTCTAAATTTACAGAATATATAATAAAAATTTTAAATATGTCAGATGTAGAACTATATGTTCATCATTGTTAGTAATAACAAAAATTTTCAAAAAATTTGGAAGATTTTTTTAAAAAACTGCTACTTCCGGTTGTCCAATTGTTTCCAAAATCTTTTCAGCTCTTCCCAGGAATATCAGATTGAAGAATTCATAGTTAAACAGGTCTTAAGTAATCTATTGACCTTAAAATGTTCTTATTCACCAAAATCTGGATATGCGATTTTTAGCATGAATCCAATACCTTTCAACGAGAGGTAAAAAGTCTACGGGCGCCCATGGAAGTCAAATCTTTCCAGTTCCTTTTATTTTTTCGGATACCTCCTAACCTTGCGTGTTAACGCCTAGCTCGTAATGCACCTCGCCAGTGAAGTAGACGCAGCCACAGACAGACACACCCTGTTGGAATTTTAACTGACCGCCGCTTGGCCGAGTGGGTGTGATAACACCAACACCGCACTCAGCTGGCTTGCCAACTAGGGAAGGTTAGTTATGATCCTGCTGGCAAAGATAACACAAGTGCGAGAACAATGGCAAAAACATGCACAGTCATTTGTTAGATGCTGAGATTTCGGGGAGGATACTGTAAATGTTTAACTTTTTATCTGTTTTATTACTGAAAGGCACATATTATGGAGCTGCGAATACTATTTTATTTTTCTACAATGAGGTCGTGCACGACTTTTTTTATAACATTAATCGATAGAGTAGTGAAAAATAATAGACCCGTATCTTTTATTTTTCCTCAAATCGATCTTTAATCATGAAAAAATTGTACATAAATGAAAATGACATTCATTAAAATGCGGGCGCTAGACCCCCGCTTCGTCCCTTACCAAGTGACGTCACAGGTTTGGAGCAACGACCATTTTGATTTTCACACTGTTTTAAATGACATTTAAAGATAACCTGAAATTTATGAAAATAAACATGTCGATGAAATAAATTTGCCAATAATTATTGTATGTTATTAACGTAACAAAATAAAGAATAAAATAATATATCCAATGTCTCTTACTTACTTACTTAATCCTGCACCTTTCTACCCTCACGGGTGTAAGGCGTTCCCCCGGCTTGCGGGGGAGGGGGTTGAGTTCTGGTTCGTTGGTCTTCTCCATATTTCTTTCCACTCTGCTCTATCTTGTGTTGCTGTCTTCGTTTCTTCCCAAGTTAGACCTCTTCTTTGCGCTGCCTCCTTTACTTCTTCCAGCCACGTTCTTCTTGGTCGTCCTCGTGGTTTCTTTCTTCCAATTTTTGCTTCAAACACCTTTTTAACTATTCTCTCCTCTCCCATCCTTTCTACATGACCATACCATCTCAGCTGTCCTTCTGCTACCTTATCTTCTATTGATTTTACTTTTAAGTTGTGTCTGTAGGTTGTGTTTTCAATTCGGTCCAGTCTTGTTTTCCCCTCTATTTTTTTCAAGAATCTCATTTCGATGACCTTAATTTTTTCTTTTTGTCTTTGCGTTAATGTCAATGTTTCAGCTCCATGTATGAGTATAGGCGTCACTACTTTCTTAAATATTTGTACTCTGGTCTCTTTCGGTATTTCTTTCTTTCCTAAGAAGCTGTGTTTGATGCTATTGAATATTTTGCCTCCTGTTGTTCTTCTTTCTTTTATTTCTTCATCAAATCTTCCATCTTCTGAGATCATTGATCCCAGGTATTTAAATTTTTGGACTTGCTGTAGATTTTCATTTTTTAGTTGTATCGTGTGGTGTTGTTCATTTCTTCCTAGTATCATGGTTTTCGTTTTTTCTTTATTGATCTTCATGTTTAATTTTTGTAGCGCTTTATCATATATTTCTATGTTCCTTGTTAAAGTTTTTTCGTCTTCTGCTATGATGACCATGTCATCTGCATAGCATAGTTCTGCTATTTCCACTCTTCCAATGTCTCACGTGCCTTTATAACCTTCTAGCGCTTAATACCAAATTAAAAGTGAAACAGCTGATATGTAACGTGTAGCTAAATGAAAATTATATTTATGAAAATGAATAGAACGATGTTATATTAGTATATTACAGCATATTTAGATATGTAATCCTCAATTTATGTTATATATAAATACAGGTGTCTCTCAAATAGGGGGACATGGCTTAACCACAGATTCCTGAGGCTAAAATAACACGATTTAACCAAAATTGCTTCTACCGGAAAGTGTACCATTTAGGCAGTGTACTGCTTCAAAGTTCTTCGAAAAAAAATTAATTTTGCTTATAATAACCGGACGCTTTATTCGATTTGGATGAAATTTGGTATGACAGTTTATATGATTATAAGTCATCTTTTAAAATAATACTTGTTATTATTAGTGAACCACTAATGTATGAAACTTAGGTGTCCCAACATTGATTAGACCGTAACTTTTTAATGGCCACGCCGATAACGTAAAATTATTTTTTTCAGTCAAATACATTCAATAGTAAACTTTTCTCTCTCTCTGTGTAATTTGTAATATCTGTTACGGTTTACACAGAAAATAATAAAACCTGAGTGACTGCACCGCGACTTTTTTGCATTTTCACGTTACTATCCTCGTGTCGTTGTCGTAGAAAGATGAGAACTGACCAACTTACGACCCGACACCGACACCGACAGCCGACAACTCCTAGAGTCAAATTTCAATGTACTGCATATGCGTACGACATCCGACAGCGACAAACGTCTTATTGTAGAACAGGCCTAAGTGAACTGCCTTAGCAATAATCAAAAAATGCGTCAGTCAAACATACTAAGAGATTTTTTGAGGATGTAAATAACTCATTACCATAAATTGAATTGGTAATATTTGATATATGATGTTCGAACTACTAAATATTGAACATACACGACCAGGAAAACGAATTAAAATTTAATAGATTTTTTTATAAACAATTCAGCAGGACAGCTGCCAACTATTGATGGAAATTTTATTGACACACCTTGTGTTTTGCAATTCAATAACTGAATAAAAACAAATGACAGCCACAGCGGTATCTACTCACGCCTTGCAAAATTTTAGCCAAGGTATTCCAAGGAGTGCCTTTAATTCTTAAAATATGATTCACATTCAACTAAATGCAAACAGTTAGGAAGAAGAGAAATGATAACAGTAAGAAGAACAAAAATAAAGGTCCGTACAAAGTTTCATTATAAAATATGCATCAAAATGAGGATAAAGCTAGGTTTCCACTTGCAAAGATTATTAGCGCCTCTAGACTAGCGCCAATTTAGTTGCATATTAATTCAACTGTCTCCAATGAACTGGGCATCACTAAGCAATGCGCCAGTAAAAGAATGAAGCAGTTATACAGGGTGACCACGAGGAACAGGGCTTTTTTTGGAAAAACATTATTCAGTCAATTTTGAAGTAAATAGTTATTTATGATATAAGTGTGAAAAGTGACATTTTATGAGTGAGTGGGGAAGTTTGTGAAACGAGGCGAAGCCGAGTAAAACAAACCCCACGAACGAAATAAAATCACTTTTAACACGAATATCATACACTACTTTTCCTACGATCCTAGTTATGTATTAGTAAAAACTAAAAATTATAGAATGACATTTATGACAGGTCATGATGTATTTGCTATGAACAACTGAAAATTGTTTATTCTAACCTCTACTTCCAACAATACTGTTTTAAATTCCAATTCTTCAAGCGCCTTGCAAGGAATTACTATAAACAATTGTAATAATTGTACTATAACAATAAACGTTTCAAAATAATATGTACTTCTAATAAAAAACCTATATAAATAATTTTAGTACAAAAATAAATATAAAATGAAACTACATTTACTTATGAACACTAAATGTAACTAGATTTAGTTATATTTTTAACACTAAATGTAACTAGATTTAGTTCTTTTTTAACACTAGTGTTAAAAGTAAATTTGTTTCTTTACTTTTAATCCATTGTCAATGACAACGATTTAAAAGTATTCACTGTGTTATAAACTGTTATTTTTAACTTGCTAAGCAACCGTTAAAAAGACTACTTTTAACAGTGGTCGTAGGAAAATTTTATTTATTGACATAAAAATGTAGTGGAATGTATGCCATTTAAATCATGTTTAGAAAATAATGTCTGCGAGATGTTGACCGCGTAGGAGGAGACTAAACACGAACGGAATTTGGTTCCAACAAGATGGTGCAACAGCCTTACTGCATGAATATCCATTGACTTGCTTCGGTGTACCTTCCCCGCTCGTCTCATTTCGTGTTTATGTGGACAAACCGCGTACATTAGAGGAACTTAAAGATGCGATTCGTCGTGAGATCCAACTAATTGATCAGCTAATATTGGAAGAGTAATGGGAGAACTACAAAGGCAGAGAGGAAGAGTGCATCAAAGAAGGTGTTCAATATATCTCAGACATTATTTTCCAAATATAACTTAAATGGCATACATTTCACTACATTTTTATGTCAATAAATAATTTTTCACTTCAAAATTAAAGAAATATTTTTCCAAAAAAGCCCTGTTCCTCGTGGCCACTTGTACTTTTTGACGCCATTTAGGGACACAGCACGCCAGTCCAATGACAAAAACTTAAAGAAAAAATCTGATGTGGCGAACACAAAACCTCCCGCTATTTAATTTTTATTAATTTAAATACATACCTACGTATTTACTAACGCTGCCTGCAAATTGTTCCATTGCAGAAAACTATTGATTTATTTACTATTTTCTTTTTAAAATGTCACTATTATTAATTTTAAGTGATTAGTTTTTTGACAGTGACATTTACTGACAGTTACATTTATTTGAAATACGAACTGTGTAACAAAGAAATTGTGTTTACCTTAGGCTTCGCGACTAATAAAAAAAATATTTTTAAATTGTAAAATATATTGAAAAAGTATTAATGTATTCCTGTAGAAAATTCAATAATCTTTAATTTTCATAAGACAAAATGCGAAAAAATGGCATTTAATGGTATTTTTTGAAGAAAAACCATTATGAGCTTCAGGTAAAGTGCCATTTCCGGTTATCCGATTTACACCAAAATCTAATGACTTCTTTTCATATTAGAATAGGATAGAAATACAAGGTTTCAGAATTTTCTGAATGATAGTATTTGAGTTAGAGCGAAGACAAAATCCGTACACATACACACATACAGACATCATCGTGAAAATGTTAAAATTGGATTCTAGGGACCTTAAAACGTGGTCATTTACTAAAATCTCGATATCCAATTTTTAGCACGATACCTATAACCTCGCTTACCAAGGGTAGCGGGAGGTAAAAATGGTCATCGAAACTAATAATTCAGTTTGTGGAGGCATACGAGCAATAACAATGCCTTTGGAATAATAATAAAAAAAAAACATTCCGAAATAACAGTGATGATGCATTGAGAAAAATTGCTGTGATTATGTCTGACTCAGATATAAATTTAAATGTAAACTCTGCTAAAGCTAAAATATTAAGTGTTTTTTGGAGTTCGACATACAAAATTTACACTACCATATTATTGCTTGCTTGAAGTAACTCAATTGACGCCATTTTTAATCTGTTGCCAATTGAAAAATAAAAATTGTGGAAACATATACTGGTGCCACTAAAAAATTGGCACCAATAATCTTTACATGTGGAAACCTAGCTTAACATAAAAGAGTAAAAATGCTACAGCGCAAGAACTTGAAACGAAGGTAATAACTGAAACACTGATACGAGTACTCTTTTCGTACTGTGTTGTCTTTTAGCATAGAAATAAATTTACTTTTTATTACTATTCTTTTAAAGTATAATGTTTCTGTTGAAAAGATATAATTATTTAAAAATAATTTTTTTATCACCTAGTGAATTAACCCCTTCAACAATAATAAAATTCAGCATTCTTTCCTTCCATTTCTTAAAAGTTCCTAATGAGTTTTCTTTTGGAATGCTTTCAAGCTAATTATTATTACTGGGAGACTTAAAAACTGTCAAAGTTGTCAAATTACTATCTGGTGACTTAAAACTGCCAAAGCTGTCAAATTTAGTACTGGGGGATTAAAATTTGTAAAATAATTTTTCAGGTAACTATAAATCTTTGATTCGAAAATGCTCTCTACCTATATTTTTATCCACAGCAATTCTTTAAAAAATTGAGTTTAAGTTCTAGCTTAACTTCCGCAACTTAATTTTAAAAGACAGAAATAAAAATCTGTTGTGGTCAGCACAATACCTCTCGCCATTTCCGTTTTGTTATATACGTACCTGTCGAATTTAACATTTCTTGTACACACGAATACTTCTAATTATATCTAGTCTTTCAGTCTATAAGTCTTGTCCTACTCTTCTAAAATGTTCAACATGGTTCCAATTCATTGACGGAATTGGCGGAATTTCTTAAGGACATATGTACTTTTACTATTATTATACATACCTACCTACAATTTTAAATATATGAATAATAATTCAATTATTAAATATACTTTCCACAAAAAAGCTTTAAGTAATGTTAGTAAAACTGTTGATTTTTGACACTGAAATTTACAAACATTTGAATTTGACAACAGGTTTCCTTGGTGTAGCGATTTCTTACTACATATTATTTTATATATTTTCTTTATCTCTAAATCTATAGAAGATATAATACATTTTTTTAAGTGTATTAGATGGAGAAATTTAGTTTTTCAATATTTGTAATAACAAAATTTAAAAAATATATATTTAGAAGATTTTTAAGAAACTACTACTCTTCAGCTTTCCCATTGATGTCAGATTGAGGAATACGTAGAAATTTAATTCTTCAATATTTGTAATAACAAAAATTTTAAAAAAATAATATTTAGAAGTTTTTTTTTAATAAACTAGTACTTCCGGTTGTCCAATTGTTATCAAAACCTTTTCAACTCTTCCCATTGATGTCAGATTGAGGAGTACGTAGTTAAATAGCTCTTAAGTATTATAGTTTTTGAGCAATCGACCTTCCAACAATCACACACACACACTCACACATCGTAAAAATGTTATCGGATTCTAGGGACCTTAAAACCTACTTACTCACTAAAATTTGGATATGAAATTTTAGCATGAATCCAATACCTTTCTTAGCGACTGGTAAAATGATTTAAAATTATGGTGTAAATTTTGTTTTGTACACCTGATTATGATATTTTCAATAATTCCAATTCGTATTTATACCCGTACAGCCCGACTTACAAAAAAGTTTAAGCTAATCCTCATTTTTGGATTAGCGAATTCTACTCAAATTTTAACAGTTTATATATTAAAATATAGGCTAATCTATTCCTATTATCTATCTTTAGTGATATCATGAAAATTAAATTTTAAATACCGGAATAGAATAGAATTCACTAATCCAAAAATGAGGATTAGCTTAAACTTTTTTGTGATTTGGGCTGAAAGAGTATCAGAATCTTATAAAAGAAAGAAATTATTTTGAAACATTTCAATGTCATATTTGTAATTGATTGTTTCTTGTACCACACCATTTGCAAAAGATCAAAAAAGACTTCAAAAACATTTCAATTATCTATTGCATATTTGCGTGACAACAAAATAAAACACAAAACAAGTTCAATTACTTTATTGAAAGCAGCCATGCAAAAACACATAATACCAACCAAACAAACCAAGCAAAAAGCACCATTATTTGCAATATTATTTTACATAGCTATGAAAATATAAAAACGTCATGTTGCAACCTTGACGCTGTGGTTGTATCAGTACTACCAACCTCCATCCAGCCGCCCAACATTCCCTAACCACAATGCAGAATACGCTATTTGCACGTCATTAATCACCGAACAATAGTTGCATCGCATAGGGATATTTGGCTGCTGGGATTGGTCACACTGGAGATTTGATTAACGGTGGAGGAATGCCGGTACGTGAAGTCGCAGGGAATTTGTATTTTTCAGCTTGCAGGCCCTGTACCTAATGAAAGCATAAAAACGAGAAGGTAAACATGTTTTTAAAGAGGGATAAAAAAAGAATAATATTTTTATTCGGTTAGGAAATTGCTTGGGAGCTAATGATATTAAACCATTTTTTAAGGTAATTATTGCTTTTTTTGTTTATCGGAAAAACCTTTTCATTTCTTTCTGTTCGACTTACAAAATGACAGTTCATTAACTTTTATTAGTATTTCATTTCAAAATTACTTTAATTTGTTTTTTAATTTCATTGAAATTTGATAATAAAGCAACGATTAATCAATTATATTTTTACCTCCCGCTACCCTTGGTAAGGGAAATAAATGACCACTTTTTTAAAATCCCTAGAATTCAATTTTAATATTTTCACGATGATGTCTGTATGTGTGTGTGTGTGTATGTGTGTGTGTGTGTGTGTGGACACGATTATTCAAATACTACCAATCAGAAAATTTTGAAATTTTGTATACCCATTCTATACTAAGTGGGAAGTGCTCTTTAGTTTTTAGTATATATCGGTAACCGGAAGTATCATTTATACAAGTTTTTAACAGTTTTTCTTGTAAAAAATTCATTGAATATTAATTTTCAGCAACTTTTACTAATAAAATTTGCATATAATGGTACAATCTTCAATTCTACGATAATAGCATTTAGTAAATAACTTGAAATAACTGTAAATATTAAATTATAAAATAATTTATTTTATACATCATCTTGCCTATGCGTGAAACAAAAACATAATATTTTAATAACAATTTTGACATATTTAAGCAAATGTCACTGTCAGGAAGCAATTACATTAAAGTTAATAATGAAACCATGTCAAGAAAATTGTATTGAGTTTAATGAAATTAACGTTTTTAAAAATAGTATATTTTTCGCCATACATAAATATTGGATGTACAGGATGATCCGATATAAATTTGCAGCACTAAAAATCAAACAACTGTCAATAAACGCGTGTTATCAAAGTGTCAAATATTAGTTTACAACTACACATTAACGTAAGAGATCATGTATAGCAATAAATATATGCAAAAGGAACTTAATGTAGTTTGCAGGATTAGTAAATATGTATAGGTAGGTATGTATTTAAATTAATAAAAATTAAATAGCGGGAGGTATTGTGTTGACCACATCAATTTTTTTATATTATTTATATAACTGACAGATAAATGTCACTGCCAAAAAACCTAATATTTCAAATTAATAATGATAACGTTTTAAAAAGAAAATAGTATGCAAATATAGTTTTAGTCAAATTATACAAATGCAAAGGAACGTAATGTAGTTCACATGTTCACAATTTCAATAAATTTATACGTATGCATTTAAATTGATAAAAATTAAATGGCGGGAGGTTATGTGTTGGCCACGTCAGATTTTTAATATTAGTATCTTAATCTATATTTATACAATTCAAAATTATATAGATATACTTATCTAAAGGTCGCTATTAATAATGGAATGATAAAGATTGTATTTACACAAATTTGTCAATATTATACTTCAACACTTCAAAGAGTACAAATAAATAATATTACTACACTACAATAAAAAATCAGTATTTTTTTTTAGTCAGAAATATATGACACTCCTAAACTAGAACTGCAGAAAACAATGAAAAGTTTGTCTTTTCTCACAGATAATCTTTCTATATTCGCAATCACTAATCTGTTATACCCTTTTATCACGTTTTTGAATTAAGTTTATACGATCACTACAACAATAAATTTAATCATATTGACACTAAAATATTCAGAAAACTATTTAACTGTTTTCAAAAAAATAATTAGGAGAGCAATACTTAAACATTTCAAATAATAAATGATAAAATTTTCAACTGTTTCTACCAAATTTGAGGGAATATGTGAAACGTAGCAATTGTAAACTGTTTGCAACTTTCTAAATGGCTTTTAACTTAAACTGAAACTTGTAAACATTCAAGTTAAATTATTATTTACTCGTACATTCAAATAGCAAGGTAAGTGACAAGAATAAAATAATATTTACTACTCGTATTTACTTTAAATTAAAACTTTCAGGAACCAACTTCCTCCTTGCAAATTTAACCAAATTGCAGGGTTTCTACAGCAAGTTTACGTTTGTGTTTGTATGCAAATTTTATTTCCTTGAGAAACATTTGATTTTGCGGGATATCAACTTTGAATGTTCTAAAAACTATTTACTGCATCAAAACTTAATTTCGAAAGGTCTGAACAATTAAATACAAAGGTTTCTAATGGGGTCCTCCACTCTTATTTTTTATTATTTTAAATTAAAGTTGGTTAAATTTTGAAGTAATTCGTAGTATTAAAAAGTCGTAATTGTTTTTAGTGGAACTGCATTTGATTTTTAGCGAAACTATTGCAATCTTTCTCACACCAGTTTCTATATCGTAGGCTGCGCGAGAAAGATACCAAGTACATACTGTGATGTCACTGTGAAAACAAATTCAAATATCTCGCAGAATATTTACTAAAAAAATGTTTGCTTTATCTTAATCGTTATTTATTGAGTAGTACTTTAAACTTCAAGTATAAAGTATACACGTTAAAATTATGGATCAATACCATGTACGAGAAATAATGATAGCTAAGTTTTATTCACTTCACTTGTCAGAGTTAAATTTTGTAGAAGTTTTTACCTCTCGCTAAGAGAGGTATTGGATTCATGCTAAAATTCGCATATCCAGATTTTATTGAATAAGCACGATTTAAGGTTCCTAGAATCCGATTATAACATTTTTAAAATGATGTCTCTGTGTGTGTGTGTGTGTGTGTGTGTGTGTGTGTGTGTGTGTGTGTGTGTGTGTGTGTGTGTGTGTGTATGTGTGGATGTATGTGTGTCTGGATGTTGGAGAGACGATTCCTCAAAAACTATAAGACTTAAAAAATATTTAACTGCAGTTTCTTTAATCTGACATTCCTGGGAAGAGCTGAAAAGGTTTTGGTAACAATTGAACAACCGGAAGTAGTAGTTTCTTAAAAAAAAATCTTCTAAATATAATTTTTTGGGAGTTTTTTTTTTATTAAATATTGAAGAACTCCAACTAATACACTTAAAATTTTTATTATATCTTGTATAGATTTAGAGATAAAGACACTATAATTTATAGAGTAAACTTATCGCAGAGGCCAAGGCACTAAGGAAACCAGTTGACAAATTCCAATGTTTATAACATGACACATGTCATTGTCAAATGTCAACCGTCTTAGTGACATTCTGATAGCTTTTTCTGGGAAGTATATTTAACTTTTCTTTTTGTTTTATTCATTAAATATTTGAAATTATAGGTAAAATTGTGGTAAAATGCATATATCCATCAGAAATACCGCTAATCTGGTTAATGAATTGGAAGAATCTCTGACATTTAGAAACTTCCTCATACAATGAAAAATAGATATAATTAGAATTATATGTGTGCAGAAGACATGTTAAATACAATAAAAAACAATATTTGAGTAAAGTTCTGTAATTTTTTGTTATAAAACCACGGTTCAAAAGCGAAGTGCAATACAATACTTATATATCCTAATATGGAAATGGCGAGAGGTCTTGTGCTGGCCACTATAGATTTTTATGTATTTTCTTGGCTCCTGGATTCCTTTGAACTTCGTGCGTCAATTAAAAACAATAAATAACATTTAGGAAGATTTTATTTTCATTTTTTTCAATCAAAAACATGAAATGCTTTAATTTATAGCAGCTTATGTCCGTAATGGTCGTTAATAAAGATGAAGGGAGAATAATAGGTTATAAAAATTTATTACTTTTATACTTCGTCTTCATTAAGAATGGTAATTTACAGGTGTACCGCAGACGATAAGTTATGATTTAAGGCATTAAGAATGAAATATTTTGGAATTATATCAGTATCACTCTATTCCGCACGAATAAAACTATTTATTAAGTATTTCTATGTTTGTAAATTAAAATTGAAATTGATGTTATTAAATTCTATCATGAAAATCAATTTAATCTTGAAATATAAAGAGAATAAGAACGAAGCAACTTCGTTATATTTTCCAAGAATTCATATTAATTATTATGAGATTGAAAATTCTTGGAAAACTGTAAACCAATTAAAATTTTATAAATTCTGGTTACTAAAGACTTTAAAGATGATTATATATTTATTAATAGTACTAGTGAATATTAAAAATATAATAAAAAATAAATAAAAACTTATAATAAGCAGATTAAAAACAAACAAAGATAATTATATATACAGTTTGGCATTCCTTTTGTATGTTTCTCAGCAAACATAAGACAACCAATATTCTTTATATAAAGCATCGCGTAAATTTTCTTGAATTTGAGAAACTAAATAGGGTCCTATCCCATTTTTATTTATTTTTTTTTTACTATAAGAACAGGATGAAATAAGAATTTTAGTGCAAACGCGACTTAAAAATTTTAAGTAATAAGCGAGATATGAATATGGTGCGTGACGTAGCAATTACTGACCAGTGATTGACAAACTGTTAGTTACAAAGGGGACAAATTTTTTCATGTTATAGTTGAAATATTTTTATATAAAATCTTATACGTTATATTCACGAATAAATTTTATTAATCGTAAATAACATAAATAATAAGCATTTTTTCCCTAATAAATTATCAAACATTGAAACAGTTTGACAATATTATTACACAAAGTATGACGGCGGATGGCGCTAGTGTTTGTTTGTTTTTAAGTTTCCATTTTCTGACATTATTATTAATTTAATTAATATTACAAATTTATTTAATTATAAATACATTATTACTGTTAATATTACTAGATATTATAATTAAACAAATTCATCAAACACAAAATTGTTAAATTTTTTTTGCGAATCTCCTTTTTAAAATAAATAAATAAATATAAAAATAAATATATCATCACGGCATATTACCCATTTCTGAGTGTGCCACAATCTGCTTTATCGCAGATATCGGTAATGATGACATATTTGTACCGTGCGGGCGCTTACCAGGCGTCACCTCACGGGCACTCAATGCTGGCGTGGAGAGTGCACCACAGGGGTCACTTATGTGCCATTTAAAATTCGAAATATTTGACGTCGGTCGGGATCGAACCCGGTTCCCCCAGGTTCGCGACCATACACTCAGTCACGCGGCCACGGGACCCCATAAAAAAAATCAGGTGACCAATTAAATTCTTAGGACCTAACGCGTCATACCCAATTAGTAATCAACTTCAATCGCTTGTAGTTTGCGACCTAATCATTATTTAAACAAAATTTATTTATATTTTCGTCTTATTTATATACTATGGTATATTACCCTATATTTTCACACCACAATAAACCAAACCTGTAATTATCACTTTATATTCCATCGAACAATTGAAGGTTACTAATAAAACATATACCCATACATATTCTCCGTTTTTATAACCGTTAGCTATACTGCATAGCAGACAACTTTGGCCTCTTGCGTTGCTCTTGTTCTTTCGCTAGTCGTTTGTTTGCGGAACTCCCGAGCAAGCTCGCGAGTCGGTGAACGCGCTTCCTTGAGGTCACAGCCTACTGCCTGAGTGCCTGACTCACTAGAAGTGCCTAGCCTAGCTATTCAGATGTTGAATTATTTTGTGACAGATGACTATCTATAGTAAGTGTAGAGTAAATGACTAAGTTAGTGTGCAGTCATTGTAGTATGATGTAAATTGGGATTTATGGTCATATATAGTAGTTTAGATTAAATAGTTTGAATTCTTTGGTAATTTGGTTTCGGGATACTTTCACTTTTATTTTTAAGTGTGCAATTAAAAGTCTATTATTTATATCGATATTAATCATGTATAAATGACCTTGTATAAAATCGAGCTTATTATTTTGCTTTAAAATCTCAATATACATGTCATTCACCCCAATTCTGTAAGAAAGTTGTTAAGTCTTAGCAACGTTGCTAAAAATTGTAACCAATAAAAACAAATGGAAAGCCTGTCATTTTCATGTTTTATTCAGTGTTCGTAATTATTATTGGTTATTTGCTATAGCAACGTTGTTAAGACTTAACAACTTTCTTACAGAATTGGGGCGATTAATTACTTAAATAAATAAATATATCATCACGGCATATTACCCATTTCTGGGTGTGCCAGTATCTACAACAACATGTAGACATAGGTAATGATGACGATATAGTTTACCGTGTGGGCGCTTACCAGGCGTCACTCGCGGGCACTCATAGCTGGTGTGGAGAGCGCACCACAGGGGTCACTTTTGTGCCATTTGAAATTGGAAATATTTGGCGTCTGTCGGGATCGAACCCGGTTCCCCCGGGTTCGCGACCAGACACTCAAGCACGCGGCCAGTTTCATAAAGTATAGTTAACTACAATCATAATATTAAAATATGACGACGCTTGTATTGTGGCACCTTAGATAAGAATAACAAAGATTGTTCTAAAAAATACCTACCGATAGTACATTAAAGTAAATAAGTACGATTACATACATCTAAACTCTAAAGGTTAGTAGAATCAGAATCAGTTTATAATATTTTTATGATAGCATACGAGTATATCACAAAAGTTTTCGGAAAAAAAAATAGTGAACAATACATAGCTTAAACTTTAACACTGTATATATTTGAAAATAGTTATTTACATTCTAGTGCGTGTAAGTTGTATTTTACAGTGCGACAGCTTTGTTTAAGGCACGAGCCCTTAAGGCGAGTGCCTTATTAGCTGGAGCGCTGTAAAATACTTCACGCACAAGAATTGTATCAAATTTTTTGCCCGTCGATAATGAAAATCACTTTTTTCAATGAGATAGGTTGTACTTCTGAAAAGGGTTAGTTTAAAATACTGGGGTTAAGTCAATTTCCAAATTTGATTTTACTTACCTTCATTAGAGTACTTCTTCTAGCAAAAATTTATCTGTAATAATAGACGTTGTTTATGACTGATAATATATTTATTTGCTCATGTTTTCTTCGTAATAAATAATAGGTAGGTGTCGATATTTCACATTTCAGCAATGCTCGCGTATTTGACAGGTATATCGATCGGTGACTATGTCGGTAACGGCGGATTTTTACAATAATGACAGATGTCGCTACCGTGAATTTGGTTTATATAAATTAATTTTAAATATAGGAAATGTTAAAGTAAAAAAATATCTTAAGTAGGTAGTACTTTTTTACATGAAGTAAAGATGATTTCTTTTCTAAATGCCCATAAACGTCCAGTGTATTTTGATTATTTTACCGCATAGTTAGACAAGTTACAACACAGTAAGCGTAAAATGTAGGTTACACTTGCTGTGTATACAATTGTAAAGTTCCCATTACACTTCAGGAGGGCAAAAAAATATTTACAAACAATTATTTGCTTCAGTCAAAAATATTAATTTAATTCACAGATTACATTCTTTCATTCATGGAGGAGAAGGTACGAATTGATACGGTTTATACAGATTTCAGTAAGGCTTTCGGCGATTTTGTATTTCGACAAAAATGTCTTGCCGGACAGGGCGTTTTGTTCTGGCCCGTTGTCTTCATGAAGAATCCATCATATTTCAGCCCTTTTTCTTCTCAGTTATGCATGAAGGGTTATCAAAACCTTCTTGTGATATGCTTGGTTAACGAAATACCCCTCAGGCACTCAATCCATGTGAACAATCACTCGCATTTCGAAAAAAAAACAATGACAGAGCACGGCCGAGGCGCTAATCATCTCCGATCTCTTTTCTTCCTTCTTTAAATCTTCTAAACTGCTCGAAAACTTGAGTACTAGATAGACCCTCATCACCATAAACATTCTTCAACAATTCGTACATTTCTGTAGCGGATTTTTTAAGTTTCACACAGAATTTCGTATTGACACTAACATAATTCCAGCGGAATACGAGAAAGTAGTTAACTTCAATCAAAGGCTACTGCCGAACGGTTTGCCTAATTATCTTGAAATTTAAACAGTGGATGGAGGGAAGATGACAAATTGATATGGCATAGCCTGAATTGTTGCCAAATTTACAGGGAAGCCGGAAAAAAATAAATCTCGTTATTTAATTGCCACACCTCTTCTGTTCGTGTTACAATTTTACTGGATATACAAGGTGTTATGTAAGTAAGTGATCAACTCTTAACCCATGGTAGAACTGACCTCAAAGATAGTAAATCTGGCAATAATTTTTGTTTACCATACTTTCTACAAGAACTAGAAGCTTTTCAAACTGACCAATCACGTCATAGTTCAAAACTTTATAGAAAAGTAAAAATCAATGTGTTCTCTGAAAAAAATATTGATTGTCAATCTGACGTTAAATGTTTTTTTGCATAGACATACAATTTATATTATATTTTTTTGATATTCTCAAAATGCCATTTACCTTCACCAACCAAGAGTATGGAGACATGCATATGGTTTATAGCGAGACATTACAAAATAGTCGTGCTGTTGTAAGACGGTACAGAGAGATATTTCCAAATAGACGTCAATTATTTTATGTCATTTGTGACAGGTATCACATTTTTTCCAGAGAACACATTGATTTTTACTTTTTTATAAAGTTTTGAACTATGACGTGATTGGTCAGTTTTAAAGGCCTCTAGTTCTTGTAGAAAGTATGTTAATCAAAAATTATTGCCAGATTTACTATCTTTGGGGTCAGTTCTACCATTGGTTAAGCGTTGATCGCTTACTTACATAACACCCTGTATAGAATCTTTTCCAAAGAACTTTTGGTATGGGATTTATAAAAAATACATTGAATTGACGGAAAGTAGTGTGCTGGTCACGTCAGATCTTTTGTTGACTATTTCACTCATACATTTATAAACCAATCCAAATTCGGGATTCTACCTAGTTACCAAGTTTCATTTTGACAAAACAATCTCACAAAAAAATTTTCGCACCCTTTAAGCTATAAGATGCTGTATTTTTACAAGTAAGTGAGTTTTGATAAGTGAAATTTTTTTGACGTTTTAAGAGTGCTTAGGAAATATTGTTTATATACCTGTCAAAGTCCTGTCCGCTTATTTTTATTTTTGAAATAGTCATCCGAATACCATTCGTGGTTAAATTTTATGCTGGTAAAATTTTCAGATTGTTACACGAGCCTTTTGCTAGTTTATCTCGTGGCATTGATGAAAAATCACTCGCTTGACAGCTCGTGATTTTTTTGTCAATGTCACTCAATAAATTGCTAGGCAACCGGCTCTCGTAACAGTCTGAAAATTTTTCCGGCAAAAATTCACCACTTATGATATTACCGTGAGTATTTTTTAACGTGAAACATTGGGTTTGTCATGTCCATGGTAACGATTTGACATTTGATTGACAGCAATGTATTTGCGTGTCCCATTTAAAATGAAACATAGGGAACGAATTTGACAGATGTTAGCTAAGTCAGAAATTTAGCTAAGTCAGAAAACCACTCGAGAGCACTAAACATATTTCGGGCACACAATATTTTTTTTGCAACTAAATTTAATTTTTAGAAAAAATGTATAATTATTTAAACAAAATTAACCTCTAATAACGTCTTGTCATTATGACAGATAACCGCTGAATTTTCCTATAAGTTACGACTTGACATTTGATTGACAGTAATATATTTGCCTGTCTCATTGAAAACATACGAAATGAATTTTACAGAGTATTATATTTAAATATTGTAAGAAATTTAGCCAAGTTAGAAAATCACTCGAGCACAAGGTACACTAAATTTAATTTGGAAAGCAGGTATAATTATTTAAACAAAATTAACCTCTACTGACGTCTTCACAAATGTCAAATTCGTTCCCTATGTTTCATTTTAAATGGGACACGCAAATACATTGCTGTCAATCAAATGTCGAATCGTAACTATGGATATGACAAACCCAATGTTTCACGTTAAAAAATATTCACGGTATATATGATAAAATAATGTTTTCCTCTTGTTGAGGTTAAGAGACTCAACGCTGTTGGAACCTTTTTCGTTTCTGATTTTTTTCGTACGACCCTCTCCTGCAGTGTTTAGTGAAAATGTACATTAAGCCTGATCGATGGTGTTTGTATACTTAATCGTATGATTATTGTGTACGCCCTGAAGCTGATTTAACGCCAGCATGTAGAGATTAACACTGAGTTATTGAGGATTTAAAAAAGGCCGAAAGCTGCAAATTCTGATAGTCTTCCAATCTCGTATTTTGTCATATATTTAGTGGACATAGGATTGTGATCTATGGCATTATACTGCATTTTTGAGGGTATTATAGCCATTGTAATCAGTATAATTTTAGTTTTAATATTTATTTAGTGATTGTAAACACTGAGTTTATTTTTGGACAGTGGATTAAAATTAAGACTAATTCGGGAAGTTATTTAAAAATAGATAATCCGAATAATAAAACATCATAATCTATTGTTGGATATCAAAAATTTTTGGATTACAATTACAGAAATTGTGAAAACATCAAATAAGTTAAGAAATACTTATAATTTATGAATATTCAAGTATTCCTAAATATATTCACGGTATACGGATGCAAATATCGTAAACATATACTGATAAGTACATATTGAAATTCTTTACGTTTTAAATTAATAATCTCATAAGATGACATATTACATTCCAATGTAGTTGTATACATCTTGCATATGTTAACATTTGTATGTCATTAATATTAATATACGTATGAGAACAAATGCATATTTATATTCATGTTCTATTTTTATCTCTCGCTAGAAGAGGTATTGGAATCATGCTAAAAATCGCATGTCCTGATTTTAATTAATAAATACCTTTTAAAACCCCTACAAACAATCCGATTTTAAAAATTTTACGATGATGACTGTGTGTGTGTGTGTGTGTGTGTGTGTGTGTGTCTGTGTGGATGTTGGATAAACGATTTTGCAAATTCTGTAAGACTTAAGACCTGTTTAACTAATTCCTCAATGTGACATTAATGGGAAGAGCTGATAAGGTTTTGTAACAATTGGACAAACAAAAGAAGTAGTTTCTTTAAAAAAAACTTCTAAATATGTTGTTATATCTTCTACAGATTTACAGATAAAGAAATATAAATATATAAAATAGCATTTATCCATTTTTATTTCAATACTTTTATTACTAAAAATTCACACAGTTGTTCAAATACTCTAAAAATGCGTACACTTGCGTAACATTCTCTTTACAATCAAATAATATTACTACCAAGTTTATATCTCTACCCATTTTTGAATTATTGCCCCAAAACTCAATATACCCCACATTTAGATAAAAACTTCAAAATTTTCAAAAATCTAATTTTTATGTATCTAGATACTTCTCAATGCGCTGATTCCAAATTTTGAAACCACAGGTCGATATCTCGTTTCGTTCTCGAAATATTTACATTCAAAAATTTGCTCAAAACTGCCCATTTTTGGGTATTAACTCAAAAATGGGTCGAAATATGAATTTGGCGACACGACCATTCGATTCTACGGGCTAAATTACATAAGTGTACCAATTTTCATAATTTTTGTCCAACCGGTTCATTTTTTATGAATAAAAGTTTGAAAATGGCCAAAATCTGAAAAAATCGTAAGGGGTACCCCTTAAGATTTTTGCGATTTTTGGCCATTTTCAGTTATTGTGCTTTAGAGATTGTATGCGGTGTTCCAAATTTATGAAAATTGGTGTACTTATGTAATTTTGCCCGTAGAATCGAATGGTGTTGTCGCCAAATTCATATCTCGACCCATTTTTGGGTTAATACCCAAAAATGGGCAGTTTTGAGCAAAATTTTAAATCGAAATATCTCGAGAAGGAAAAGAGATATCGACTTGCGGTTTCAAAATTTGGCATCAGCGTGTTGAGAAGTATCTAGATACATAAAAATTAGATTTTTGAAAATTTTGAAGTTTTTATCCAAATGAATGGGTATATTGATTTTTGGGGCAATAATTCAAAAATGGGTAGAGATATAAACTTGGTAGTAATATTATTTGATTGTCAAGAGAATGTTACTTAAGTGTACGCATTTTTAGAGTATTTATATATGAGTATACATAATGTATATTCATGTGATAATTTTATTGGATTTATAGAATATTATCCAAAAAACTTTCTGGATGAAATTTGTAAAAAATTGTATTATGTTCCTGTTACAATTTTCCTGGATATATAGAATCTTTTCCAATGTGAACACAAATAGAAATGACTAATACCTACCTAAATGTTTTAATAAATTCTTAAATAGAATAAGGAAGGCCATTTAACGAATTTACGATAAAGAAATGTAATTATATGGGTGTTACCTTTAAACATCTGTTGGCATTAACTATTATACATATGTGTAATTGCAATGCAATAAAAATTTTCCAGTGCGAAAGTTTCTAATTAGAACATAATAAAATGTGTAACAGTAATTACATGTGGAGAATGATACAAATCGTAAGTCGACCATATGTTTATCTTCGATTATAAAACAGTTGTCTTCTATTAGGAATTCTTCCTGTTCCTTCAGTCTAACATACAGTCGCGGACAAAAGTATGGAAACTTTTAAATATTTCATTTTTTTAAAATATGTTTATAGTTCTTGCAAATTTGATTCGTATTTTCTAAAGTCAATATATCGAAGAATATATTCACAAGAAATCTTTTGATATTGACTGTACGATTTAAGCGAAAGAACATAACTCGTTTTTCGGTGGACAAAAGTATGGAAACTTATTGAAAATATGGTTTTAATTGTCTTACATTCAGTTTTATTTTGTCATTTATTTAGTAAGTTGATGTTAAGATGGGTAAAAATAAATATTTTTCCGACGACTTGAGAGAAAGGGTACTACAGCTTCATAAAGATGCTGTGAAACAACGCAATATTAATTTTTTTAAAAAAAATTAGTGTAAGTGGCATATCAAAGATTTTGAAAAAAAATTCGCACTATAGAAGTGTTAAAATTAATATAAAAGTCCGTGGTCCAAGAAAACTAGTGCTAGAATTGACAAAAACCATTCGGCGTCTATCCGTAAATGATCCTACTTTATCAAGTGAACGTTCTGCAATAATTCGGGAACAATTTCATGTAGATTTGAGTGATCGCACTGTGCTACGATGGCTATGTGATGTAGGATTACTAGGAAAAATAACCGTTAAGAAAGCTGTACTATCAAAGAAAAACAGGAGGGCCAGAACTGCATTTGCATAGGAATATTCATCGTGGACGAGTGAAAAATGGCATACTGTCCTTTGAAGCGATGAAAACAAGTTAAAAATATTTGGTTCCGACGGGAGTCATTATGTTACACATCTTGAACTTGCTTTCATCGCTCCAAAGGACAGTATGCCATTTTTCACTCGTCCACGATGAGTGTTCCTAAGCAAATGCAATTCTGACCCTCCTGTTTGTCTTTGATAGTACAGGTTTCTTAACGGCTATTTTTCCTAGTAATCCTACATTACATAGCCATCGTATCACAGTGCGATCACTCAAATCTACATGAAATTGTTCCCGAATTTTTGCAGAACGTTCACTTGATGATAAAGTAGGATCACTTACGGATAGACGCCGAATGGTTTTTGTCAATTCTAGCACTAGTTTTCTTGGACCACCGACTTTTATATTAATTTTAACACTTCTATACTGCGAATTTTTTTTCAAAATCTTTGATATATGCCACTTACACTAATTTTATTAAAAAAAATTAAATATTGCGCTATTTCACAGCATCTTTATGAAGCTGTAGTACCCTTTCTCTTAAGTCGTCGGAAAAATATTTATTTTTACCCATCTTAACATTAACTTGCTAAATAAATGACAAAATACAACTGAAAGTAAGACAAGTAAAATCTTATTTTCAATAAGTTTCCATACTTTTGTCCACCGAAAAAACGAGTATATGTTATTTCACTTAAATCGTACAGTCAATATCAAAAGATTTCTTGTGAATATATTCTTCTATATATTGACTTTAGAAAATACGATTCAAATTTGCGAGAACTATAAACATATTTAAAAAAATGAAATATTTAAAAGTTTCCATACTTTTGTCCACCACTGTATGTCGATGGTTCTAATTTTGAAATTTATGCAATGTTTTAATGAAATACCACAACATGTAAAACTTTAATACCTGCAACCAACACAACTATACAAATGTGAAATATTAAAGAGAACAGTTTTGTACTTATAGTTTAAAAAGTTTATAAAAAGACGCAGACCGACAGACGTAGTGCACTGAATAATTGTTTCGTTCCATAAAAAATTACAGAACTTAAAATAAAACGATTTCTTTTATTTAGTGTACACAATCCATGCCATCTCTGCACAGTGTAAATTTGCCTTTAATTTAACCAAGTAACAGTAAAACAAAACCGCATTTCTCCGTTGAGAACCATGTATTTAACAATCATTAATTAAACTCCAGATTGGTACATACACAAAATCTCTCATTCTTTTTGTGATCTCATTCGTGAACTGTAAATGAACGCAATAGTTTTACAAATGTTGAAAATGTAAATGAACCAAACGACCAAAACGAAAGTAAATATTCCGTTAGAGGCAGAGCTATACCCACAGAGCCAGCAACATTCTTCTTGGTTGTCGCGACGCCGCGAGTCTGTCGCAGAAGGGAAAAACTGTCTGAGAAGTTGGCCGAATGCCACGCCACGCTACGGCTTTGGCTCCGCAGTTATTTTAATTAATCGCGCCGTTGGAACAATCCACGCTAGTTCGTGCTCCTTTTCTTCCAGCAGTGCAGATATCTTCGCCCTGTGTAGCTCGACCCACTATAAAGAACACAAGGGAATTTATTCTTTTTCAATTGCGACACAAAAGGTTCGAGTACGAGCAGATTATTTCTAAAACATTAATTTTTAAGTACAGCGATTATTTTGATTATAGTAATGTATTCGTCATCGCCATTTTATTTCTTTCTTACATAATATTACTACTGAGTTATAGGTGTGCTATACTTGACGTCAAATAATTATGGACTGGTGACTGGAGATTTTTACACTGATGCCAATTTTTTTTAAGTGTCTACCTGTATAAATATCTGTAATCTGTCAATGACATTTTATATTCTGACATTTTTGTTCGTACTTGCGTGCGCTTTTTATTCCCAATCCTATAAATTGCATTATATATAGACTTTTGAAAAGAAAATGAGTGAAACTCATGAATTACTTGGTTCTTATAAAAAAAACGTTTAGGAAAACAAGATTTAAATGGGCAGGCAAAAACAATTATTGGCAATGTGCGCAATTTTTTCAAAAAATTGGCGTTACATCCTGAAAAATTTATAATTTATTAAATAACAAGAAAACTTTGACTGGTTATCGTATTTTAACGCAAATGCGACCTTAACGTGGAAACTTTGGTCAAAATATAAATATAAATTTTCCACAGAGACAATTTTTATATTTTATATTACGTATTACTGTCTTACCTTACTTATTTGTTATAATATTTAATTAGTTTTAAATGTATTATATGACATTTATGTTCATTCCTGGTCATGTCAAGTTACAAGCGGCAACACCACTGGGCAAGGGACAGGGTGCGGAAAGGGATAATAGTTGAACATCAGTCCATAATCATTTGACGGCGAGTATAGTAATCAATATCAAAATATTTTTAAATTAATATAATATATTTTTAAAATATAATAAAACTCCGGAAACAAATAAAAATTATAACTATAAATCATAATTATTTATTTGACACTTATTTTTAATATGTATGACAGTAAGAAAACACAATTTTCATATATCAACAACGTTACTAACGTGTAAAATTTTTACAAGTTAGCTGTTAATTTTACAGGTTAGTAACTAGTGAAGATTAATTTTCAAAAATAGTAGGCGGATCAATAAATGAAATTTACGATTAACAAAAAATTTTAAATACATGCAAAGCTTGTTGCTATATAAAAATATTACGTGCCCAGGTTAACTTTATTTTGTCATTATATTATAAATAATTAAAGAAATACTTCTAAAATTCAGATAATCCCCTGTCGGCGTAGTGTTCAACTTTCCGCCCTCGTAACTAAGATGTAAATGTAAACATACAATTTTCATGCATTTGGACGTAACGAATATTACACATCAGACAACTGATAAAAAAAGAAACAAGAAAATATGTATCAATAATGATTTCTTTAAAATCAATTTATGAATTATTGACTTACACCCAATTCCTCTACATCAGAAGGAAGATATATATTATTTTCAAAATACATTCAGAACTCATTTTCAATTATGATACACATACATCGTAAGCATTTGAAAAATTAAATTCATTTATTTTCACGGAAAAAGCTGTCATAGAAAAACCTAGAATTTTGAGTATTTTAAAATTATTTTGGCGGAATTAGATAAAATTTTGAACATAATATATTATGAAAACGTGATATTGTTTGACTCACATAATTTGCAAAACAATATCACTCTTTTCATAACTGATTACGAATATAACTGTTCTTGTCATTGTTATTATTTTTTGCCTTGTAGGAAGTATTATCGAACAACAACTTTGTTGAAATAAAAGTAACAGTATTAATAATACTCGTAATAATTTATGTAATGCTTGTATCACAATTATATTTATTGAGAACAAACTGTATCACAGTACAGTTCCTTTCTAGTGTCGCAGACCGTTACTTGACATTTTCCATCCTTGAATGGATGAGTGTTTTTGCACCCACTGGAAACTGTGTTTGATAAATGTTCAATCGACCTTGCCAAAAACGAAATAGATTTAAAGTGAACCAGTTTTTGTTAGCTGTTTTCTCTGTTTGTATTGAAACACTGTAATTAACTTTCATTTTTAGTAGATATAATAGACTTTTTTGCAAGAATGGTAAATGGTAACTGGAATTTTAAGGTGAAATTATTCTTAGCAATTTGTATGATTATATGTATGTATTGCAGGTGAAAATATAAATACAATTTCATTTTTTATTTAATTTATAAATTTATATTTTACAGTTTCTTAGGGCCGGTTTACTATTGAGGGTGACCCAAACTCTTCCATCCAAGCTGCTACCTTCCTTCTCTCTTCCAAATTAAGTCGGATGGCTATATCTAGTCTGGAACAAAAGAAAATTTAATAGTTATTTGTGTATCAAGAGCGTAAAGTGGATCTTTATTGCTCGCGCTCGAAAATTGAAGCGCGAGCGAAGCGAGATGCACACATAATTTTTTCTACGACTTTACTAACCAAAATAGAAAAAAATAATAATACCTATTTAGTAAGTTCAATTCAACCTCAACCAATTTCTGTTTTGTGTTGTGTGTAACCATGACAATGTGAGTATCCAAGTAAATAAATACAAAATTCTGTCAGTAAAAGATAGTGATTTTTCCTGCACTCCTCCAGATATATTTGAAACGGCTCAAAATACTTCCTTGAATTTATTAACTGCAAAATCAAAAGCATTATACGGAAAGAATTATAACCTCTCCATTGAATGGTGTAAGTTAAAAAAAAATCAAGAATTACAGTGAAAATGTCTTACTAGCTTACTTTTTGTAAAAATCTAATGAAATTGTCTTCTCTTTGGTCCATTTATTCCATGCTAAAATCAACACTAGCAGTTAAGAACTGAAAACTCTAGTGAGTGTCACAGTCACAGAATCTAATTTATCTTCGTCAGCTGTTTTCAAGTTCTGGAATGAATATACAAAACTGCCAAAAGTGCACATTCAATTTTAACATTATCCGCCAATAATTAAATCCAATAAGTTTGTTAATTATGAAATGTGTGTTATTAAATATTTAAAGTTGTAATACAATGTACATTCACCAGTAGAATTGTTATTATATATAATTAAATACCTAACCTAACTAAATTGGTAATGTAGCTAACTTCAGGTATATTGTTTGTAGCACGTTTCTAGTGTAAAAATGAACCTAACCTATATTTTAGATTTCGTAAGTATTATTTTAATAAATTAAGATTTCAGCAAAAATATGTATTTATCTAAGCGAGCAAATTGAGCACTTTACCGTGCGTTGCTTGGGAGACGGGCGTAAAGTATTTTTTTGCTCGTTCCTTAGTAACCATCAACTTTACGATGACAAAATAGAGCACAAATGTCAAAATTTCATGGTGGTCGTAGAAAAAAATATGTAGTACTATATAAGTGGTAACATCTTTTTTGACAACCCTGTGTAATGAACAGAAAAAAATGCAACGCGTTTCTTTTTACAGCAATGATTTATATGTCATTAGAACAAAGAAACTGATTCGAATTTATTCATTTCATTAAATTTACAAGACAACTAAATGTTAAGTGAAGATTAAATTTATAAAATCGGCCCTTTACACATATATGTAAATGCTAAAATTTGGAAGTTTCTAATACATTTTTTTCTTTTTCAGGTAATTTGAATCTCTTTTACTCCTTCCATTCGTCTTATTTAGCGTAAGTAAAAATTTACTATTTAAATTAGTATAATACCTCTTTAAACTATCTTTGTGTTATATAAATACATCTCTGCACGTAATATGAATAACGTACTCATCCCGTTACTAAAAATGAAGACTTATGTATTCTTGTCCCGTCGCGATGAAGTTGCAGTGAAGGAAGAATAATTATGATATGAGGATAATGAACCACTCATTAACTTGCAAATTAGTGGGATCTGGACGGAGGCCTCAGGACTCAAGTGGCATTGTCATTCGTTACGCGTGGGTAATGTGGAGTAAAGCATTTCTGTTGTGGTTTCTTCTCGCTAATCAAAATGTTCACGCTATTAGATTTATTATTATTATTATTATTATTATTATTATTATTATTATTATTATTATTATTATGTGTTCAATACCCAACAGACTGCTGTCCAATTCTAGGGTAAGGAGAAAAGATAAATATTACAAATAAAATAAGTATACAAATTAAGTAAGATAGGTTATAGAGTTTTTTATGTTTTTTATACTGTCGTGAAAAATATCAACATACAATTCAATCAGATGGTAACATTGTTGCATATTATTTATAGGCGATTTAATTAGAATATTTGATCGAGGTTTTTTGACATAGAATGTACTGGTATGTCGGGCTGATAATCTCGGTACTCGAAACGAAATGTTGTTCAAAATGTGGGGACAGTCTAATTTGTTATTAATAATTTTTTGTAATAAAATAACAGAATTAATAGTACGCCTTTGATGAAGGTAATTCAAGTTAAACGATTTTAACAATAATTCCTGTGATATACCTCATGGCGGGTAACTTCCATTTAAGATATACATACCATATTTTAAAAATTTTCTTTGCACCCCTTCGAGAGAATCACTATTTTTATTATAAATAGGATTCCAAATTACCGAGCAGTATTCTAAGTGAGGTCGCACAAGAGATGTAAATAACAGTTTTAGAACTGAAATATCATTAAAAAGTAATTTAGGGTCAAAAACAACGCCTAGATCTTTAAATAAATAAGGTCTATGAAGAATAATATTGTTAAGGGCGTAATTGAAGGTAATTGCATTGGATTTTCTATGGAAGCTCATCACATTGCATTTGTTGACATTTAATAATAGATTATTATTGACACACCATTTATGAATATTGTTTAAATTTTCTTGTATATTTTCACAATCTAAATTAGATGATATTATTTTGTTACCAGCAAGAACTGTTTGTTACTTTTTATTCAATTATGATTTCTATTTGTAACAAATTTGAATATATCGGTTAGAAAATGTGAAAAATAATAACAGTTTTTTTAAATGTAGAACTTAAAAATTAAATCTGTTAGATGGTTTAGGTGCAGAATTGAATATTATCTGTATCTTTTATTGTCGGGTCCGGTGGCTCAATGGTTAGAGCAATGCCTCTTAGTCATGAGTGTGCTCGGGGTTCTGGGTTCGAATCCCACTAAGGCATGGATGTTTGTGTATGTAAACTTACCCTGTAATTGGGATTTAATCCTGTTGGGAGGTTTAAAAAAAAATCGAATTGTTGACAGATTTAAGGCTATATATTTGACAGATTTTTTATAAAACTGACAGATAAACGTACTGTCAAAAGACTAATCACTTCAAATTAATAATGGTGACATTTTAAAAACAAAATAGTTAATAAATCTATAGTGATATGCAAAGGAAATGAATTATTTTTTTTCATATCCGTTGTATTTTTTCAACAAAAATGGTTTTAGGACACAAACATCACCATATAATTTACAAAATGTTAATAAATATTCATTAGTTTTTATTACAATCGGGGACACGTACAAAAAATGATTTTTTTGCTTATGCAACCCTCTTCATTCAAACTCCCTCTTAATGTAGTTTGCAGCATTAGTAAGTATAGTCCGGGACACGAAAGATGAATGTTTAATTTGTGCGATATCTGTTACGGTTCACACAGAAAAAAATAAAATCTGAGTGTCTGCACCGCTAAATTTTTAAAATAAATTTTATCTAGCAGTCTGTCCAAATGCCAAATATTTAATTTTTAATGACAGTAGCAAGTTTTCAATCTTCACAACTTTGTTTAGGAGTAAGCTAAGACATGTAATCATCTTATTTACAGTAATGGTAGTAAAATATTATTAGGCCGAACAAACAGATGTTACTAATTTTAGAATATTGCGAAGAAAACCCATAAACAATTGTTACTGTCATAAAAAATTAGTTGTTTGACATTTGGATAGACTGCTAGATTAAATTTATTTTAAAAAATTCACGGTGCACTCACTGAGGTTTTATAATTTTCTGTGTAAACGGTAACAGATATCACAAATTACACAGAGAGAGAAAAGTTTACTATTGAATGTATCTTTCTGAAAAAAAAAAAATAATTTAACGTTGTTGGCGTGGCCATTAAAAAGTTACGGTTTAATCAATGTTGGGACACCTAAGTTTCATACACTAGTGGTTCACTAATAAAAAGTATCATCTTAAAAGATGACTGACGGTTATTATAAGCAAAATTAATTTTTTTCAAAGAACATTGAAGCAGAAGACTGGCTAAATGGTACACTTTCCGGTAGAAGCAAGTTTGGTTAAATCGTCTTATTTTTGCCTCAGGAATCTGTGGTTAAGCCATGTCCCCCTATTTAAGAGACACCTGTATAGGGTGCATAAAAAATAATGTACGCAGCTAACATGTTAATAGTAAACTAAACTTGATAGTAAAAATTGGAGCATAGAAAATACTTCAAGGATTTTTTCAAATTGAATTATTTTTGGTAAAATATAATGCTGTATGTGGTGTGTATTACATGATATCAATAATTTTATCTAGTCAATATCAATGTTTACGATGTTCATTTTATTATTTGTACGAAATATCTACGTACTAAAAGTACTTTACAGCAGATAACGTGATAAAATCTCTTTGTTTGCCAATGTATGGTAATATATTTTATATCTTCCAGAATCTATGCAGAGCACGTCTCGCACAAATTTGCACTCAGGAGCGTGAATTTATCCACTCTTGTACCTTTCAAAAACAAATTATAGCAATAATTACGCTTCGACTCTTTATCGATCTCATAAAGATTCTATTTTGTCGCGAACGGGATTATGGGAGTCTTGAAACTTTTATAACGCTCTAAAAAATAACGGGCCGTAAAGAAAAACTTATTTGTTATTCTGTGCAGGATATTGCTATAGTGGGGAAGGTGTGACGTTAAGCGAGTTACGCACACCACCATGGAGTGTACTAAAGGACGAGGTTTAACTGTGGAGGCCACCCTCTTTTGATATATTGTTTCATAAAACACAGCGCAAACTGGAACTTGAGGTAGTAATGTATCACACGTTATTAGCTGCAGTAATTGTTATAGAGTTTTTTGTTTGCTTAGCCGTTCCGGAAATGTTATTAAATTTCTGGAGTAATCTATAATAGAGGGCATAATTCAATTTAAGATATTACAGTTATATGTTTACAATACGAGGTGTGGCTAGAAAATAACAAGATTGATCTTAGAACATTGACAATGTACAAAATTACACAAAACAAATATTGCCACCTTCAATGTACTCTCCTCCCCGAACTCTACAACCGCCCGATGCGAATATTCCATTGTTAGAAGCAATGCCTGCAGGCCTTTTTTGTTAGTTTGCTCATTAGCTATGCCGCTTTTTCTACAACTACATCTGGACCCCGAATTTGGTGCCTTTGAACGTAGAAGTAAGTACTGTTGATGTACCAGTACGGTGATTTTGTATTTCGTCAAAAATGTCTTGCCGGACAGGGCGTGTTGTTCCGGCGCGTTGTCTTCATGGAGAATCCATCAAATTTCAGCCCTTTTTCTTCTCACCCGTGCATGAAGGGTTATCAAAACCTTCTTGTAATATGCTTGGTTAACGAAATGCCCCTCAGACACCTAATCCAAGTGAACAATCACTTGCATTTCGAAAAAAACAATTTCAGTGCATGGCCTAGACGCTAATCGTCTCCGATCTCTTTTCTTCCTTCTTTAA
Source organism: Ophonus ardosiacus (assembly GCA_943142095.1). Classification (NCBI taxonomy): domain Eukaryota; kingdom Metazoa; phylum Arthropoda; class Insecta; order Coleoptera; family Carabidae; genus Ophonus; species Ophonus ardosiacus. The sequence continues at coordinate 51,868,249 of OW964828.1, read as the reverse complement.
ATCTTCTAAACTGCTCGAAAACTTGAGTACTAAATAGACCCTCATCACCATAAACATTCTTCAACAATGGGGTATGTGACTAAATTTTGATTTTTACATATATGATACTAGACCAAAAAATAAAATACCCGTATTTTTTAAATTGATTAATTATTCGTAGTTTACGAGAAAATAATTATTAAAACTTTGAAAAAGGGATCTGTGACGTCAGTAGGGCAGAATGATGGAAGAAGACATTTAGACTGAGATAGATATATTGTGGTAAGTGAAAGTGACAGCAGCTGTCACGTTCGCCATTCCATGACCTATCACAACATATCTATCTCAGTCTAACTGTCTTCTTCTACCATTCTACCCTACTAAGGTCACAGATCCCTTCTCCAAAACATTAAATTGCTAATAACAATATTATTACAAACTAATGTTTAGTGTTTATTATTATAATGAGAAGCTATAGAGGTTTGTTTTTATATATTATGAACATATATTGAAATTCGATTATGGTCACATACCACATTCGTACATTTCTGTAGCTGATTTTTTTTTAAGTTTCACACAAAATTTCATATTAACACTAACAATATCTTGAAATTTTAACAGTGGATGGAGGGAAGATGACAAATTAATATGACATAGCATCGTGTCCACGGGATCTACACACACACACACATACTCATACACACACACACACACACATACACACACATTATTATAAAAATGTTAAAATCGGATTCTGGAGATATCAAAACATACTTATTCACTAAAATCTCTATATACGATTTTTAGCACGATCCTCATACCTCCCTTACCAAGGGTAGCGTGAGATAAAAAAAATACCAGAAAATTAACTAATTTTAAAAACAGATCGGCTGTATTTAAAAAATACGGTTCTTGCTTATTTTATACTTCATTTACTCGTCTCCCATTTCTTTTCCACAGAGTTATCAACTCCTTTTGTTGAAATTTTACAAAGAATAACTACGTCACTCTTAATTTAAACCTTCTGCGATAAAAAACAAACCTCCACTTGCAATGAAATAGAAAGTTGTGCAGTACTCTTGTTTATCTCCCCATCCTTTTCCAGAGTTATCCATTCTGCAAACAAAACGCAGAAGGCAATTTTCCTTTGTGTGACATCCTCGCTGTCGGGTGCGATGAAACCGGGTAATTTAATTAGCCATTTTTCCGTAATAATCGCGGGAAACACACTAATTCGCCGCAGCACATATGCTAGCGATGGCCGCATTTACATTTGCATGGAAATATTTGTCAAGGGGATTAGGTATCATGTTTTTTCTTTGTGAAATACGAGGTTTGTGAATGCGGAATAGAGAGAACAAAAGAGGGGAATTATTTTTGACTAATTAGATAAAAAGATGACAACAAGTGTAAAGATTAAAACAGAAGTTTCTGTTGAAATATTTTATGAATAGATTAATTTTAATCCAAATTATTTCTGGAAGAATATAATTCATTAGTCACGTGACATGTTTTCCGCCAATCAACACTCAGAATTTACATAGTTACATGTCTATCACAGCGATGATAAAAAACAAAGAAATTATCACCTTATTTACATTCGTTACTAAGGGATTTTTACAACATTGACAGTTAATTTTAACAAAAATTAATTATATTCTCTCATTAAATATAAGCTCGTGATATGATTAATAATCGAAGATATTGCTCGTGAAACCGAAGTAGCACATTTCACTCGTCCTTCGGACTCGTAAAATCTGCAACTCGGTTTCACTCGAAAATATCATCGATGATAATCATATCACTTGTTATATTACGTATGAAAATATACAACAATATGTAGTGTGTATGTATCGGCGTAGTTAAACTCCCAAATATAGAGGTCTTTGAGTTTTCATCTTTAGTGATGGTTTAGTGATTCTGTCGAGACGAGATATTTCTTAATACACGTCTCGTCTCGTACTCGAGATTTCTCGTCTCGACGAGACGAGACAGAAATGTAAAAAACATTTTACGAGACGAAATATATTTGCCAAGATCTCGATTCTCGAAAACTGTTTCGAGATTTCTCGGTTGTTATTTTTCTCTTTAGTTATACTTGCAATGTTTTCTGCACGTTTTCTGGAGGACGATCAACGACCACTACGATGATAAACACGCTGCCTTGCATCTTGTACGTACGAATTTCATTAAATTTCTTTAATAACTTAGCAATAGCTGTTTTGGATGTGGTATTGTTTCTTTCAAATTCCCCACAGCATTTTTTATCTGCTTGGGCTACACTTTCCTTATATTTGAAATAAGTATTTATTATAAACACACGTTGTTGCACCGTATATCTGTTCATAACTTAACACATTTGGAGTAATTATAACGAGTCTACAACAAGTTTCTGACTTATGTGCATTAACTTTTAATAAGCGACCCAGTCCAACAATTATAAGAAAAATTTACAATGACTACAGAACTAAAGGATGCGTCAATAAACAGCACAAGAAGAAAATCAGACCAAGTACTGTAGTTAATAGTAAGAAACAAGAAATTATGCAATTAATTGAAAGTGACAACATCCTGTCAACAATTTTTTTTCTGAAATTAAGAATACTAGTATACAAGGTTTTAAGACAAGAACATTTTAAGAGTTTTAAATATCAAAATCACCAAGAGTTATTACACAACGATATAGAACGAAGAAATATCTTTTGCGAAGATATGATGAACAAAATTAATAGTGGGGAAATATTACGGGATCGAATTTTATTTACGGATGAAGCGACATTTTATATTAATCGGGAAGTAAATTCACAAAATTGCAGGTATTGGAGTCGTCAAAACTTTCACGTATATCTGCACCAGGTATTCCCCCAACGCTGGATAGGACGTGGTGGAGAAGTGGAATGGCCTGCAATGCCACCAGATCTTGCACCAAATGTTTTTTTTTCCTTGGGGCCATTTAAATAATTGTATTTACAAGGGTGACAAAATAAATATTGATCAATTAAAAAATAGGGATAAAATATAATTTATATTAATTATTTCTTGCCTTAGGCTTATGTCAGAGTATATAATTATACCATACAATTTGAACTTTTTCTTCAACTGTATACATTTTGAAAAATGACAATTTGATGACATTGACAGATATACTAAATGTCACGTCCTATGTCCAAAAACGCGATAATACATTTCTGTCAATCATTTTAAATGTAACTATGGTAATAACATACGCCCATGTTCACTGATTAAAAAAACTCTCGGTATATATATATACAGACTGTTAATTAAAAAACGTGCCATAGGTGTTTAACATGGGAATCAGTTTTTTACAAACTGTTACCCCCCGTTTTAACTTAGAACGATGGTTGTGGTATCAATAGAAAGATAAAAAATGACACCCAAAACGTGTAAATTATGTAATATTTGGTCCCATAAACTGATTATTAAATTTATTCAATTTTGTATTAATAGCGAAAGCTATGGCATTTTTGAACAAACCCCCATATTTAATGGTTCCTTTTTGTGATTGGTCGAATTTGATATTTGCATTTGGAAATATATAGTTATATTGCAAATCTAAATTTCAAATTTCTAAATTCATAAACCATCGTATGCGTTTTAAGTAAATTTATATTTTAAAATCTAAAATATAAGATAACTTAATAATTACTACCTAAAGTACTTAAAATGAAAAATAATAATTAATCTACTGCTACAACTAATAAAACAGGAATATGGAAATATACTGTACATAAAATAATAATAAACACTGAAAGAAAAGTCAAAATACAAGAAGAATCAAAGAAAAACTATTGACAACAATGATATGCTTATGGAAGTTCAACGAAAGTGCTCTCTTGACGAAGGTTTGACATTGATGCACAATGCCATCTCTACGTAGTGAAGTATCCTAATAATATAAAACAAACTAAAGTATGGTAAAATGTTTAAAAGAAATTTATTTACTAGGTCAATAGGTCACTTTTCTAAAATCTATTTCCAGTAAATATCTTTGTGATACACTTAGGAAATCAATGAAAATAGTTTTTGTACCCTATTTTTATTACGTTTGCAATTCTCATATTTCTTACGACCATAATATGTTCAATTCTCTTGAACGTCCTGTTGGGAATACTGGAATACTTATCTTCGGTAGTTATTAACTCTTCGAATATTTCTCTTAGGAAATATTATTTCTTTGTTCGTCGATTTTCAAACGATAGATTTGACTTTTATGAACTTGGAATGTAGGCACTTTTAGGTTATATCTTATCGATGTAATAAATCGAAAAACATCTTTGAAATCTATAAATCATATTTCTTTTGGTTGTTTATTTTTTGGTTGACTATTTCCGAACGAAGGGCGATTAATTTAAGTTAAGGCTCTGCTTGAAGTGAAATATAAAGGAGCATGTTCCATGTTGACATTGTACACGGTCTAATGCACTTGACGAAGTTTCTCCTTTAGTCATTTCTCACTACTGGCGCCACTGTTAGCAATGGCCCTAAGTTTCTGTTTTTCTGCTGTCACGCTTTTTATGTTTGTGGACTTGAAACAGAGCCTTTCTTTATGTTCTTCATAAACAGAATAATTCTTCCACTCGTATTTTAATGACATTAAGTTTACAATGCTGGCAAGTAATATATAATTGGGAGCACACGCATCATCCTAATATTCATTCGTCAACATTCTCACTTCGTTCAATTTCATAACGTTCAAATCTACAAAATGGCCATCCATGAAGTTGGCGCGTATCAAAATGTTTATTTTTCGCGCGCTTCCAAAATTAAACAGTACATCACTGTCTACCTAAATTCGGGTGTGCGTTTAGGTTATGTTTGTTTAAGATTATTTTTCTAAAAATTACGCGCACAGATATGTACAGGTGTCTTATTTTCGATGTTTTTTTAGGGTATTTCAGAAAATATTAATGATAGGGCAAAATCGTTTTGCACATTCTAGGTTTAATATTCACCACAGGAATTTTCGATCTTCTTTTGTTTCCAAGCTACAGGCAAAAACTTGTTGTTCGCTCATTTCGAAAATATGTCATAACTTATTTTTTATGGTAGTTAGAGAAAAATTGTTTTAACAAATTTTGTACCGTTTTTTAGGTGTTTTTTGGCGTAATTAGATTTTTTTAAAACTTCATAATTCTCGAGATATAACACAAATTTATGATTTTTTGCAACCTATTTTGAAAATAGTCTCATCTTTTAGCTTATTTTATAAGTTTTTCAATGATATATAACAAGTCTACATTCTTTTGTTTTACACATGAATAAAAGATGATTTATTAATTTTTTGGAGTGAAAAAATTAAAAATTATTAAGAAATAAATGAAAAAAATCTGTTGTGGCCAGCACAAGAACTTACGTCAATTCGATGTATTTTGCACAAATCCCATACCAAAAGGACCGTGGAACTATATAATATCATGTAAAATCGAACACGAACACATACTATTTTTTACAAATTTCATACCAAAAGTTCATTTGAAAAGGTTCTATAAATCCAATAAAATTATGACGTAAACATACACTAAGAAAAATGCGCTTGACAAATTTTACTTTCTGCTTCAGCTTTCCCCTATTTTATTAGGGGTCGCTGTTTCCTCTTCTCTTCCACTCATTCCTGTCCAAACGCATCTTCTTCACACAGTCCTTCCTTTCTCAAGTTTCCTGCGATAGAGTCCTTCCATCTTCTTTTTAGCCTTTCACTGCATGTCACTTGAGAGGACCACTATGACATACTAATTTTTCATCCCATACTTTCCATATTTGGTTTTGCACTTGCAACACACATCTGTCAATTAGAATTTTGAATGTATCCGCTGTTTCTATGATAAATAAATAAATAAATAGCAAAGCAGACTAATTTTTGAAAATTAATTTCTTTATAATGCTTTATCTCTACTTCTATTGAATATGAAGGAAAATGAATAATCAAACCATATAGAGAAGAGTATTTTCTTTAATAAATATAATAACAAAATGTCAAAAAATAATATTTAACTGCGTTTTTTTAAGAAAAACTGTTAAATACTTCAAATAAGGGTACTTCCGGTGGATCAATTATAACCAAAATCTAATCAACTCTTGATATGGATGTACAGAAGAGGAATACGAAAGAATTATAATTATTAGAATTATAGTATTGGAGTTATCGTCGGAGAAAAATTTGTCACATACGGACACACATACACACACACACACACACACACACACACACACACACACACACACACACACACACACACACACACACACATACATACATACATACATTTATACATACATACAGACATCATCTTAAAAATAGTAAATTCGTATTGTAGGGACCCTAAAACGTGCTTACCACCGAATTTTTTGACCAAAGACAATACCTTCCTTACCTAAAGGTGACGGAAGGTAAAAACTATTATAGTTCGTCATTCCGGCTGAGTTCGAGAAAGTAGTTAACTTCAATCAAAGGCTACTGCCGAACGGTTTGCCCAAATATCTTCAAATTTTAACAGTGGATGGAGGGAAGATGACAAATTAATATGATATGTTGCTGAATATACAGGGAAGCCGGAAAAAAATAAATCTCGTTATTTAATTGCCACATCTCGTAATTCTTACCTACATTATTTTTATAAGGATGTTTCAACGTTAATTATAAATATAAATAGAAATTGCGTACTCGTAAAATATAATCTAGTATTTACGCATGTAATAACTATATTTAGTGCCTTTACAATTTCAAGATAAATATTACAATTTAATAAATGTCAGGAAAATAGTTCATAAACTAATTAGTTGATAATTTTCATCTCTACAACAACTTTGCTAATTATAATTATAATTTATAGCAGTTTTCTCATTTTCTTAACATTTTATAAAATTAAATACAAAGATGAATACCTAGCTTTTAAGCGCTTTGTAAAGAACTTTTAAAAGAAAATTTTAATTCAAAATAATATGCAGGCAAAAGTATTATTCGCATATATTTTCCGGGGCAGTTTGAATGTCATTTAAGATTATTTTTAACTCTATTGAATTCTTTACCTTTTCAATATTTCAAGAATAAAGAACTTGTCTCTTTGAATATCACGTACACGTCTTTTCGCGCACTTCATGCGAAAAATATAATTCCATTTGATGTCGAATTTCTATGTCAAAGGATGAGCTTTTGCTTATCGTGAATCAGTTAAATAAATATGAATGATCATCTGCAATCAAATAAATTGGAAAAAATCACACTGAAATATTTTATCTGTAAGATAAATACACATATGAAATGAAATTATTTCAAATTAAATTCAGTTTTGTTGGACTTATTTTTGCAAAAATAATTTCTCTCTGACTTTGTTTTTGGTTTTTAATTGGAAGTTGTACGTAGCATAAATTTCATCTGTTTCCTATCAGATTTAATTTATTTTATACAACTGGTGGAAAAGTCAATCAGTGGAACTGGAGAACTTTATTGGATTTTAGATAAACAAAACTAATTACTAGGATAGTAGTTTCTGATTTCAAAAGTTGTAATTATAATATTATCTGTCAGTGCAGGTACAAAATCAAAAATGTAATACTTTGATCATTCACCATTGTATTTTGTAATAACATAACATATGGTTTTTACTGTTGGTTAGCAAATTTTATGTACTTTTCAAATTTGTGAAAATACGTAGGTGTTCCATTTGAACATTAAAAATATTTTGTGGCTAGCACAAGATCTTTCTCCATTTCCATTTTATATTATATAAGTATTGTATTGCACTTCGCAATCGAACCGGCGTTTTATAATAAAAAAAAATAACAGAACTTTACCCAAATATTGTTCTTATTGTATTTAACATGTCTTCTGCACACATACAATTCTAATTATATCTGTTTTTCATTGTATGAGGAAGTTCCTAAATGTCAGAAATTCTTCCAATTCATTAATAAGATTGGCTGTATTTCTAATGGATATATGCATTTTACCTACAATTTTAAATATTTAATTAATAAAACAATAAGGAAGATTAAATGTTCTTCCCAGAAAATGCTTTAAGAATGTCACTAAAACTGTAGATTTTTGACACTGACATCTGTCATTTACAAACTATGTTATAAACATTTCAATTTATCAACTTGTTTCTTTAGTGCCCTAGCCTCTGTGATGTATAACATTAGATTATTTTATATATTACAGTGCCTTTATCTCTAAATTCTTACAAGATATAATACAAATTTTAAGTGTATTCGATGGAGAATTTTATGTTTTCAATATTTGTAATATCAAAAATGTCAAAAAAAAATATATTTAGAAGATTTTTTTAAGGAAAATATTACTTCCGGTTGTCCAAACCAAAATCTAATCAGCTCTTCCCAGGAATGTCAGATTGAGGAAACTGCAGTTAAATATTTTTTAAGTCTTATAGTATTTGAGAAACCGTGGTTCCAACATCCACACACAGTCCTTCCTTTCTTATCGTCGGAGAAAAATTGTCACACACGGACACACACACGGACACACACACGGACACACACACACACACACACACACACACACACACACACACACACACACATACAGACATCATCTTAAAAATAGTAAATTCGTATTCTAGGGGCCCTAAAACGTGCTTATTCATTAAAAACTCACCAACGAATTTTTTGACCAAAGACAATAACTTCCTTACCTAAAGGTGACGGAAGGTAAAAATGATTGATTGTAATATTCTCCTGTATCAAAATTTTATAACATATTACCTACTTTTTCGTCTGTTACACAGATTCAAAAATATAAAAATCCCCGGTCAGATTTAAAATTCATCGCATCACTCTGACTAGACCTGTTCCATGACATTTACATTTCGTATCACACAACATACAAATTGCGTTTGGTGGGAATCACTCCATACTCCATCTCACATTTTTGCTGTTATATTCGTGCTTTGCTCGGTTAATTTTTCTGTGTGCTGCCCGCTGCAAAATAGATTAACCTGGGCCCTTTCACCGGCGTTAAGCCTGGGACAGTATAATAGCTAGGGCTCATTTTTCCTAGACCGGCTAGGGATTATGGTAACGATGATACATTACCATACGTTAACCTTTTCGAATCAATTAACTAGGAATAGCTTTACTAATAATATATTTAGGGATTTGGTACATCGGATGATCTTATCAAAAGTATTTTGTTTTTCAAATGAAAACAACAAAAATCTGATGTCGTCAGCACATTACCTCCTTCAGTTCTATGTATTTTGAACAAATCCTATACGAAAAGTTCCTTGGAAAAGATTTTATATACCCAGTAAAATTGTAACACGAATATATACAATTTTCTACAAATTCCTTACCGAAAGTTTCTCGGAAATTAATAAAATTATAACACGAACATAGACAAAATTGTAAATTGCACTTGACACTGACATCTGTCAATTAGAATTATTTGAATATAACACCTGTTTCCATGATTATAGCAAAGCTAGTTGATTTATTTTATTTTTTATTTTTATTTTATTTATTTTGGTTATTCAACAGGACATAATGTCCCAATTACAGAATAACACTGAATTACGATACAAAATATTATACAAAATATAGTAGCTAAATAATATTTCAATATAAATTAATAATATTAAACACATCTAAATAACGCATTTTGATAATTTTAGTGACTGTATGAAAAATCTTCAGGTCATCAGCATATAATAAGAAATTACAATATGTGAAGCACTGAGAGATGTCATTGATGAAAATATTGAAAAGAAGTGGACCGAGATGTGAACCTTGCGGGACCCCGGAGGGAATATCTTCAAACTTTATGAAAGTTAATCTGTTTATAATTCTTTAACTTTATTGCCCGTATTCACCAACATCAAATAAATCTTCGAATAGCTTATTCATTGAATAAGTGAAAAATATCGCATCGATACCATAACTTAAATAAAGGTATTTATTCTAGCTGTCATAATTTGATGCGATATTTTTCTCTTATTCAATGAATTAGCTACGAGTATTCAAAGTATTGAAGTTTTTAACAGTTTTTTTTAAAAAAACGCAGTTAAATATTATTTTTTGACATTTTGTTATTATATATATTAAAGAAAATACTCTTTTCTATACGGTTTGATTATACATTTTCCTTCACATTCAATAGAACTAGAGTAAAGCATTATAAAAAAATTAATTTTCAAAAATTAGTCAGCTTTGCTATTTGTCATGAAAACAGCTGATACATTCAAAAATTCTAATTGACAGATGTCTGTACAAAACCAAATATGGAAAGTATAGGACCAAACATTGGTATGTCATTGTGTTCTTCGCAAGTGACATGCAGTGAAAGGCCAAAGAGAAGATGGAAGGACTGTATCGCAGAAGACTTAAGAAAGGAAGGACTGTGTGAAGAAAATGCGTTGGACAGGAATGAGTGGAAGAGAAGAGGAAACAGCGACCCCTAATAAAATAGAGGAAAGCTGAAGCAAAAAAAAGAAGTGTCAAATGCATTTTACTTAGTGTATGTTTATGTAATAATTTTATTTGATTTATAGAACCTTTTAAAATGAACTTTTGATATGGAATTTGTAAAAAATAGGTTGCGTTCGTGTTCGATTTTACATGATACTATATAGAAACTGTTCCAAGGTCCTTTTGGTATGGGATTTGTACAAAATACATCGAATTGACGGAAGGTCTTGTGCTGGCCACAACAGATTTTTTTTTGTCTCATGAGTAAAAATATGGAGTTAACTAGAGAACAATTTCGAATTATGTCTTATAAGTAGACAGTTTTCAAGTCAGCTTGATATTAATTTAACAGTTTTAAGCCCCCCAGTAATTAGATTAACAGGTTTGACAGTTACCAGATATGTATTAATTTGTCAAGCTAAACATATATGCACTTCTTAAAATAGGTCATCAAGCTAATAATTTATTATCTATTTTTAATCTAAGCTGAAAATGTACAAGCTTTGTTGTACTACATAATACATACTTGTAATTATAAGTATAGTAACAAAATATCAAGGATTTTATTATATCATATATGTTACATGTTCAGTAACACTGCACCAATTATAATCGTGTAATATCAGATAGTGTCAGAGCCAGCCAGCACAAATCACTTTCTTTACGCAATACATTCGCTGCTATAAATTATCTGCCTGCTGCCAAATATATTTTCCATTCCGTGTGCTGAAAATTTCGCAATTCACTTGTCCTGATTCAAATCTGTCACCGTTTCTGATCAATACAGATTCAAATCGGAATCAGTGTGTGCTTGCTCCACATGTGTACCATTCATGTCTCTCGTGCCTCTGACGTCATGAATGCTGACGTTTCACTTTCACTGTTCGGATCTAGTTTTTTATCAAACACTTGCAAGAACTCGTTCAGACCTGGCGGTTCGATTCAATTATTATATTAAGAGTTTCAAAAAATGAACAAAAAAATTTTAAATTTAAATAAAGGACCTGAAAATAAGTGGATAAAGCTGGGTTTCCACATGCAAAGATATTTACAGTAAAATTTTTGAAAGAAGTCCGATCAAGGCCATCTACGAATTGCATCTATGAATTAAGATTTTATGCTGTCAAATTTAGTAGTGTCGTTTACATAGTTATTATGAGGTACACAAGATATTATGTACCCTCATAAAAACTAAGTAAAAGGCACTACTAAATTTGACAGCACAAAATCTTAATTCATAGATACAATTCGTAGATGGCCAAAAATTGTTGAGGTTATGTCTGACTCGGTGAAAATTTTAATGTAAACTTGCTAAATCTAAAATATTAAGTATTTTTTGTAACTCAACAGACAAAATTTGCACTATAGGGAAAATGAATGGTAGAAGACTAACGTTGTCGATCTGAAAAAACCTTATAAAATGAAAGAAGAAAAAAATACTGGTATTAAGAAACATGTATACTGATGTAATTTACAAGTATTTCTAAGTCAATCTCTATTCCTTTTGCGAAATATAAAATTATTTGAAATAATTATAGTTGATTTTTATACGTTGGCATGACATACATTAAATTTTATATCGATCGAATATCGATCCTGTCACTTGATTGTAAGTTTTGTCTGCGTTAAGTATTTGTGACTTGTAATACAGTATTACGTCTCTGTTTTAATAAGTAATATACTTAAAATACATCTATAATAATGCCCAAAAGCTTTAACAAAGCAATCTCAGAAGCTAACCATAAATGTTGTGAACTATTTCGAACGGGAATTGCCCAACGATGGGCCATTGATTCCACTGAAAGCCGTTGAAAGGTAATTTTTTCAAATATTTCTTTCGTTCTTAATCTTTAATTAAATTATGTATTTTTAGAGAACAACAGATGCCCTGCAAATAAGCAAATCTTGACAAGCAGATATGGGGGCCCGTGTCAGAATGACAGCTAGTAATCATGTAAAAGTCTGTTCGCTCCTAGCTGAAACAAGCCGCTAATTTATTACCCCAATAGTTATTACCACAAACCATAAACCACTTTCTTGAGCCTTTGTTCATCAAACGGCGGTCAGTTGTAAATGGAGTGTTGAACAAGGATTGTATTCAGTTCGTTTTGATATATGCGTTTGTAAATTTTTAAGAGAATTTTTTGAAATGTATTTACAGCTAGGTATTATCATTGAATAGGTATAATTAAGAATTACCTGGAAAGACGTTTTCGGCTAATGACATTATTTTCTGGTTTGGCCATCATCATAATTTCTAGGAATTATTTAATCTACTACTCATTTAAGTCACCCTTGATTGAATTTCGTTCCTTTATAATCCCGGTTTTCTTTCGTCTTAACTCAGTTTACATGTAACATTAGTTAGCAGCGGTTGTAAGTGAAATTTTAAATATGGAAATGTGGAGGCCCTGGGATGTCAACAATGCTTCTGCCAGTGTTAGTGACGAAGTCAATACCTGTGTCCTAAGTCCTAAGCCTGTAAAAAGTGTGAAGGAAAGTTGCCATTATTTGATTATTTTATGACGAGTATAACTGTATACTTGTAATAATGACATTTTCCCTTACTTATGCAGATTTCGAATACGTCCCTGTTCCACACTACCTGAGGATTTTCTATTTGTTTGTGGTAATATCTATTGGAGAAATAAAATATCGGCTTGTTTTAGCTAGGAGCGAACAGACTTTACATACATAACTTGCAAATGTTATAAATTTTTATTCAAAATTTTAAGATGGTATCTTTGTCTCCAGGAGTGTGGTTTTTACTTGGCGAGTTAAATAAACCACATGGAATTCTGTCACGGGTCCCCTATATCTTCTTGTCAAGAAAGACCAACAAAGTCACATGACTACTCGCGCATAATAAATTAGTATTCCATGTAAACGTTCTACTACCTATATGACGTCATTACTTTAGGAATATTTTTTGATGACGTAAGTCTTCTGCCTTTTCATTACTACCATACCATATTAATGCTTGCTCGAAGTAACTCATTTAACGCCATTGTTAATTTGATTCCAATTGAAAACTAGAAATTGTAGAAACATACTGGTGCCATTAAAATTGGCGCCATAAAACTGGCAATAATCTTTGCATGTGGAAACCTACCTTAAGTTCAGATAAGCAAATTCTCGTAGATGCTTCGTTCTTTTTTAAGTTTTGTTGTGTAATTATGAAACACCCTGTACTCTTCATGCGACTCCATTATGAAGTTTTATTATCTTCTGGCGTTTTCTTGGAAGAACGCGAAGGAAATAAGCTTAAATTGTGAAATTTACTTCACTCTAGATAAAAAATGTAAATTTAGAGGATGTTTCTCTCTGATAACTTTAATCTGTTTGGGGATTTTTGGTTCTAATTAACGCTTGGAATTTATTATTCTTTAGATTGGTATCTCTCATTGTTGGCAGTTAAAATGGGACAAGTTTAAATAAGATATTTGGTATTTTTAAACAAGTTATTTAAATTCTATGATTATTTCAATTATTTTTTAATGGAAATGTAAATACGTAAAAAGTTGTACAGTCTAATGGAAAAAAATTTGCATTCTAATTCAAAATTTATTAATATTCATGGCACTAAGTTACAAGTAAACATATTAAACTCACTTTATTTCAAGAAAGATATTTGATGTAGAAAATTTATGTGACAAGCTACCATATAAAATGTAAATTTATTACATTTACCAAACGTGAAAACAGCTTCCATGTACATACATTATAACTAATTTGTCGTCGAATATAATACTATTAACAGATACATTATGTAATTGAGTTACAGAATAGGGACGAATATTCTTGATTTGTCATTCTTTTTCAGCATTTTTCTGCAAGAACTAATAGTTCTTCAATTGATTCTATATGCATTATTTACTGTATTTCTTACAAATATTTTTTGACGTTTCTGATTTTTCGTAAGTTCTCCTATTATGTTATCTTTTATTATTTTTCAAGTCATTTATATGAATATAAATTTTAATTCTCCTGATATTTAATAAAATTTCTGTTGAGTCACGTCAGACCAGTTTTCGGAATTAGTGTAACGATTACTCAAATACTATCAATCAGAAAAATTTGAAATTTTGTATACCCATTCTATATTAATGTGGGAAGAGCTCATTAGTTTGTAGTGTATATCGGAGAACCGGAAGTATCACTTATACAAGCTTTTAACAGTTTTTCTTGAAAAAAATACTTAAATGTAATTTTTCAACAACTTTAACTAAGAAAAATTGAATATAATGGTACAATCTTCAATTCCACGATAAATTCCACTTTAAATATAAGTTTATATAATAATAATTTATTTTTTTCACTACTAGCCTAGGAACCCATTATTATTTACCTTTATTTGACATGAGAAATTGTTTTTCACTACCGCTTGCTTGTAACCATGGTAACCTAGGTCAATAATAATTTATTATTAACCTTGGTCTATAATGCAAACTGTCACTTTTCAATCAAACTCAAGCCTCCAAATACAAATATTATTTAACTCATTAAACTCAAGAAAGGTGTTAAGTATGTAATTTAAATTTGCCACTATAATTTTAAATTGACCTACGCTGCCGCCTCGCCTGGCCACTGTGCTGTTTTGGTGAAAATGTGAAATATTTGTAGATGTAGGATTGAACAAATCACTATTTTTTTTATATTTGTAGGTAAATACATTTCAATAGATTTATTTAAAAATAATAATAAACTAATAAGGCTGCTGACTGTAACAGCACAAAGTGTTTTTATTAAATAATTAAATCAAATACAAATCAAGGCCCATAAGTGAGGTTATCAAACCAGCGAAATGAGAAAAACGTCAGATAAAAACAAATGCAACCTACTTTGTTTTTGTGAATATTAACAAATAAGTAACGTTATTATTCATGTCAAAATTATTGTTACTATCAAAAAAAAAAAATTCAAAGAGAATTTATGTGCTAGTAGTGAAAAAAATAGTGTATAAACCACGGTTGAAAAGATAATCATTATTGACCAGGCGTCTTGTATCCCTCGAGCTTCGCCCTCGGGTTACAATATGCGCTGGGTCAATAATGATTATCTTCTCAACCTTGGCGTATAATATACTATTCCGTCATACATAAATATTAGTGATTTGCTTCATTGGCTTCCAGGGTACGGTTCTGAAAAGACTTTATGTGAAGATGCGAGTACTATTTTGATTTTTGTTAAGGTTTCCTATTAATTTTGTCACTATTTGTGAAATTTATTTTTTGTGTGATATATTTGTTAAATTTTAACATAAAGATTGTTATGAGTGAATGTAAAAATATTTGAACATAATGATTGCTTTATTTATACAGCGTGGTTAAATACCCAGCGGGAGGTTATGGGCAGAAAAAATATATAAAAAAATAAGCTAGACTGTAGGGGACTGTTGACCCATTTTCGGAAACAATGTTTATCAAATTATTTCTGACCTCCGACGGTTAATAGAGATGTAAGGAATATTTGTAAATTGATATTCGTCAATAACTTACTTTCAAAATATTTTGTGATGCCGAATTTTATAAAATCAAGTAAAACTCTCCGCCACGCTCTTCTTCTTTTTATTCTGTTTGTATTTGTTCACGTGTCACATGCAGTGGGAGGCGTGCAATTTAAAATCGATTACGGGTATTAATGAATGAATAGAGAAGTTATCTAGTGGGATTTAGAGAATTACTGGTTTTCCTCGATAAATTGGGAGTTTTTAGCAATTTATTCAGGCGTATTTACTTTAAATCGCCTGCCACACTTTTTCACTGATTTGCCCTCATGTTTTCAGACATGGGAATTGCATTAATGCAATGAAAAACTCATTTATTTGAGAGGCTTCTATTTGAATGACGCTGATGTTATTTCAATAGCTTTTATAACAAAAATACGATTCAAATCAGTTTCTTTTTACGACAAAAAGAGGTTGATTTGAATCGTTTTCGACAAACATAATAACTTAAGGCCAGTTGAAAACTTAAGCCCGTAATGAGTATTATAAAAATCTGTTATGGCCAGCACAATACCTCCCGACATTTGCGTTTTGTTACCTATACCGGGAGTTTATTTTATCAGTAAACATAGGGTATATCATTGCCATAGTTACGGTAAGAATGTTTGACAGCAATGTATTGAAGCGTTTATTTTATGAGTAAACATAGGCGTTTAACATGAGAACCAGTTTTTTGTAAATACAAAGTGTATTGCCAAAAATCAAGCCATGCTATTGAACATGATAATACTACATTACGTCTTGTACATTATTTAATATTAATTACTTTAATAATATTGCAAAAATTGAAATAAATTACAAAAATTGTCAAATAAATAATTGTTTCAGTTTTTTATCATGCAATATGAATTGATTTCCAAATGTCTCAGTGGCGCAGTGGTCATAACACTAGCGTCAGAAATTTTTGGTTGGGGTTCGATTCCCCATTGGAGTAATTATTTTATTATTTTTTTTTACATAAAAATTGTTGAACTTTTAAAAATCAGTTTATATTTCCATATTACAATCATTTAAAAATAATAATAACATTGTAATAAATAAAGAGAAAATAATTGAAAATAATTGATTACAATAATCAAATTATTGATGCAATAACAATGCATTGTATTTCCTTTGATATTAATAAAAATAACTAAAATATAATAAATTTGTGCAAATATTATGTCTTTACTGTATTTATCAAATAAAATGCAATGCATTGTTATTACATCAATATTTTGATTATTGTAATCAATTATTTTCAATC
This sequence comes from Ophonus ardosiacus, assembly GCA_943142095.1. Classification (NCBI taxonomy): domain Eukaryota; kingdom Metazoa; phylum Arthropoda; class Insecta; order Coleoptera; family Carabidae; genus Ophonus; species Ophonus ardosiacus. Next base: position 51,851,078 of record OW964828.1, on the reverse strand, counting down.
ATTTTCTCTTTATTTATTACAATGTTATTATTATTTTCAAATGATTGTAATATGGAAATATAAACTGATTTTTAAAAGTTCAACAATTTTTATGTAAAAAAATAAAATAATTACCCCAATGGGGAATCGAACCCCAACCAAAAATTTCAGATGCTAGAGAGAGAGAGAAGTTTATTAAAAGTTCAATGGTTTTAGTACATTGCACATTTTGCTGTGCACATGTGCGCTGTGCCCCACCAGCAGCCGTTACAGTCCATCAACCAATGGCAATCTCGTATCACAAGATATGCTGGATTCCAGATGCTAGTGTTATGACCACTGCGCCACGAAGACATTCAGAAATCTTTTCATATTGCATAATAAAAAATTGAAACAATTATTTATTTGACAATTTTTGTAATTTATTGCAATTTTTGCAATATTATTAAAGTAATTAATATTAAATAATGTATAAGATGTAATGTACTATTGTCATGTTCAATAGCATGGCTTGATTTATTGCTAGCCCTTTGTATTTACAAAAAACTGCTTCCCATGTTAAACGCCTATGTTTACTCATAAAATAAACGCTTCAATACATTGCTGTCAAACATTAATACCGTAACTATGGCAATGATATACCCTATGTTTACTGATAAAATAAACTCCCGGTATAAGTATCGAATATTTGTAATTATATTCTTTCATTGTTTCATTCTATAAGGAATCTTGTTCTAGCCTTAATCCGACTATTAGAAAAAAAATCTGTTGTGGTCAGCACACTACCTCTCGCCATATTCGTTTTGTAACATACGTACCTGACGAATTTAACATTTGCTGTACACACAAATAATTCTAATTCTATCTATGTATTTCGTTCTATAAGGAATCTTGTCCTACTCTTCTAAAATGTTCAAGATGGTTCCAATTCATTGACGGAATTGGCGATATTTCTTAAGATTAAAATGTACTATACCCAAATCATTCAAGCAGCCAATGCACGTCATTAATAAAAATTGAATAAAAGTAACTAGATGTGTGACGTCATATACTGGTACGTTTGCAGAGGTTTTAGAATCTTTATGAAAAGAGTTATACAGATTGCAATCTGTATTATCGACATGGTCATGAACTGTCACATCTACAAAATAAATACTATATTTTCGTTCATTAGAGTACTTCCTCTAACGAAAATTTATTTGTAATAATAGACAGTATTTATGACTGATGATATATTTATTTGCTCACGTTTTCTTCGTAATAAATAATAGGTAGGTATCGAAGTTTGACATTTCAGCAATTTTCGCCTCGCGTATTTGACAGGTATATCGATCGGTGACTATGTCGGTAACGGCGGATTTTTACAATAATGACAGATGTCGCTGCCGTGATTTTGGTTTATATAAATTAATTTTAAATATAGGAAATGTTAAAGTAAAAAAATAACTTAAGTAGGTAGTACTTTTTTACATGAACTTTATTATAGTAAAGATGATTTCTTTTCTAAATGCCCATAAACATCCAGTGTATTTTGATTATTTTACCGCATAGTTAGACAAGTTACAACACAGTAAGCGTAAAATGTAGGTTACACTTGCTGTGTATACAATTGTAAAGTTCCCATTACACTTCAGGAGGACAAAAAAAACATTTTTTTATATTTCTTGGATTTTTAGATTTTATCGTAGATAAAATATTCTATGAGCATCTTTAGTCACTCAAGGGTCTAAAAAGACTCGCTACGCTCTTGTTTTAATTCTGACCCATTCATGACTAAAGTATAGCTTTATGTACTTGGATCGTAAATAACTATTGTTTATAACAAATGTCTGTGTCTATAACCTGTGTGGTAAAAAGAAACTATGTAATTCAATAACGTATGCATGTCGTTAAGAATCCTACACTTTTTATTGCATTCTTACATGAAGAATATTATAGTTTACTCAGTGTGTCATTTGAAATATAATTATTTTTTTTTAGTTGTTAGATAATTCTCTGTCTAATTCTACTACGAATATAACACTTCTAAGTTGCTATTAATTCCTCATTGTAACACAATCTAGTGCAGACAAATCTTGCATCAATTTGTTGGTCCCGCCTCAAGCCGTTTGGTTCGCTCCTCCTTGGCTTTTCTCGCAATGTCCACGCAGTTTGTCAAGGGACATCGGCAATTTATCCATCCAGGATCCAAGTTACTGTCGACTGAATAAAACACCATCGTCGTTTCACAAGTCGTTGACTTCATCACGTGTAATGGGTGACAAAAAGGCGAACAAAGAAAGTAATGAAATTTTGAAGAACAAAAAATGAGATAGTTTTATTATGTAATAGAATAGTTTGTGTTATGCATCAAGACTTGAGTTACCTTCAAATGCAATAGAACTATCTATCAATTAGTTAACATTATGATCAATGCATTAGTGTCAGTGCAATCGTAAAAGAGTCAAGGTTGGTAGTACTGTAGGTACTTCTCGCATAACCTATTCGTACTAATGACAAGTTACAGTACTTAATCAGGAATGAAGTGATAATCAACTTCTCAGGTCGACATGCTTAAGTATGTTTCAATGGTTTTATATACAGTGGCAGACAAAAGTACCTATGTAAGCTTCTAAATATTTCATATTTTTACCTCTCGCTAAGAGAGGTATTCGAATCACGTTAAAAATTGTATATCCAGATTTTAGTGGATAAGCACGTTTTAAGGTCCCTATAATCTGATTATAACATTTTTACGATAATGTCCGTGTGTGTTTATGTGCGTGTGGATGTGTGTATGGATGTTGGAACAACGGTTTCTCAAATACTATAAGACTTAAAAAATATTTAACTGCAGTTTCCTCAATCTGACATTCCTGGGAAGAGCTGATTTTAATAACAATTGGACAACCGGAAGTAATAGTTTCTTTAAAAAATCTTCTAAATATTATTTTTTGGAAATTTCTGTTGTTATTACTAATGTAAAGAATACAAAAATCTCTATCCGATACATTAAAATTTTTATTATATCTGCTATGAAATTAAAGATAGAGATATATAAATATATAAAATAATAAGTTGTAAATGTATCTCGCAGCCCATGGAAAACAAGTGACACTGACATCTGTCAATTAGAATTTTTTGAATATATCTGCTGTTTCCATAATTTTAGCAAAGCTGATTGATTTTTAAAAGTTAATCTCTCTATAACTCTATATCTATTGAATATGAAGGAAAATGTATAATCAAACCGTATAGAGAATAAGATATTCTTTAATATTGTTAAGAACTTCAAATAAGGGTACTTGCAGTTGACCAATTATAACCAAAATCTAATTAGCTCTTTATATGGTTGTAAATAAGAGGAATACGAAAGAATCATAATTTTTAGAATTGTAGTTTTGGAGTTATCGTCGGAGAAAAATTTGCCACACACACACGGACACACCCACACACACATATACAGACATAATTGTAAGACTAGTAAAATCGTATACCTAAAACGTGCTTATTCATTAAAAACTCAAAATCGAATTTTTTGAGCAGACAATACTTTCCTTACCTAAAGGTGACGGAAGGTAAAAATTGATATTTTCAAATGGCCTTCTCAATCTCCGGACTTAAATCCTATAGAGCATCTTTGGGATCACTTATAGATCGATAAATTCGGAAAAAATGAAAATTCCAATGTGAATTGTGGGAGTCACTAAAAGATGAATGGCAGAAGATTCCTGCAGACATATTCAGGGAATTAGTGGACTGCAAACGGTTATGCGACAAAATACTAATTATTGTTTTATTCATTCCTAATAATGAATTTGTTCTATATTTTTGTCCAAGGGTTTTTTTTTTCAATACGGCTATTGATATTAGATATACATTAATAAATCTGCTATAATATACAGCGTTTCTCTTAAATAGGGGGACATGGTTTAAACACAGATTCCTGAGGCTAAAATAAGACGATTTATAACTAAACTTGCTTCTACCGGAAAGTGTACCATTTAGCCACAATTCTGCTTCGAAGCTCTTCGAAAAAAAAAAATAATTTTGCTTATAATAACAGAACGCTTTATACGATTTGGATGAAATTTGGTATGACATTTCATATGGTTATAAGTCAATTTTTAACGACAGTAACGAGTTGTCAATCTTCTCAACTTGTTTAGGAGTAAGCTAAGATATTTATTCGTGTTATTTATAATAATGGTAGTAAAATACTATTAGGCCGAACAAACGGATGTTACTAGTTTCTGAATATTCCGAAGAAATTTTTTGACAACCCATAAACAATTGTTACTGTCATTAGAAATTACTTGTTTGACATTTGGATAGACTGCTAGATTAAACTTATTTTAAAAAAATTCACGGTGCAGTCACTCACGTTTAATTTTTTTCTGTGTGAACCGTCACAGATATTACAAATTAAACAGAGAAAGAAAAGTTTACTATTGAATGTATCTTTCTGAAAAAAAGAATAATTTCACGTTATAGACGTGGCCATTAAAAAGTTGTGGTCTAATCAATGTTGGGACACCTAAGTTTCATACACTAGTAGTTCACTAATAATAACAAGTATCAGCTTAAAAGATGACTTATAACCATATGAAATGTCATACCAAATTTCATCCAAATCGTATACAGCGTTCTGTTATTACAAGCAAAATTAATTTTTTTTTCGAAGAACTTTGAAGCAGAATTCTGGCTAAATGGTACACTTTCCGGTAGAAGCAAGTTTAGTTTAATCGTCTTATTTTAGCCTCAGATTTAAGAGACATTCTGTATATGATATTATTTATGTCATTATTTACTTAAGTAAGAAATACTAACTAAAATTACATCATGAAAAAAAAAAATGTTTCCTTATTTTTGTTCGCCACTGTATTATTAAAAAAAAATACGTGACGTCATGTAAATACAATTTTTATAAAAAAAAATTACAGTGGGATATCGGCTTTAGTGTGGTGGAATCTTATTTTAGTCCAACAATCTCGTATACTCTTTCGTAGTCGGACTTTCAATGATTATGTGATAATTTGGCTGTAATATTGGAATCTGTCATTAATTAAAAGTGAATGCAATGACCTTTCAATGAATATTCTATCTACATCATGATTAATACATCGCAAAACCGGTACTTCACTTTGAGGTAGCATATAATCAATATTGCTACCGTTATAGGTAATATGGCATAAATTATATTCAATCAAATGGATATCCTGTATTACGAGTATCAAACTAGCAATCAAATTGTTAACCAAGTTTAAAAACTCTTACACAATAGTCACTTATGTTTATTAGGATCATCTACTTCTTCATCCGTCTTTTTATTGCTGGTTACATTTTAAATTTATTACAATTTCTTTATTTACTAGCTCATTAAAAACACAAATAAACACCATATTCGTTTCTATTTCGTAACTTCCACCACGTCACCAATGATTCACCTTCATTGAACAGGATCTTGAGGAACAACAAAGACAATTTCCAATTCTGAGTGAACCATACTATCCACATGTCACTAACGACCTTGTATGGCATTGATTCACAAAATGAGTAGACGGTAAAACGGCTTTGTAATAGTAAATCATCGTATGTGTTAACTGTTGATGCAATAGATGTAAATGTTAATGCCTACATGGATGAGTAATAGAAGATAAGTAAGCCACAATATACAACTCATGAAGATGTTATGTTTGGGTTTTTTTTATTTGTAGACGGCTGAAGAATAAATATGACACATTCTTTTATAAATATTATAAGTGAGGCATTTAAATTCAAAGCCATTTAAGTGTTAAATTATTTTAACTAAGATTTTTACATATTGAACTATACATTACAAACTATAGATATTATGAAAGAACAAAGTATGATCTATAAATTATCCGTACACTTTTTGAATTTATTGATATCTGATATAATCAGTTCTTTGCAAAATTTCAAAATTTCGTTTGGAACATATTGTTCATTGATTTTATATTCCGGTGGCTCAGTGGTTAGAGCAACGCCTCGCTCGGGGTTCTGGGTTCGAATCCCACTAAGGCATGGATGTTTGTGTATGTGAACCTATACTCAGTAATTGGGATTTATTCTTGTTGAGAGGTTTTTTTTTTTTAAAAAAAAAAACTAATAATTTATACTCAAATTCCTAGAAGGTTTCTTTCCATATTAGAGAAAAAATACATACCGGCACAACACACACACACACACACACACACACACACACAGATACATACATACACACATCATCGTGAAAATGTTGAAATTGGATTCTAGGGACCCTAAAACGTGGTCATTTACTAAAATCTTGATATATGATTTTTAGCGCAATCCCTATACCTCCCTTACCAAGGGTAGCGGGAGGTAAAAATATGAAAATTATATAGCAGCAAATAATCTAACGGTAGGATATGAATTTACTTACCTTCATTAGAAATTTTCTATTTTTATCTGAAACTAAAAGAAAATTTGAAATCCAAAAACTTTTATCAAGAATACATTTTTTTTGTAAAATAAAAAATAAAGAAGTTTCTGCTTTGGAACTCGATCCGTGGACATACGGTACCTATATTAGACAACTGAACTGTCAAAATAATATAAACGCTCTACTGTTTATTTTTAACATATTTTCTTTCTAGAGGTAAAATGTTTTACTTCTGTCATGATTTTGACATCAGAAATATCTATTTCTAGCTCGGGTGGCAAAAAATAAATATTTCTTTAAAATCACAATAGTTTGTTATTAGAATTTGTTGAATAAATAATTATATTATAACAATGATTTGAAAATTATAACGTTGCAGTTCCTTTTGATGCAACTATACACTATTACGTATAACATCAACAATGTACACAAACAACAGTATAGAAATCAAAACATTTACTGCCGCTATTAATATCCCAGTCATATCAAATGCAAATGCAAATCATATCAGGTGTATACAATGTACCTGTCACGAATCAAAGTTTCTCACTTTCCCTTCGATCAGATTAGCTAACAACAGCGGCCTACGTTTGCAAGCTTGGAATAGTCTACCCACCTAGCTTCGGTTTTACTTCACGACTTCATCTACAAATGCCACCAATGACACTAATGCTAAGCCTACTGCTAACGAAGAAGAATGTGATAATATTTCAAATCTGCGCTACAAAATACTGATCGTAATAATACTTTAACTATAGGTAATAACTGACTTGTTTATGATTTATTATTTATTGGAAAATGTTAATAGAAATAGGTGCGGTAATGTGCTTATATAATGATATGTATAAAATGGAAAATTACATGTTTATGTATTTTAGAAATAGAAAATTATACGTATTGGCAGAAATTAATATCATATCTAATATCAAAATATTTACCTTGGATTCCAGCAAAATGCAAATTTTTTTTTTCATAAATACTACGCATATTTTTTTTACAAAATAATAGTTATTTATGATATAAGTGTTAAAAGTAATATTTTATGGGTGAGTGGGGAAGTGTGTGAAACGAGGCGAAGCCGAGTAAAACAAACCCCACGAACGAAATAAAATCACTTTCAACACGAATATCATACACTATTTTTCCTACGACCCTAGTTATGTTTTAGTAAAAACTAAAAATTATAGAATGACATTTATGACAGGTCATGATGTATTTATTATTTATTATTATTATTATTATTATTATTATTATTATTATTATTATTATTATTGTCGGGAGGTGGTTCATTCTTGCCCCTGTACTGCGACCTTTCTGGTCTATTGTACCCTCCGTGTTTCCTCCTATTCTAGGAGCCCTGTATGTTTTGTAAACTCCAAGATTTTCTTTAGACTAATGTCCTTTAGTGTCTCAGTGTGCAATTTCTTTGCTTCTAAAAAACTATGTCTGCTTCCATAAATGCTTCGCAGTGACATATTAAGTGTTCAGGGGTTTCATCCTCTTCTGATGTATTTGCTATGAACAACTGAAAATTGTTTATTCTAACCTCTACTTCCAACAATACCGTTTTAAATTCCAATTCTTCAAACGCCTTGCAAGGAATTACTATAAACAATTGTAATAATTGTACTATAACAATAAACGTTTCAAAATAATGTGTACTTCTAATAAAATACCTATATAAATAATTTCAGTACAAAAATAAATATAAAATGAAACTACATTTACTTATGAACACTAAATGTACCTAGATTTAGTTATATTTTTAATACTAAATGTAACTAGATTTAGTTCTTTTTTAACACTAGCGTTAAAAGTAAATTTGTTTTTTACTTTTAATCCGTTGTCAATGACAACGATTTAAAAGTATTCACTGTTATTTTTAACTCGCTAAGCAACCGTTAAAAAGACTACTTTTAACAGTGGTCGTAGGAAAAAGACTTTTTTCGCCTACTCAAGATGGTGTCGAGAAAAGGGAACAATACACTTTCACATTTCTCCTTTTTATTATTTACTTGGACGTTTCGGAGGTCCAATGACCTCCATCTTCAGCAATATACATTGTGTGGCTAAGTTTTACATTTCTTTATTTATTGTTGAACTTGAGCGATAATCGACTGAGGAATAGATGAAGGTTCCCGAAGGAAAAATAATCGAACAAGCAGTCTGCAGTAAGAGTATTTATTTCAAGCCGACGTTTCGACTAATACATTAGTTTTCTTCAGAGCACTATGGACAATACAAAAATGTACAGTAGTGGTACAGAATGAAAAACAGAAACATGAAAACTGATTGAGTTGATCAACTCTGTGATTATTTTAATTGTTCCTTATGGGTGGTTGCTAAAAAACTTATGTTATTAGACCATTTCTGTAAGTATTTATACATTTTTTATACTACTTTTCATGTTTCTGTTTTGAAGAGGACTAAGACAACAATGTACCCGGGTATAAAATTTCTTACCCGATTACCCGAAATATACCCGCTGCCCGTTAATTACCCGATACCCTTTAATTACCCGAAAAAATTTCAGCTGCCGGAAAAATTGTATCTAAAAGATGAGTTTTTTTATTACCATACCATAATTAATATAATTTATGTTAAGTTTTTTATAGAGATACAGTAGGTGTATTATTTATTTGTATATCTTTTTATTTTAATAAAAAGAAAACTGCTAATATAAGGGTAACTGGTAATTCAAAAATTAAAGAATTATGTACATGTATTTAAAGGATAACGGGTAATTAAAGGGTGTCGGGTAATTAACTGGTAAAGGGTACTATCTGGGTAGTTGTTTCGGGTACTCGGGTATCAAAATTATCGGAATTCGTCATTCCTAGTATTGACTTTGGTCAGAAAATTCGTTGGTGAGTTTTTAATACATAAGAACGTTTTAGGATCCCTAGAAAACTATTTTTGTGATGTGTGTGTGTGTGTGTGTGTGTTTGTGTGTGTGACAATTTTTTTCAGACGATAACTAAAATACTACATTTCTCAAAATTATAATACTTTCGTAATCCTCTTCTCTACATCCGTGTGAAGAGCTGATTAGATTTTGGTTATAATTAGACAACCGGAAGTTCCCTTGTTTGAAGTTCTTAACAGTTATTCTTGATAAAACGCAGTTAAATATCATTTTTTGACGTTTTATGTGATTATCAATATGAAAGAATATCTTGTTTATACGGTTTCATTATACATTTTCCTTCCTATTCAATACATAAAGTTAAATAATCATAAAGAGATTAACTTTCATTAATCAGCCATCTTTGCTATAATCATGGACACAGCTGATTTATTCAAATAATTTTAATTGATAGATGTCAGTGTCAAGTACAATTTACGTCGTGTATGTTTGTGATACAATTTTATTGGATTTATAGAAACTTTTCCAAAGAACTTTCGGTATGGGATTTGTAGAAAATAGTACATATTTGTGTTACAATTTTACTGGATATATAGAATCTTTTCCAAGGAACTTTTGGTATGAGATTTGTACAAAATACATAGAATTGGCGGAAGGTAATGTGATGGCCACATTAGATTTTTTATATATATATTCACATTTTTAACAGCAAATGAGCTTTTTAAAGATTTTTGTTGTCACATACCTACCACCCACTATTTTTTATTCAATTATTTTTTAAACAAAACACTGTAATTTATATACATGAATAAAAGTCGTAATGCTACATATACTTTCTTTGTATATTTTTTTACGTATAGCGTATAGCTGCATATTTGACACGGGTTCTTGATCTACATAAATTTTGCTGAACTGATGGGCAATAATGGTTTACAAAAACATGATGTATTCCCTTGTAGCATTAAATATTCAAGGCAACATTAAAATTTATATCTGCCTCTTGTCAAAAAACGTTTAGAAAACGTGCTTCAGCAAAATGTTCGCAAATATTGTGAAACTTATATTCCATAGCCATCAAATATTTTTTTACTACCACTTCGTAAGTTATCTTTAATTCATAGTTACTTAAAAAATCAAAATCTAAACTATAGTCTAACAAAACACAAATACTGTAATACAACAAAACCATAAATATTAAATAAGTTCAAAGCTGCAGCTAAGTGTCTAAAATCTAGTATCGAATTTAGCAAAAAATCTATTCAGGCCAGCACAAGACCTCTCGCCATTTCCATATTAGGCTGTATAACTTTTATATTACACTTCGCTATCGAACTGTCGTTTTATAATAAAAAAATACAGAACTTTGCCCAAATATTGTTTTTTATTCTTATTATATCTATTTTTCATTGTATGAGGAAGTTCCTAAATGTCAGACATTCTTCCAATTCATTAAGCAGATTGGCGGAATTTCTGATGGATATATGCATTTTACCTATAATTTCAAATATTTAATTCATAAAACAATAAGAAAGATTAAATGTAGGTACTACCCAGAAAAAGATATCAAAATGTCACTAAAACTGTTGATTTTTGACAGACATCTGTCATTTACAAACTATGTTAGAGACATTTGAATTTGTCAAGAATTATAATATATTGTTGTCAAAATTTCGATTTGCATTTTTTGTTTAAGCTTAAATTAAAATTTAAGCCTTGTTGGCGCAAATGGACATTAGTGCCCTAGCCTCTGCGATTAGATTATATATAATAGTATATATTATAGTGTCTTTATTTCTAAATCTATGCAAGATGTAATAAAAAATTTAAATGTATTAAATGGAGAATTCTATGTTCCTCAATATTTGTAATAACAAAAATTTCCAAAAAATTATATTTAGAAGAATTTTTCTAAGAAACTATTACTTTCAGTTGTCCATTTGTTACCAAAACCTATTCAGCTCTTCCCAGGAATGTCAGATTGAGGAATTTATAGTTAAACAGGTCGTAAGTCTTATAGTTTTTGAGGAATCGTCCCTCCAACATCCAGGCATACACACATACATACATATACACAAACACATATCCACACACAGACACACACACACACTTACACACACACACACATACACACACACACACACAGACATTAATTTAAAAATGTTATAATCGGAGTCTAGGGACCTTAAATCGTGCTTATTCATTAAAATCTGGATATGTGAATTTTAGCATGAATCCAATAACTCTCTTAGCGAGATGTAACTAACATAATATACCTCTCTGACCAAAAAGCCTTACTCAGCTTGTAACGTAAAATTAACTATTGTTTTGAACAATGTTACAAAAACGACAGACATTTTAACGCTACATCAATATGTTCGTATTGTATTCCAGGGACACTATTTACGAACGTTCATATATCTCACGGCGTAAACCGATTTATCTTTAAATCAACAAAACAAAAATCACACGAGCAACGTGCAAGCCAAACAGACCACAAAAAATCCATAACCAAAAACAACACGGGCACGAGGGTCAGAACGCATTACGAACTCTCAACTCTGAAATGAAATTTCCTCGCCTCGCACCCTCTTTAAAAAATACTTTATGTACACATAAAAAGACGCGTGGAGGGTGTGATAGCCGAAGAGTAAACAGCCATGGATCACAAAATAAAATATATTTGGGTTCTATTGATTTCTTTTAAACATTGTCTATAGTTTTCGATACCATAATGAAAAGTAACATTTTTTTACTCTAATGGCCAGTTGCACCTATTATAATTAAAGTCAACTATAGGTTAATAAAAAAAATCTGTTGTGGCCAGCACAAGACCCTTCGCCATTTCCATATTAGGCTATATAAGTATTGAATTGCACTTTCCTTTCGAACCGTTGTTTTATAACAAAAAATACAGAACTTTACCCAAATACTGTTTTTTATTGTATTTAACATGTCTTCTGCACACATATAATTCTCATTATATCTATTTTTCATTGTATGAGGAAGTTTCTATATGTAAAAGATTCTTCCAATTCATTAACCAGATTGGCGGTATTTCTGAAGGATATAAGCATTTTACCTATAATTTCAAATATTTAATTAATAAATCAATAAGAAAAATTAAATATATACTTCCCAGAAAAAGCTATCAAAATGTCACTAAAACAGTTGATTTTTGACACTGACATGTATCATTTAAAAACTATGTTATAAACATTGGAATTTGTCAACTGGCTATTCCTCAGTGCCTTAGCCTCTGCGATTAAATTACTCTATATATTATAGTGTCTTTATCTCTAAATCTATACAAGATATAATAAAAATTTTAAGTGTATTAGATGGAGAATTTTGTTTTTCAATATTTAATAACAAAAATTTTCAAAAAATTGTATTTAGAAGAATTTTTTTCAGAAACTACTACTTCCGGTTGTTCAATTGTTACCAAAACCTTTTCAGCTCTTCCCAGGAATGTCAGATTGAAGAATCCATAGTTAAACAATTTTTAAGTCTTATGGTTTTTGAGGAATCGTGTCTACAACATCCAGACATACACACATACACACATCCACACACACACACACACAGACATCATTTTAATAATGTTATAATCGGATTCTAGGGATTTTAAATCGTGCTTATTCACTGAAATCTGGATATGTGAATTTTAGCGTAAATCCAATACTTCTCTTATCGAGAGGTAAAAATTGTAGAACTTTACCGAAATATTGTTTTTTATTGTATTTGTCATGTCTTCTGCACACATATAATTCTAATTATATCTATTTTTATTGTATGAGGAAGTTCCCAAATGTCAGAGATTCTTCCAATTCATTACAAGATTTGTGATATTTCTGATGGAGATATGTATGCATTTTACCTATAATTTTAAATATTTAATTGATTAATCAATAAGAAAGATTAAATGTACTTTCCACAAAAAAGCTATCAGAATGTCACTAAAACTGTTGATTTTTGACACTAACATCTGTCACTTACAAACTATGTAATAAACATTCTATCTATCTATATTATAAACATTTGAATTTGTCAACTGGTTTCCTTAGTGTAGTTTAGCCTCTGCGATGTATTACATCCGATTATTCTATATATTATAGTGTCTTTATCTCTAAATCTATACAAGATATAATAAAAACTTTTGGTATATTAGATGGAGAATTTTATGTACTTAAATATATGTAAAAACAAAAATTTCCAAAAAATTATATTTAGAAGAATTTTTCTAAGAAACTACTACTTCCGGTTGTCCAATTCTTCCCAGGAATGTCAGATTGAGGAATTCATAGTTAAACAGGTCTTAAGTATTATAGTTTTTGTGGAATCGTCCTTTCAACATCCACATGTACACACACACATACACACGCGCGCGCGCGCCCACACACACACACATAGAGACAGACATCATCGTAAAAATGTGAAAATCGGATTCCAGGAACCTTAATTCGTGCTTATTCACTAAAATATGGATATGCGATTTTTAGCATGAATCCAATACCTCTCTTAGCGAGAGGTAAAAAGTGCGTATCAAAATTTTGGCACTAATATTTAATAATTCATTTGACATTTTGTATCAGTACAATATTGTCAACTTATTTAACAGTTAATAAATTTTACTATAACCAGTGCAACTGGCCATAAATGTTTTCAACAGTTGAGCTGTGAGATTATTTACAACTGATTATTTTTCTCTATCTCTAAATCTATAGAAGATAAAAATGTTAAATGTATCGGATAGTGTATTTTATAATCTTTAATCTTTGAAATAACATAAATTTTCAAAAAATAATATTTACAAGTTTTTAAGAAACTACTACTTCCGGTTGGCCAATTGTTACCAAAATCTTTTCAGCTCTTCCCATTAATGTCGCAGATTAAGAAATAAGTAGTTAAATTGATCTTTATTCTTATAGGCAGACATCACTGTAAAAATGGTAAAATCGGATTCTACTGACTTTAAAAAATGCTTATTCACCAAAATCTGGATATGCGATTTTTATCATGAATCCCCTACCTCTCTTAGGGAGAGATGAAAAATTGATAACTGTAAACACTATGCTAAAAATCTGTTGTGGCCAGCACAAAACCTCTCGCCATTTCTATATTAGTATTGTGTTGCACTTCGCTTTCGAATCGTCGTTTTATAACAAAATATTATAGAAAATTACCCAAATATTGTTTCTTATTATATTTAACATGTCTTCTGCACACATATAATTCTAATTATATCTATTTTTCATTGTATGAGAAAGTTCCTAAATGTTAGAGATTGTTCCAATTCATTAACCAGATTGGCGATATTTCTGATGGATATATGCATTTTAACACAATTTTACCTATAATTGCAAATATTTAATTAATAAAACAATAAGAAAGATTATATATACTTCCCAGAAAAAGCTATCAGAATGTCACTAAAACTGTTGATATTTGACAATGACATGTGTCATTTACAAACTATATTATAAACGTTGGATTTTGTCAACTGGTTTCCTTAGTGCCTTAGCCTCTGCGATTAGTGTACTCTATAAATTATAGTGTCTTTATCTCTAAATCTATGCAAGATATAATAAAAATTTTAAGTGTATTAGATGGAGAATTTTATGTTCTTCAATATTTAATAAAAAAAACTCCCAAAAAATTATATTTAGAAGAATTTTTCTAAGAAACTACTACTTCCGGTTGTTCAATTGTTACCAAAACCTTTTCAGCTCTTCGCAGGAATATCAGATTGAGGAAACTGCAGTTAAATATTTTTTAAGTCTTGTAGTTTTTGAGGAATCGTGTGTACAACACCCAGACATACATACACACACACACACACATACACACATCCACACACACACAAACACACTAACATCCAGACATTATTTTAAAAATGTTATAATCGGATTCTAGAGACCTTAAATCGTGCTTATTCAATAAAATCTGGATATGCGAATATTACCATGAATCCAATACCTCTCTTAGCGAGAGGTAAAAATAGAAATTGGAACAATTTTATGTTCAATTTATTGAGCTTGGTTAAGTTCTTAAAATTGACGGAAAAATTGACAAATGGAAAACAGACATAAGATGACAATATGTTAGTCAGTAGTATTGTAACATTCAACAATACTGTTCTCGAACTGAATATACTGAAACCTACTTATTCAAACAAACACCATTTCCGTGCGAACAAAAACATGTTCATGTCAAGAGATCTTTGTATCTCGCATTTCCAATTCCATTCTGAATTTAAAAGCTGGCATGTAGGCCCACATTAGAATTTTCCTCTTGAATTAATTTGGTGCTCTAACTGAGATCAGTTTCCTTTCTGGAGTGCCAACCCCAGAGCGCTAACATCCCTACTCGAGCTGTAGCTGTTTACTCCACACAAAGGCAGCCAACTAAATAAAAGAGAAATTGCGTCTTCGTGTCAACAGAGGCGCTAGCAGCGGCAACTAGCAGCAGGCCTCTGTTTGGAAAAGCACACGCGGATCCAAACAACGGGGAATTTAAAGTTGCCAAGTTTGTTTTGCTAGAAAGGATGTACAGCTTTTAGTGTTTTTATTAAGAGATATATTAGAAACTAGCGAGACAAGAATTATGAATTAAGGATATTAAAAAGTTTTGTGTCGCGAGCGCGAGTAACGCAATATATTTTAAAATACGTACCTATACTTGATTATTTCGAACAATTCTTAGATTCAATAAAGAGTAAAATTAAATTAAATTTAAATCAGGAACATGAACCAAAATGTATTTATGGTTCAGTTTCGGTTCAGGTTCAGGGAATAAATATAAGTTCAGTTTCGTAACTTTGAAATCTACTGTACATTGAAATCTATCAGATAGCAACTTTTAAAAAAAATCTATTTCTCTGAAGTGAACATAAGAATATTGAAAATAAATTACACAAAGGATAACCTCTTAAAATAAGTTTATTTTATGTTAAAATAATTTATATTAAATTTATAGAATTTATTTAATTTGCATAATTCTTACTTTTGTGTGGACATAAAAATAGCAGCTACATAATGAATGTCATTATTTTCTCAGTTTCAACGTTTATATCGTATAATTCTTTAAAAAATATAAATTAGTACTTCAAAATTATGGGTCGTAATAAGAATTTGACTAAAAAATTTCGCAATTTAATAATTAAATCATATGAAAATGGTACTTCGCGGAATAAAATGTTGAAGAACTTTAATTTGCATAAATCTACAATAGCACGAATAATAATCCATTTTCGAAGGAAGGGTAATAGTAGACAAAAAAAAAACATCAAACCGAAGCGACAGAATGATAAAACTCATATCGTTAAAAATCCGTTGTTATCATCAAAGAATATTTTAGGCTTTCTTCTAAGTAATGTTAAAGATAAAATATCTTCAAGACAGGGAAGAAGAATATTAGTTGCCGGGGAACTTTATAGTCGTCGGCCTGTAAAGAAACCACTTCTTTCGAAGAAGAACGTGAAGGCCCAATTATTTTTTTGCAGAAAATCATGTAAACTGGACAACTGACATGTGGAAAAGAGTATTATTTAGTGATGAACTAAGATTAATTGATAGAAATATAATAACAAAATTACTTGAATTCATGATGAAACGAGAAGAAGTAATAAATTCTCGTGGTTCCGGTTATTACACTAAATATTAGAAAATTTAGTTTTTATATTAATTTTATAAAAGTTGCTATTTTTATTATGTCCAAATAAAAAATATTTTTTTGCACATAAATCAATTTTTAAGAATAAAAGAAGTATTTCGAACATTCATTGTCTTTATTTTTTTTTTTTAATTACACAAAGTTTCGATTGATAAAATCTCCAATTGTTATCAAGTGAATCAATTTTTGTTAATATAATGCAAATTATTTTAATGTAAATTAAACTTGGTTCAAGACACTAATACTGCAGTAATTTATTTCTGAAATCCCAGTTTTTACATTACACCAATTGAATTTTTTTTAAGTTGCTATCTTTATGGCCAATACTGTATATCATTAATGATATATTTATACCGTGCTGGCGTTTAACAGGCATTCATTGCTAGCGTGAAGAGTGCACCACAGGGATCACTTTTGTGCCATTTAAAATTCGAAATATTGGCGTTGGTCGGGATCGAACCCGGTTCCACAGATTCGCGACCAGACACTCTGGCACGCGGCCACGGGACCGCAAATATTTATTATTATTATTTATTTATTTTAGTATTTGTTTAATTATATAAAAATTTGCGTTTTATGTACTAATTCTATTTTTTGTCGCAGGTAATATACGATACTTCAAGCATAATACTTGGCAATATACTGAAAATCAGGTAAAATTAAATCACACATATCTAATTTGATTTGCACATGGCATTAACCTACGTTATATTTTGCTGACAAAACACTTTACCGAATTTTATCTCCTGCTGTTGACTCGTCAGCATTTTTTAGTCTCAACTCCCTCATATCTATCAACCTATGGGCGTCAGTATTGCTTATCTTCATTTTCACGGTAATTTAAACAAATCCACATTCGTTGCCCTTGTGTAACGTCCCAGTGTTAGATAATTCTAGGGGTGAATTCAACCCCTTTCTCACCCCTGTGGCTTCCACAGATCTCTTTTTACACAAATTGTGAAATTAAGTGGGACGGAAAATTAAATCTACAATGGTATTCCATTTCGCGCAGACGCTTTTGTTTACATTTAAAACTTGGTTACTTTTAATTTTGGCTGCTTTCTAACGACACTAATGTGCTACTAATTTGCAGCCAGCGCGCGAAAATTAAGCACAAAATGGACTAAGCGAAGCAGAGAAGCTTTGCGGGGAAATGAGAATATTTTAGCGGTGCTGGAAAGCGCTTACATTCTTTCCAAAAATTTCTGCATTAACAGAAAGTTCCACTTAAAATGTCCAGAGTATTTATTGTAATAATGAACCGAGAAAAATACTTACCTTCCTTGGGGAAATTTTACAATTACATGATGATTTCGGAATTTTATTTTTGCTAATAATTAAATATTTCCCGGAAAAATACTACCTTTTTTAGTTTAAGTTCTGTAATTTATTATTTTAACCCAACGTTCCGGCACCATAAACTGGTTCCTTCTTCAGGGGATACAATGACATATTTTTTGAAATAACAAAATCAACAAGTAAGTAAGGTAACAAGAAATGTTCATAAATATTACCTTTTTTTATGTATACAATTTTCTAGACAATATAGGCATGCCCGGCAATAACTTGGACGGCGAACATGCATCTTCTCAGGAAAAACTCTCCTTTTGCCAGAGGAAAAACCGTCCCAAAAACTGGCAGAGAAGTGATCTGTATAACTCAGAGACGCTTTATCGGTAGCGAAATACCGCAGCCGTACTCTTTATTAACAGATGTTAGTAAAAGTTTAGAAAAAATTGTATACATATTACAAATTACAACAAATTTAATATTGGAAGCCATGCGCGACTAAGTTCTAATCCATCACAATGATTGAGATTGATATTTCTTGTTTTATAAATCTCAATGGCTTCTCTAATTAATCTGTTGTTAAGTCGAGTAGGTCTTGCAATTATTTTTGTATCTTCAAATTTAATTTGGTGGAATTCTTCCAAGGCATGTTGCAGAACATTTATAAAACAAGAAATATCAATCTCAATCATTGTGATGGATTAGAACTTAGTCGCGCATGGCTTCCAATATTAAATTTGTTGTAATTTTCTAAACTTTTACTAACATCTGTTAATAAAGAGTACGGCTGCGGTATTTCGCTACCGATAAAGCGTCTCTGAGATATACAGATCACTTCTCTGCCAGTTTTTGGGACGGTTTTTCCTCTGGCAAAAGGAGATTTTTTCTTGAGAAAATGCATGTTCGCCGTCCATAATTTTGAAAAGATTGTCGTGACGTCACATTTATGTGTTTATATCAAACTGTTTTCATCATGGACCTAAATGTTCTTGAAATATTTGCTATTTTAAGTTATATTTACATAAAAATAAATGAATATTATAACACTGTATAAGTCTACATACTTTATAATTACAGGTGTATTTCAATTATTAAGTTTAATGCAAGAAATTTATGTTAAAATAAAAACTGTTTGGAAACTGTAGTACTGGAATGTTAGTCCCTCCTTTCGAATTTGAATTTCTTAACTTCCATTGGTAGTAATCCCCACCTCCTAACACGCTATTTGTAATGCATGTATAGGCGGACTTTCCGTCGCCAATCGAAATATTATATATAGATTTTATATCAGTGTCGAAGCGCTATAACAAAAAACCCCTTATTTCCGAAATATCTCAATTATACCATTTAATTTTTTTATTAATATTCGTTATTCAGCATATACATTCGTATTTTTTACTATTTTCCTTTAATTCGATTGAGCTGGAATCCCCCATTCCCGTTCTAGGCCGTTATTTCTAACTTTTCATTTTTGTTTTTAGTCCTGTTATGTCATAATAACAGTATGGTATTACGAAATATAATTAATAGTTTTCAATAGAAAAACTCATAGTAAACATTGAACAACGACCGAACACATATTGATTATTGATTTGTGCAAAATTGTAATTTTCTGAAAATTCCAATTAAATAAAATTACCATCGTTATTAAAAATTGCAAAACCACCTATTGCGTTCCAATTGAATTGAATTCACTCGGAAATCAATTAATTTTATTGGCAACATTTCAGGGAACAGAGCCAAGCCCAATTGAAATAACATTGTAGATATCCAAAACAAATTAATTTAATTCTATCGGGGGATGTACCTACATGCATCGGGGACACTAATATTTGAATTAATTTCCTGTACTAATTGAAATGGATAGTTATTTGTTGTTGGGGTAAATTATAACAAAATTAAACATCTCTTGCATTATTCCTGCCCCAATAGAACGACAATTCATTTAATTTCAATCGGTGATATTTCATTAGTGAAACCCGGGTCGTTTAGGCGACGAATCTAAATTAGCAAATACCACATTGGTCAACGAATGTATTCATTTACTATAAATTATATTTTGTAGTATGCCGTAGGGATAGTTAACATATATGTCTATGTGCAATAGAATTGCTAATTATTTTATAATTGAAAATTATTCGTACAAATACAGTCCTCAAATCCGTTATTGGCATAATAAATCAGATGAAGAAGCAATAATTGTCAATTATTAAAAATGCGACAACAAAAACAACTTTAATCCATTTTACCTTCCGACACCTTTAGGTAAGGAAGGTATTTGTTTTTGGTCACAAAATTCGGTGGTGAGTTTTTAATGAATAAGCCCGTTTAAGAGTTCCTCGAATACGATTTTACTAGTTTTACGATGATGTCTGTGTGTCTGCGTGTTTGTGTGTGTGTGTGTGTGTGTGTGTGTGTGTTTTTCCGACGATAACTCCAATACTACAATTATAATTCTAAAAATTATAATCCTTTCGCATTTCTCTTCTTTACATCCATATAAAGAGCTGATTAGATTTTGGTTATAATTGGTCAACCGAAAGTTACCTTATTTGAAGTTCTAACAGTTTTTCTTGAAAAAAACGCAGTTGTATATCTTTTTTTTGAAATTTTATGTGATTATCAATATAGAATAAAGAAATATATCATCACGGCATATTACCCATTTCTGAGTGTGCCACATTCTGCTTCATCGCAGATATCGGTAAAGATGATGATATATTTGTACCGTGCGGGCGCTTACAAGGCGTCACCTCACGGGCACTCAATCCTGGCATGGAGAGTGCACCACAGGGGTCACTTAAAATTATAAAAATATTTGGAGTTGGTCGGGATCGAACCCGGTTCCCCAGGTTTGCGACCAGACACTGTGGTACGCGGCCACGGGACTCCATTAAGATCAATATGAAGGAATACATTTTCCTTCATATTCGATAGATATAGATTTAAAAAATTAGAAAAAGATTAATGGTGCGATTCTGTAACTTTCTATAGCACTATAGAACTATAACTCTCAACAAAATCGCAACAATTTTGCTTTTGTTGAGAGTTACAGTTCTATAGTGCTATACAAAGTTACAGAATCGCACTGTAATTTTCATAAATCAGCAAGCTTTGCTATAATCATGGAAACAGCTAATATATTCAAATAATTCTAATTGACAAATGTTAGTGTCAAGTGCAACAGGGCCTTAACCAGGATTTCATTTCGGAGGGGGTTCTGGTTATATAAGCTAACTGATAATTCCTAATTGATAGACAGTGGTTTTTAGGTAGATTCGAGAAGTGGTCGCTAGAATTGTCCGCTAGAGTCCGTTCATGTGTGACAGTTCACAAATTTTTAATGCGGCTCTATCTGGACAGTATAGTAGACACTTCCTTAAATAAAACAATATTTTGGCCTTTACGTATACTTCATTTAATTATAAAAAGCAATTGGGAATGTTATACTCGCAGTTTGGGACGCGAGCTATGTTAGCGCTAACATCTTGGTTAGACTTCTTTAATTTTTTTAGTATTTTATTTTACATTTCACGGGGCGTTTGAATCCTCAAATACCCCCCCCCCCCTCCCTTGAATACGGCCTTGAAGTGCAATCTATATAATATATGTTCGCGTTATAATTTTATTGGATTTTTAGAGTCTTTTCCAATGAACTTTCGGTATGAAATTTGTAGAAAATAGTATATTTTCGTGTTGCAATTTCACTGGATATATAGAATCTTTTCCTAGAAACTTTTGGTATGGGATTTGTACAAAATACATAGAATTAACGGAAGATAATGCGCTGGCCACGTCAATTTTTTTTAATTTAAGATAGTTTTATCGAGAAGAACCTTAGTACATACTGCAAAAGATCAGGTAGGAGGAAGTATGCAAGGTCGAACACATAGACAAAGAAAGATATATACTAGACCGAGCTTCCATCATGGCGACAATGTCCAGCTTTGTACCGAATTGAATAAATATCGAGACGCTAATTCTAGTGTAAATTCTACAACATAATGAAAAAAAGTAACTATGCAGTAACTTAAATTACGTATTTTACATCATTTCTTCATTTCAAAATAATAAAGCTTAGTCGCCCAATAAAAAGTACGAACAATATTTAATTTACATTATTTTTACAATAATTGTAAGAAATATTTTCTTCAGTTTTAGTGAATTTTATTTATTTATGTTGGCAGCCCAGCAATCTGTCATTTCTGTTAGTGAGAGTTTTTCAATTTTATTTCTTTGGTTAGTATTTGTTTACAAAGCTTGTTTCGCTATTTGTTTTATGTACAAATATATTTTATTATTGAATTTAATTGTTTTCAGTCTTTACGGTATACATATGTCTATATTTTGTTAGTTTCAGAAAACATATTTTTCCTATTTTTAAATTTCGCGCCTTTCTATTAGCGTCTCGTTATGGCGCCCATCGATTCTATTTGGCACAAACTCCTAACATTGTAAACTCGGTCTAGTATATATCTTTCCTTGTCTATGGTCGAACACTTGAATTTTATATTAGCACCTTTAGACGTAAAACATATCCAGAAATAAAAGTAGCCGACCTTTTGACGAATAAAGCCTTATTTTTATAACCCACAACTGGTCGACTCTATTTTATTATACTGCATACAATACAACTCCAACTACTTTACCACTCACAAATATACTACAGGAACAAATATCCACATTCTTTCGTGTACTAGTCAAGCGTCAAGCTGTATGTTATAATTCTTATCTGTTTAACATTGCGCTACGTGCGGTATTGTATATCACACTATATCGTATCCGCCACACCCAGAACTTGTCTTGTCTTACATTACTCTATCGCAAGGCAAGGCACTGCAATCATATAGTGAAAAGTCAAGGCAACATTGCCTTTGTCTACTCTACTGAATTTAATATAGGAGGTTATGTTACAGGAGATAAATATCGTAGTGTGACAGATTTAGAAATAGCGGGATATAGGCAGGAATTGTTTTGTGGGATTTAATGTGATTCTTGTATCATTCGTTTGTTTTGTTTGTTGTATTTTTATATATTTTATTGCATTATGAAAATTGATATGCAAACATATGAAATTTAAGTATGTATAGGTAATTTATGTTTTTAAATGTGACACATAATACTCTTATGAACAGTTTGTAAATTATTAAATGCTTGTACATGGTGTCTCATTTTCGATGTTTTTTTTTAATGTATCTCGGATAAAAACTCGTTTTTCGCTGATTTCGAAAATATCTAATATTTTATTTATTAAATAAAATTTTGTTACGCTTTTCAGGTAAAATAAAATGGCGTAATTAGATTTTTTGAAAACTTCATAATTCTGGAGATATAACATAAACTTTATGATTTTTTAAAGGGTAATCTATGTTGAAAATAATATTGGATGGAATTCAGTGGGTTGTATTAAGGTCTGTATTAAATCTTGTATTAAGTATTTGGCAACATTGTAATGTTTTCCACATGTATCAATGAGATTCAATTGTGATTTAGAAATTTTATTTATTTATTTTTAATACAGATATCTTTTAGTCAAATGAGGAAGTATTATTGTAAATGGAAGGTGTAAAAGGAAACTCATTATTGCAAAATTAGGTTAGAAATATGTCAAATATTTCATACCTGAATGTTAATGAATTTTAAAATATCACAACCCCCGTTTTGATCAGTTTTGACATTTGTCCTTTTTGTCTTACTTCTGTTAATAATATTTTTTTTCTTTATTTGATCCTTTGGTCTCTCACTTTTTTCTGACAGGTATTACAAAGTTGCCAAAATATTTTTGACAAAGGACTGTTTTAGCTTAAAACACGCTAATACAACCCACTGAATCTCACCCATTATCTTTTTGCTTATTTTATAAGCTTTTCAATGATATACAGTGAGTTCAGAAAAAAACCTAATTTGGAGTAAACTATGAACAAAGAAACGTAGGAATGTCTGATTATTATTCAATTCAAAAGTCTAGTTGTCAAAATTTATCTTGAAATGTAATTTTAAGGAGAAAAGATGATAAAGAAGGATACAAAATATTGCCAGTCACCGTTTTCTTATTTATTTCTATTTCTAAAATAAATATTCAAAAAGAAAAGCTTTGATTTCTTTAGATATTATTTTTGACAATCACCCCAATACTGTAAGGAAGTTGTTAAGTCTTAGCAACGTTGCTAAATATTGTAACCAATAAAAACAAAAGTAAAGCCTGTCATTTTTATGTTTTATTCAGTGTTCGCAATTATTGGATATTTGCTATAGCAACTTTCTTACAGAATTGGGACGAATATCTCGTGCCAAATTGACATACGTTTTCTTGTTCATAGCCTACTCAGAATTAGGATTTTTTTAACACACTGTACAACATGTCTAAATAGATTATTTTGTTTTACACATAAATAAAAGATTAATTATTAATTTTTTGGGATGAAATAATTTAAAACTATTAAGAAACAAATGAAAAATCTATAACAGTTCATCATTTGTTTATTTTGAATCCATATCTATTAAGTATGTTCTCCAAAAGCCGGTATAATGGTCGTGCGCATTAAGACGCTGTCTCTACATGTTCTGATCAATCTGAGGTTCCTCAGTTCGAATCTACCAGCCGGCTAAGTGCGTAGTCGTAAAAATGCCACCATATCAGGCATTAATCGTACTCGCATGCGACGAACATGTTAAACATAGGTGGTGCTAGCTGCAGAAGCAATATTTCCGCTACCGAACTGGATGCATAGCACGAATTAAGTACAGCAACTTTTGTAGTACTATCGGTCACGAAAAGGTGTACCTACGGTACTTGAGGCCTCGGCCATACAAGGGCTGTTGTGCCATAGATGATGATGATGATGTTCTTCAAAAATTGGTTTAATATGCTTTTGAAGTAAATAAAAAATATGAATAAAACTAAAACAAATAATATTAGAAATATAGAATAGATTTTTTCATTTGTTTCTTAATCATTTTCAATTTTTTCACTCCTAAAATATAATAATCCATCTATAACCAATTTTCTAATTTAATGGAAACCCTATTTCATTAGTAGGTAATATAATTAAATATTTCTTGGTACTATTACATATAAGTAAAAAAGGTTAAATAATTTCGAGTGAACACAATACTTGGATAAATTACCACTTGAGAATTTTATTGCATGTCGAATATCCATAAGTTAAAACAAAAAATATCCTTTACATTCTGAATAATACAATAAAAAGGAGAACATCCATATCTTATATGGTATGTATGTAAAAAAGTACAGTATTCCAGAAAAAAAAAACTCCAATCTTTTACATTCCCCATAATACCAAGAAAACCACACACATCGACTTTCAACTCATCCACCAACACTTGAGACAACAATGTTGCCTTTTTTCCATCAGCTATCGCTTCTGATAATTGTATGCAAGATGCAAGGTGTGGAGGTGTCCTGTCTGGCAACAAGGCGTGAAGTGCACAAGTTGACAACGTCGCCTCGTGGTAGATGTGTTGTGAGCATCATACGCCCTCGCATGATTTGCTTAATCACGTGTGATAAAAGAATAATAGACGGAAATATGGCAGAATGTTTGCTATCATACAAGTATTAATAATGGCAAACACTATTGATTATAATTTAGTATTTTATACCAAAATATTAATTTTTTTTCCGAATTGCAAAATCCTTAAGACAAAGTGATATAAGGCGTGTTTCTTCGGACTGTAATTATGATTTTCTAAATTATGATTTGTTCAATAATGATTCCTTCGAATCATGATTAAATTTAATTTCAAAGAAATAACAAAATTAACTCGATCGACGCGAAACTACACAACGTCGAACGAACTAGCGGCAAACGTGAAATGATAAATCAGCTATTTTGTTTGAAGTAATACCCAAATCGAAAATAGTTTAAAGTTCAAGATGTCTAACATATTAACTCCCGTCGGCACCAAATATTATAAACTTGCTTTCATCGGTCTAAAGGACAGTATGCCATTTTTCTTACGTCCATGATGAGTGTTCCTCAGCAAAAAAATTTGGCCCTCTTGTTTTTCTTTGAGAGTACAGGTTTCTAAACGGCTATTTTTTCTAGTAATCCTACATCACATAGCCATCGTATCACAGTGCGATTACTCAAATGTACATGAAATTGTTCCCGAATTTAGCAGAACGTTCACTTGGTGATAAAGTACAATCACTTATGGATAGACGCCGAATGGTTTTTGTCAATTCTAGCACTAGTTTTCTTGGACCACCGACTTTTATATTAATTTTAACACTTCTATACTGCGAATTTTTTTCAAAATCTTTGATAGGCCACTTTTACTGAATTTAAAAAAAATATAAATATTGTGCTGTTTCACACTATATGTATGAAGTTGTACTACCCTTTTTCGTAAGTCGTCGGAAAAATATTTATTTTTACCCATCTTAACATCAACTTACTAAATAAATGATAAAATACAACTGAAAGTAAGACAATGAAAATCATATATTCAATATGTGTCCACCGAAAAAACGAGTATATGTTATTTCACTTAAATCGTACAGTTAATATCAAATGATTTCTTGTGAATATATTCTTCGATATATTGGCTTTATAAAATATGATTCAAATTTGCGACAACTCTAAACATATTTAAAAAAAATTAAATATTTAAAAGTTTCCATACTTTTGTCCACCACTGTACATACACACATACACACATTCACACACACACACACACACACACACATTGTAAAAATGTTAAAATCGAATTCTAGTGACCTTGAAACGTGCTTATTCATTAAAATTTGGATATGTGATTTTTAGCATGATTCCAATACCTCTCTTAGCGAGAGGTAAAAAGTCGGGATAACAAATAACGAACGAAGAAACAATTTTCTTTTTGATGATGTTCACTTTGTTCAATTTTATCACGAATCACAGTTCGAAGAAACACGCCTTCGTACCTACAGTCAGAAATATTTTTTCTATCCTTATATACGGCATTGGACAAAAATAAAGCGACTCTGTAGAACCCAAAAAAAAAATCCCAGTATTATACATATTCAAAATATTGTCCAAAAAATTTTTTTTGAATTAATGTTTTATGCTTGTTCGTGAGTTATGACAAAAATCGTCTCATTTCTTATTTTTTCATCCACCACTTTTATCGGTTTAAAGATAGGATAATACGCTTTGAAAATCTGAATTCGGCATAAAATTCTGTTTAATTCTTAGGCCGTGTCCGATGTTACACTTTTATCACGCTAATATCTAAATCCTAAATTTATATGCCCTAAATCTAGAGATTATTTAGGATTTTAGGAATTAGATTTTAGAGTTTTGCAGGAGCACACTATGCCTTGAAGTTGACGCGCACTAATTAAACAAATCATGTTCGTTGCTACAATTTGTGCAAAACTTCAATTTTACTATCATAGAATAGCATCTTAGCTTCTATTTTATGAAATATAATATTAACATTTGCTCTCAAGCATCAAATTTAATCGAATTGTATAATTCATTTTTGTTGATCTAAAGTGTTGCCATACAAACCAATGGATATCACTAGTGTGCCATTCGGAGTTGTATTTATGTTAAGAAGACCTAAATCCTAAAATTTAAATGCCAAATTGCAACATCGGGCACAGCCTTAGTATATCTTTATTTTCTACTTTTGGCTTTAAGTCTGTATATAATTTTCAATAAGGTTCCTTTATCTTATTGTTGGCTTCTGTTCTCGTATGTATTTGGGATTATACGCCAGGGGATGATCACATATCCCTGAAGATAGATTGTTCCGAAGTATGTAAATACAGTACCAGTAGGGAACATCCAAGATATTCCTCTCCTCTTGCATTTATCAGCGAGTCGCTCCTTAGGTGCGCGACAGGCCCAGTAAACGTGATGCCCAACATAAACGGTTTATGTAAATTCGCCTAAGCGGCCATTTATCCAAGTCTGCAAAATGCAGTTACCTTCATTCAGGTGTCGTTTTTATTCCATGTGTAAAATCATTGTGAATTTACATAATTGGTTAATGCCTTGAGAAAGTCCTTTTCTTTTTCATGCATTTTTTGAAGTTTTTTCAAGGAAGCAGTTGATTTCTACCTTGGGATTTTTATTATTGTATTGTATTGAAAAAGAAAATTAATGGTAAAATGATCACCCGAGAGAAATATGTCATTATCTTGACCTTTCTCACACCAGTTTTCTGTGAAGTGTAATAATGATTGAAAAACTGATTATGCCAAAGGTCATCTAGTTGAAGTAATGACAGAGGAGTGTTATTTCAAAGCAAAAATTAAAATTGTTTTGAGATACTTTTATCCCTGTCTTTCTTTATAATTATAATAAGACCGGTATCAGGTTACTCCTGCTGTAAATTATTTCATTATTTTAAAAATCTTAAGTACGTACTTACATATTTGTAAGTAATCATTATTTAGTTAGCTCAAGTTCGTACCTTATATTTTAAGACCGTTTTATAAAAAAGTTAATAAATGTCCACCGGCTGTATTATATATAGAACCAAGAATTCCGCCGTTGGACAAAAATTATCCGAATGCAAATGTACATTTTCTTTGCAATGAAAAATATCTATCCAAAACGCTAAGTAAGCCTATAAACGAAACTGATGGTTAATAAAACGAACAAAAACCAAAGTCACATAATATTTGACCATTGAATTAAATGTTTAGGTATATTTAGAAAACTAACAACAAATTCTGACAGTGAGTATTATGCATTACTATAATTCTAAAAATTATAATTCTTTCGTATTCCTCTTCTGTACATCCATATGAAGAGTTGATTAGATTTTGGTTATATTTGATCCACCGGAAGTACCCTAATTTGAAGTTTTTAACAGTTTTTCTTAAAAACATTTTGCTATTATATTTATTAAAGAAAATACTCTTCTCTATATGGTTTGATTATTCTTTTTCCTTCATATTCAATAGATGTAGAGTTAAAGCATTATAAAGAAATTAATTTTCAAAAATTAGTCAGCTTTGCTATTTATCATGGAAACAGCTGATACATTCAAAATTGACAGATGTGTGTTGCAAGTGCAAAACCAAATATGGAAAGTATGGGATGAACAATTAGTATTTCATAGTGGTCCTTTCAAGTGACATGCAGTGAAAGGCTAAAAAGAAGATGGAAGGACTGTATCGCAGAAGACTTGAGAAAGGAAGGACTGTGTGAAGAAGATGCGTTGGACAGGAATGAGTGGAAGAGAAGAGGAAACAGCGACCCCTAATAAAATAGGGGAAAGCTGAAGCAGAAAGTAATATGTGTCAAGTGCACTTTTCGTAGTGTATGTTTATGTCATAATTTTATTGGATTTATACAACCTTTTCAAATGAACTTTTGGTATGAAATTTGTAAAAAATAGTATGTGTTCGTGTTCGATTTTACACGATATTATATAGAAACTATTCCACGGTCCTTTTGGTATGGGATTTGTGCAAAATACATCGAATTGACGGAAGGTCTTGTGCTGGCCGCAACAGATTTTTTTAAGTAACAATTTAATCAACCGCCTTGCAAAACTTATACATAATGACTGTTCACTTAATATAGGCACCCATTGCAGTATTATAAAACAATTAACAAAAACAAGGAAGTAGATTAGATCGGCCAATTATTAATAACAAACGTAATTAATAAAATTATCATCCATCATACCATATCATAAAAATATAATCACTTTAGCCTTTCAACAATCTATATAATTAAAGGCAATCCATTAACATTTGGAATGGAATGGCTAGGTTAGGTATCTCCCGATGTACAAATCAGATACCCATGCTCCATACATTGTAATTCAGTACAATAATGATGGTGATACCGCACACGTTCAGCATTCCTGGCTTAATAACAATCATCTCAAATGAAAGTCAACCCGTTTCAACGCCAAGGATTTCCTTTCCAATTTGTTTTTGTTTACAAGAGGAATTATATCAAAGCGTTGAATGTTGGAAGATTAATTGTAATCACACTTAGGAGGGAACCTTTAGTCACTTGAGCTTATTATCTCGTAATTGTAAAGCCAGTGAATCAATAATGCTATAAAAAGAGAAAATAGAACCGCTATTTTAAAATTACATACGTGACATAAGAAAAATGATGTAAACATATGAGCTCCTTTTATAACTTTGGCTTATATTTAACTAAAGGAAGTATTCAATATCTGATAAAAAAAAATAATTGTGTGTTTAATAGAATGTAGGAACTATAGAACAATTTTAGTATTATGTACAGGATAGAACAAATTCGAGTTCTTTATATGAAAAACTTTCTTATTCTTATTAAGCACGCTACAGAAAATTGATGTAGGTCTTTATGGGCCAATTTTTTTAAACAACTTTAGAAGGCACCACAAGAATTGTCGATCGTCTTTTGTTTTTGAGCTACAGGTTAAAACTTGATTTTCTCTTATTTTGAAAAAAACTCGTAAATCGTTTATTATAAAAGATAAAGAATAAATGTTTATGTAATTCTTATACTGTTTTTTACGTAGAATAACATGATGTCATTAGATTTTTTTAAAACTTAATAATTTACGAGACATAATATTTTTTATGCACGGCCGTATCATAATTTGACAATTATACACAAATTTCTTTGACATAAACGTCATTTCATAGCCCGCGGGTCTCATTATAGCCCGCCGTCAAACAAAATTATAACCTACAATATGAACAAATTAAACAGGCAACATGAAATGTTTTTATTACAAACCGAAAATTTTTATATTCTTTAATGAAAAATGAAAATTAATTTTGTGATATTTATACGGAAAGCACGGAGTTACACAAAATAAAACTCAAATGACAGAACTAATAAACAAACAATAAACTGTTGTTCTCCGCTTTCATAGCAACACTAGATACTGGATGTACGAGGACAAATTCTTTTTGATACAATTTTTCTAACACTCATAATTTGAAAATTTTCGTCCGTGCATAAAGTTTTGTATGTACCACGAGCGTAACTTGCTTTTATGGCCTTTGACGTGTTTTTATCCCTCGGCTTACGCCTCGGGCTTAAAATCCCGCCGCAGACCATAAAAGCCTCCTTACGCTCTTAATACATAAATAACTATTAAATGGGAATATATGTTGAAAATAATCTAATTTGTTTCACTATTTTATATGCTATTCAACGATGTATAACAAGTCTCCATTCTTTTGTTTTAAACATGAGTAAATCATAAATTATTAATTTTTAGGATGAAAAAAATAAATTTATTAAGAAACAATTATTGTGAAAAATTACAGATCATTTGTTTATTTTTAATGTTACTTTCATTATATTTATTCATTTTTCTAAATATAAACTTCAAAAAGAATTATTAAAATATCTTTCAGAACTCATATTAATAATTGGAATAATACTACCTTGTTTTTAGTTTCGGCACCATAAACTGGTGCCTTCTTCAGGGGAAAACATTGAAATAAATATGTGAAATAACAAAAACAACAAGTAACCAAGGTAACAAGAAAAGTTCGTAAATGTTACCTTTTTATGTATACAATTTTCTAGACAATACATACATGCCCGGCAATAACTTGAACCGCGAACATGCATCTTCTCAGGAAAAAATCTCCTTTTCCAGAGGAAAAACCGTCCCAAAAACTAGCAGAGAAGTGATCTGTATAACTCAGAGACGCTTTATCGGTAGACTTTTTCTAACATCTGTTAATAAAGAGTACGGCTGCGGAATTTCGCTTTTTTTCACTTTTCTTGTTACCTTGGTTACTTGTTGTTTTTGTGATTTCACATATTTATGTTAATGTTTTCCCCTGAAGAAGGTACCAGTTTATGGTGCCGAAACGTTGGGTTTTAATATTAAATAAATACAGAACTTAAATTAAAAACAAGGTAGTATTATTCCAATTTTCAAAAAGAATATTATACCACATAATTCGAATTGTGTCAATGTGTCAAAGGCAACTACAACGCCGATAAAAAATTAATTAACTAATCCGAAAATAATTGACCGAAAAGAAATTTGAGAATAGATATAGAAACAAAATTAACGAATGGTAATCTGTAATTGATTTATCCAATTGTTTCTTAATAAAATTTTTTAACTCAAAAAAATAATCATTCAAGTTTAAAATAAAAGAATGTAGACTCGTAGAAAAGCATATAATTCGAGAATTATTAAGTTTTAAAAAATCTAATTACATCACGATATTCTACTTAATAAAACAGTATAAAAATTAACTAATATTTTTGCTTTATCTTTTATAACAAGCGAGATATCAGGTATTTTTAAAATAAGCAAAAATCAAGTTTTAGCCTGCAGCTTAAAAACAAAAGACGATCGA
Source organism: Ophonus ardosiacus (assembly GCA_943142095.1). Lineage (NCBI taxonomy): Eukaryota > Metazoa > Arthropoda > Insecta > Coleoptera > Carabidae > Ophonus > Ophonus ardosiacus. The sequence goes on along the minus strand of OW964828.1, from coordinate 51,818,564 downwards.
AGATTCTTGTTGTGCTTGTTAAAGTTGTCTCAAAAAATTGGCCCCTAACGACCTACATCAATTTTCTGTAACGTGCTTAATATGAAAGTTTTTCATACAGGGACTTGAATTTGTTTCACCCTTTAGTTTGTGTGTGCAATTTTTTTACCTTCTATCACCTTTAGGTAAGGAAGGTGTTATCTTTCGTCAAAAAATTCGGTGTTGAGGATTAGCTTAAATATTTTTGAGAGTCGAGCTGGTTATTATTATCAATTTTCCTCATTACAAACATTGCTAGAGCTGATGACGATGCTAGATTGCATCGAAACGTCCTCAGTTTGAAATAAAAATGCCCAACAAGCATTTTTTAAATAAATTTTATTACTTGATCGTAGGCCACTTTAAACCACATTCATCAAATTCTGCGGGATCACCAAAACATTTAAGTATCTAAAAAGAGAAGAAAATGAAATGGAAGACATTACCAAATGATAATTCTTGCTTGCTCTTATATATTAAAGACAGAAAAATAAAATCGACTAATTATAATTATTCTCCTCAGTTGTTCGTTATTCCATTCAATTCTTCCCAGCTGAACAAAATCATGATCTGATATTAAACTGTTCTGGAACGAAGCCTGATTTAATTAATAAAGCTAATGCGTCCATTTGTAGCGGAGCGCGGAATATCCTCGTGAGAAGAGATCATTTCTTCCGCGATCCTTTTCTGGAAGACAATTTCTTCCACCCGCGGCGTCCGAATCGAGCCGAGCGCCGTATGCGCCCGGCTGAATCTCATTAATCTCGTTATTGAAATTTGTGCGAATTCGATTTAGTCTTTCTTTTATCCCAACTTCCAGAGGCTGTTACACTAGAACTCGTCCGAAATGGGATGGGAAATAGGCGCCAAACGCAAGCTTCCCCTGATTTAATTAAATTCGTTCGGATGCTGAACATATTTAAAGACATGTGTAATTTTAAAAGGAAAATCTAATCAAATGTAATTAAACAGAAAGCTTTTTATTTTTAAAAACCTTCATTTAATTTCGATATGAAACTTTACGCACATGCGTAATTTTGTTTAGAATAATTTTTTTTAAGTAATTTTACCGATCAACTTTTTACTGAAATTGATGCTACTTTTACCGAAATAGTAATTTACGTAACAAGACCTGAAAGTGATACTTTACTGGGTGAGCAAGCAGGCGAGCTTTGGAAGCTTGTGAGCCCAGTACAGACACTTTCAGGTCATGTTGGGTACAATATTTTTTTTGCGATCCTGAAAAAAGAATAAAAAAGTATTATTTTATTTTTTACTGCGAGCAAATAAGATATAAATAAACAACTGATCTTCATGGAAACATTTAGCTTTACCGGTCCCGGGATCGGTAAAGTACTTTCCGATCCCTTATAGACAACTTTCCGAGCTAGCTTAGCAAAGAAGGACTTTCCGTAACGAGTTGTCAATCTTCACAACTTGTTTAGGAGTAAGCTGAGATATGTAACCGTCTTATTTATAATAATGGTAGTAAAATACTATTAGGCCGAACAAACGGATGTTACTAATTTTAGAATATTGCGAAGAAAAAATTACTTGTTTGACATTTGGATAGACTGCTAGATTAAATTTATTTTAAAAATTTAGCAGTGCAGACACTCAGATTTTATTTTTTTCTGGGTGAACCGTAACAGATATCACAAATTACACACAGAGAGAGAGAGAAAAATTTACTATTGAATGTATCTTTCTGAAGAAAAATAATTTCACTTTTTCGGCATTGCCATTAAAAAGTTTCGGTCTAATTAATGTTGGGAGACCTAAGTTTCATACACTAGTGGTTCACTAATAATAACATGTATCACCTTAAAAGATGACTTATAACCATATAAACTGTCATACCAAATTTCATCCAAATCGAATAAAGCGTCCGATTATTATAAGCAAAATCAATTTTTTTCTGAAGAACTTTGAAGCAGATTTCTGGCTCTTTCCGGTAGAAGCAAGTTTGGTTAAATTGTCTTATTTTAGCCTCAGGAATCTGTGGTTAAGCCATGCCCCCTATTTAAGAGACACCCTGTATATATATATAGTAGTTAAATAATAATTAATGAATAATAATAAGTATTTTTGTAAAAAAAATAAAAAAATTATATAATAAAATATGATAAGCATTTAGGAATTTTTTAAAAATTTGCTTTGTTTGAAGCGCTGTAGCTATTGGTTGTAGAAAAAATATATTAAATGAAAGTTGTAGGGAATTTTATTATTTTTTCAGAAATAATTATTTTTGCCCTAATGCAAATACATGAAGAAATATTTAGAAAAAACCGCATTTTTGCGTCTTTTTTCCAAGTTGGCAGTGCTTCCCGAAGGCCTTCGAGGTCGAAAACTTGCATTTTTTATATACCCGACCTTTAGCAGGGTAGATCTGCCTAATATATGGACTATTATTCTAAAGTGTTGCCATACAAACTAATAGTTGTTATTAGCGTGCCATTCCGAGTTGTATATATGTGAAGACCTAAATCCTAAAAACTAAATGTCAAAATGCGACATAGGACATAGCTTTAATATTATTTTCATGTAAAATTTTCATCCAACTTTTTTACAAATAAATCAATTAGTTTTTACGATTCCATTCAAAGTAATTTATATTATATTTAATTCAAATAGTGTGTCCTTCCTAGATATATAAATTGTTATCAGTATAAATCTTTTAACAATCTGAACACTTGTAAATCACTGCTCCCATTTTCGTACAAAATTTTCATCCAACTTCTTTACCAATAGACAATCTGAAGTGTAAGCTCTCTCACCTCGATTCCTGCATGTAAGGGTTCTTATTTAGTTTGTCAGGTTTTACGGCAGCCATTGTCCGCGACGTAACGTACAGGTCACACATAAACCACTGGCGACACTAGCGCCAGAAGGGCTTGACGGCGGCGGTGGCAGGAAATAGAGGTGCGAACGAGAGGGCGCTGCAAGATTCCCGATTCTTTCCCGACAATACACTTTCCTATCGGTGTCATTTCACAAAGAACACGCGTTGTTGCAACGTAAGCTACAAGGAGTTGACTTTGGAGAAAAAAAGAAGAAAGAGCTTTATGTTATCTAAGGTAAATAGAATGTCTGACAAAAAATTGAAGAAAAAGATTTTTTTGCTAAAAGCATCAAAGAGATTCGAATCCGAAGTTATAAAGTTTGATTCCGGCTTGAGAGGGTTGTACAATATTTATTGTCCCTAATACAGGGTGCCTATTTTACAAGTTCCCTCCTTAAAGTTTAAAAATAGGCAACCCATGTTACATTTCATAAGTGACTTCGTTTTTAAAAGTTTGTTTTACTGTTATACCTACTGTGATTATTCAACTTAAAGTACTAATATTTACCAAGTGGCTTATGAAATGTATTCTGTTTTGCCTATTTTTAAACTTTAAGGCGGGAACTTATAAAATGGGCACCTGTATATAACACAAATTTATTTTTCAACATAATCACCATGTATTTGAAGACACTTGTTTCACCTACGTTCTAATATAGTAACACCTTTTTTTAAAAACTCGGAGTCTTTATCGTAGAGAAGTTCTGCCATAACAGCTTCGTCGGTTTTAAAATTTCTTCCTCGTATACTTTCCTTTAGCTTGGGAAATAAATAAAAATTACTAGGCGTTAATTCATATGAATATGGTGGATGTAACATCGGTCTGTATCTGTAGTATCTATTCAAAAAATATAGATGTATTCAACATTCTAGAAACACAAAATAGATGTATGTACCTACGAGTATTATTTAAAAAAAAACTCTTTGCACATTGGCCAATAATATTTATTATTCAGTAAACACATTTGAAAATTCAACCAAAGGCAAGAATACTATACTCATAAAATTCCGCTACCCCGATAAAATTTCGCTACCAGGAAAATAAACATTTGTTATTGTTTATAACTGTCAGTCTGACTATTAATATTTCAAGATTAATAATAATTTCTAATATTAAATTGTATCATTTTGCTTTGACTTTGGAATTTATCTCATCAAATACCACACGACCTCTCTGATTTATTTCAGATAAATATGTATAATTAGTTTTTTTTTTCCTCTCGCTAAGAGAGGTATTGGAGAGACGATTCCTCAAAAACTATAAGACTTAAGACCTATTTAACTATGAATTCCTCAATCTGACATTCATGGAAAGAGCTGAATAGGTGTTGGTAACAATTGGACAACCGGAAGTAGTAGTTTCTAAAAAAAAATCTTCTATATATTAATTTTTTTAAATTTGATATTACTAATATTGAAGAACATAAAATTCTACATCTGATACATTTAAAATTTTTATTATATCTTCTATAAATTTAGAGATAAAGACGCAATAATATATAGAATAACGAGATGTAATAAGTCGAGTAGGCTAAACTACACTAAGGAAACCAGTTAACAAATTCAAATGTTTATAACATAATTTGTAAACGACAAATGTCAGTGTCAAAAATCAAAAGTTTTAGTTACGTTCTGAAAGCTTTTACTGGGAAGTACATTTAATCCGAGATTTAATCTTTCTTATTAATTTATTATTGTGGGGTCCCGTAGCCGCGTGCCTGAGTGTCTGGTCGCGAACCCGGGGAAACCGGGTTCGATCCCGACAGACGAATATTTCCAATTTTAAATGGCACAAAAGTGACTCCCGTGATGCACTGTGGTAAAATATATCGTCATCATTACCGATGTCTACATGTGTTGTAGATACTGGCACACCCAGAAATGGGTAATATGCCGAGATATATTCATTTATTATTTTATAAATTAAATATTTAAAATTATGATGGGTAACATGCATATATCCATTAGAAATACCGCCAATCTTGTTAATGAATTGGAAAAATCTCTGACATTTAGAAACTTCCTCATACAATGAAAAATAGATATAATTAGAATTGTTTGTGTGCAGAAGACATGTTAAATTCAACAAAAAACAGTATTTGGGTAAAGTTCTGTAATTTTTTTGTTATAAAACGACGGTTTGATAGCGAAATGCAATACAATACTTATATAACATAAAATGGAAATGGCGAGAGGTCTTGTACTGGCCACAACAGATTTTTTTCAAAATCATCCTGATTATATGCAGCAACCATTGCAAATCTAAATAATAATAAGTCTCTAAAACTACAATCAAGAACATTTTATTGTGCCATTACATAAAAAATGTAAATGCACGAGTACAATGCAAATATATTCTCTTTAGAAGATAAAAATAGCCACAAGACGTAACGGTTCCATTATATACGAATATTTAATTCATGGAAAATGTAGAATGCTTTTAGGAAACTATTCGACTTTGTTACCCATATCAACCCTGTATACATCCCAAGGTAAGGACGCGATGTTCTTTGTTGGCTTGATCTTGCTTTAAAATCTAGGATCAAAGCGCTCTTCATCTTTTGTGTTTATGACGATGTTACTTGACACAGAAGATTTATCGAAAGAAGGTTATTAAATATTATATTGAACCATAAAGTTTTTTGCGCGTAGGAGAAAAACATAGTTCCACTCGTACATATTGCGGTTGGAATGAAAAAAGAAAATTGGATAATAAAATGCATATTACATCTGCGTCTACAAAACAACGATAGCGAAAGGATAGCGGAGGATGATTTTATAATAGGATAAACCGTATCTGCAGCTGTTGATGACGTATATTGTTCATGTCGTATCATACCTCCCAGGATGCTCACATGAATATATCTTTTTGCAGCAATAAATTTTGCTTATGTAAATATCAGTATATCATAACACCTTTATGGAACGTATTCAATAACGCGGACATTAACAAACAATAAATTTACATACCATTTGATTTGAACTAGCAACGAACGCAATCGGTAAATTCTTCAAAACAAATTTTCTTCTGCAATGTAAGGACCAACCGTTGAATGGATTAAAGGTGAAACAAAATGATAAACGGTTCACGTATATTGTGAAATTCTTTATTACGGACGTTTCGGGCTTAAGGCAAACCCATCTTCAGCTATCGTTGAATATACAAGAATTAATAAATTTATTATTACAAAATCTTAAAGTTGTATTAGACACGATAACCTATTTGGACTACGTCAATAACATTTTAAAATAAATGCAGTATTTTATCCAACCTCCGAAGCAAACTGGAGTTGGTGAAATACTGCTGATTCGGAGGTTTGTTGAAATACAGTATTTAAAATGTAATCGACGTAGTTCAAATAGATCGTCTTGTCTAAATACAACTTTAATATTTTGTAATAATAAATTTGTTAATAAAGTTTGTCTTAAGCCCGAAACGTCTGTAATAAAGAATTTCACAATACACGTGGACCATTTATGCCTTTTGTTTCACCTTTAAGCCATTAGGTAAGGAAGGTATTGTTTTTGGTCAAAAAATTCGATGCTGAGTTTTTAATAAATGAGCACGTTTCAAGGTCCCTACAACAAGATTTTACTAGTTTAACTCTCTCTCTCTCTCTCTCTCTCTCTGTGTGTGTGTGTGTGTGTGTGTGTGTGTGTGTGTGTGTGTGTGTGTGTGTGTGTGTGTGTGTGTGTGTGTGTGTGTGTGTGTGTGTGTGTGACAAATTTTTCTCGGGCGATAACTCCAATACTTCAATATAATTGGTCAACCAGAAGTTCCCTTATTTGAAGTTCTTAACAGTTTTTCTTGACATTTTATGTGAATATCAATAGAAAAGAATATCTTATTGTCTATACGGTTTGATTATACACTTTCCTTCATATTCAATAGATATAGAGTTGAAGAATTATAAAGATTGTGGCACACTAAGAAATGGGTAATATGCCGTGATGATATATTTTTTTTATATTTTGAATTATAAAGAAATTAACTTTCATAAATCAGCCAGCTTTGCTATAACCGTGGAAACAGCTGATATATTCAAATAATTCTAATTGACAGATGACAGTGTATATGTTCGCGTTACAATTTTACTAGATATATATATAATTTTTCTAAGTAACTGTGAACATATAATTGACGGAAGGTAATGTGCTGTCCACATCAGATTTTGCTTTTCATTTTTATAATTTTTTATTTTTATTTTATTATTATTTTTTCTTGTGTCCTGAAATACTGATGTTTTGCACATATTCGATTTATTTAAAAATAAAAAAAAAGTGAGTTTGAATCCTTATTTCAACTCTATAATATTAAATTCTGAAAATGGAGTCATTCATATTACACATGAATAAACAATAAAATTAAACTCTTCAAAGCATTATCAATTAAATTTGTCATTGCCACTTGCGGAAATAATTTGAAAAACATACCGATCCTAAACAATAAAATTGAAAATCGTAACAAAACTCGTAAATACAGGGTGGGGCAGAAAAACCTATCCGATTTCAAATCCCTTTTTCTCAAAAGAGGGAGCAGATAGAGTAGTGGGGTAAAAACCGTTAGAAAGCCGGTTTTATGCCATTTGTCAGTAGTCAACATGCCTTGGTCTGGTGAACATCGTGCTTTTGTTATTGAGCGGTTTATCGAATGCGGCGGTTCGATAATTGCTACACAACGTGCTTTTCGAATTCATTTCGATATTGGAGTGACGAAAATCCTCGAGAAATCCATCAGGAACCCCTCCATAGCCCAAAAGTGACTGTGTGGTGTGCTCTTTCCCGCCTAGGCGTCTGGGGGCCTTACTTTTTTGAAGAAAATGGGCAAACCGTAACGGTCAACAGCGAGCGCTATTGTTTCATGCTGGAAAATTTTCTTAGACCCAAAATGGAAGAAAATGGCGTGGAAAATGTGTGGTTTCTACAGGATGGGGCAACCGCCCACACATCGCGACGATCAATGGACATTCTCAGGGAACTGTTTCCCGGTCGCCTCATTTCCCTGAGAGGTGATCTTGGCTGGCCGCCGCGCTCACCGGATCTCACTCCATGTGACTTCTTCCTTTGGGGTTACCTCAAATCGAAGGTTTACCAGCATCGACCAAGGACCCTTCTTGCTTTACGAAGGGAAATTGCTCGGGCAATTGAAGAAATTCCTGTGGAAATGACGGTGAAAGTCATGGAAAGCTACCGCGAGCGCCTAAATCAGTGTATCCGCTCCCAAGGACGACATTTGAGTGATGTGCTTTTCAAAACTTAAATTTAAAAATGGCATAAAATTTGCGATATGTTAATAAAAAATTTTTTTGACAAGTTGAGTGGTTTTAATTTTATAACGTTTTGAAATCGGATAGGTTTTTCTGCCCCACCCTGTAAAATCATTATTTCTTTAACTCAACAGGAACAAACAACAAGAACCAATAACCAATTAACTTTGAATATATAATACTCTATTGGTATTAAACCAAATAGATACTTGTCAATAAGAAATGATTTAGTCGCAATGCTTTTTTGAATTTAAATATTCAATTATAAACCAGTTATAATAAAACTGCTTTTAAAAAACATCATAGTAAAAACATCACTCGTTACATAACAATTTTCTTCGGCTTATCTATAAATAATTAATTTGCATAAAATAAACATTTACATTACTTACATTTATAGTACCTGTATAATAATCATAAACAGTTATTACCCATTGAATAAATTTCTTCTTGTAATAAAAAACAAATAAGTGCATTCCAAAATTTTAAACACGAAACAAAAACAAAATACAGTCATTTATAACCTTCAACACATCAACCACAACAAGTTCTGAAATAAAACTTGCTACCAGTGACATTTAGCAGAATTTATGAAAAATATTCTTGAAGGTATCCGCGTAATTAACAGGAAGAAATCAAGTAGAATGAAAACCAACTTTGTGTTTCGTGTACGTTTATTTGTAGCAGACCACAAAGGAAAATGGCAGCTAGTTTTCCAGATTGCGCAGAGTAAAAGACGATCATTAAGCATTGTTTGTTTTGCTTTGTATTGTTAGGTTAGGTTACACTAGAGTACCGCAATGAAACTTTAATTTTCTGTGCCATGTGGCATATTTAGCGAATGAAAAATTGTGCTGGGTTAATTAAAATTCGTTTCTTGATAAAAGAAAACGTTTATGGAATTGTTTTCCGGGAGTAGAATTTATTTTTGAACGCGCCTAAGAAAACAATTATTGTTTTTTTGTAGCTCTGTTTTATAGAGCAACAGGCTGCTGCAGTCCATTAATTAAACGTTGGAATTGTTATTGGAAAATTTTAGCGGCTTTATCAAAAATAAGTGTAATCAATATATTATACTTTTTACTATTTGTATACAGGAAAGTACTCATATTTATTACTCTTTTCGGACGAACCGAAATATGGACTATTCTGTTAGACCGGGAACCTTGCGGTTTTGGGTTTGATTCCCTTTGAGAATTGTTTTTCTACGTGAACTCCGGTTTCTCTCTGTTTAGGTACACTATACTTCGAATAGGCTAGCTCATTATCATATCTGTTGGACAGAAAAAAAAATAATTAACCGACTATCTCAAACGCTCTTTTATAGTCAAGCAACACTACACTATAACAAATACATTGCATATACACCGTCTTGAAGAGGAGATTAATAACTCAGATACCAGAGCACATTGCGTCTCTAGGGAAAAAATTTGCCAAACCCTAAGAAATTTATATTATTTTTACCTCCCTCTACCCTTGGCAAGGGAGATATAGGGATCGTGCTAAAAATCACATATCGAGATTTTAGTAAATGACCACGTTTTAAGGTCCCTAGAATCCATTTTTAACATTTTCACGATGATGTCTGTATGTGTGTATGTATGTGTATGGATTTTGTCTTCGCTCTAACTCAAATACTATCATTCAGAAAATTCTGAAACCTTGTATTTCTATCCTATTCCAATATGAAAAGAAGCCATTAGATTTTGGTGTAAATCAGATAACTGGAAATGGCACTTTACCTGGAAGCTCATAGTGGTTTTTCTTCAAAAAATACCATTAAATGCCATTTTTTCGAATTTTATGTCTTATGAAAATTAAAGATTATTGAATTTTGTACAGGAATACATTAATACTTTTTCTATATATTTTACAGATAAATTTAAAAATAATTTTTTTTATTAGTCGCGAAGCCTAAGATAAAAACTATTCCTTTGTTACACAGTTCATTTTTCAAATGAATGTAACTCACAGTAAATGTCACTGTCAGAAAACATCACTTCAAATTAATAGCAATAGTTTTCTGCAATGGAACAGTTTGCAGCATTAGTAAATACGTAGGTATGTATTTAAATTAATAAAAATTAAATAGCGGGAGGTTTTGTGTTGGCCACATCAGATTTTTTTTTTAATTTAAGATAGTTTTATCAGGAAGAACCTTAGTACATACTGGTCAGGTAGTAGGAAGTATGCAAGGTCGAAAACTTGGATTTAATATTTGCACCTTTAAACGTAAAACGTTTTAAGGCCATTTTTAACATTTTCATGATGATGTCTGTATGTGTGTGTGTGTGTGTGTATGTGTATGAATTTTGTCTTCGCTCTAACTCAAATACTATCATCCAGAAAATTCTGAAACCTTGTATTTCTACCCTATTCTAATACGAAAAGAAACCATTAGATTTTAGTGTAAATCGGATAAACGGAAATGGCATTTTACTTTAAGCTCATAATGGTTTTTCTTCAAAAAATACCATTAAATGCCATGTGTGTTTTTCTAATTCTTTATTATTTTGAGAGTTCACTTGTCTATGCATATCCTACAACTTTTATTTCTAGATTTCGTTGGTCATAAGTATTGAATAGCAGTATTATATTGCATCAATAGTTTCTTTGAATTATTCCGTGGGTTCTTTGCTTATATTATTGGTATTCCTTTGTAGAAGGTCACTAGATCACTAAATCTAGACAAAATTGTAAATTTTGTAGTATTTAAAATAAATAACTGCTAAATATGAAATATTACTAGATTTCGGATTGAACATCTTTAATGCACTTTTTATGCTCTTTCGATTGGCAATGTTCAATTTTTTTTATCACTTTTGGATTTCGAAATTATGAAATTCGTTATATCGTGACAAACCTACTTATTACATAAATAAATATATCATCACGGCATATTACCCATTTCTGAGTGTGCCACAATCTGCTTTAACGCAGATATCGGTGATGACGACGACATATTTGTACCGTGCGGGCGCTTACCAGGCGTCACCTCACGGGCACTCATTGTTGGCGTTGGAGTGCACCACAGGGGTCACTTTTGTGACATTTAAAATTCGAAATATTTGGCGTCGGTCGGGATCGTACCCGATTCCCCAGGTTCGCGACCAGACACACTTATTACATAAATACCGAAACACCATGAATAATGTCTGTAGATTTTTCGTGAAACATGAGTTTCATTTAAACATATTGGGTGAGATTCAGTGGGTTGTATTAGCGTGTTTTAAGCTAAAACAGTTCTTTGTTAAAAATATTTTGGCAACTTTGTAATTCCTGTCAGAAAAAAGTGAGAGACCAAAGGATCAAATAAAGAAAAAAATATTGTTAACAGAAGTAAGAAAAAAAGGACAAATGTCAAAACTGTTCAAAACGGTGGTTGAGATATTTTAAAATTCATTAATATTCAGGTATGAAATATTTGACACATAAAATTTGACATATTTATAACCTAATTTTGCAATAATGAGTTTCCTTTTACACCTTCCATTTACAATAATACTTCCTCATTTGAATAAAGAATATATGTATTACTTTTCCCTATGCTAAAATTTCTAAATCACAATTGAATTTCATTGATACATGTGGAAAATATTACAATGTTGCCATATGCTTAATACAAGATTTAATACAGACCTTAATACAACCCACTGAATTCCACCAATTAAAATTGCATGTTATATGAAAATTTAATATAACCCGCAGAATACAATCGAATAGACTTCGACAAATATGAGAAATGTAATGCGCCCGTTACAATAAAAAGAAAAGTTTATGTGACAAATAGATTTTTACAGAAATTTGTCAGCACAGAACTATAAGCAGAAGATAAAAAAAAGCAAATAAGAAGTAAGTTTTCTTAAAGGTATGACATGTTATGACTGTCAAACTTTATGATATATTACCGCCTCGAAGGAACGTATTTTTGTTTTGAAAAACAAAATAGTATTTTCTGAATCATTTCATTTTTGTCCATACAGTAAATGTATTTCCTGTGTGATAAAATATCCGCAATATATTTTGCTTATAAGGTCATGTTTAATAAACGTTCATTACTCTAAAAAAAAATTATTCATTATTAAAATTTCTGATCGTGGATAATTTATCAATTTTTTACTTGTAGCATTACTTTAAATTAAAGATGAAGTTTTAAAGTCTTAAAGTGAGCCTGATATGAATATGAAAACGGCCCTTAATAATACTTAAATAACCGTTTAAAAATGAATTGATAGGTAAGTCCGACAATGGGAATTGCAAGTAGTGTTTTCAGAAAAAACTCTAATTCGGAGTAGGCTATGAACACAGAAACGTATGTCAAGTTGTCAAAAGTGATCGTGAAATGCAATTTTTAGGAGAAAAGATAATAAAAAATCATTTGTGGCCAGCACAAGACCTCTCGCCATTTCCATATAAGGCTATATAAGTATTGTATTGTACTTTTCTATCGAACCGTCGTTTTATAACAAAAAATTACAGAACTTTAACCAAATATTGTTTTTTATTATATTTAACATGTCTTCTGCACACATATAATTTTAATTATATCTATTTTTCATTGTATGAGGAAGTTCCTATATGTCTTCCAATTCATTAACCAGATAGGCGGTATTTCTGATGGATATATGCATTTTACCTTTACCTATAATTTCAAATATTTCATTAATAAAATAATAAGAAAGATTAAACATACTTCCCAGAAAAAACTATCAGAAAGGCACTAAAACTGTTGATTTTTAACACTGACATATGTCATATTCAAACTATGTTATAAACATTTGAATTTGTCTTTTCCTTAATGCCTTAGCCTCTGCGATTAGAATCTGCTATATATTATAGTGTCTCTATCTCTAAATCCATACAAGATATAATAAAAACTTTAAGTGTATTAGATGGAGAATTTTGTTCTTCAATATTTGTAATAACAAAAATTTCCAAAAAATTATATTTAGAAGAAATTTTCTAAGAAACTACTACTTCCGGTTGTTCAATTGCTACCAAAACCTTTTCAGCTCTTCCCAGGAATATCAGATTGAGGAAACTGCAGTTAAATATTTTTTAAGTCTTGAGGAATCGTGTCTACAACATCCAGACATACACACATACACACATACACACACACATACACACACACACTCTCTCACACACACACACACACACACACACAGACATCATTTCTAGGATTCTAGGAACCTTAAATCGTGCTTATTCAATAAAATCTGAACATGCGAATTTTAGCATGAATCCAATACCTCTCTTAGCGAGAGGTAAAAAGATACTGACAATTGCCATTCACCGTTTTCTAATTTATTTCTTTTTCTAAAATAAGGATTCAACAAGAAAAGCTTTGATTTCTTTTAGGAATGACGAATTCCGATAATTTTGGTACCCGAGTACCCGAAACAACTACCCGGGTAGTACCTTTTACCCGTTAATTACCCGATACCCTTTAATTACCCACTATCCTTTAAGTACATATACATAATTCGTTATTTTTTTAATTACTAGATACTCTTATATTAGCAGTTTACTTTTTAATAAAATTCATAATTATTGTTCATATATTTATTAAATAAAAAGTAATACAAATAAATAATATACTGTATCTCTATAAAAAACTTAACATAAATTATATTAATTACCTAAGGTATGGTAATAAAAAGCTCTTCTTTTAGATACAATCTTTCCGGCAAGTGAAAACTGTACGGGTAATTAAAGGGTATCGGGTAATTAACGGGCAACGGGTATATTTCGGGTAATCGGGTAAGAAATTTTAAACCGGGTACATTATTATCGGGTGGGTTCCGAGTACCCGGGTACCCATCGTCATTCCTAATTTCTTTCAATAACATTTTTGACAATATTTTTTATCAAATTGACATTTAATTAAATACTTTCAAATTCACATTAGGATTTTTTTTTAACACTATTGCGACAAACCCTGTAAGTTGCGGTATAACACACTAAATTGTTCCTATGTATTTTTATAGTATACGGGTGTTTAAGCTGTTTATTGCGATCCTTTAGGTTTTGATGAGACAGATTATAGTAGTTATTAATGTATAGATAGTGCACTATCCAATATTTCCGAAATCTGCTAATGAAAAGTAAACTACGTCATATTCAATATTCAAATCCGGCTTGTTTGATCTATAATCTGCTATTCAATCCACTCTAGCATACTCCGTACGATACGGAATTAATAATTCCAATTTATATTATCCACTCATCGGAAAACACCCCTCCTCTATTCAGATGTTGTGGCACGAGGCGAAAAGGTCCACATTATCCCTTTCGTAATCACTTCCTTCTTCTCCGGCGATTATTGGCTCCGCCTTTGACAAATCCATCTGAAGTGAGCGATCGCCGATTGGAGCGGTCCCCGTCCGCCGTGTGCTCGCGCGATTAACTTGTTTGTCTTGGAAAGTGGTGCTGGTGAGTGCGTGGGTGGATTAACCCCAAACCCCAAGGGATGGAAGAACCTACTGGAAAGGTATCGAGGGTAATAGGCAAGGGTTGTTTAATTAGAATCCGATCGGGGATTCTTTACAGCGGATGTTTTTAAGGGATTGGGTTTAAAGGGTTGATTGCGTGATAAGGTTTTATTGGTGTGATGTTAGACAATGGCAGTTTTAGACATTTTGACAATTAATGAGAGTACAGGGACGTAGCCAGGATATTTTTATAAGGAGAGCCAAAAAATATTTAAAAATATTTAATTTAAAAGTTTTGTACTGCTACTTACCTTTTCCATTAGAATTTGTTCTTTTTGTAGGTACCTTGGTTGATAAATGTTTGGCAAGGAACTTTGGTTTTCGCCTTCTCAAGGTTTATTTAATTAAAAACTTTTATTATAGATGTATTGGACGTTTCGAGGGACCCACGGCTCTCATCATCAGCGGGTTAAAACTTTTAATAAAATATCTGATGTGGACAGCACTGTTACACTATACATATTTTGTTAATAATTAAAATATGTATTATAACAGACCCAATCATAAAATTGCACGTATTTGACATAATTTGACATCAACATTTTATTTTTTTTGTTATTTTTTGTCCTAATCCATAGCAAACTTAATTAGAGAATAAAAGAGCTAATTTAATCATAATTAATGTTTTCGACGCAGAATTCAATTCTCTAAAACTTTTATTTGAATTATTTATTACTAAAATCAAAATAACACCATTTTTCAAGAAAAACTGATAACATCTTCAGGTAAAGTATCACTTCCGGTTAGACTATTTTCACCAAAATATATTATGTTATTCCCATTGATATAGAAGTCTTATATATCAAATTTGAAAAGTTTTGGATTATATTTTAATATAGTTTTTCATTAAAATCTATTATAGGCTTCAAGTAAAGTACTACTTCCGGGTAAACCATTTTAACTAAAATCTATTATGTTATTCCCATTGATATAAAAGTCTTATATACCAAATTTGAAAAGTTTTGTATTATATTTTAATATAGTTTTCATTAAAATCTATTATAGGGTTTAAGTAAAGTACCACTTCCGGGTAGGCCAATTTAACTAAAATCTATTATGTTATTCCCATTGACATAAAAGTCTTATATATCAAATTTGAAAAGTTTTAGATTATATTTTAATATAGTTTTTCATTAAAATCTATTATAGGCTTCAAGTAAAGTACCACTTCCGGGTAAACCATTTTAACTAAAATCTATTATGTTATTCCCATTGATATAAAAGTCTTATATACCAAATTTGAAAAGTTTTGGATTATATTTTAATATAGTTTTTCATTAAAAATATTTTGTCGTGCTTACATTGACTATATGTCATACTTGTAGTATGTTTGCATATAAACGTTTCGTCTCCGAATAAATTAGAAAACGATGAATGGCGATATTCTGTATCCTTCTTTATTATCTTTTCTCTTTAATATTACATTTCACGATCAATTTGGGGTCCCGTGACCGAGTGCCTGAGTGTCTGGTCACGAACCTGGGGGAACCGGGTTCGATCCCGACCGGCGCCAAATATATAGAACTTTAAATGTCACAAAAATGGCTCTTGTGATGCACTCTCCACGCCAGCAATGAGTGCCCATGAGGTGACGTCTAGTAAACGCCCGCACGGTACAAATATATCATCATTATTACCGATATCTGCAACAAAACAGATTGGCGCACCTAGAAATAGGTAATATGCCGTGATGATATATTTATTTATTTATTTATGATCAATTTTGGCAACTTGACTTTTGAATTGAATAATGATCAGACATTAGGTTTTTTTTTAAAGCACTGTATATAAAATAATCTGTTGTAATGAATCTAACAGGCCAAACAACTCTATAGAAACCAGTTGAAAAATTAAAATGTTTGTAATTAGCATTCAGTAAAAGTCCCTGCAAAAAAAGAAAGTCTTACGAAATGAACTAGAGAAAAATTACCATGAAAATTTCCTTGGATATTTTGCATTTACTTATCTTATGAAAAAATAGATAAATGTAAATAGTCTATTATAATACTTACATTTAAATATACATGTTTTCTGTGTAAATTAATCAATAGCGATCTATAACGTATTTTTCTTAACAATAAATGACGTCAAAGTATTGAAACGAATTCTTATTCTAGTTGCTGAATTGAGAAGTCTTATCTTGGTATTATTCCATTTCTCACCTGTTTTCAATTCAAAATATGTAATAAGAAAAGAACATGTTTGTTTGTACTCTGATCAAAACAAACGATAACATTTCTTCTTCGCGTATTTTTAAAGCGATCTGATTTGACAAAAATAGAAGGAAACTGGTGCATGCAGAATATGAAATTTCATACTGTAAAAATTTCGTCCGTATATATTTAAATAGAATTGTGAATCTAAATAATACATACAAATTTCACTTTGCTGGTAGATAACATTTTCAAAGTTAGAACACCGTTGGAGATAGAATATATTTTTTATATATTGTCTAAAAAGAAATAAAGAAATAGTTTTCACCTTTAGGTAAGGAAGGTATTGTCTTTGGTAAAAAAATTCGTTGGTGCGTTTTTAATGAAAAAGCACGTTTTAGGGTCCCTGGAATACGAATTTACTATTTTTAAGATGATATCTGTATGTATGTATGTATGTATGTATGTATGTATGTGTGTGTGTGTGTGTGTGTGTGTGTGTGTGTGTGTGTGTGTGTGTGTGTGTGTGTGTGTGTGTGTGTGTGTGAGTGACAAATTTTTCTCCGACGATAACTCCAATACTACAGTTCTAAAAATTATAATTCTTTCGTATTCCTCTTCTTTACATCCATATGAAGAGCTGATTAGATTTTGATTATAATTGATCCACCGGAAGTACCCTTATTTGAAGTTTTTAACAGTTTTTCTTAAAAAATCACAGTTAAATATTATTTTTTGACATTGACAAGATATCACTGTCAAGTGCAAAACCAAATATGGAAACTGTAGGCTCAGATTGCCGGGAGTACGAGGAAGGCGAAAGAGAAGATGGAAGGACTATATCGCAGAAGACTTGAGAGAGGAAGAACTGTGTGAAGAAGTTGCGTTGGACAGGAATGAGTGGAAGAGAAGAGTATGAAACGGTGACCCCTAATAAAATTGGAGAAAGTTGAAGAATGATATATAGAATCTTTTCCAAGGACCTTTTGGTATGGGATTTGTACAAATTACATGGAATTGACGGAAGGTCTTGTGCTGGCTACAACAGATTTTATAAATTTGTGTTAAGTTTATTTCTTTAATATACAAATCAATGATAGTAAGAAACATTCTCGATATTATTAAAAATCATCTTGTTCATTAGCGTCTAACAAATTCATGGCTATGAAAATAAAATTGTAATCTAAAATCTGAACTGAAATAAATAAATAAATAAATAAATATAAATATATCATCACGGCATATTACCCCTTTCTAGGTGTGCCAGTCTGCTTTGTCACAATGATAATTACATATTTATCCGGTGCGGGCGTTTACCAGGCGTCACCTCACGGGCACTCAGTACTGGCCTAGAGAGTGCACCACTGGGATACTTTTGTGTCATTTAAAACTGATAACTGGTAAAACGTCAAATGACAAGTAGTGACAAGTCACGTGATAGATACTGATTGGTCAGATCCAAATTTCAAAATCCAACATAAACCAGAGAAAAAATGGGGGATTACACCATTTTTTTTTTTTATAATTTCATCTGAAAATATTAGGAAAACTAAGCGAATTATGGTCTCTCGAATTTTGAAAAGATTGACGTGAGTCACATTTATGTGTTTT
Organism: Ophonus ardosiacus; assembly: GCA_943142095.1. Lineage (NCBI taxonomy): Eukaryota > Metazoa > Arthropoda > Insecta > Coleoptera > Carabidae > Ophonus > Ophonus ardosiacus. The sequence continues at coordinate 51,800,179 of OW964828.1, read as the reverse complement.
TATATCAAACTGTTTTCTCATGGACCTAAATGTTCTTGAAATATATGCTATTTTAAGTTATATTTACATAAAAATAAATGAATATTATAACACTGTATAAGTCTACATACTTTATAATTACAGGTGTATTTAAATTATTAAGTTTAATGCAAGAAATTTATGTTAAAATAAAAACTGTTTGAAAACTGCTGTACAGGAATGTTAGCCCCTCCTTTCGAATTTGAATTTCTTAACTTCCATTGGTAATAACCCCACCTCCTAACATGCTATTTGTAATGCATGTATAGGTGGTCTCTCGGTCGCCAATCAAAATATTTTCATATTAGTGTCGAAGCGCTATAACAAAAAACCCTTTATTTCCGAAATATCTCAGTTATATCATTTCATTTTTTTTTATTAATATTCGTTATTCAGCTTATACATTCGTATTTTTTTACTATTTTCCTTTAATTCGATTGAGCCGTAATTCCCCATTGTAAATTTGAAATCAAAATTTCTAAATTATATTTATAAATTAAATCCATCGTAAACCAGCCCTAAAGCCAGCAAGCAGTCATAGAAGCTGTAACTTCGCAAAAGCTACATAATATGAAATCTCCAATTTCAAGTTCGTTAATGGGGTAATAAAAGTTTGCGCCTAATTTATGTAAATTTTACTATGTGCAAATAACATTAGTGTATTTAAAACCTGTGAACAGAGATAATTTTTAGGTCCTGAAATGAAAGTTTAAATGGCCAATTCCAAAGCTTTAAGGGAACAAAATCACATTTCCCCAATTTAATAATAGCATAAAGTTACCCCTTTTAACGACTGCTATTAAAATTTAAACGTGAAACTTTTAATTACTTCATTCGGAAAATTCTCAAGTCTCTTTTTATTTGCTTTTCTTTTTAATTTTACAATTCGAATTATACAGACTTAATTGTATTCTTTTTTATCCATATAATAGTTCATCTTGGCTCAATTCAGATAATCACAGCAATTTGTCATTCCCTTTATACTTAACGAAATAAATACCTATCACTTCTTAAGACGATACTATAGCAGTCTTCAAAATGATGTAAAACATGAAAAGTATGATTTACAAAGTATAATTTTATTGGATATATAGAATATTTTCCTACGAACTTTTTTATAGCATTTATCCATTTTTATTTCAATACTTTTATTTCTAAAAATTCACACAGTTGTTCAACTACTCTAAAAATCAAGTTTATATCTCTACCCATTTTTGAATTATTGCCCCAGAAATCAATATACCCCATATTTAGATAAAAACTTCAAAATTTTCAAAAATCTAATTTTTATGTATCTAGATACTTCTCACTGCGCTGATTCCAAATTTTGAAACCGCAGGTCGATATCTCGTTTCGTACTCGAGATATTTAGATTTAAAGTTTTGCTCAAAAATGCCCATTTTTGGGTATTAACTCAAAAATGGGTCGAGATATGAATTTGGCGACATCACCATTCGATTCTACGGTAAAAAATACATAAATATAGCAATTTTCATAATATTTGTCCAGCCGGTTCATTTTTTATGAATAAAAGCTTGAAAACCCCTGAAAATGGCCAAAATCTGAAAAAATCGTAAGGGATACACCTTAGATTTTTGCGATTTTTGGCCATTTTCAGTTATTTTGCTTTAGAAATTGTATGCGGTGTTCAAAAATTCTGAAAATTGGTGTACTTATGTAATTTTGCCCGTAGAATCGAATGGTGTTGTCGCCAAATTCATATCTCGACCCATTTTTGGGTTATTACCCAAAAATGGGCAGTTTTGAGCAAAACTTTGAATCTAAATATCTCGAGAACGAAAAGAGATATCGACCTGCGGTTTCAAAATTTGGAATCAGCGCATTGAGAAGTATCTAGATACATAATAATTAGATTTTTGAAAATTTTGAAGTTTTTATCTAAATGTGGGGTATATTGACTTTTGGGGCAATATTCAAAAATGGGTAGAGATATAAACTTGGTAGTAATATTATTTGATTGTAAAGAGAATGTTACGTAAGTGGACGCATTTTAGAGTATTTATATATGAGTATAATACATAATATATATTCATGTCTATACGGTTTGATTATATATTTTCCTTCATATTCAACAGATATAGAGTTAAAGAATTAGAAAAAGATTAATTTCCATGAATGCTATAATCATGGGTACAGCTAATATATTCAAATAATTCAAATTAACAAATGTCAAGTGCAAATTACATAGTATACTTTCGTGTTAAAATTTTATTTAATTTTTGATCTTTTCCAATGAACTTTCGGTATGGAATTTGTAAAAAATTGTATTATGTTCGTGTTACAATTTTACTGGACATATAGAATCTTTTCCAATGAACTTTTGGTATGGGATTTGTACAAAATACATCAAATTAAGGGAAGGTCTTGTGCTGGCCACAACAGATATTTTCATATAAATGTGAAATTAAATATTGAAATTTGAAACAGTGTTTTAGTTAAAATAAGGCATGTGCTACCAACCAGGGCAACTAATTTTCTTGTTCCACATCTATTGTATGAAATATATGATTTATACAAAGTCTTCAAACCAGATGAAAATTAATGTATACTATATAACTATGATTAATTGTTGCGTTACACATATCATATAATTACTCCATGTCATTTCATTTTACATACTGCGCTGAGTATAATTTTGTTGGTCCAAAGACTACCTTTTGTTTCGCTGCAATGAGCGAATAAATTCATTCCCCTCCTGTCCTTCTGTTGTTACATTTCCGACCGAGCACCATGTGCAATTTGTGCGCCACGCATGTAGCTATTGTTTTTCTGTACTTTTTGTTTCGGTTTCCAGCGGAAATGGAACGTAACTATTTTCGAGCGAGGTTTTTGTTCCACTGCCCGTGTTCTAAAGCTCCGGGTTATTTTTAATAGTTCTACATAAAAGGTTAATTGCAACTTTTGTACTTCCTGTTGATTAGATGGAAAAACGAGAGCAATATTTTTAATGGAATAACAAAAAATCGTTTAATTTTGTCGGTATATTTCTGGGAAGTACATTAAGTTGCAAATTTATTATATGATCTTATATTAGGCATAAAATGAACAACCTATTAGATAGGTACAATTTTGTGTTTTGTTCAATTATCTAAAGCTTTTACAGCCCGATTCACAAAAAAGTTTAAGCTAATCCTCATTTTTGGATTAGTGAATTCTATTCTATTCCGGTATTTAAATAGTTATTTACATTCGAGTGCGTGTAAGTTGTATTTTACAGCGCGACAGCTTTGTTTAAGGCACGAGACCTTAAGGCGAGTGCCTTATTAGCTGGAGTGCTATAAAATACTTCACGCACGAGAATTGTATCAAATTTTTTGGCCGACGATAATGAAAATCACTTTTTTTAATGAGATAGGTTGTACTTCTGAAAAGGGTTAGTTTAAAATACTGGAGTTAAGTCAATTTCCAAATTTGATTTTACTTACCTTCATTAGAGTACTTCTTCCGGCGAAAATTTATGTGTAATAATAGACGTTGTTTATGACTGATAATATATTTATTTGCTCATGTTTTCTTCGTAATAAATAATAGGTAGGTGTCGATATTTGATATTTCAGCAATATTCGCCTCGCGTATTTGACAGGTATATCGATCGGTGACTATGTCGGTAGCGGCGGATTTTTACAAAAATGTCGCTGCCGTGACTTTGGTTTATATAAATTAATTTTAAATATAGGAAATGTTAAAGTAAAAAATAACTTAAGTTGGTAGTACTTTTTTACATGAACTTTATTATAGTAAAGATGATTTCTTTTCTAAATACTCAAAAACGTCCAGTGTATTTTGATTATTTTACCGCATAGTTAGACAAGTTACAAAACAGTAAGCGTAAAATGTAGGTTACACTTGCTGTGTATACAATGGGGGATTACGGCTCAATCGAATTAAAGGAAAATAGTAAAAAATTACGAATGTATATGCTGAATAACGATTATTAATAAAAAAAATGAAATGGTATAATTGAGATATTTCAGAAATAAAGGGTTTTTTGTTATAGCGCTTCGACACTAATATGAAAATATTTTGATTGGCGGCCGAGAAACCGCCTATACATGCATTACAAATAGCTTGTTAGGAGGTGGGATTACTACCAATGGAAGTTAAGAAATTCAAGTTCGAAAGGAGGGGCTAACATTCCTGTACTACAGTTTTCAAACAGTTTTTATTTTAACACAAATTTCTTGCATTAAATTTAATAATTTAAATACACCTGTAATTATAAAGTATGTAGACTTGTACAGTGTTATAATATTCATTTATTTTTATGTAAATATAACTTAAAATAGCATATATTTCAAGAACATTTAGGTCCATGATGAAAACAGTTTGATATAAAAACATATATATGTGACGTCACGTCAATCTTTTCAAAATTCGGGAGACCATAACTCGCTTATTAATAGGAATTTTTTCACCGGATTTTCATCAATAGTCTTAGTTTTCCTAATATTTTCAGATGAAATTATAAAAAAAAAATGGTGTAATCCCCCATTGTTCCCATCTTCCCATTACACTTCAGGAGGGCAAAAATTTAATTTTCATTATCAATAAAGGTAGATACTAGGAATAGATTAGACTATATTTTAAGATGTAAACTGCCAAATTAGAGTAGAATTCGCTAATCCAAAAATGAGGATTAGCTTAAACTTTTTTGTGAATCGGGCTATTAATTATTATGGTGCATTAGTAGTTTACGCACCGAACATTTAGAACAAAATATAAATATGTGCCCAAAAATAAATTAACATAAAATATGTCAAAAAGAGATATTTAACTGCGATTTTTTAAGAAAAATTATTAAAAGTTGCAACTGAGGGTGTTTCCAATTATAACAAATCGAGAAAAATGAAAAAAATGTAATTTTTGGAATTATAGTATTAGAGTTATTGCGGCCGAAATTATCAACAAACACATACATGCATACATACATACATACATACATACATACATACATACATACATACATACATACATACATACATACATACATACATACATACATACATACATACACACAAACACACACACACACACACACACACACGTGCACACACATCACACGCATCATTGTAAAAATAATTAAATAGTATTCTACGTGCTTATTCATTAAAAACATTAATTTTTGAACCAAGACAATGACTCCCTTACCTAAAGGTGACGGAAAGTGAAATTTAATTAAATTGTCAGAAATAATATCACAAGACCTCCTGTGGTGGTAGCACGCACTTTAGAATTCTATCATATTTCTTAGTGTATGTTTATGTCATAATTTTATTGGATTTATAGAACCTTTTCAAATGAACTTTTGGTATGAAATATGTAAAAAATGGTATGTGTTCGTGTTCGATTTTACATGAAATAATATAGAAACTGTTCCACGGTCCTTTTGGTATGGGATTTGTGCAAAATACATCGAATTGACGGAAGGTCTTGTGCTGGCCGCAACAGATTTTTTAAATTTAAAATTAAAACGAATATTACAACTAATATGATGATTATCCATTATAAATTTTTATTTTTTTATTGATGTATATTTTACATAAATTCATACTTATACTGGCAAGGCAAGTAATTTATATATACATTAATATTAATAACGTTAAGCTAATATCCTGTATCCTAAATAAATAAAAAACTTGACGGTCATTGCAGTACCGATATCTTTCAGCTTTTAATGCATACTAATAATTAAACGTGACACGAGAGACATGCATTTAATATCGTATTTTATATAGCTCATATTTCGTTAAAAATGAATGCATATATTCTGCAGTAAAGCATTAATTAAATTACATAAAGGATCGCAGCTTCATATACATTATGTGACTAATAATACTTATCCATAATTTTATATTATACGCATAAAATTCAGGGCAAACTCTGAAGCTTTGAAGCTTTTATACTTTAACGATAATGTATAATGCCTTCATTTTATTACGTAATGCTGAGTTGGGATATATTGCTGTGTGACATTGCAATTTAAGGAATGCATTAGCTCTCGTTTAGGTCTTTAGCATATTTTAACCTTTTATTGTTGTGAAATTTTTCTTATACGATAATATGTATTTATTTATGATGTTATTAAAATAATTTGGAAAAGTATTTCATTATTTATTATTTATTCTTTATATAAATAGGACGCACAAAAAGCTTGTTTATTATAACAAATAATTTAATGTGGGTAGGTACTATGTATTTATGTCACGATGTATAAATATAGAAGGTGTGACAATTCCTCAATTTTTGTTGACATATTGAAGTTAACGTTTAGAAGGCCGAGATTCTAACCTTACACGCAGCCGTACAACATAACATTCTGGAACTAACATGACAAATGACAAGCTAACTGTCAATCGTGCTGTCAATAGTATACATAATTACATCAAAATTACTACAACTAATTTAGAGAATATATTGTGTCTTTGATGTGTTTCATGCATAAGTTACATCTGGGATGAATTCATCTTTGCAACAACAATAAATATTTTATATATATATATATATATATATATATATATATATATATCCATTTTGAAATTTGAAAATAATTTACAATTTTCAAATAGCACAAAAGTGACCTCTGTGGTACACTCTCCACGACAGCTTTTAGAGTCCGTGAAGAACGCTTAGTAATTGTTCGACTGTTCGTTATTTAAAATACGCAAAGAGTAGCGTTCTACATATTCCCAGATTCCCATTCTTATAAAATATTTTCATCTTTAAAATGTTTTTTGCAAATACGATCTTTAGTACCAAGGATTTTTACCTTCCGTCACCTTTAGGTAAGGAAGGTATTGTCTTTGGTCAAAAAATTCGGTGGTGAGTTTTTAATGAATAAGCACGTTTTAGGGTCCCTACTGTACGAATTTACTATTTTTAAGATGATGTCTGTATGTGTGTGTGTGTGTGTGTGTGTGTGTGTGTCCGTGTGTGTGTGTGTGTCCGTGTGTGTGTTCGTGTGTGTGTCCGTGTGTGTGTCCGTGTGTGACAAATTTTTCTCCGACGATAACTCCAATACTACAATTCTAAAAATTATAATTCTTTCGTATTCCTCTTCTTTACATCCGTATGAAGAGATGATTAGATTTTGGTTATAATTGATCCACCGGAAGTACCCTTATTTGAAGTTTTTAACAGTTTTTCTTGAAAAAACGCAGTTAAATATTATTTTTCGACATTTTGTGATTATCAATATGAAAGAATATCTTATTCTCTATACGGTTTGATTATATAGTTTCGTTCATATTCAATAGATATAGAGTTATAGAGACATTAAGAGAGATTAACTTTCAAAAATTAGTCAGCTTTGTTAAAATTATGAAAACAACAGATATATTCAGAAAAATTTAATTGACAGATGTCAGTGTCAAATGCAAAACCAAAGTTGAAAGTATAGGGTCAGAAAGTTATGTGTGAATGTGATAGTGTCCCCCCAAAGAGAAGAAGATGGAAGGACTGTGTAGCAGAAGATTTGAGAGAGGCAGAATTGTGTGAAGAAGATGCGTTGGACAGGAATGATTAAAAGAGAAGAGTAAGAAACAGCGACCCCTAATAAAATAGGGAAAGGAACTTTCGGTATAGAATTTGTAAAAAATAGTGTGTTCGTGTTACAATTTTACAGGATATACATAATCTTTTTCAAGGAACTTTTGGTATGGGATATACAAAATACATCGAATTGACGGAAGGTTTTGTGCTGGCCACAACAGATTTCTTTACCTGCAGAAGGTATAACTTTCTACCAGGCATATACTATATTTTGCGCTGGATATTAAATCGTAATTTTTTCTTCATTGAAAGTTCTTCCTGATGTACAACCCTCAACAGTATTTTCGATATTTATATGTGTAAACATTTACTAAGCGTTACCTCACGGGCTTTGAAAGCTGTCGTGGAGAGTGCACCACAGAGATCATGTTTGTGCTACATGAAAATTGTAAATTATTTTTGAATTTCAAAAGGGACATCATCAGAAACATAATATATTCTTTAAATTGTTGTTTCCATATTTATACACCATAATTTATTTATACATATAATAAATATTAACTATTCTAGTTTGATTTTGTTAGTTTCATTGCCAAACGTAAATTATTCAATATTTTATCTACTTCATCAGGATGTGAGGAAAAATATTGCTAAAACTAAATCTGAAATTTTACTTCAATTTGTATCATTCTTTGTTTTAGAAGAAAACAGTGCAGTAATATTCATAAAAGTATAACAGTACTCAGTGCGGTAATAAATCACTTAATGAAACCCAAATTAATTTGTCTAAATGTTTTAAACAAATATTGTCAATAATCGGAATGAAAATTTCTAAATGAAACCACTGTCCGCTCAATTTTTTTCCTTGCGCAATTTAATAACAATCAATACGCCATATTAATTTTTTCTCGGTTCTATTCTATCGTCAATTACTTGAACCTTAGCAAATATCGCTTTGCTGGTAATGCGATGTCGTTCCAATTCCAATTGGAGTTCCAGTTATGAGCTGCTGACCACTGATCGCTGGCGAAACAACGGCTGTTGCTTGGTGACCGCTGCTGCTGATGTCCAGAACAATGGGTTCGGACCCAGAACGTACGATAGAAATTCGAGGAAATTGCCTGTAGGGGAATGTAATAAGACTATTGAAAAAATTAAAGAGGAAGAGAAAATGATAAAGTTGAAATGATTGGAAGAAATCGCTCAGGCTCAGAAATAGGGAAAAAGAAATGCCTATCGATTTACTAGTATTACGTAGATAATTATTATACCGGTTGGGTTTTTTTTTTCAAGGTGCACGTAGGAGATTAACATGAGAACTTTTGTTCATTTAATTAATATGTGTTCATCCTCATAACATAATCACAATCATCAACATATCAACAAAATCTGGTCTTTGGCAATTAAAGAGCGTCGAATCTTTCATTGTTACAATATACATATTCTTTGGATTAATATTCGGGCCTATTCTGTAACAAAGTGATTAATTTTTAACAACTGGTTAAAAAAATTATCCAATAGATATTGATTTGACAATTAAAAATCTGTTGTGGCTAGCACAATACCTTTCGCCATTTCCCTTTTGTTACAAAAATATCGAATTTAACATTTCTTGTACGTACAAATAATTCTAATTACATCTATTCTTTCATTCTATAAGGAATCTTGACCTACTCTTCTAAAATATTCAAAATGGTTTCTAATTAAATGAATAAATACTTTTTTGGGATAGATTGAAAAAAATATTTAGGACAAATAGGTATTGTAGTAGATAGTTTAAGGATTTTATAAATTATTAAAATATCTTTCAGAACTCATATTATTTATTGGAAAAATACTACCTTTTTTAGTTTATGTTCTGTATTTATTAATTTAAACCCAGTTTTTGGGACGGTTTTTCCTCTGGCAAAAGGAGATTTTTTCCTGAGAAGATGCTTGTTCGCCGGCCATGTTATTTCCGGGCATGCATATATTGTCTAGAAAATTGTATACATAAAAAAGGTAACATTTATGAATATTTCTTGTTACCTTGGTTACTTGTTATTTTTGTTAATTAAAAAATTAATGTATCCCCTGAAGAAGGCACCAGTTTATGGTGCCGAAACGTTGGGTTTAAATTAATAAATACAGAACATAAATTAAAAAAAGGTAGTATTTTTCCAATAGATTTTATAAATGTTTTACTTTCGAAAATCGATGGAGTGGTTATCAAAAAATCATGTATTGAAATTTTTGATCAATCACCATTTTGTCATTTGAAAAAATAAAAAATAATTGTAAATGCCAAATGTTTTAGAGAGCCTAAAGGTAAATTTGAAAGAAAAAAAAATCAATAGTCTTTAAAATAAAGGAGTTATGACGATTTTTCGAAAAACAAAAGAACTCCAGTAACTACAAATCGGGGCACCAAATCAAAAATTGGAACTAAGAAAAGTTGTTTATTTTAATGAGTTCTAACTACCATTTTCGGGTGTAATGACTTAGTATTAACACCCTGTATATATACGTATATATCTACAATTGGAAATATTTAATTAACAATTCAATAAGAAATATTAAACGTACTTTCCAGAAAAATATTTCAGTAATGTCAGTAAAACTGTTGATTTTTGACACTGACATTTATCTGTCAATTACAAACATTTGAATCTGACAACTGGTTTCCTTGGTGTAGTCTGGACTGTGCGATTTATTACAAAAGATTATAATAAAACTTGTAACTGTATTAGATGGAGAATTTTGTGTTCTTCAATATTTGTAATAATATAAATTTTAAAAAAATAATATTTAGAAGATTTTTTGAAAAGAAAACTACTTCTCTTTGTCCAATTATCAAAAACCTTTTCAGCTCTTCCCATTAATGTCAGATTGAGGAATACGTAGATAAACCGATCTTAAGTATAATAGTTTTTGAGACCAGACACAAACACTCACACACACACGCACTCACACACATACAGAGAGAGATAGAGAGAGAGAGAGAGATATCGTAAAAATGTTATAATCGGGTTCTAGGGACTTTAAAGTGCTTATTCACTAAAATCTGGATATGCGATTTTAACAATTCAATACCTCTCTTGTAAGAGGTAAAAATTAACTACTGAGTTACAGAATAGTGCCCGTATTATTAACACTCGTAAAATTCGTTATAATTTTTATCCAATAAAAACAGTTGATATTGAAAGAAAAATCGAAATTTTATTTGTCAAGTTTGATTCTATTTGTCAAAAATTATAACGAACCGTTTTGAAACTTGAAACGAGTGTTGCGAATATGGGCATAGGTCTGTCATAAATATTACAAATGTGCAAAATTTTACTGAATATCAAATAAATACAAATATGAAAAAAAGAAATATTTTTTTAAGCGCAGAAAAAAGGTTTTCTTCTTGTTGATTTTAAATAATTCAGTTTTTAAATTACGAAATGTTGTCAGTGTTTATTCTTACATTAGCCACAGATGTAATAGCCGCGCTTAATATATTACTAGAAAGCGTATTAATTTATTTGTTTATATGATTTCTATTTAACATATGACCTTTAAACTACCGATGTAGGAGTACAAAAACAAATTGCATTTGCTAACAAACCTATTGTCATTGAAAGAAACCAAGGTTGGGTCAAAACAAACTTCCAATACAACAATCAATATTTTCGAACCTACAAAATATATCCCATTGAAGCAAAACCTTTATTAGATTTTTATTATCCTCGCAGTGACTTCTCCTGTAGCTTTGTGTCGTGGAAGTGAAAGCCCTCATCCCCTGAAGCTCGAAAGCTCACCCTCCCTCCACACGTTGACTTGGTTTCATTGAAATGCTTACGTGACCACATTGCCTGCTCGGTTCTGCGTTCGCGTTCGGTTTCGTTCAGGCCCAGAAGCCGAGAAACCGAAACGAGGATGATTGTTTATGCCAGAGGTAGGAAAACAGATCGATAGCAGAGCCAGAATCTGCGGGACCGAGGCCAAGAGATGGAGTAGACCCCGACACTTCAAAGGGTTTTACAATTGAGAAGAATGGCGGGAATTTGTAATGGCTTAATTGTGACGCGAATTGTGAAGGATGATTGGGGAAATTACAAGACGTGTTTTACAAGAAGACAGCGGATTTATTACGGAAAAATTATTGTTAAATTTAATGGACTTCTACAATACTTTTTTGTTCCATTGTATTGTGTGACATTTCTTTTCAGTGGTAAAATATACAACTGAACAGAATAAATGAAACTTACTTACGATTTAACAAATAACATATCATTGTTAATAGGTTTTTCACCATGTAGTCCAACAACAATATGTGTAAAATATGAATGGGTTACATACCGTCAGTGGCGTATTAAGGTATTTTGGCGCCAGAAGCCCTTGAATTTTTTGCGCCCCCCCCCCCCCCCTCACTCCTTTCTTGATTAACATGTATGAAAAAACAAATATTTGGAATTTTCCAGTAAGAAACCAATAATTGTAACAAGTAATTAAATATAACAACTCTCATAAAAAATCAGTTGTGGCCAGCACAAAACCTTCCGTCAATTCAATGTATTTTGTATATATCCCATACCAAAACTTCCTTGAAAAAGATTCTGTATATCCTATAAAATTGTAACACGAACACACTATTTTTTACAAATTCCATACCGAAAGTTCCTTTCCCTATTTTATTAGGGGTCGCTGTTTCTTACTCTTCTCTTTTACTCATTCCTGCCCAACGGAACTTCTTCACACAATTCTTTCTCTCTCAAATCTTCTGCTACACAGTCCTTCCATCTTCTTCTCTTTGGAGGGACACTCTATCACATTCACACATAACTTTCTAATCCTATACTTTCAACTTTGGTTTTGCATTTGACACTGACATCTGTCAATTAAATTTACATTTACATTGATGTCTGTATTTGTGTGTGTGTGTGTCCGTGTGTCCATGTGTGACAAATTTTTCTCCGACGATAACTCCACAACTACAATCCTAAAAAATATGATTCTTTCGTATTCCTCTTCTTTACAACCATATGAAGAGCTGATTAGATTTTGGTTATATGTAATTGGTCAACCGGAAGTACCCTTATTTGAAGATCTTAACAGTTTTTCTGGAAAAAACGCAGTTGAATATCATTTTTCGACATTTTATGACCATTAATATGAAAGAAAATCTTATTCTCTGTACGATTTGATTATACATTTTCCTTCATATTCAATAAATATAGAGTAATAGAGAAATTAAGAGAGGTTAACTTTCAAAAATCAGCTTTGCAAAAATTATGGAAACCGCAGATATATTCAAAAAATTCTAATTGACAGATGTCAGTGTCAAGTGCAAAACCAAAGTGAAAAGTATAGGATCAGAAAGTAACATAAGTGACAGAGTGTCCTTCGCAAGTGACTTGCAGTTTCAATGCCGGTAGTACGAGGAAGGCCAAAGAGAAGATGGAAGGACTGTGTAGCAGAATATTTGAGAAAGGAAGAACTGTGTGAAGAAAATTCGTTGGATAGGAATGAGGAAGTGTGAAGTGCAATTTACAGAATGTACATTCGTGTTATAATTATATTGTATTTATAGAATCTTTTCAAAGGAACTTGCAATATGGAATTTGTAAAAATATAGTGTGTTCGTGTTACAATTTTACAGGATATATAGAATCTTTTCCAAGGAACTTATATTATTATATACTTTTAAATTTACTTATTTAATTTATTTACTTTTTTAAAATTTTACAGGATATGTAGAATCTTTTCCAAGGAACTTTTGGTATCGGATTTGTACAAAAAACATCGAATTGACGGAAGGTTTTGTGCTGACCACAACAAATTTTTCTACGTAAAATTGATTTTAGTTTTTGTCCTTGTGGTCTTATACATTCATTTATGCTACTTTTATATTATTTTAAGTTTATGAAGTAAATATAACTTTATTTTATCAATAGAATTTTTATTTGGGGCTGTAAGGGTTAAATTATAAATATGTGTCTATTTTTTATGTAAGTTATGTACTTCACTTCTTATCACATAAGCAACATTATTATGGTAAGTCGTCACAAGTTCATTAGTAACAAAATAATAATTTTAAACTATTTGGCGCTCCTCCAATCCTTCCGCCCTTGTACTAGGTGTGGGTACCCCTAAATGATGCTCCGCCCTGTTTGTAAGAATAAATGCTGCATGACTGAAATTTGTAATTCATAATTGCTATTTACATTGATTTCACGAAAATTTATGCTGTTCTTACAAATTAATATATCCGTTAGTTAAATAAAAGTTTCTTCCATCAATTAAATTAAAAAATGTTTGAATAGAATCTCAATCCATTTACCTCCTTAAAAGTTCGATTGCTTTTCCTCGCACTTATAATCACAAATCCCATTAAAGCTTTTAATCTCCATTATTGCTATTGATATAATTATCTTCTACTCGAATCATAAAAGTCTTCAAGTAATATCAACAGTCATGCATCAATTTCCTTCGCTCTCGACTAAGTAAACATCTACTTGCTGGAACAGAAAAGGAAACCAACGTACGACGTACGATTACAATCAAGCATACGAAATAAGAGCATACTCACATACGAATACGAACTGAGCAAATAAAACACACACGAAGAAGACGAAAGCAGGATAACACTAAAAGTAATTACTAAGTACAATTCATTTTGAAGATGTTTATAGTGAACTGTAAAACTGTTCCACCGTAAATATTACGTATAAAGTATAAGACAAAGACGTTAACATGTATTCATTTATTTATTGTGAGAAGTAAAATAAGTACTTCATGTATAATATACGACAAATCAAATACAGTGGGTTCAGAAAAACACCTAATTCGGAGTAGGCTATGAACACAGAAACGTATGTCTGATCATTATTCAATTCAAAAGCCAAGTTGTCAAAATTATCGTAAAATGTAATTTTAAGGAGAAAAGATAAAAAATCTGTTGTGGCTAGCACAAAACCTTCCGTCAATTCGATGTATTTTGTACAAATCCCATACCAAAAGGTCCTTGGAACAGATTCTATATAATATCATGTAAAATCAAACACGAACGCATACTATTTCTATTCTATAAATCCAATAAAATTATAACATGAACATAAACTAAGTAAAATGCACTTGACACTTTTTCCTATTCTTCAGCTTCCCCTATTTTATTAGAGGTAGCTGTTTCCTCTTTTCTTCCACTCATTCCTGACCAACACATCTTCTTGACACAGGCTTTCCTTTAATCTTCTGCGATACAGTCCTTCCATCTTCTCTTTGGCCTTTCTCTGCGTGTCACTTGCGAGGAGCACTATGACATACCAATTTTGTGATCCTACACTTTCCATATTTGGTTTTGCACTTGCAACTGACATCTGTCAATTAGAATTTTTTTAATATATCAGCATCAGCTGTTTCCATGATAAATAGCAAAGCTGACTAATTTTTGATAATTAATTTCTTTATAATGCTTTAAATCTACATCTATTGAATATGAAGGAAAATGTATAATCAAACTGTATAGAGAAGAATATTTTCTTTAATATGTATAATAACAAAATGTCAAAAAAACAATATTTAATTGCGTATTTTTAAGAAATACTGTTAAAAACTTCAAATAAAGGTACTTCCGGTGGATCAATTATAATCGAAATCTAATCAACTCTTCATATAGATGTACAGAACAGGAATACGAAAGAATTATAATTTTTAGAATTGTAGTATTGGAGTTATCGTCGGAGAAAAATTTGTCACGCACGGACATACATACACACACACACACGGACACACACACACACACATACAGATATCATCTGTAAAATAGTAAATTCGTATTGTAGGGACCCTAAAACGTGCTTATTCATTAATAACTCACCATCGAATTTTTTGACCAAAGACAATACCTTCCTTACTTAAAGGTGACGGAAGGTAAAAAGAAGGCTACATAATATTACCAGTTACCGTTTTCTAATTTATTTCTATTTCGAAAATAAGGATACAAGAAGAAAAACTTTGATTTCTTTAGATAATTTTTGACAATATCTCGTGTCAAAATGACATTTAATTAAATACTTTCAAATTGGCAAACGTTTTTTTGTTCATACTCCGAATTAGGATTTTTTTTAAGGCACTGTGCAAAATGTGGACTACACGATGTAGTTTTTATTTTCAATTTACTTGAAAAATGTCTTTATAAGTGACCTTACAAGTATATTTACACGATCAAGTTTTGCGTAAATTAAAATATCCAAATTTCAAACTTTAAGTTACGCCTACATTAAATTGGTCTAGATGGTGGAAGGTGCAACTGTGTTTGAGACATTGTGACGAATGCATTAACCAGGAGATCCTCAAGATCCTTGAGAATTGTCTGGTCGCCATCTTGTGCTAGTTCATTTAGCGTTATCCAGGGTGCACCACGAGGAGGCGAACTAGCTCTACACCCCATTTCCAAATTATTTTGATATATTAATACAAATTGCTTGTCATTTGGAAAGTAAACTTTGATCTTTGTTTTTATATACTTACCGCCTCTTCCTCCTGTTCGGTAAGTGTATATCTTGCTTAAATAGATGGATGACTACGTTACCTTCAATAGAAGGACAACAAGAGACGGGTGCATTTAAAATATTTTTTATTTATTTTAATTATAACAAAATATTTATTCTTTATACACATTACATTATAAGTAGGTACATGGGTGTCTACTTGAAATCTGTTATACAGTGTGTCCTCGGCCATTCTTCATAAAAAGTTTTGCTTCATCTAGCAAGTCCGCAGCCACTACTAAAATTTCGAAATAACATACAGGGTGATTAGAAAACGAGACAGCAAACTTTATACTAGTATAAATTTTGCCAACGTGGTTATCACCGGTCTGAGAATTTACTCAAATGAATAATTTTATGTCAACTAATTGTTAGTAAATGTTGGAATTATGTTGTCTTTAGAGCAAAGAATTTATTTAGTGAAATGCTACGGTACTGGTGAAAATCATATCGCTATGCAATTGAGCTTTTTAATAGAAAATGTCGGGAGTTTCTGTAAATTGTGTTCGAGAATTAGTAAGAAGTTTGATAGAACAGGCAGTGTAACAGATTTGAAGAAGCAAAAGCCATTCATGATCAAAATGATACCGCTTGATTCTCACTGAAAATTACAGAAGTTATAGCGGATATAAATGGAAATACCATTCACCTAGTGTTCGAAAAGTTTAGAGCAGTCGTTGAAAAATGTGTAACACCTGGCAGGCAATATGCAGGAAAAGTTTTCTTTGTTTTTTTGTATTGTAAAAATTGTGTAATAAATTGTAACCATTCTGTATGTTATTTCGAAAGTTTGGTAGTTGCTGCGGACTTGCTAAATGAAGCAAAACTTTTTATGAAGAATAACTGTTCTTCCTAAAATGCAAAATAAGGAAGTTTACAGGTATAGTTAGGTCCATCCAGGGGGACACTATATTGTATAAATACGGTCCAAGAATTTTTAATTTATAACCTTCTTAAGAACTACCTGCAGCGAAGGGCTTCTGGAGTCAACAACACTAAAAATTGCTCAACCTATACAATTCTAATCTTCTCTAACAGAATACATAAAAGTTAGTTTCCTTTCAAATTCGAAGCATACGAAAAACTTGTCAAAAGCAACCACATCTATAATAGTTATTTATGATATAAGTGTTAAAAGTGTCATTTTATGAGTGAGTGGGGAAGTTTGTGAAACGAGGCGAAGCCGAGTAAAACAAACCCCATGAACGAAATAAAATCACTTTTAACACGAATATCATACACTATTTTTCCTAAGACCCTAGTTATGTATTAGTAAAAACTAAAAATTATAGAATGACATTTATGACAGGTCATGATGTATTTGCTATGAACAACTGAAAATTGTTTATTCTAACCTCTACTTCCAACAATACTGTTTTAAATTCCAATTTTTCAAGCGCCTTGCAAGGAATTACTATAAACAATTATAATAATTGCACTATAACAATAAACGTTTCAAAATAATGTGTACTTCTAATAAAATACCTATATAAATAATTTCAGTACAAAACTAAATATAAAATGAAACTACATTTACTTATGAACACTAAATGTAACTAGATTTAGTTATATTTTTAACACTAAATGTAACTAGATTTAGTTCTTTTTTAACACTAGTGTTAAAAGTAAATTTGTTTTTTACTTTTAATCCGTTGTCAATGACAACGATTTAAAAGTATTCACTGTGTTATAAACTGTTATTTTTAACTCGCTAAGCAACCGCTAAAAAGACTACTTTTAACAGTGGTCGTAGGAAAAATAATTTAAACGTCAACTTTCATTCGCTAATCGTACCATACCACATACAATTTTTTAATAAAACTTTTTCCTTTTTCCGTTTCTGAAAACTTCAATAATCTATCGGATTCCATCCATGTCGCCAACAAAATAGAAATTAATTAGGAAGTACCTAGGAGCCAGGAATACGATAGTTCTTATCCGGTTGTAATTTCAGTATCAATATTATCAATACAATTTGGAGGCCATTTCTCGTTATTATGATGTAGCTATAAATATATCAAATTACTGCTGTTGGCAGAATTTCTAGCAAACTCAATTACGATCTCCTGTCGCAGACTCAAACAAAGGTATCATCCATCAAACTCTGCATCGATTTCAATTTATTTCACTTTAATATATGAAGTATGTTCGTGTTTATGTTGTAATTATACTTCGACACTAACCGCGTGATCAAATTTTCACAATGCAATTATCACTAATTCGATGCACATCAAAATAAATGAAATTAATAACAAATTTCATTCGCTCCTCTACAAATTAATGAATACCGTTAATGAAGTGGGAAATATAGAGTTATAATTTTCTCTAAACCCTTAACAAGAACTAGTCTCATAAATTTTATATTTCAATTTACAACTTTTTATACTATTCGTAGAAGACTAATACAGGGGATGGGACAAATATACCTTTTATAGGACCAGAACCTGTTTGCGGAATAACTGCGCAAACAGTTAAGCAAGAACTTAATACTTTGCTTTGGCAATGGCACAAACGGCATTGGACAGCCACATCAGGCCAAAGACATTCCAAGCTCTTCCTGAATGAGCCATCCAAGAAAAGAACAGACAACTTACTTGTAATGAGCAAGCAAGATGTCAGACTAATAACAGGACTGGTAACAGGACACTGTCAATTAAATAAACATTTCCATAGGTTGAGCCTCAAACAAGAACCAACATGCAGAGGATGTGGAGAAGAGGATGAAACCCTTGAGCACTTAATATGTCACTGCGAAGCATTTATGGCAAGCAGACATAGCCTTTTAGGAGCAAAGAAATTGCACACTGAGACACTAAAGGACATTAGTCTAAAAAAAATCCTGGAGTTTACAAAACATACAGGGCTCCTAGAATATGAGGAAACACGGAGGGTACAATAGACCAGAAAGGTCGCAGTACAGGGGCAAGAATGAACCACCTCCCGACAATAATAATAATAATAATACAAGGGATGATTCGAATATACGTGATTTCAAGAAACCTCACAGGGAGAACTTACATATTGATAGGTCAAACGACTCTGTGACGGAAACTCATAGCGCCTCCAAATTTATCGATATAATTTCTCGAACTTAAGTAACAAAATCGACAAAGTGGCAAGTTTTCACATACACATTTCTGTCAATAAATAATTTTTTTCACTCAAAAATAGCGCAAAAAAATTTTCTTAAAACATTTGAACTTGCATTATATATTATTACGTCAACTAATTTACATGAAACTGAATTATAAAACGTTTTAATAACTATTATGTGGCCAAATAATAAGTACCACATATCATAAATTCGCATTGTAATTTAAAAAACTAGAATAAAGTTGAACAAGACAAAATAACTTAAAAGTGTTGTAATTCCGCTAACTGTAAGTTACAGTATACATATTACTATGTTATAAACATATGAATTTGTCAACTGGTTTCCTTAGTGCCTTAACCTCTGCGATATATTACATTAGATTATTCCATATATTACAGTGCCTTTATCTCTAAATCTATACAAGATATAATAAAAATAAAAAATCTGTTGTGGCCAACACAAGACCTCTCGCCATTTCCATATTAAGCTATATAAGTATTGTACTGCACTCGCTTTCGAACCGTCGTTTTATAACAAAATATTATAGAACTTTACCCAAATATTGTTTTTTATTGCATTTAACATGTCTTCTGCACACATAATTCTAATTATATATATTTTTCATTGTATGAGGAAGTCAGAGATTGTTCCAATTCATTAACCAGATTGGCGGTATTTCTGATGGATATATGCATTTTACCACAATTTTACCTATAATTTCAAATATTTAATTAATAAAACAATAAGAAAAATTAAATATACTTCCCAGAAAAAGCTATCAGAATATCACTAAAACTGTTGATATTTGACAATGACATGTGTCATGTTATAAACATTGGAATTTGTCAACTGGTTTCCTTAGTGCCTTAGCCTCTGCGATTAGTGTACTCTATAAATTATAGTGTCTTTATCTCTAAATCTATGCAAGATATAATAAAAATTTTAAGTGTATTAGATGGAGAATTTTATGTTCTTCAATATTTAATAAAAAAAAAAACTTCCAAAAAAATCGTATTTAGAAGAATTTTTCTAAGAAACTACTACTTCCGGTTGTTCAATTGTTACCAAAACCTTTTCAGCTCTTCCCAGGAATGTCAGATTGAGGAAACTGCAGTTAAATACTTTTTAAGTCTTATAGTTTTTGAGGAATCGTGTCTACAACATCCAGACATACATACACACACACACACACACACACATACACACATCCCCACACACACACACACACACACACAGACAGACATCATTTTAAAAATGTTATAATCGGATTCTAGGGACCTTAAATCGTGCTTATTCAATAAAATTTGGATTTGCGAATTCGGTCACTTTAATATGTTATTATGTATGAATACGTTTATGAATGTGGCTGAGGTGAAAGAAGTGTGCATGGATAGGAATGTGTGGCGAAGGATGATTGTTGCGTAACTATTATTGTGGTCCGGATGCGGTTATTCGCTACCGAAAATCGGTCACAATAATATGTTCTTTGTATGAATGTTATGATGCTTTTGGACAAGGCGAAAGAAGAATGTTTTTAAAGAGTTAAGTGATTCAGTGGAGCTCTTACTTTCATCCCTTTTCTTATTGTTTTCGGGTTTTTGCTAACCCACTAAGTGGGAAACGCGTGATTTTATGTATGTATGTGTGTATGTATGCGAATTTTAGCATGAATCCAATACCTCTCTTAGCGAGAGGTAAAAAGTGTATTATAGAGAATTTTATCTTCAATATTTGTAATAACAAAAATTTCCAAAAAATTATATTTAGAAGATTTTTTTAAAAGTAACTATTACTTCCGGTTGTCCAATTGTTACCAAAATCTAATCAACTCTTCCCAGGAATGTCAGATTGAGGAAACTGCAGTTAAACATTTTTTAAGTCTTATAGTGTTTGAGAAACCGTGGTTTCAACATCCACACACACACACGGACATCATCGTAAAAATGTTATAATCGGATTATAGGGACCTTAAAACGTGCTTATCCACTAAAAACTGGATCTGAATTTTTAGCATGATTCCATTACCTCTCTTAGCGAAAGATAAAAAGCAAAGGCGTTGATTAACGTTTCTGCAACCAGTCATTGATGTTACTACGCTTTCATCGCCATCGGTTTCTTCTATTTCTTCGATAAATTTTATTTCTTCGATAAATTTAAGCACTTTGGAACATAACTCCGATTTTACAGCCTCTAAATGATCAACCTAGTAGGTCCCGTCCCGAAGATAATTTTTATTACTTTTCGTGACTCCAATTCTGTCTTGAAGTCGTGCGTCTGATTCCAGCAGCACGTAAAGGTAGTGCATTACCCGTGTCTCAGTGCGTGAGACGAAAACCTGATCGCTTTGTTGCCGTCATCGAAACAGCCTGATGTAGTAAAGTTTTACGACGCGACGTGTTGATTCGGCGTCTTTTAATGTCTAATATACGGCATTATAGCGAATTATGAAACGAGTGGAATGAGTTTAAGTGATCTAGATATGTTGTAAAGATTTATTGCGGGTTTAATGTAGCATAAAGTTGTAATAATAGGAAAGGTTAGCCTTGTATTATACACACCTACTACGAGTATATTGTATTCAAAGAACATATCGCAATATTTTATTGTTTAAACAGTTATCTTAATGGTTATAAGTTTTTATGTTTCTTTCAATCGTAAATAAGACTATTTTAATTTATTCATTCAATTTATGACATTGTCGTTTTTTCTACGAATTTATAGCATTTTGTTAAACTTTCATTTTATAATGAGTAATAAGTCGTTTTTCATTTTCTTACATGTAATAATTTTATCATAACCTTTCTCAAACCAAATTGGCAACATAAATTAGCAGCCTATAACGTTTTGATGAATATATAACAGATTCCCTTTAAACAAAACACGTTTTGAAAATGAACTGAAATGTATTAAAGAAATATCTAAATATAATAGGTTCCCGGTTAAAACCATTGATAAACTAGCTTATAAATTTAAAAATCGTCTATCCATATCCGATTTAACATCTCTAACGCAAAGTAATAATAAAAATAATAATAATAAATTTACAACATTATGCCACCAAAAGTTTAAATAAAATTTTTAAAACTAAAAAAAATTTAATGGTAACTTATAAATTTAAATAATTCTTTTTTCCTACTTAATTATTTACAAATTTTACGCTCAAGAAAAATTATTGTTGTCATATATTTACGTTTGGGGGTCCAAGTAACGGGTCTGGTGGGTGGTTATAAATCACCGCCGCTGTGACGTTGTATTTATCCACAATGTGTGTGGAAATGCTGACTGAGACAACATGGGTGTATTTGGCTGCTTACTAGTTCTGTTACACTGTGTCAGTTTTTTTATTACTACCTCTAGTTAATGTCCACCTATTAACTAGCTATGATGTACTGATAAGCTCTAATAAGAGCGAAACACGTGTCTACAGCTGCATTTGAGCGATAACCATAGGAAAAAAGAATTATTTACAAATTTTACGCCCAAGAAAAATTATTGTTTTCTTATAAATTTAAGTACACTATTAAATCATTATTAGGTAACCCTAAAGATAAAACAGATAATAATAAAAAAATCCGGCGTTTATAAAATTAAGTGTAAAGATTGTAATAAAGTTTATATCGGGCAAATAAAAGACAAATTGATACTCGGTTTAAAAACATTTCTATCATTCAAAAACCGGCAATCCTAATAAATTTAGCGTAGCACAACATATGTTTATTAACAATCATAAAATTGACAATAATATACAATTTTTAAAACTTGTTGATAATAATATATATTTAGACGCACACGAGAGTTTGATAATACATAAAATTAAAGAAAAATTGATGAACGCGGATCTTGGTCCCATCCCAAATTTTAATTATATGAATTAATATAAAACAATTACTTTGTTTCATCTTAGTTACCCAATTACTTACCTATAACTCCTCTCGCTATATAATCCAAGTTCTCTCCCTTATTACTCAGAGCTGTTTTGACCTCTGGCATGATTTACATGCTGAGCAATCTTAGCTACTCTGTCTTAATATTTTGTAATTTCTGATGATGAGAATATAGTTCTCGAAATACGTAGGTACAGTAAAATTTTTGAAAGAAGTCCGATCAAGGCTATCTACGAATTGTTTCTATGAATTAAGATTTTGTGCTGTCAAATTTAGTACTGTCTTTTACATAGTTTTTATGAGGGTTCATAATATCTTGTGTACCTCATAAAAACTATGTAAACGACACTACTAAATTTGACAGCATAAAATCTTAATTCATAGATGCAATCCGTAGATGGCCTTGATCGGACTTCTTTCAAAAATTTTACTGTATATGGTTTTTTAAAAATTATTGTTAAGGTCAAAAAAAATTTCTTTTTTAGCTATAACTTTTCAATTTCAACATACTTTTTTTATAAAAAATATATATGCAGAGTTAATTTTTTCTGAAAATGATTCTACTGCTTCGGAAACTGATATTACTTTTTCTAAAATTGAATGAAGATTGTCTGAAATCGTTTCTACTTTTCTGAAATTGAAGTTAAAAAACGTTAGTATAAAATTTTTGATTGGTTAAAAATTAGAATAATAAATAATTCTAATGCTTTAAATCAAATTTCTGGAAGACTTACGGTTTGTCAAAGCTGTCGAATTTATTTTTGGTGATGGTCAAACTAATTACTGAGAAACATTAAAACTGTCAATTTAATTTTAAGCTAACTTAAAACCTCTCAAAGCTATCAAATTATAAATCATTAATCGAAAATGCTCTCTGGTTAATTCCATATTTTTTCTGATAATGATACTTTAAAAACTGATTAAGGTCTAGCTAGATTAATTTTTGCAACTTTAAATTTTTTATCCAAAACAATCTTATTTTTACTAGAACGATCTCTAATATTTTATTTCTTTTCTTTACAGACCAAAGGTTCTACTTCGCGAACCAGCCACAAAGTCGCTTCGTGCCAACCTTCCAGTCTCCAGACAACGGTTACTACCAGCCCCAAGTGACGAACTATCGTCAGAACTCCCCCGGGTTCAACCAGCCTGAGCTGTTTGAGGGAGACTTACAGACATCAGACCTCCCTCCCCACCTGGCGCAAACGCTGCCCCAGTACCAGTACTCCAGATTCGCTCAACCTGCCGTCCAGCACCCCGTACCATTCCAGTTGCCTTCTAAGTCTAACCAGGACACCTACCTATATGATGACGACACCTCCTCGAGGGTGAACCAACAGGTCCCACGACCACAACCGTTCCAGCCTGCGCCGAAGCCTAAATCAAAACCACAACCCCATTCACACTATCTGACAAGTTCGAGGAACCACGACCCATCGCAAACTGAAACATTTTTGGGGCAGATAACTCTACAAAGTCCGGAATTACATCCAGATTTTAATCCAGATATTCCGGTGTTGAAACCGTCAAAAGATTATCAATTCCATTCTTCTAGTCTGGTTGATCAGTTTTCTCAAGGAACAGACAAATGGAGACGACCACAAAATGTTCCTATCGGAGTATCAAGACCTACCAAACCAAGAACAAGTAACAAACCGTTCAGAGAATTGTCAGACACTGTGGATCAACATTTGGAAGAATTTTTGGACAAAGAAAACCACAGCAGGGAAGAATCTAGAAGAAGCAGACCTCATTTGACTAGTGTTGACCGTCAAATCTCAAATTCAGTTCAATCGAATTCAAACAGTAATATATCTAGTCGTTTCCGATCAATACCTCCATCGGGAAGAGGCAGCAAACAAAAATCTCAAACAAACAATTTCTGGGTTAACAGTAATGGAGATGTTTTGCCAACTACAAGACATAATTTTAGTCCAAAACCAACATCAACACTTGCACCTACAACTGCCCCTGAACGAAGAAATAGATTCCAACCGACTACGAAATCACCAAGTAAACCATTAGCTTTCCATTTAAAATCAAACAAAATACCATTTGCTCCTAAAAGAACAACAACTACATCAACAACAGAGAACAACTTTGATTTGGAATCACTTCTAGAAGATCCTATCGACAACCAAGGAGAACATTTCGAACACGATGACGATGTAGAAGTTATTCAGTCGATAGTAACAACAGCTTTGCCCACAACTGAACCGGAAGAAACATCAACATTACCAGCTGAAACAGAAAATACTGAATTCAGTACAACACAAGAAGATGACAACACTAGTACTGAAACAAAAGAAGTAGAAACTGTAGATTATTCCGCAGAAACAACACAGGCTTCTACTGATGGTTCTACAGTTGATGATGTTAAACCAACTGATCAAGCAACATCTGAAAATCATAAAGACGACTCTACTGAATATGAATATTATGACGATGACACTAGTACGCATTTCCCTACTGTAACAGAAGATTCTAGAACAACTATTGTTAGTCAAATTAAAAATGAAGGCGTTAAAACAACTGTAGAAACAGTTACTGAAATTTCTACTTCGAGTGAAACAAGTACAACTGAAAATTTATCAACAGCTTCAATTCCGAATTTTGATGTTGTAACTGTTAAACCTGCTCGAATAGTAGAAGGCGATAATTTTAATCATTTTGTCGACAGCGGACTTATAGATAGCAACAGCGAAGAAATTGATAATTTCTCTCCTGTTTCTACTTCTGAACCTACTGTTCCTGATACAACTATAACAACCGAACAATCTCCTAATACGGAAATGCCAAAAATAGAAGAACCTGTTTTGATAGGAGAACAAGTTGTTTCAGTTGTTACAACAAAATCTGTCATTAATGGTACTGTCTCTATACCTACTCCACAACCTCAAGTTACGGAACAAATGAGTGGTCCTGAAACATCAAACGATACTTCTTCTGAAAGTTGGATGGTAGTTGCTTCAGTCCAAACTAGTAGAAGCGTTTCAGGAGCTAGATATTTGCCCCTCCCTATCAATAATGACGAGAAGAGGTCCAAATTATTAAATGAACAACATCAAGATTATAACGATGACTCTACTGAAAGCACAGAACAAGATAATATTTCTGAAAGACCTGTCAAGGACAAATCTATGTCTTCTACTGAAAGTATAAGTGATAAATTAGACCGAGTACAATCTGAATTATCTAGTGGATTCTTATCAGGAGGTTTCAGAAACGCAATTTCAGTCATTACAGAACAAGTACCAACAACTATGCCACCCACAACAACACCTACAACAACTACAACGACCACAACAACACAGAGACCAACTACAACACCCGTACCGATTATCATCCGTAAATTTTCAGCAAATTTGAGACCATCAACAACAGAAAGAGCTAGGAAGAGACCAACAGTGTTCGAAAATATTAAACAAGATGATTTGTCAGGTCTTTTACCTCCTGGATTTAAACCTAAATACCAAAATTCTAGAACAACTACTACTACAACTGAAGCTGCTTTTGATTTGGAATTGCCTCAAGGGGATGAACCAGTAAGATCAACAGAAGTGAAGAATAAGGTCACAGTTCAAGATGATGTTAACTCCTACAAAGTTCCAAAAGAAAGCGATTTACCGAAAGACCCTGTTAAGACTTTGGAAGACTTTTTGGGTAAAGTTAGAAGTCAAGCTGCTAACAATAACAAACCCAAAAACAAAACAGATAGTAGTACTCCAAAAGAAGAAAGCACGACTGAAAAAACCAAAATTGTCGAAAAATTACTCGCTATTGCAGAACCGGTCGATATCAGCGCGTTCTTACCACCCGGTTTCAAACTAACAACTACCGAAAAACCAACAACTAAAAACCTTACAAGCCTTTTAACCAAAGCTCAACCAATCGACATCAGTTCATTCTTGCCACCAGGTTACAAACCACCAAAAGATGATAAACCCAAAAATACAACTACAAACATACTCGCAAAAGCAGAACCTGTTGACATTTCTTCTTTCTTACCACCTGGTTACAAGGCCCCGAAAACATCCCAAATCGACTCGAAACCCGAAAACAAAACCGATAAACCGAAAGGCGTCGCTGGTCTTCTCGCCGAAGCAGTCCCCGTGGATATCAGCGCCTTCCTACCCCCAGGTTATAAAGGAAAATTCACTACTGCCAAACCGAGAACACAAGCAACGCAAGAAGCAAGTACGAGCCAGCAACCTAGTAGTACTGTGGCGAGTACAACGGCTTCTTCTGGAGGGTCTAAAGTGGTGTTCCCGACAAGACCTGGAGGAAGGAAGCCGATTGGGAGGATCACGACGCCCAGGCAACATAACCAAGATAGTGGGGGTGGAGGTGGAGGTGGATCTGCGACTGCGCCATCCATACAAAAGGGATGGCCATCAAGGTAAGAAATACCAAATTTCAATAAATAAATAAATACATTCAATAGGCAAAATCCTAAATTTTCTAATATTTTGAATATAAACACTCAGGGCCGATTTTATAAAGAAATTTCATCTTCACTTAAAATTTACTGTCACCGTAAATTTAATGAAATGAAAAAAAAAATGCAACGCGTTTCACAGCAATGATGTAAATGTTATAAGAACAGAGGAATCGATTCGGATTTCTTCATTTCATTAAATTTACTTGACAACTAAATTTTAAATGAAGATTAAATTTCTTTATGCACGGACGTATAATAATTTGACAATTATACACGAATTTCTTTGTCATAAACGTCATTTTATAGCCCGCGGGCCTCATTATAGCCCGCCGTCCTATAATGAAACGTCAAACCAAATTATAATTTACAATATAAACAATTTAAACAGGCAACATGAAAAGTTTTTATTACAAATCGAAAATTTGTATATTCTTTAATGAAAAATGAAAATTAATTTTGTAATATTTATATGGAAAGCAGGGAGATACACAAAATAAAACTCAAATGACATAACTAATAAACAAACAATAAACTGTTGTTCTCCGCTTTCATAGCAACACTAGATACTTAATGTACGAGGACAAATTCTTTTCGATACAATTTTTCTTACACTCATAATTTGAAAATTTTCGTCCGTGCATAAAGTTTTGTATGTACCACGAGCGTAACTTGCTTTTATGGCCTTTGACGTGTTTTTATCCCTCGGCTTACGCCTCGGGCTCAAAATCCCGCCACAGGCCATAAAAGCCTCCTTACGCTCTTAATACATAAATAACTATTATAAAACTGGCTCTTAACGGTTATCAGTTTCATACAGACTTCATGTCTCTGTTCATTAAATCATGCAAATTAATTATTAAAAAAAAAAAAAATTAGTTTTACAAATAATATTATAGAAGTTGTGGCCATAATAGAAATAATATCAAAAAGAATAAATAAAAATATATAGATTATGTATTATTTTATTTTTTTCGTGATCGCCCAGAAAATGAACTCTTTCTGATCACTATTTAGACCGGAAAGACCTTCTTTGCTGAGCTAGCTCGGAAAATTGTCTATAAGGGATCGGAAAGTACTTTACCGATCCCGGGACCGGTAAAGCTAAATGTTTCCATGGAGATCAGTTATTTATTTATATCTTATTTGCTCGCAGTAAAAAATAAAATAATACTTTTTTATTCTTTTTTCGGGATCGCAAAAAAATATTGTACCCAACATGACCTGAAAGTGTCTATACTGGGCTCACAAGCTTCCAAAGCTCGCCTAGGGCTCGCTCTCGAATATGCTTGCTCACCCAGTAAAGTATCACTTTCAGGTCTTGTTACGTAAATTACTATTTTACTGCGAGGAAATAAAAAATAAATAAATAAACAACTTATTGCCATGGAAACATTCAGTTTTACCGATCCCGGGATCGGTAAAGTTACTTTCTGATTCCTAAAAGCCTATTTACAATCAAATAACGTTACATGCAACGTAACGGCGTAACATGACCGCCAACGCAAACAAAATCTGTGATTTATAATAAACGCTAAAGATAGCACTTCTAACCAATCAGATGAATTCGTATATTTCTTTGAAATTCGGCACACTTTTTTATTGTCTACGTATGACATAAGTATAAATAAGGTGGGTATTTATATAATTTAAATAGAAACGGGCAGTTACGAAAATAAAATAATTATTTTCTAGTTGTGACAGTTTACGAACTTGTAGATAAAACAGATTTTTATAGTAAAACTGAAACACTGAATTCTGATTGGCTAGCGGTACAGTAGTAAGGTAGAAATATGAGAGTTGATCATCTTTTGCGTTGCGTTTATTGCGTTGCTGAATGTTACTTTTCATTATAAATCAGTAAATAGCAATACCATACGCACATATTTTACGTTACCTTACTGCAACTGCTTTACCGTTTACGTTACTTCATTATTAGAGAGTTATTGCAACTTCTAAAATGAAAGACAATAAACGTTAACCTTATGTAGAAAACACTTTATTTTAGAAATAAAGGACTTTAATTTCAATGTTTACCGCATGTAATTAGTCTATTCACGCTAACGTTAACGCTAAAAGCAACACAAACGAGGTTACATCCACACTTTTCACCGAAACATAATAAAAGATACAGAACGTGTGACGTTAAACGCTCGCTATTCCATTCCACATAACGTGTCTCCTTATTCATATAACGTGAACCTTATTAGTACGCATGCGCACTAGGGTTGTCACGTGACTTTAAAGTGCACGTTATTTTTGCGTTGAAGCTGCAATAACTCTCTAATAATAGGCCTTTATAGACAATTTTCCGAGTTAGCTCCAGTAAAGAAAAAAGTGATGAGAAACAGCTCATTTTCTAGTCGATCGCAAAAAATTCAGTTTATTTTCTCCTAGGGCAACAACCGAATTCACCGGGTGGCCAACCCCATCCACGACACCGATCTCCATCGAGAAACTCCTCGAAGCGGCTCGCATTGCTACCGCGGCTTCCAGCACGAGTGAGGAACCCACAGTGTCCACCTCCACTACGACGACTACCACAACCACTACGACACCGGCACCCACGACACCAGGTATTTGCAGCGATGAATGCGACCTGGCGGGTACCATCAAGCTGGTGGGCGGTGCTTCCTGGGTGCCTGAATTGTTGGATCATAACACGAAGGAATGGCAAATTCTGGCGAATGAAGTACAAACTCAAGTAAGCAAAGAAATTCGTTTATTTATCAGGGTGTCTCAGGACGAGCTTACGCTATCTATATTTTAAATACTATTTAATATAATTTAACGAAATTTGGTATCTAGGGGTTATCCAACATGCCCGTTTTAACTAAAATATTTTCAAAGCAGTAGCACTTCCGGTTTGACCGGAAATTGACCTCAACTCTCTTATTTTAAATGGAATGCGCTATATTTTATTTTACCATTGAATGCAGCGGAAAATTTTACATATGAAGCAATAAAAACATTTTACTCATGATCAACTACTTCCGGCGTTATTCAACTTTTTTTGATTTTTTGTCTGAAATCCGGCACATTCTCAAAACTCTGTATATCGGGAACGAGATCGAATTTTTATAATCTGAAAAAAGCCTTTTATAAAGGAGACTTTAAGCTACATTATCCATAGAAGAATCCTCGATTATTTATAAAAATGTGACGGGTACGTTACACCAAAATTACAGTTGAGAAACTTCAAAAAAGACATTTTTTTTAAATGGAACCCCCCGTTTTTTATTACATAAATGTATTCTACGGCAAAAAATAAGGATACTTTATGCAACGTCCTATGTTGAAAGTTGATAGAATTTCAGTAAATTAGAAAAACATGTAATCTGGGTATAATTATTTTATTAATACGGATAAGTAAGCCATGGAAAAAACAAATAAATTCTAAATACAACACTATGATTAATTTAATACATATTCAAACTGTCCTCCATTCATATGTAAGCACTTTGTTACTTTATTCAATACTTCGTCTTGTGTAGCATTTTTTATCTTCCGAGGAGACATGTTGTTAAATGCTGTTCGTACACTATGTTGGCAATCTTCTTTAGTAGTTAAAGGTTTTTGATAGACGCCATTTTTAATGTAACCCCAAACAAAAAAATCAAGTGGAGTTAAATCAGGTGAACGAGGAGGCCACCTATGTGGTCCATTATTTGCCAGCCACCTATCTTCAAAAATTGTTTCCAAAAAAGTATTTATTCTACGGCGGGGTGCAACGCCATCATGCTGGTACCATATTAAATTCCTTTGATCCAACGATAAATTATCTAAGAAATCAAGTAGATGAGTTTGTAAAAACAAACATTGTCAAACCGGAAGTGCTACTGCTTTGAAAATATTTTAGTTAAAACGGGCATGTTGGATAACCCCTAGATACCAAATTTCGTTAAATTATATTAAATAGTATTTAAAATATAGATAGCGTAAGCTCGTCCTGAGACACCTGTATAGCAACTGCTTTATGCCCGTATCACACTAGCGGGTTTCGAAGCGGTTGGCGGGTGCGGGTGCGGGTGGCGGTTTCATATTAGAATGTTTACAGAAAATATTATTTTTAATTAATGTTGCTTTTCTTTTTCAGCTTGAAAAGGCTTATAGTAAATCTGCCATTTTGAGTAAGTGGTACAAAAATATCCGTGTTGATGAATTCAGGTCTGTATGAAACATAAATATTTTGTGACAAAAATCTAATTAATTTTTCTTTGCAGCCCTGGAAGTGTACTTGTAGACTACACTGTAGAACTAACCGACCTTGGAAGAAAGGTTAACACAATAGAACTGAAATCTTTATTCAACGAAGCTCTGAATTCAGCTCCTGCTGCTTCAGCGAGATCTTTTGGAAAATCTGAGAGCATCAGAGATAGAAATACTACGAAATTGGCGTTAGGACCCTACATTGTTGATCCGACTTACACAGATTTCATAGGTAAGAATTGTCTCATTTTGTAACTTTTCAATTTCAGAAAAAGAAAACTCAATTTCACAAACTTTTTTTTTATATAAAAGTAATGAACTTGAGCAGAGTTACTTTTTTCTGAAAATATTTTACTACTTCAAAAACTGATATTACTTTTTCTAAAATTGAATTAAGATTGTCTGAAATTGTTGAAAAAATTTAGAATACAATTTTTGATTTATTAAAAATTAGAATAATAATAGTAATTTACGTAACAAGACCTGAAAGTGATACTTTACTGGGTGAGCAAGCATATTCCAGAGCGAGCCGTAGGCGAGCTTTGGAAGCTTCTGAGCCCAGTATAGACACTTTCAGGTCATGTTGGGTACAATATTTTTTTGCGATCCTGAAAAAAAGAATAAAAAAGTATTATTCTATTTTTTACTGCTAGCAAATAAGATATAAATAAACAACTGATCTCCATGGAAACATTTAGCTTTAACGGTCCCGGGATCGATAAAGTACTTTCCGATCCCTTATAGATTTCCGAGCTAGCTCAGCAAGAAGGACTTTCCGGTCTAAATAGTGATCAGAAAGAGCTCATTTTCTGGGCGATCGCAAAAAAATAATATTAACTATCTAACTGTGTTTATGTCTGATTTTAATAATAAATTAATAATGTAATTTTTTGTTTCTAGTTTTACCGAAGAACATAGTACCGACCGTAGGATACGCAGATGACAATGTATTGTTACCACAATGGGCTATAGCTGTTATTGTTATAGGACTGGCTTCCTTATTATTCGTTATAATCTTTGGAGTTACAGTGGTATGTACAATTTTTTTAATAGTATTGCAACAATTTGTAGCCTTGTAACCTTGGTTCGGTTCAGCTTAAGGTTAATATTATATATACAGTCGAACTTCAATAAGTCGAACTTCGATAACTCGTATTTTTGATAACTCGAATCAAATTGGTTGGCAATAGCGCCAAGAGTGAGAATTATGGGTAATTTTTACTTGATAACTCGAACTTCGATTACTCGAATATCTTTATAATTCGAACGGAATATTTGGCACCAGCTTCAATAAGTCGAATTCTGGGTGGAATCCCTTAATTACATGATTTTGTAACAGGTGTTTTTATAACATGATGACGGAGGCAGTTTGGTTTCTGCACTACTGAAGTTCAAACATATGCTTTGTTGATTATTATTAAGTGAAAAAAAAAAATACTGTGCCTACTTGATTTATCACGTTTAAGACATTTTCATTCCTGATGATATGTCATTGAAACGTACTTTAAAAACTTTATCTATTGATGAACATTAAAGCTTTTTTTATTGAAAATCAAAATAAAAAATTCTCTCGTCAGTCACAAATAAGTGACTTTGTTACACTAAAATAATGTTTATAACTTTGATCTGTATATATCAATCTGTACCGTGAGTATTTTTTAACGTGAAACATTGGGTTTTCATGTCCAAGGTTACGATTTGACATTTAATTGACAGCAATGTATTTGCGTGTCCCATTTAAAATGAAACATAAGGAACGAATTTGACGGATATGAGCTAAGTCAGAAAACCACTCAAGAGCACTAAACATATTTCGGGCACACAATATTTTTTTTGCAACTAAATTTAATTTTTAGAAAAAAGGTATAATTATTTAAACAAAATTAACCTCTAATGACGTCTTGTCAATATGACAGATAATCGCTGAATTTTCCTATAAGTTACGACTTGACATTTAATTGACAGTAATATATTTGCCTGTCTCATTGAAAACATAGGGAATGAATTTTACAGAGTATTATATTTAAATATTGTAAGAAATTTGGCCAAGTTAGAAAATCACTCGAGCACAAGTTACACTAAATTTAATTTGGAAAGCAGGTATAATTATTTAAACAAAATTAACCTCTACTGACGTCTTATCAAATGTCAAATTCGTTCCCTATGTTTCATTTTAAATGTGACACGCAAATACATTGCTGTCAATCAAATGTCGAATCGTAACTATGGATATGACAAACCCAATGTTTCACGTTAAAAAATACTCACGGTATATGTATATCATAAGGTAAGTGATTTTTACTCGAATAAATACATAAATAATATTTATACATAATATGCATTTTATTTAATAACCCGAAGTCTTGATAACTCGAACTTTTTTTGTGGCAAGTCATGGTTTGAGTTATCGAAGTTCGACTGTATATATATATATATATATATATATATATATATATATATATATATATATATATATATATATATATATATATATATATATTATATATATAATTTTTGAAATTTAGGTTCATATGCGTTTTTGGTTCAAACATTAATAGAATTTGCGGTTTTATTCCAGATTTAGGTATTGAATTCAAATTCAGTTCGACCTAATAAAAATTGAATTAGTTTTTTGAATAAATTTGTATAGATAATTTAAAATACGAGCCGAAATTTATGCAAGACAAGAAACGAACATAATTTTTACGAAAAGTCAACAGGTAGCAACGCTAACGCCGAAATCGTTGATTATCGACTGCATTACGATTACGCTTACGTTTGGAACTGAAAATGAACATGAACCGGATTTGAACCCTGAACCCAAATTTTAATACCCGGTTCGGGTTATTTGTTTTTTTAAGAGCATTGTCGGTCGCTCAGCGAAATCAGTTTTGTAGCTAGTATGACACTAGTGCAGACAAACTTCTTACGTTCCCCCACTACTTTTAAGAATGCTAAGTTTATTTCTCTCTGTCTGCTTTTATATGTGTTTTGTCCTTGTTTAAAGCATAAGGGGAAAACTCAGCCCGTGTTGTGAAGCAAATTGTTGGACTGAGAGAGGAGATGTGTGTAGTAGAGGGGGAACATATTCTCCTAACACTTTCTCCTCCATAGTCTATCGTTCTGATTTCTGAAATAAGCGGCAAAAAGTGGTTTAGTAGAAATCAAATCACAGCTAAACTAAAAGAGATAATTTAGATTTTTTTCACAAACTTACTACTAAAGGTGGGCGCTATGGGGATGACCCAAACATTTTTTGTGTAAAGTACTGTTTTCGTTTTAAAATTAAATTTTAAAATAGCCATTTTTATGATGTTTTTTGAACTAAATTTGAATGCAATAGAAATTAATAATTATGCAAAATAATTGGTCAGCCCCATGCATTGATCTATCTACTATACAATGGTATCAAGTTTGAAGTTATAACTTAACATTTACGAGTGTAGTTTGATTTCTACTAAAGTGCTGTTTAGCGAAGCACCGGCAATCGCCTTAATAAATGAAGAAAAAAAAAATCTGTGAAGTCTTTATATTGAACTGGAGAAGGGAAGCATGTTTAAGAATGTAACCTATAGATGACATGCGTGCGAGAAAGTTTTAATTTGAATTTGACATTACTTCATAAATAATCACATAGGTAGTTACTCGTAATTTAAAATATCGATACCAAAAAGACAAACTAAAATACTAACCTCCAAACTATTGTTAAAACGTCAAACAGGTGATCTACATTATCCGCATAAATATTCCGTTGCAATGGGGCGGTACCATGCTATAGGTTTAAGGCCATTCATTGGTGCGGCGTAATTCTACGTCATACATGGCGGTAATTCAAATAATCAAATTTCATTATTTGTTTTCTGGCTAATTATTAAAAATTTTATAAAAAGAAAAAATATGGGTAGCAAGTTTTTACTTCCTCTTCAAAAATATTAAATAAAAAAAGGTACGCAAGTAGCCCATTGTATTTAAAAGCAGATTTTTTGAGCGTCAAATAACAATGGTTTTACCATGATTTTTATTTTTTTAAACTGATTTTTTTACTTTTACCTTTCTGGAGACAAGTAAATAATGTATTTCTTACTGTATTTCAGTTGGTAAACCGCCAAAAGAATGCTAAAAAGAAGCAACCAACTCCATTGACGGAAGAAATGCTGAACGAATTAAACAAAAATCACATGGGTGGTTTGGACAACTACGGAGCAGACGACCTTTACAACATGGAAGATGTGTGGAACGACAAAGCCTACGACATGAAACCACCCAAAAAGGTATGAACTGCATGATTAATTTGACTTATTTTTGCTGGTATGGTAGGTTTGTTTGAGCAAATCTTATTAGTAACGCACTTATTATTAGCAGCTTTGCATTTAAAGTTTTGGCAATAAACTAAATTTGTTTATTGCGTTACAGTTTTCATTTTAAGGATGAAAAACTGGTAAGTGGAAATAGTAGAAAATTGAAAATACCTACAGAATATCCCAAAGATACGATGGCAACAGAAATAATAATAATTATATTTAGTAGTATTCTAGTATTTTATAGTCTTTTTCCTTTTTATGTAAAACGTAGACTATACTATCCTGAAACAATTTCACAAAAAAAAAATTAAATACCAATTTTTCGAGATCTTGTTATAAAAATTTCATTTTTATAAGTCCTGCTGCTTATGATTTTAAAATAAATACAACTGCTTCATTACACAGTTTATGTATTCAAATTTATGATATCAAGTTTAGAAAAAATATTAATAAATATAGAGTTAAAAACAAAAACACTTCAAATTAATTAAATCACACAATAAATTTGAATGAATGGGAAAGTAAAACTTTATACAAGAAAAAATGATAATAAACTGAACATTGGAACAAAAGTTATGCAGGGTGTCTCAATAAGCTTGCTCACTATTGGTAACTTTTTTATTTGAAGAGATACAAGGTTGGTTAAATGAGCAAAATTGTGCCATTTTATATTAGAAAATTGGTTATGTAGACAAAATAAATATTTTGTCAGCGGTTCTCAAAATTTGGGACAAAATATATATTTTTTAAATGGAACTATATATTTTTTATTATCTTGTTGGAAAGAGTATTTTTTTCTCTTTCCGATAAGATAATGTTGTTTATGTACAATTTTTTCAAATAAACGAGCTATTTACGGTTAAAAATTAAAATTTTGTAAATTATTTTATTAGTTTATTTAGCCCAGTAAGCCATGGAAACAAATGATTCTTTGTTTGTTTGACGTTCAATATTTTTTCCCGTAAAGTTCTTTGTATTTAATATTGTTTAATAACTTTACAAATGAAGAAAAGTTAGATATGATCTTGCTGTATGGAAAGCTATATCTAGACACCAGTTACGTAGAATGGTAGGCTCTCTTTCCAAAAGAGCTGAAATGTCCGAAAGATATAATGGCTTTCAATTTGCATATTTTTTTAAATTGTTTTGTTATTACTGTAAAATAAGTTAATAAAATAATAATTTTATAAAAGACAATTGTTTCCATGGTTTACTTGACTAAGTAAACTAATAAATGATAATTTTTATCTTTAAACGTTAATAACTAGTTTATTTGAAAAAAATGTACATAAACAACATTACCTTATTGGAAAGAGAAAAAAATACTCTTTCGCACATTTCAGCTCTTTTGGAAAGAAAGCCTAACATTCTACGTAACTGGTGTCTAGATATAACTTTCCATATAGCAAGATCATATCTAACTTTTCTTCATTTGTAAAGTTATTAAACTTTATTAAATACAGAGAACTTTACGGGAAAAAATATTGAACGTCAAACAAACAAACAAAGAATCAATTGTTTCCATGGCTTACTTGGCTAAATAAACTAATAAAACAGTTTACAAAATTTTAATTTTTAACCGTAAATAACTCGTTTATTTGAAAAAATTGTACATAAACAACATTACCTTATTGGAAAGAGAAAAAAATACTCTTTTCAATAAGACAATAAAAAGTATACAGTTCCAATTAAAAAATATATATTTTGTCCCAAATTTTGGGAACCGCTGACACAATTTTTATTTTGTCTACATGACCAATTTTCTAATATAAAATGGCACAATTTTGCTCATTTAACCAACCTCGTATCTCTTCAAATAAAAAAGTTACCAATAGTGAGCAAGCTTATTGAGCCTGTATACGAAAACTCTGATGTGGCCAACACGTTACCTTGTTACCTTCCGTGAATTCTATGTATTTTGGACAAATCCTATACCAAAAGTTCCTTGGAAAAGATTCTGTATATCTACCTTAAGGGATATTCTGTGTATGTATATTTGCTCGAACGAACCTTGCGTATTACAACTGTTTTAAAAAAAAAAATGATGTTCGCAGAGATCGGCTGGCTCGATCCACGACAACAGCATGTCGAACCTATACGACAGTTGGCGCTCGGAATGGAACGGGTACTACTACAACGCGTACAATGGATACGGCAACGGTAACAACAACAGTGCCGGAGGCAGCAATGGCGGCTTCCAGCGGAGAAGATCCGACTACGATACGAATTTTTAAACTAATATTTTATAAAATCAATCGTTCAATTATTAGTCTTACGAAATAATCGGCCGTATTAAAAAAATCTTATTTTTGCACTCTGTGACTGCCACGAATTCCGAACATTTTGTGATAAGTGGTGAATTATATCTCAAATTTCCAGTTGCCAAACTATATTTCAAATCAAAATTTTTACAAATGAGGACAGTTTATAAAGAAATCTACCTCGCTATGAAAAAAGACACCTTGAACTTGAAAAATACTTTATTTTTCAACATAACTTTCTTCAACACTAACACACTTTTCCCAACGTTTCTTCAACTGTGCCATTCCGTCAAAAAAAGAATTTTTTGGGAGATTTTCAAAATAACTGTCAGCAGCATACATTAACTCTTCGTCTGATTCAAATCTTCTTCCTGTAAGAATTTTTTTCATATTTTTGAACAAAAAGAAGTCACTAGGGCTATAAGGTGGATGGTGTAGTTCTGTAAAACCGCAGTCCCCAAAAATGTGTTCAACTTTACGCGCTTTGTGAACCTTGCAGTTGTCATGCAACACCAATTTCTTTTGTTTGCATGAATTCGGACGCTTTTTTTCTAGGGCAAGTTTTAAGTTCTGGAGTGGGATCACGTAACTGTGAAAACTATATTGCGACTGTCGACAAGTGAAAATGTGATCACGTAAATAATAAAAACCGAAAACGATATCGTTTTAGACTAAAAAAAATGTGAATTCTAGTCGACACTCTCAAAGCATGTGAAAACGATAGTCGTTTCTTACGTCTCTTTTTATTTTATACATTTGGGTATAGGTATATCTTTTTCTTATTTACTTGCACTTAGGTAAAAGAATGTAGTGAGAAGTGAATTGAATTTGACGTTTTGGAAAGAATGAAAGAAATGTCATTATAAATGATTTGAAAAGAAATTAATATTTTAAATTTGAAAGGTATTTTTTATTATTTTATTTAGTAAGGCGAAAATGAAATAATTGTGATAAAATACGATAATTATAAAATGAAAATTGATTACAAGAATGAATCTAAGAAAAAAATTCATGAATATTTTAATAAGCATGTTGCGAAGAACCAAATGCTTATAATTTACTATATATTTTCACTCTTTTGAAATCTATGATAGAAAATTGAAATCTTGGTGATTAGATATTTTCTTATTTCTACTGAAATTTCCCTGATTTACTTTTAAAATTTAGTGAAAGAACTACCCAAAAGAAATATTTTCGGGCAATATTGATATTCCAATAACTGTAAAAGTGTTGATTACAACAAAGCATATTTTGATTGAATACAAGAATAAATCCAAGAAAGAAAATTTTATTAATATTTTAATAATATTGTATTCTGCGAAGCATCAAATATAACGATTCGAGCTTGTGTTTTGTGATTAATATATTGTAGTTTTTACATAAAATTAAAATTTGTGAATTGATCATTTTCTGCAGCCCGTCGAAGGTTGTGCGCCGTTATTTAAATGTAGCCCATACTTTATTTACTTGAAATACAACACTTAATAAAAAACTAGATTACTTTAAAATAACAATCTTGTATACTTGCGGTCTTAAAAGGTCTCTTGAAGATTTAATTATATATTTAGAAATATTTTTGTTTACTTCATAAATTTTTCTTCTGGAATATCAAAAGGAGCAAAATTAGATGATACATGGCATCAGTAACTAATTGATAATTTAACTTGTATCCTTCTTCAATTCTTACAGCATTGCTATTATGAACGAAATAAAAACGAAGGGCGCCTGGGGCGAGAATAATACTTTTTGACATTAGATTAAAAATTTTAGTGACATTCATATAAATTATCTGTCAAAACTACTATTTAATACAAAAACATTAGTCTGTAAACGATATCGTTTTCACAAAACGTAGTCACTTTACGGAAATAACCGAAGTTGAAAACGTAGTGACTAATTTTACGTGATCGCTAAGGAAACGAATGTCGTTTTCACTTCTCGATAATCGCAATATCGTTTTCACTTTTACGTGATCCCACTCCTGAATAGTTTTACCATATACCTATGCATTAATTGCGAAACCTCTTGGCATATATACCATCGTTAGCATCCCTTTATTTTATCCCAAAAAATTGTTGCCATCAACTTTTGTTAAGATTTTTATCGCACTCCTATGCTCCAATTTAGTTTCACTCATTTGAATGCAACTTACTGTATGAACTTAAAACTGTTACACGAAATCTGACAACAAAAATTTGTTATCGTTCGTCTTTTGTTTCATAGCCAGGTAGATTTCTTTATAAGCTACCCCCGTACTTTTGTAATTCAATGGTAGACACGTACGACGTACATAAATATTTTCCGTATGCACTTATTTGAGGGCACGTACACCTACCCCTTTGTTGTTGGCATGTTGTTTACCTGGAACCTACCCACAACTGGTAAATGTGATGTTATGTGTTACATGTAACTCTCATACATTCCATTACTCATGTGTTATTGTTCTGAGTTGCGATAGTGGGAAGACGACAGCAGGTATCCAATATGTAGTCTATCGAAAACATCTGCAACGATAATATTGACAAAACAACACTTTTTGCCAAAAAAGTTATTCAATTCTTGAATTAGGGCTATATTAAACAGCGAAAAATCTTTATTAATGGGTTCGGTTGCAGTTCTGGTTCAAGCAGTAATAAAATTTGCGGTTTTGTTCCGGGTTCAGGTATTGGGTTCGACCTAATGAAAATTAAATTAATTTTTTTAATAATCTTCATATACAGGGTGTCTCAATAAGCTTGCTCACTATTGGTAACTTTTTTATTTGAAGAGATACGAGGTTGATTAAATGAGCAAAATTGTGCCATTTTATATTAGAAAATTGGTCATGTAGACAAAATAAAAATTGTGTCAGCGGTTCCCAAAATTTGGGACAAAATATATGTTTTTTAAGTGGAACTATATATTTTTTATTATCTTTTTGTAAAGAGTATTTTTTTCTCTTTCCAATAAGGTTATGTTGTTTATCTACAATTTTTTCAAATTAACGAGTTATTTACGTTTAAAGATAAAAATCATCTTTTATTAGTTTATTTAGTTCAGTAAACCATGGAAACAATTGTCTTTTGTAAAATTATTATTTTAGTAACTTATTTTACAGTAATAACAAAACAATTAATGAAAATATTCAAATTAAAAGCCATTATTTCTTTGACACATTTCAATCTTTTGGAAAGAGAGCCGACCGTTCTACGTAACTGGTGTCTAAATATAACTTTCCATATAGCAAGATCTAACTTCTCTTCATTTGTAAAGTTATTAAACATTATTAAACATAGAGAACTTTACGGAAGAAATTATTAAACGTCAAACAAACAAAGAATTAATTATTTCCATGGCTTACTTGGTTAAATAAACTAATAAAACAATTTACAATATTTTAATTTTTAACCGTTAATAACTCGTTTATTAGAAAAAATTGTGCATAAACAACATTACCTTATTGGAATGAGAAAAAAATACTCTTTCCAATAAGATAACAAAAAATGTATGGTTTCATTTAAAAAATATATATTTTGTCCCAAATTTTGAGAACCGCTGACACAGTTTTTTTTTTTTGTCTACATTACCAATTTTCTAATATAAAATGGCACAATTTTGCTCATTTAACCAACCTCGTATCTCTTCAAATAAAAAAGTTACCAATAGTGAGCAAGCTTATTGAGACACCCTGTAGAAATATTTTAAATGTGAGCCAGAATTTCTAATGCAACACAAGACAAGAACACGAACATTCAACTAAGTCAGTAACGCTTCGGCATCGATAATCGGTTGTAAATAATTACAATGTCGTTTACGTTTCGAACTGAAAATAAACTTGAACCGGAGCTGAACCCTGGACCCGATTTTGTATACCCGGTTCGGTTCTGGCTCCGGTTTAATTGAAAAATATATCAGGTTCAGTTCTGGGTTTGGGTTCGCAAAAATGTTACGCTTTGGTTCTGGTTTTGGTTCGGTTCAGGTTCGGGTTCGATGCCCTAAAATCGTGCGTGTACGGTTGCTCGACAAAGCCGCGTACAGTCCAAGTTCGCGAATAGCTCGCCAACAGTTCGCGAACCTCTGCAGAAGTCGGTGTGTACCAGAGATCGCGAGCAGTTCGTGTTCGGGTTCAAGTTCGGCCAATGTTCGCTACATGAGCGGTAACTTCAAAGAAAGTGTTAGCAAACAGCAGTTCTAGTGTGGACGTTCATGGGTGATGATCGATCTTAAAAGTGTAGTTAGCTCTTTTAACAATGGAGTGGAGTGAAGAGAAAATTATTAATTTAATCGAACAATATGAAGTGCATCCTAATTTATGGAATCCAAAAAATCCCCATCACAAAAAGCGGAATATGAAGAAAGACTCGCTTCAAGAAATTAGTGCGGCTCTAAATATGCCACAGTTTGCAAATAAATTTTTTCTCCACCACCTTCTTTTATGAGTTCTTTCTGCTTTCTTCTTTTTCAATGCTGTTATAATTAAGAAACTTGCACAAGCAACAATATTTTCTTCCTCGCTTGACGACGTGGACATTGTTTCTACATATTTTAAAATAATGAAAATGCAAGACGCGTAGCTTTATAGCGAACTTCTGACGAACTGCATTCAAACTAAATGACGAACTCGAGTCTCGATTCGAAAACAGTGGTGTGGACGTTGAGCTCTCCAACAGTTCGCGAGCAGCTCGCGAACAGCTCGCGAACTGTTCGTGAAAGCTGATTTTGGTCTGTACGCGGCTTGCCCAAACGGCAGCTAGGGAGAGTGAATGTGAAAAATTGGGGCATGCTTACTGTTGAATAAAAGTTAGGAAGGAGGTAACAGGAGTTGGATCACGTAACTGTGAAAACGATATTGCGACTGTCAACAAGTGAAAATGTGATTACGTAAATAGTGAAAACCGAAAACGATATCGTTTTGGACTGAAAAAAATTTGAATTCTAGTTGACACTCTCAAAGCATGTGAAAACGATAGTCGTTTCTTACGTCTCTTTTTATTTCATACATTTGGGTATAGGTATATCCTTTTCT
Source organism: Ophonus ardosiacus (assembly GCA_943142095.1). Taxonomy (NCBI): domain Eukaryota; kingdom Metazoa; phylum Arthropoda; class Insecta; order Coleoptera; family Carabidae; genus Ophonus; species Ophonus ardosiacus. The sequence continues at coordinate 51,756,947 of OW964828.1, read as the reverse complement.
TATTTACTTACATTTAGGTAAAAGAATGTAGTGAACATTGAGTTGAATTTGACGTTTTGGAAAGAATGAAAGAAATGTCATTATAAATGATTTAAAAATAAATTAATATTTTAAATTTGAAAGGTATATTTTATTATTTTATTTAGTAAGGCGAAAATTTAATAATTGTGATAAAATACGATAATTATAAAATGAAAATTGATTACAAGAATGAAACTTAGAAAAAAAATCATGAATATTTTAATAAGCATGTTGCGAAGTACCAAATGCTTATGATTTATTTACTGTATATTTTTACTCTTTTGAAATCTATGATAGAAAATTGAAATCTTGGTGATTATATATTTTCTTATTTCTACTGAAATTTCCCTGATTTACTATTAAAATTTAGAACTGGATTTAGTGAAAGAACTACCCAAAAGAAATATTTTCTGGCAATATTGATATTCCAATAACTGTAAAAGTGTTGATTACAACAAAGCATATTTTGATTGATTACAAGAATAAATCCAAGAAAATTTTATTAATATTTTAATAATATTGTATTCTGCGAAGCATCAAATATAACGATTCTAGCTTGTGTTTTGTGATTAATATTTTGTAGTTTTTACACAAAATTTAAATTTGTGAATTGATCATTTTCCGCAGCCCGTCGAAGGTTGTTATTTAAATGTGGCCCATACTTTATTTACTTGAAATACAAAACTTAATAAAACTTAAAATAACAATCTTGAATACTTGCAGTCTTAAAAGGTCTCTTGAAGTTTTAATTATATATTTAGAAATATTTCTGTTTACTTCATAATTTTTCTTCTGGAATATCAAAAGGAACAAAATTGGTTGGTACATGGCATCTGTAACTAATTGATAATTTAACTTGTGTCCTTCTTCAATTTTTGTAGTATTGCTATTATGAACAAAATAAAAACGAATGGTGAGAATAATACGTTCTGACAGATTAAAATTTTTAATGACATTCATGTAAATATCTGTCAAATCTACTATTTAATACAAAAACATTAGTCTTAAACAATATCGTTTTCACAAAATGTAGTCACTTTACGGAAATAACCGAAATTGGAAACGTAGTGAGTGACTAATTTTACGTGATCGCTAAGGAAACGAATAACGTTTTCACTTCTCGATAATCGCAATATCGTTTTCACTTTTACGTGATCCCACTCCAGATTCGAAACTTTGATGTAGGTGTTTGGGTTCCTGGGTAGGTAGGTTTCGTTGCACCCATTAATGGGTAATATGGCGTGATGATATACCGGGAGTTTATTTTATCAGTAAACATAGGGTATATCATTGCCATAGTTACGGTATGAATGTTTGACAGCAATGTATTGAAGCGTTTATTTTATGAGTAAACATAGGCGTATAACATGGGAACCAGTTTTTGGTAAATACAAAGGTCTGGCAATAAATCAAGCCATGCTATTGAACATGATAATAGTACATTACATCTTGTACATTATTTAATATTAATTACTTTAATAATATTGCAAAAAATACAATAAATTATAGAAACTGTCAAATAAATAATTGTTTCAATTTTTATTATGTAATATGAAAAGATTTACAAATGTCTCCGGTGGCGCAGTGGTTATAACATTGGCGTCTAAAATTTTTGGTTGGGGTTCGATTCCCCGTTGGGATAATTATTTTTTTTTTACATAAAAATTGTTTAACTTTTAAAAATCAGTTCATATTTTCATATTACAATCATTTAAAAATAATAATAACATTTTAATAAATAAAGAGAAAATAGTTGACAATAATTGATTACAATAATCATAATATTGATACAATAACAATGCATTGTATTTTCTTTTGATAAATACAGTAAAATCATAAAAGTACTCAAATTTATTATATTTCAGTTATTTTTATTAATATCAAAAGAAAATACAATGCATTGTTATTGTATCAATATTTTGATTATTGTAATCAATTATTCTCAATTATTTTCTCTTTATTTATTACAATGTAATTATTATTTTTAGATGATTGTAATATGGAAATTGATTTTTAAAAGTTCAATAATTTTTATGTAAAAAAAAAATAATTAGCCCAACGGGGAATCGGACCCCAACCAAAAAATTCAGAAACCACTGTTATAACCACTGCGCCACCGGAGACATTTAAAAAGCTTTTCATATTACATAGTAAAAAAGTGAAACAATTATTTATTTGACAATTTCTGTAATTTACTGTAATATTATTAAAGCAGTTCATATTAAATAATGTACAAAATGTAGGTAATGTACTATTATCATGTTCAATAACATGGTTTGATTATTTGGCGGACACTTTGTATTTACAAAATACAACTTCCCATGTTAAACGCCTATGTTTACTCATAAAATAAACGCTTCAATACATTGCTGTCAAACATTCATGTCGTAACTATGGCAATGATATACCCTATGTTTACTGATAAAATAAACTCCCGGTATTTAGTTATTTTATTAAAATATAAAAAATACTGTCCGTTACGCTTGAAAATAATGTCGTTGCAGATATTTCGACCGTGGGAAATAGAAGTGTGCCAAACTTCGTTTTGAGAATTTTACATGTATATAATAGATATATTATGTGTAGAGCACTACATACTGATGATTGATGAATGATTTAGAAACTCGATCCGGTTGTTAGGCGAGAAGGCTACGCTGATTCCGTTGATTGCTCCATGCTATTGTATTCTAGTCATGCAGCCAGCTAAGAGTGTTGTTACTGCTTAGTTTTTCGGGCTGTGAAAATGTGTTTGACATTCAGGAGACACGAGTGTGTGTGTTATGAAGGGTACTATTTTCTACTCTCTTGTATAGTTTACTTCAAGATCATTTATTGGGCTTCTATAATCCATGCAATTTCTACAATTTCGACTACAATAGCGAAAACCATATATGGTGAATTTTATAGAAATAGAAAACAGGTTTACTTACAAGCTCTTTCGGTTCATCGCTTACACAAGGACTATATACAGAATTGAACAGAGAAGTACTCATTGTGGAAATTTTCTTAATAAAAATGCCTTGTAAGAACGACCACTAACAAATTGTTTCACTGGATGCTGTTACTCGAGGGCCGTATTTCACTATTTGTTGACAATTTTCCATGTGATAAAATTATTTTTCATATACCGAGAGTTTTTTTTTATCAGTGAACATGGGCGTATGTCATTACCATAGTTACATTTAAAATGATTGACAGCAATGCATTATCGCGTTTTTTTAAAACTGGACATAGGACGTGACATTTAGTATATCTGTCAATGTCATCAAATTGTCATACTTCAAAATCTATACAGTTAAAGAAAAGTTCAAATTGTAAATTGGAGTAATTATAACGAATCTACAACAAGTTTCTGACTTATGTGCATTAACTTTTAATAAGCGACCCAGTATAAGAAAAATTTACAATGACTACAGAACTAAAGGATGCGTCAATAAACAGCACAAGAAGAAAATCAGACCAAGTACTGTAGTTAATAGTAAGAAACAAGAAATTATGAAATTAATTGAAATTGACAACACCCTGTCAACAATTTTTTTTCTGAAATTAAGAATACTAGTATACAAGGTTTTAAGACAAGAACATTTTAAGAGTTTTAAATATCAAAATCATCAAGAGTTATTACACAACTATATAGAACGAAGAAATATCTTTTGCGAAGATATGATGAACAAAATTAATAGTGGGGAAATATTACTGGATCGAATTTTATTTACGGATGAAGCGACATTTTATATTAATCGGGAAGTAAATTCACAAAATTGCAGGTATTGGAGTCGTCAAAATTTTCACTTATATCTGCACCAGGTATTCCCCCAACGCTGGATAGGACGTGGTGGAGAAGTGGAGTGGCCTGCAATGCCACCAGATCTTGCACCAAACGATTTTTTTTTTCTTTGAGGCCATTTAAAAAATTGTATTTACAATGATGACAAAATAAATATTGATCAATTAAAAAATAGGGATAAAATATAATTTATATTAATTATTTCTTGCCTTAGGCTTATGTCAGAGTATAGAATTATACCATACAATTTGAACTTTTTCTTCAACTGTATACATTTTGAAATATGACAATTTGATGACATTGACAGATATACTAAATGTCACGTCCTATGTCCAGTTTTTAAAAAAAACGCGATAATACATTGCTGTCAATCATTTTAAATGTAACTATGGTAATGGCATACGCCCATGTTCACTGATAAAAAAAAAACTCTCGGTATTTATTATTAAGTATAATAGAGATGGCTGACAGATAATACAAGAATACTTCAAATATTTTTGTCTTTGTATATTTATACTGATATATTGCTTAGAGCAGGGGTTTATCTTAAATTTTATAATAAGCTTAGACCTAAGAAATACCGTAATCTACGAGATGTGGTAATTAAATAACAAGATTGATCTTAGAACATTGACAATGTATAAAATTACACAAAACAAATATCGCCACCTTCAGTGTACTCTCCTCCCCGAACCCTACACCGCCCGATGCGAATATTCCATTGTTGGAAACAATGCCTGCAGGCCATTTTTGTTAGGTTGTTAGCTCTGCCGCTTTTCTATACCTACATCTCGGCTCCGAATTTGGTGCCTTTAACGCAGAATTACAATTTGGGAATAACAGCAAGTCACATGGGTACGGTGATTTTGTATTTCGTCAAAAATGTCTTGCCGGACAGAGCGTTTTGTTCCGGCGCGTTGTCTTCATAGAGAATCCATCACATTTCAGCCCTTTTTCTTCTCACCCGTGTATGAAGGGTTAGCAAAAACTTCTTTTAATGCTTGGTAACGAAATGCCCCTCAGGCACCCAATCCATGTGAACAATCACTCGCATTTCGAAAAGAACAATGTCAGCGCACGGCCGAGGCGCTAATCCGATCTTTTTCTTCCTTCTTTAAATCTTCTAAACTGCTCGAAAACTTGAGTACTAGATAGGCCCTCATCACCATAAACATTCTTCAACAATTCGTACATTTCTGTAGCGGATTTTTTTAAGTTTCACACAGAATTTCTTATTGGCACTAACATAATTCCGGCGGAGTACGAGAAAGTAGTTACCTTCAATCAAAGGCTACTGCCGAGCGGTTTGCCTAATTATCTTGAAATTTTAACAGTGGATGGAGGGAAGATGACAAATTAATATGACATACTCTGCAATGTTGCTAAATTTGCAGGGATGCCGGAAAAAATAAATCTCGTTATTTAATTGCCACACCTCGTATTTCATTAGGACTAAATAATCTGGTAATAGCATTAGAAATACGGTTAAGAGCATTGCCGGTCGCTCATCGAAATCAGTTTTGTAGCTAGTATGACACTAGTGCAGACAAACTTCTTACGTTCCCCCACTACTTTTAAGAATGCTAAGTTTATTTCTCTCTGTCTGCTTTTATATGTGTTTGTCCTTGTTTAAAGCATAAGGGGAAAACTCAGCCCGTGTTGTGAAGCAAATTGTTGGAGTGAGAGAGGAGATGTGTGAAGTAGAGGGGGAACATATTCCCCTAACACTTTCTCCTCCAAAGTCTATCGTTCCGATTTCTGAAATAAGCGGCAAAAAGGGGTTTAGTAGAAATCAAATCATAGCTAAACTAAAAGAGATAATTTAGATTTTTTTTCACAGACTTACTACTAAAGGTGGGCGCTATGGGGGTGACCCAAACATTTTTTGTATAAAGTACAGTTATCGAGTTAAAAATAAATTTTAAAATAGCCATTTTTATGATGTTTTTCGAACTAAATTTAAATGCAATAGAAATTAATAATTATGCAAAATAATTGATCAGCCCCATGCATTGATCTATCTACTGTACAATGGTATCAAGTTTGAAGTTATAACTTAATATTTACGAGTGTAGTTTGATTTCTACTAAAGTGCTATTTAGCGTAGCACCGGCAATCGCCTTAAATAATTTCTCTGAACGAGGGTCTTCTTATGTATTGTGTTATTGTAAGTATTCCTAGAAAAATCGGTACGAATTGTAAATTCTCTATATAGTCGTCTTGTAAGCGATTATGAACCGAAAGAGCTTGTAAGACCTATTTTCTATTGCTATAAGTTTACCATATGAGGTTTTCGCTATTGTAGTCAAAATTGCAGAGATTATAGAAGCCGAAGAAATGATCTTGAAGTAAACTATAAGTCTTGCTGTTTTTGTTTTTATTAGTGATGTGGCATCGGGATTTAAGTTTAGTTAATATTTAGATTACAAAACGTAAAATTAATTTATGCTTAGTTAAATTTAGTTTTTTCAATTTCGGATATCGCATCACTATTTCCTTTTACTATAAGATGTTTCTTTTAACGTAAAACTATAGATTTGTTCGCACAACAAATATGCAAATAATTGCTAATTTTTCGTTACGCGTGCTTAGTTTGAAACTGGTTTCAAACTGATTGGAAATTTTTGGGTTCTGAGAACAGAATTAAAGGTTATTGTTATTACTACCATCTGGAGAAATCAGAAAGGTTTTTATCTAATGTTGATTGTTGTTGTTGGCATTTGTCATTTTCAAATAATGAAATTATAATCTTCCTTTATTTTTTAAAATTTGCTTCCTGTGTTTATTACTGATTCTCTTAAATTTACGCTGGAGAAGCTATATGACAATAGCAAATATTTAGTGGTTTGAAATAATTTATAATAGATGTTACCATTTTTTTCTCTCGCTAATAGCAAGTGCACATGGCACAAACTAAAAATTTCTTTAGAATCCGCGAACTATTCTGACGATTGAAAACTGACCAGGGAATAAAATATTATGCTAAATGATCAAATGATTGTTAATCGTAGATAGTTTGTGACGATTTTTGACTGTTGTGAGAACAAACCTTATAATTCTTAGGTTTATTTGATAAATTTGTGTAAATAAATTAATAATTTGGTACAGATCTATTAAGTTATCTAATGTTAATTAATAATGTTTGTATAAATGCTTATAATGATTGTCAATTTTATCAACAATTAATATAATGTGCCAATTTATACAAAAAACTTTAAATTTTATAACAAAAATGCTCACATTCTTTTAATGTTACACACAACTCAGTTTCATATTCTGTGAACAAAATGTATAGAACAATAAATGAATCTGGATCTGTCGCTTTAATATAACATTGAACGCCAGATTCACATATAGGTTAAGATATTATTTAACATGTATAAGTTAGATGTATATAGATGTATATATTAAATTTACGTAAAGAAATGTACTACTTTGATTACCAGCATAAATGGAAGGAACTGAATTAACATTTTAAGAATTTCTAATATGTAACATTTTTCTGGTAATAAATTAGTATTATATGAGTATAATTCTCCAATTTATTGTACCTACTTAAAATGAATGTGAACAATCAAGGAGATACACAGTCATACAAAAAAGTCTCCGTACGATAGTAGTTTCAATCTATTTTAGGAAAAATAACATAATGTTACTTTATTATAAATAAAAAATAAACAAATAATATAATTATTTTAGTTATTTTGTGAGGCAAACATTGAAAGTATTCATAATTTCATGACAAAAAAGTCTCCATGCGATAACCAAAATATTTAAATAATAAACCAATTATGTATGTTTCATAAAGAAATATAATATTTGGATGGGTTTCATTTGGGTTTTCCACCAGTAACTAAGCGATGAGCCATTGTATTTACAAAGTTTTTGGTCACCGATGGCTTGATATTCTGCCGTTCTTCTTGTAATTAATTTTTACCTCTCGCTAAGAGAGGTATTGGATTCATGATGCTAAAATTCGCATATCCAGATTTTATTGAATAAGTACGATTTAAGGTTCCTAGAATGTTGTCTGTGTGTATGTATGTGTGTCTGGATGTTGGAGGAACGATTCCTCAAAAACTATAAGACTTAAAAAATATTTAATTGCAGTTTCCTTAATCTGACATTCCTGAGAAGAGCTGAAAAGGTTTTGGTAACAATTGGACAACCGGAAGTAGTAGTTTCTTAGAAAAATTCTTCTAAATATTTTTTTTTGGAAATTTATGTTATGGCAAATATTGAAGATCAAAATTCTCCATCTAATATACTTAAAGTTTTTTCTGGGAAGTATATTTAATCTTTCTTATTGTTTTAATAATTAAATATTTGAATTGTAGGTAAAATGCATATATCCACCAGAAATACCGCCAATCTGATTAATGAATTAGAAGAATCTCTGAAATTTAGGAATATCCTCAATTATATATGTGTGCAGAAGACATGTTAAATATAATCAAAAACAATATTTGGGTAAAGTTCTGTGATATTTTGTTATAAAACGACGGTTCGATAGCGAAGTGCAATACAATACTTATATAGCCTAATATGGAAATGGCGAGAGGTCTTGTGCTGGCCACAACAGATTTTTTCTTAATTAGTACAGTAATGTACTATTTTTTTATACTCAAAATCGTGCAGTAATGGGTTACTTTACAACATAGCAACCGTTACTGCATAGCACGATTTGGTTATCGTACGGAGACTTTTTTGTCATGAAATAGTGAATACTTTCAATGTTAACCCATAATATAAATAAAGTAACAATATTATTTGTTTATTTTTGTTCATAATAATGTAATATGCTGCGTTTCATTTTGGATTAAAATAAAATTAAATATAATGGGTTTTAGACTGCTATTTTTTCTAAAATACATTAAAACTATTGCTATACAGAGACTTTTTTTATGGCTGTATAAAACACAGGTAAAAATTAAATTATGTATAATATTCTTCACGTAAGAATGTCGTTGTGCAATAACAAGTGTATAGTGAATGATTCTTGACGACATACGTAAACGAAGTAGTTTCCTTTTGCTACACCTGTGTAGCAAAAAGAGAATATTTTCAGACGTCAGTGAACTGTGCTTGAGTTTCAGTACTATGGCCACAATTGGGGATGACTTCCTGGTGCTTGAAGACTATTTCCGGACACCTACGGGACTTACCCGTTATCTGAAGGGTTTTTTTTATTCATGGCGAGATTGTATTTTATTATTTTTAGTAGTACTCATTATTGATATTGAGTGTTTCAAACATTAATATTTACTTTTATATATGAACGTTTAATGATCACACTTTTATAATAAAAGTCCTTTTATTGACAAATTTAAACAATAAAAAATGTTTTTAAATAATTTCTTTATTAGAAATCAATTCATATTCTTTCAGTAGCAAACAATAATTTAATTTTTATGTATTTCTCGTTTTACAGAGTACAAATTTACAGAGATGTCAAGCAGCTGAGATTTTCTATTACAAGTTATGCGAATTAAATTTTTTTCCATGTAATATGTTTATAACTAGTTGCACATTTTATTATAAGGGCGTATATATGTTTAAAAATAAATGTTTCAGTTTATATATATATATATATATATATATATATATATATATATATATATATATATATATATATATATTTACAATGTCAAACCCTTATAATATTAAAAGTATTTATGTCTTGTGAAACGCGCACATGCAGTGTCAAATCCTTATATGCTTAAAAGTACTGATGAAGTCATATGAAACGCGCATACTCATTATTATTAATAATCAATAATTTTATTTAATCTATTTTAAGAAAAATAGTAGTCTAAAACCCAATGTACTTAATTTTCTTTTCATCCAAAATGAAAGGCATTATATTACGTTATTATAAATAAAAAATAAACAAATAATATAGTTATTTTATTTATGTTATGGGGTAAACATTGAAAGTATTCATAATCAGTAGCGTAGGCAAAGGGAGGGTTTTCGGGTTTAAACCCTCCCCATTAATAATATTAATACATATTTTATTTTAATGAATAAGTAATCTATTTCATAAAATGTATAAGTTTGACGCAAAATTGTGACTAACGAAGATAGAATACAATATGTGTTAGTAGTTATTTTCTTCTATACAGCTTCCCCCTCCCCCCATATATGCAATATCCCACCCCATTTGAAAATCCTGGCTACGCCACTGTTCATAATTTCATGACAAAAAAGCCTCCGTACGATAACCATAACTTTTAAATAATAAATAATTTATTTATGTTTCATAAAGAAATATAATATTTGGATGGGTTTCCTTTGGTTTTTCCACCAGTGACCAAGCGATGACCCAATGAATTTACAAGTTTTTGGTCAGCGATGGCATTATATTCTGCCATTTTTGTTGTAATAAATTAACAATGTAATTATACGAAATATAATATACATATAATATAAATTTAGAACTTACCAATAGTGAAGAACAATTGTTATTAAATTGCTGAAATTCTCAAAATTTAAATTTTGTGGGCGGTGGTTCCCAACTCCCACCAACTTATAATAGTGGCTCTCAAACTGTGGCCAGGGCGAGCAGTTTCGAAGTTTCAAGGTCGGAAAATCAAAGTGAATATTTGTTTGGGTACGTTTAGGTACTTGCCGAAAACGAATTTTGGAAAACGTTTCTCTGCTTTTATTACACTTTATTATTTAATTAACAAATACTGTCAATTAAATAATTTCCCCGATATATTTTCATGTAACTTATATTATAAAAATCTGTTGTGGCCAGCACAAGACCTCTCGCCATTTCCATATTAGGCTATATAAGTATTGTATTGCACTTCACTTTCGAACCGTCGTTTTATAACAAAAAATTACAAAACTTTACTCAAATATTGTTTTTTATTGTATTTAACATGTCTTCTGCACTCATATAATTCTAATTATATCTATTTTTCATTATATGAGGAAGTTTTTAAATGTCACAGATTCTTCCAATTCATTAACCAGATTGGCGGTATTTCTGATGGATATATGCATATTACATATATTTAATTAATAAAACAATAAGAAAGATTAAATGTACTTCCCAGAAAAAGCTATCAAAATGTCACTAAAACTGTTGATTTTTGACACTGAAATCTGTCATTTACAAATTATGTTGTAAATATTTGAATTTGTCAACTGGTTTCCTTAGTGTAGTTTCGCCTACTCGACTTGTTATATTCCGATATTCTATATATTATAGCGTCTTTATCTCTAAATTTATAGAAGATATAATAAAAAATTTAAATGTATCAGGTGTAAAATTTTGGACACATACACACACACTCACACACACACACACAGACATCATTGTAAAAATGTTAAAAATCGGATTCTAGTGACCTTGAAACGTGCTTATTCATTAAAATCTGGATATGTGATTTTTAGCATGTTTTCAATACCTCTCTTAGCGAGAGGTAAAAAGGTGATGTTCCGTTGTTTAATTAATAATTAAATTTGTAATTCTACTGTATTGCTTTAAATTTTTGTACCCGATTGTACTTGTCATAATGAATACTCTATACTCTTCTATTTTTTGTATTTGAAATGTATTTGTGCCGTTCTGTTATTGGGAGTAAAATCCTATTGAATGGCCTAATTTCTATAAATAAATAAATAAATTACCAAAGGGAATTTATGAGTTTATAGCCGTACAGCTGCCTTGGCAATTTCTAGGAGAGGTTGGTGTCCGAATTCAAACAATAAACTTTCAAAGTCTTTCAATAAAGTTTACAAACCGCCAACAATTTAAAAATGTACAAAAAAAAATGACTGTGTAAATTTAATATTGTTGCATTCCTTCCCGTTTAGAAATTGTAAATCTAAACTAACTTATTCTAAAATTGTAAACTCTGAGAGTACGGTTATTAGTTTTGGAACGACTTTGAGGAACTTCGTACTCTAGAGTATAATTTTGGAACGCAGCCCAACAACAAATAATTAGGCAATAGGCCTTTACTGTGTCCAGTTGTTTACTACACTAAAGACCATAAATAATCATCTCCCAATCTGATGAGTTTCTATTTTGCGTTTTCGAGTATTATCTCGTTACCTAATTAAATTCTACATGGTAAATTTCTCGGCGAACCAATTCACAAAATTTTCCAATCACTACTTCCTGCAAATTCAATTGAACAAATAAAGCGTGCATGTTATATAAAAAACAATGAACTTAATATTTATCTGATTCATAGAAAAGCAATTCGAGATGGTTAGTTTGACTGGGAGTTTCTTAGAATGAATAGAATAAATAACTATAAACATTCTATTGAAAAAAAATCCCGGTCTTAGGTGAAATTATAACAAAATAGAGCTGTAATTATATATAACCATTTACGGATGGGGAATTAAATAAGATTGATTATAAACAAGATGTAATATGTTATACACATTTACAAAAGCTGTAATTACATGCGCGTTACATATTACGTTGGAAAATATACCGGGTGTAGCACGAAAACCGGGACATAAGCGTTTAACATGGGAAAACAGTTTTTCCTTGGCCAAAAGTGGCCTATTAATTTTAGATAAAAATACTTCAAGTAAATGTTGTAGAGAATTAAATTCTGCATCTAAATCAATAGTCATATTTTCTTTTGCATCTTTGATAACCAAGAAAATTGAAATTAAAATTTTATAAAACTTACTTTTTTATACCGTGAGATTTTTTTAACGTGAAACATTGGGTGGAATTCAGTGGGTTGTATTAAAGTCTGTATTAAAGCTTGTATTAAGTATATGGCAACATTGTAATATTTCCCAAATCTATCAATGAGATTCAATTGTGATATAGAAATTTTACCGCAGGGAAAAGTAATACAGATATCTTTTATTCAAATGAAGAAGTATAATTGTAAATGGAAGGTGTAAAAGGAAACTTGCAAAAAAAAATAGCAACATTAGGTTAGAAATATGTCAAATTTTATGTGTCAAATTTCATACCTGAATGTTAATGAATTTTAAAATATCGCAATCCCTGTTTTGATCAGTTTTGATATTTGTCCTTTTTATCGTAATTGTATGGCTTTCTTACTTCTATTAATAATATTTTTTTCTTTATTTGATCATTTGGTCTTTCACTTTTTTCTGACAGGTATTACAAAGTTGCCAAAATATTTTTGACAAAGAACTGTTTTAGCTTAAAACACGCTAATACAACCCACTGAATGGGCGCGTTCAGCACCCCGGCAGCGCTGGCAGCGATGAGCACCGCTGCGTGCCGATGATTGCCGAATGCAATTGCTGAACCAATTACATTCGTCCATTCATTGTGTTCGTCAAACTTCGGAGGTCAGCGATGCCAGCGATGAGTGGTGCTGAACGCGGCCAATCTCACCCAATGGGTTTATCATATCCATGGTTACGACTTGATATTTGATTGAGAGCAATGTATTTACCCGTTCCATTTAAAATGAAACATAGGGAACGAATCTGACAGAAGTATTATATTTAAATATTGTAAGAAATTTAGCGGAGTCAGAAAACCACTTGGGCACTAGGTGCACACAGTATTTTTTCTACATCTAAATTTAATTTTTAGAAAACAGGTATGATATTTAAACAAAATTAACCTCTAATGACATCTTGTTAATATGACAGATAACCATTGAATTTTCCTATAAGTTATGATTTGACATTTGATTGACAGCAACGTATTTGTCCGTTTCATTTAAAATGACACATGGGGAATGAATTTGACAGAAGTATCATATTTAAATATTGTAAGAAATTTAGCCGAGTCCGAAAACCACTTAGGCACAAGGTGCACACTATATTTTTTCTACAACTAATTTTAATTTAGAATGCAGGTATAATTATTTAAACAAAATTAACCTCTATTGACGTCTTATCAAATGTCAAATTTCGAATTTTAAAGATGATTTTTAGTAAAACTTTGGACAAAATCCATACACATACAGACATACATCATCGTGAAAATGTTAAAATCGAATTCTAGGGGCCTTAAAACGTTGTCAAAATCTAGACATGCGATTTTTAGCACGATCCCTATACCTCCTTTAACAAGGGTACCGGGAGGTAAAAAGCAATGAAACGATTAATAGTAGTTTATATTTCAAGGGAGTAAAGTTTGTCATTATTTGTCGAGAGCGAAGATTGAGGCAAATAACACTTTACTCCCGTGTTATATCATATTTTATATACAATCGGAAAAATGAGGGATTCCAGCTCAATCGAATTAAAGGAAAATAGTAAAAAAAAATACGAATGTATATGCTGAATAACGAATATTAATAAAAAAATGAAATGGTATAATTGAGATATTTCGGAAATAAGGGGTTTTTTGTTATAGCGCTTCGACACGTATATGAAATCTATATATAATATTTTGATTGGCGACCGAAAGACCGCCTATACATGCATTACAAATAGCGTGTTAGGAGGTGGGGATTACTACCAATGGAAGTTAAGAAATTCAAATTCGAAAGGAGGGGCTAACATTCCTGTACTGCAGTTTCCAAACAGTTTTTATTTTAACATAAATTTCTTGCATTAAACTTAATAATTTAAATACACCTGTAATTGTAAAGTATGTAGACTTATACAGTGTTATAATATTCATTTATTTTTATTAAATATAACTTAAAATAGCATATATTTCAAGAACATTTAGGTCCATGATGAAAACAGTTTGATATAAAAACACATAAATGTGACGTCACGTCAATCTTTTCAAAATTCGGGAGACCATAACTCGCTTATTAATAGGAATTTTTTCACCAGATTTTCATCAATAGTCTTAGTTTTCCTAATATTTTCAGATGAAATTATATAAAAAAAAAAAAAATGGTGGAATCCCCCATTCGTTATTTAGCAAAAGAGTATGCGATAAATATAATTAATAGTTCCTTATTTGTTAATCAATATTAATTAACAAAGGACTTGAATGCCTTTATTTCCCTAGGGAGTACTATATTTCCCTAGGGAGTACTTTATTTTCCTAGGGAGTACTTTATTTCCCTGGATAAATAATGAAGCACAGTAAGTTATGATTTTGATAAGAATAAGGTTAACATTATTTACCGGTTGTATACAAAAAATATTTATACACCGTACACCTTACGTTGAAAGGGTCTCTGACCATAATTATGAACAAGTGATTACCTGTTAATAGCGAGCAGATGACCAGCATTGTTTTTTCTCTGTTAATCCAAATGTTTGACGGAGAAAAAACAATGCCAGTCAACTGTTCACTAATCATCCTTAATCACAATAGCTACTACCAACAACCAGCCAATAAATTTCAATTTTCAGGATTCAGGATTGTATTAGGCTATCCGAAAATTTTTAATCACCGCTAATGTCATTATAGTTTACTTCCAGTGTCCAAATTCACGATAACTTAAAACAATTGATTTGTTTCTGTCTGTGATTACAAAAATCTGTCCCTGAGCGCAAATAAAGAGCGTGAAAAACCTCTTAAAATGAACTTGACATTGGGCGATAGAGCAAAAAATGTAATGAAAAAGTGAATTACCCAACACCGGTATAAAAGACCGAGAAGAGATGAGTTTTCCACCAGTATCTAATTGTACACCAATCACATAGAAATAGAATAGTGCGCGAAATAATTACAGTAATCAATCATGAAGTGGATTCTCCTAAGTACGCTATGCGCTTATTTTGTTATTAATGTTTCTACTGCCGAACGACCAGTCAGAGATGGTAAGATATTAATATTTATATTTTTAAATTAAAATGGGGTATTCTACAGATTTTTTATACATTCTTTTTTTTACCTCTCGCTAAGAGAGGTATTGGATTCAAGCTAAAATTCGCATATCCAGATTTCAGTGAATAAGCACGATTTAAGGTCCCTAGAATCCGATTATAACATTTTTAAAATGATGTCTATGTGTGTGTGTGGATGTGTGTATGTCTGGATGTTGTAGACACGATTCCTCAAAAACCATAAGACTTAAAAATTGTTTAAGTACGGATTCCTCAATCTGACATTCCTGGGAAGAGCTGAAAAGGTTTTGGTAACAATTGAACAACCGGAAGTAGTAGTTTCCAAAAAAAATTCTTCTAAATATAATTTTTTGGAAATTTTTGTTATTAAATATTGAAAAACATAAAATTCTCCATCTAATACACTTAAAATTTTTATTATATCTTGTATAGATTTAGAGATAAAGACACTATAATATATAGAGTAATTTAATCGCAGAGGCTAAGGCACTAAGGAAACCAGTTGACAAATTCCAATGTTTATAACATAGTTTTTAAATGACACATGTCAGTGTCAAAAATCAACAGTTTTAGTGACATTCTGATAGCTTTTTCTGGGAAGTATATTTAATATTTCTTATTGTTTTATTAATTAAATATTTGAAATTATAGGTAAAATGCTTATATCCATCAGAAATATCGCCAATCTGGTTAATGAATTGGAAGAATCTCTGACATTTAGAAACTTCCTCATACAATGAAAAATAGATATAATTAGAATTATATGTGTGCAGAAGACATGTTAAATACAATAAAAAACAGTATTTGGTTAAATTTCTGTATTTTTTTGTTATAAAACGACGGTTCGAAAGGGAAGTGCAATTCAATACTTATATAGCCTAATATGGAAATGGCGAGAGGTCTTGTGCTAGCCACAACAGATTTTTTTTAATAACATATAAATATTGGGGAAAATGCTGCGTTAAAATTTGAATTAGTAAGCGAGATGACAATTTCTGAATGTATGAAATTATTTGTGACGTCAGAGGCCAGTGTTGATTATGCTTAGTTATGGTTAATTTTATTGTTTTATGGCTTTAATTAACTTCTAAAAAAAAATCCTCCAAGAATGCCGAAGACAGTTTCTAAAGAACAAATTCAAAATCATTACAAGGAGGAATCAACAGTGCTCTTCGAAAAAATATTTTTTGATAATTATTGTGGTCGTTGATTATTGTGTACAGCATTAATCGCGAATCTGGGTTCGATCCCGACCGACGCCAAATATTTCGAATTTTAAGCACAAAGTGACTCCTGTGATGCACTCTCCACACCAGCAATGAGTGCCCGTGAGGTAACTCCTGGTAAGCGCCCGCACGGTACAAATATGTCATCATCATTACCGATATGTGATAAAGCAGATTGCCACACCCAGAAATGGGTAATATGCCGTGATGATATATTTATTTATTAAATTATCTTGACTCGTGAGCTAGTATCAAGGATCACAGAATATTATGAAGAATATCCATGTTTATAATCAGAATTATGCAGCAAATTACGTTCACGGTAGTATACAGAACAGAATATTTGATTCACAAAATTCTGTCCACAAATTTGTTCAGAATTCTGTCAAAAATTATAGATCCTGACAAACGGGCTTAATGAAGAAATATTCAATCATTTCAACGAAATAATAAACTTCAATAATTATAAGATAACATACTTAAATTAAGAATTTTAGTAAAATGAAAATAATGAAATATTACTCCGTTGTAATAAAAATGCATAATTATTGCAAAGGTAACGTCACTGGTCCAAATCGATTATCGATTACCTGCTAATCGTTGTTTTTGATTTTTTAACATTTTTCTTTATTTCTAAATTAATTACTAATTAATTTGACAGGGGAAAGACGTTTTAATAAAAATATATGTTTAATGTAGATTATTAACTTTTTTAAAAAAATAACCTTTCCTCCAAGAAGGCCGAAGATAGTTTCCAAAGAAAAAATTCAAAAATTCTATTGTTTATTACCAGATGTTGCGCGCGCACTTTCTGTCCCTAAGCATAGAATTTTGTGGACAAAAAAATCCTTGATAAAAATTTCTGTATGCGACCGTCTAAAAATTTCTGTCCATAATTATTATAGATCGTGATATAAAGGCTTTAGTTACAGAAATTTTATTTTACATTATGTAAAAATTATTAAATACATTGTAATTTATTGAATGTACGATAATAACTTTTAATGCTTTTTTTTCTGGAAAATTTAATAACTTAATGTCTTTTTTTTGTATAATACAATAACTTATTATATAGTAATTCGCAATTTTTTAAAATTTCACATAAAAAGTTAATGGAAAATACGTAAAACATAATTACAGTCAAATCTTGGAAACAATTAAGTTTACAACAAAACAAATGGTTCATCAATTATGTTGTCTTCACACTTTTCTCAATTTGTTTTGGCCATGAATTTTTTCGCATATTTATTCCAACAAAATACATAATTATTAAATAATGTTTTCATTCTTAATTACAACAATGTATTACGAGCGCGCTTATAAGTTATGGCCTTTATCTTTAAATTTAGTTTACTGGAACAGTTTCAGAAATCTTATGAAGCCTGTTACTGCTTCAGAAATAAGTTTATTGTTTCACAATCTAATTTGTCGTTGTTTTTAATAGTAAGGATATCTGTTCTGTCATAGTTCTTTCTAAGGTTCTTTTTGTTGAAAGCTAATAGCTCCTTGGCATTTGTTAACAAGGGTAAAATAAAATTAGATCACAGACTAATAACTTAAAAGGTTAGAGTATCTCTCTAATATGGCTGACGCTTTCCAGTTTTGACTTTTTTCTTTATATAGCTTTTGAAAAATTCACAAGAAGCTTTGTAAATGGGGGATTACGGCTCAATCGAATTAAAGGAAAATAGTAAAAAAATACGAATGTATATGCTGAATAACGAATATTAATAAAAAATATGAAATGGTATAATTGAGATATTTCGGAAATAAAGGGTTTTTTGTTATAGCACTTCGACACTAATATGAAAATATTTTGATTGGCGACCGAGTAACCGCCTATACATGCATTACAAATAGCGTGTTAGGAGGTGGGGATTACTACCAATGGAAGTTAAGAAATTCAAATTCGAAAGGAGGGGCTAACATTCCTGTACTACAGTTTCCAAACAGTTTTTATTTTAACATAAATTTCTTGCATTAAATTTAATAATTTAAATCACCTGTTATAAAGTATGCAGACTTATACAGTGTTATAATATTCATTTATTTTTATGTAAATATAAATTAAAATAGCATATATTTCAAGAACATTTAGGTCCATGATGAAAACAGTTTGATATAAAAACACATAAATGTGACGTCACGTCAATCTTTTCAAAATTCGGGAGACCATAACTCGCTTATTAATAGTAATTTTTTCATCGGATTTTCATCAATAGTCTTAGTTTACCTAATATTTTCAGATGAAATTATAACAAAAAAAAATGGTGTAATCCCCCATTGGCTCCTTTTTTAATGCTCATTCGCTTTTTTATGGCCTAAAATTTCCTCGAAATGTGACTCACAGGTAATGGCCTCTAAACTAATTTAAATAGATGTGAATTCATCTTTTAGTTTTTTATGGTCACAAAAGATCAGCAGTGTTTTCCATATTTGACTACAAGAATTACCGAACACAAAAACACGAACTTACCTTCAGTGGCCACGCGCCGGTCACCAAACTCAAATTCCAGTAAAACTTTGCGAATGTAGTCTTGCACACAGAACAAAACCCAAATTATAACTCGGTGTCCATAACCTACCTTTGCCTGTATTTTCACTACTAAATATTGAGAAACGTAAGAGACAATACAAAAACAACAAACACAACACACTATTTACTACGATAAGTACACTGTTCGCTGTTTGTTGTGCTGTGCTGACTAAACAGTTGGCAACAACAAGGCGACCTTAAAGGCACTAGAAATTTGCAGGTTACATCTGATGCATCTCCTAATCTCCTACTATCTATACTCGTATTTTATGCGTATTTTACAATAGAAACTAGGGACCGTTATGAAGGGAGGTGTAAGATATGATTATCTCTCTCTAATAGTATACATGTTTACTAAGACGCAGGCGTGAATACATTAGTTTTTTTAATAACAGGTGGCGTGGAAGAAATCACACTAACGTCTAGCCGTTGGATTAACTTGTCTTACCAAACATATACGATTGTTTGGATGGATTCATGCAACAACATTCATTATAATTTCATTTTCATTACAGTTTAGTTGTATCATTATTTCAGCGAATGTCACATTGCAATTCCCTCTGAGAATTTGTTGTAAATATTAATTTCCTTTTTTCATGTTTTTACAATTTAATAGTAACTTCTTGCAGCATAAACCTACATATCGTATATATTCGGTGTGACAAGTTTAGTACATAGGCTAAACGCTAGTTGAAATCTCTTTCAAAGTTGTTGTTCGCAACGACTTCAACCAGTCATGTTACAATACCTTGGGCATGCGCATAATTTCAAAAGTCTCTTATTAGAAAGATGAAATATCCATATACCTATTAACTAATATATTGCGGATCCTTTGCTTTTCTTTAAGGAAACACTGTGAAATGGAAATATCATTTCTGCATAAGTCTATCTCACACAAACACCCAACCGCGAATTATGCGCATGCTTAGAAACCTTGACTACTATTGGCTAACGAGGAAATCATGATCACTTTTTGCGAATCACAGAGTTCTGTTTATTAACGACTAGCGCGAGAAATTTTAAATTTAAATTTGAGAAATTAAACAATGTACCTACTATTTATTTTGTATGTAAATTCTTGAATATAAATATTAATAATAATAAAAAAACATTGACATATTCTAATGCTAAATTTGAATTAAATAATTTACTTTGTTGTACTGTAAAAATAATAGGAATACAATCTGGTCAGGATTAATTTATTTAGGTGACAATAAATTACTGTATGAAACACAAAGCAAATGCTTTCGAAGTGTAACTACAAACAGAAATGAAATCAACGTCAAAGTTAAACCATGTGCTCGCTGCATCACCAGAGCAGCGTTCCAAAACCAAGAATACCGAGTTTTGGCGTAGAGTAAGATGTGTTGTGTTTTGGAACGAATGAGAGTTTTGTTGAAGTAAAAAATTGAAGCTAAATTAAAAATAATTTCATAAAACTAACAAAACTACTTATAATTACAACATTAATGTCGAGCCCGTAATAAAAGCGCTTTTATGGAGCACTCTCCTCAATATAATGTGAAAGTACGCTCCATAAAAGCGTTTTTATTATAAAAGTATGCTCGTAATACACGCCAACGTATTTACTTATGTTTATTTTCAACCAAAAGCATGTTTTCTTCCTCAAGAAGGCAAATTCCTTTCATATGTAGAGAATCGTGAGCATCTGCGTTTGAAAATATTGTGGAGTAATTTCTATACCCTCCTCGTTAGTAGAGTAAGTAGAACATCACTTTGGAGTAAACTCTGGCTGTTTTGGAACAGGTTGAGTAAACTCTGAGAGTAGGATTTTGGAACGCAGCCCAGCCAGCGACGCTGTCAGCGTTAGCCAATAGTAGTTAAGATTTCCGAGCATGCGCATAATTGCCTGTTGGGTGTTTGTGAGAGATAGACTTATGCAGAAATGATATTTCCATTTCACAGTGTTTCCTTCACCTACTCTTATGGGAAAGATACGAGCATTAGCAATATATTAGTTAATAGGTATATGTGAAATATCTATTTGCCCCCCTTTTTAGTGGTTGCTAAAAAAAAATGTTGAATCATCAGTATTTAAGAAATAGGTACATAGAAGGTTGCAAGAAAAATACGACATGCTCTATTTGCGCAGAAGTGTTGCGGTACAATGAAATTTGCATCAAACTTTCTTTATATTCCCTCAAAATGTGCCTTTAAAGCAGCTTGAAATTCTGATATTATTGCTTGCTGATCTAAAAAGAAATATTTTTTTCTTTACAGCCGTAATCTACCTAATATTATCCCCCTCTGACAACTTCCAGCGTGTTCGCCGCTCCTCTGCCGACGCCGCATCAAACAGCGAAGCCATTGCAGCATCCGCCCCGATGATCCATGGCCATCGCCGTGGCCACCATGGGCACCACTACCCCGGGGGGTACATGGGGGGAGGCTTAGGGGGTATGGGGGGTGGATCACAATCACAGAGCTGGAGCAACTCCCAGAGCGAGGCGTGGGGTAATGGAGGCTTAAGCAACGCGCAGTCGCACTCGCAGAGCGGCGCAAGCGGGTGGGGCCTGGGGGGATCGGGGAGTCAAGCGAGTAGTTCGTCAGGGGCGCATGCGGGAGGGTTGGGGGGATTAGGGATGGGAGGGGCTGGAGCCAATGCGGAAAGTTCTGCGCAAGCTGGAGCAGGGGCAATTGGATACTAAGGGCTAAGGGTTACTGTTGTTATTTTGATATTTTACTGTATATTAGTGCCACAATAAACCATTTTTATGTAATTTAAATACAAATAAAATATATGTTCACTCATTATAATTAAATAAACATGTATATATGTATTATGTATGTTGCAAAAGACAATAATATTTGATAATCTTCATTTAAATAAAAACCTAATGTTTTCTATTTATATTTCGTAGTCTTATTGTGAAATACGTCATTTCATGAAATGCCTAGTCTTGTTATATGTTATTAGAAGATTGTAAAACTATGACTTTAAACGTAATCAGCTTTAATATTTCTGTAAAAACGCACAAAACTTGGTTTCGGTTAAATTATGTTTACTTGGAAAAACTACAAGCAAAAATATTCAAATTATTCTACAAATCAGAAGATCACAACATGTCTAGTCTCTTCACGAAACTTCTAGTATTTCAAGAAATGATGAACTTCACAATGAGACTACGACATATAAATAGGTACATACAACATTTGTTCAAAAACAATCCTTTTAAAACTATGATAAAAACTTTACTATCAACGTTTTAAAAAAGTTTAATTCAGAGATTGAAATCTTGTGAAACATTTACAGCCCGATTCTCAAAAAAAGTTTAAGCTAATCTTCATTTTTGGATTAGCGAATTCTACAGTAATTTTGACATTTTATATCTTATATTATAGTCTAATCTATTCCTAGTTTCCACATTTTTACCTCCCGCTATCCTAGGTAAGGGAGGTATAGGGATCGTGCTAAAAATCGGATACAGAGATTTTAGTGAATAAGCACGTTTTGATGTTCCCAGAATCCGATTTTATCATTTTTACAATGATGTCTGTAGGTATGTATGTGTGTGTGTGTGTGTCTGTGTGTGTGGATCTTGTGGACACGATTACTCAAATACTATCAATCAGAAAAAATTGAAATTTTGTATGTCCATTCTATACTAATGTGGGAAGAGCTCATTAATTTTTAGTGTATATCGGATAACTGGAAGGATGATTTATACAAGCTTTTAACAGTTTTTCTTGTAAAAAATTCATTGAATATAATTTTTTAGCAACTTTTACCAATACAAATTGAATATAATGGCACAATCTTCAATTCTACAATAATAGCATTTAGTAAATAACTTGAAATAACTTTATTATTATAAAATAATTTATTTTTGTACATCACTTTGCCTCTGCGTCAAACAAAAACAATACTTTAATAACAAATTTGACATATTTAAACAAATGTCACTGTCACGAAGCAATTTTCATTAAAATTAATAATGAAACCGTGTTAAGAAGAATTTAGTACTTTAAATACGATTCTAATGAAATTAAGGTTTGTAAAAATAATATATTTTCCATCATACATAAATATTAGATATACAGGATAATTCGATTTAAGTTTGATGTTTGCAGCATTATATGTCAAACAGCTCTCAATCAGAACGTGATTTCAAAGTGTCAAATAATAGTTTGCAACTACACTTTTACGAAATGGATAATGTACGGCGAAGAATTTACACAGATTGCGTTTTAGAGCATAAGGAAGTTGGTGATGATTTAGACAATAATGTGTGTGTGACGATTTTTCCTTAAAATATATTAATGATCTAAAACTTCGCAAAGTTGGTATTTAATTCTCTTATATAATTTGAAACAACATAGTAGATTTTGACTATATATGATAAACCGGATGTAGTATTTAATTTGAAGCTCTAACAGATTTTTCAAGAAAAACATAATAAAATATAATCCAAAATTTCATATTACAAACTTTTCTATTTATTGGAACAAAGTAGATTTTATTTACAAACGATCAACGGGAAGTAATATTTTACTTAAAGCTTTGATAATATTATGAAGATTAAATTTTGAATACCGGGATAGAATAGAATTCACTAATCCAAAAATGAGGATTAGTTTAAACTTTTTTGTGAGTTGGCCTGGTAAAATGTTTCATAAAAATTATAATGAAGGACTCCGAAAGAGACTCCATTATTCGTTCAAACTTCCCCTTTTTTTTTAACAAACCTCATATTTATTATCCTATCCTTCTACGCATTCCTCACGTTTTATTTTCTGCATGATGCACTTTCCTATGTGCAGTTAAATTCCCACTCGTAGTAAACGCCCTGATGCAACCGGGTTCCGTGCAGATATAGGGTTTCTCGCCAGTATGGACTCTTTTATGTACGGTGAGGTGGATATTTTTGGCAAAAGCTCTGCCACACCCAGGTTCTGGGCATGCATAGGGCTTTTCTCCCGTGTGGACGCGCTGATGGATGCGCAGAAGACGAGGGTGAGTGAAACGACTTGGACAGGCCCCACATAGGTATGGTTTCTCACCTAGAATCAGAATAGGGGATTACGGCTCAATCGAATTAAAGGAAAATAGTAAAAAAATACGAATGTATATGCTGAGTAACGAATATTAATAAAAAAATGAAATGGTATAATTGAGATATTTCGGAAACAAAGGGTTTTTTGTTAACGCTTCGACACTAATATGAAAATATTTTGATTGGCGACCGAGAAACCGCCTATTCATGCATTACAAATACCGTGTTAGGAGGTGGAATTACTACCAATGGAAGTTAAGAAATTCAGATTCGAAATGAGGGGCTAACATTCCTGTACTACAGTTTCCAAACAGTTTTTATTTTAACATAAATTTCTTGCATTAAACTTAATAATTTAAATACACCTGTAATTATAAAATATGTATACTTATACAGTGTTATAATATTCATTTATTTTTATGTAAATATAACTTAAAATAGCATATATTTCAAGAACATTTAGGTCCATGATGAAAACAGTTTGATATAAAAACACATAAATGTGACGTCACGTCAATCTTTTCAAAATTCGGGAGACCATAACTCGCTTATTAATAGGAATTTTTTCACCGGATTTTCATCAATAGTCTTAGTTTTCCTAATATTTTCAGATGAAATTACCTCTCGCTAAAGGAGGTATTGGATTCATGCTAAAAATCGTATATCCAGATTTTAGTGAATAGCCACGTTTTAAAGTTTACAATGATGTGTTTGTGTGTGTATGTATGTGTGTGTGTGTGTGTGTGTGTGTGTGTGTGTGTGTGTGTGTGTGTGTGTGTGTGTAAGGACGGTTTCTCAAATTCTAGAAAGACTAGATACATTATAAGGAAAAGCTGAAAAGGTTTTGATAACAATTGGACAACCGGAAGTAGTAGTTTCTTTAAATTAATTCTTCTAAATATTATTTTTTGAAAATTTGTCATTACAAATATTAAATAATATATTCTCTAACCGATACATTGAACATTTTTGTTATATATTCTATAGATTTAAAGATAGAGAATTATAAATATATAAAATAATGAATCTCACAGCCCAAATAAACTCCATGAAAACCAGTTGAAAATTAAAAATGTTTGTAATTGACAGAAAAATGTCAGTATCAAAAATCCAGATACATTACTGAAGGCTCTTTTTCTGGGAAGTTAATTTAATATTTCTTATTTTATTATTAAATAAATATTTAAAATTATAGATACATATATTACATATCAATGCAAAAAGACTTACAAGTGTTAGGGATAAAAAAAACTGGAAAGAAAAAGACAGAATACAGTGAGTATTATTATTACATTACATGAGCGTCAGAAATACCGCTAATCTCATCGATGAATTTGAAGAATCTCGAACATATAGAAGAGTAGGAGGAAACTTATTTATACAAAGTATTAATAAATATAAGAACAGTGTTGTATAAAATAATTGCAAAAATTTATTTCAAATAGAAAATACAAAATACTAAACAAAATTATTTCATATGTTTGGTAAAATACAATTATTTTTTTAGTATTTCAAATATACCAATATTTCAAATACTTTCAAATACTTTTACTTTTAATTATTTGAAAATAAAGAAGATACGTTAGGGTATTGTAAAAATGTTTTTCGTATTCAACTTATTCACATATTTTTATTAATATTAAAAAGAAACTCCTACATTAACATAGGCAAGTGTTTATTTAAGAAAAAATTATAGAATTATTCCAGGTTATGTTACTATGAGACAACACATGACGGAGGGTTTCTATTTCAAATACATAAATCTATTTCAAAATTCAAATACTTGTGTATTTTAAATACAAAAATGTATTTCAAATAAAAAAATATATATCAAATATTGAAAAATAGTATTTCATACAAATAATAGCATTTTAATGTATTAAAATGTAAAATACTTGTGAAAAGTATTTAAACTAAAAATAGAAAATTCTGTTATTTTCAAGTATTTTAAATAATTACTTAAAATATTTTATCTAATTCAAATACTTATTCCAATTAGTTATATTTCAAATACTACACAACACTGTATAAGAATATATTAATAATAGATGTAATTATAATAATATTCTAAAAATAGGGCAAAAACAACATTTTAAAACAATAAAAGACATTTTTTCTAATTTTTGTCCTACCTGTATGCGTCTTGATATGTGTCCCCAAATTGCTCTGCGTTGTATATCTTTTCCCACATATTTTACAGACATGAGTTTTATCTCCCGTGTGAATTTTTCTGTGGATATTCAAACTGCTGATCTTAGCAAATTTCTTCTCACATATTTCACATTGAAAGTTTTTTTCAGTACTGTGAGTAGCTAAATGATCTTTCATTCTGTAACCCTGCAACAATTAATCATGTAAATACAAAATATTCTTTTCAAATCAGACAAGTACATTATACAAATTATTTTTTTAAGATGTCTAATCAAGGTCTTCTTCGAATTGTTTGAAAATACACTGATATTCATCCCTCAAGATAACATTTATTAATATTCCACTAAGTTACATAATACAGTATGTTCAAATAAAATCCTAACTCGGAGTAGGAGTAGGCTGAACAGAAAAACATACCGTGAGTATTTTTTAACGTGAAACATTGGGTTTGTCATATCCATAGTTACGATTCGACATTTGATTGACAGCAATGTAATTGCGTGTCCCATTTAAAATGAAACATAGGGAACGAATTTGACATTTGATAAGACGTCAGTAGAGGTTAATTTTGTTTAAATAATTATACCTGCTTTCCAAATTAAATTTAGTGTACCTTGTGCTCGAGTGATTTTCTAACTTGGCCAAATTTCTTACAATATTTAAATATAATACTCTGTAAAATTCATTCCCTATGTTTTCAATGAGACAGGCAAATATATTACTGTCAATCAAATGTCAAGTCGAAACTTATAGGAAAATTCAGCGGTTATCTGTCATATTGACAAGACGTCATTAGAGGTTAATTTTGTTTAAATAATTATACCTTTTTTCTAAAAATTAAATTTAGTTGCAAAAAAAATATTGTATGCCGGAAATATGTTTAGTGCTCTCGAGTGGTTTTCTCACTTAGCTAAATTTCTGACTTAGCTAACATCTGTCAAATTCGTTCCCTATGTTTCATTTTAAATGGGACACGCAAATACATTGCTGTCAATCAAATGTCAAATCGTAACCATGGACATGAAAACCCAATGTTTCACGTTAAAAAATGCTCACGGTATATCAATTTGAAATGATCAGACATACGCTTCTGGGTTCTTAGCCTACTCCGAATTAGGTTTTTTCTGAACACACTGTATATCCTATACTTCATTTCACGTAAGAAAATAGTGTTAGTTTAGATAGGGATACAAATTCTGCCCTTTGATTGGTCAGAATACAAACCTAGTTTATAAAAGCAAAAATATCAATTGTCAGCTGCCAATTATTATCAAATAAAATCTATAGAATTAAGTGATATTTAACGATGTTTTTATGTAATTTTTAATATTTAGGATACGTACATTTTACAGATAAAAATATTTTTACAATTGACAAAGTTTGGTTTCACTAATTTATATTATTTATTTAATGCATGTAAAAACGGTCGGCTCTCAAGCGCCATCTGCTATTTTCTTACGTGAAATGAAGTATAAATAATACATGAATATCAACAATAAATATTGTTTTAAAATGGCATGTCATAACTTAGACAAAACAACATAAATTATGAGATAAATGAATTATCAATTTTTTAAATCGTTCATAATATACATGACCTTGAACAAACATCTTTCAAATATTGAACTATATGTAGCGAATTCTTAAATTTTAAATAATGAACTAGACACTAGATGACACTACTATGCATAATTTTCTAAAATACTAAAACATTTATTCAAATATTATCTATTCTATACAATCTTATGGGGTGCTATATACATACAATTTTGAAGCATAAAATTATGAAAATTTTAGTACCAAAATTTATTACTGTACCTGTTTATTAGCCGAGTAAATTTAATTAAAAATATATTCAACGTAGATCTATGTTATTTAAAAAAATGAACATCATATTAACTATATAAGCGACGTTCATTTTTTAAAACCACATACTAGATCTATTTTTATCATGACTTTAATTAAATAACGTTTACTTGACTACCAAAGCCGTAAATTAAAAAATTTGGGCATCAAAATATTCAAAATTTTTTGCCCTACAATTCTACGGGAGAAATAATAATTGAAATATATAATTACACCATGAAATAAAAGATTACTAAAAGTACTTACTTGACAAAATGTCTTGCCACAAATATTACAAAGATTAGGCCTCGTATTTGAATGTGTGTGTACATGTCTTTGATGAGCAGAAAGATGAGAGCTCTTTTTTTCACAATACGCACAAGAATACGGCTTTTCATTCGTATGAAGACGTAAATGCTCTTTCAAATGACTATTAGTAAAGAATTTTTTACCACAAAATTCGTAATTGCATGCATACGGTCGTTCATTTGTATGTTTTCTTTGATGCACTTTCAAATGACCAGAATTTTTGAATGATTTCCCACAAATATTACAGTTATATGTTGGTGTTTCACCAGTTTTTAAATGTGTTTTCTCATGCCGAACTAAACTATGTTCATTTAATAAAGTTTTAGAGCAATATTTACATTTTAATTCAATGTCTTTGTTAGTTAAGTCATTATTTGAACTTATGTCTATTTCATTTGGTTGATTAGTATATTCTAACTCTAATATTTGTTTTACTACTACGTCTACATCATCTACAGTCTCTTGAAAGTTTTCATTTTGTTGCCAATCAGAACTTTTTTCCTCAAAATTATAAGTTATTAATTTTTGTTTGTCTGTGTTACACATAACGCATTTATCGAAACCAGAAGCAACGTATATTAAACAGCTATCGTTTTTAAGTTTTTTCCAGTTTTCACATATTTTTAGCTCATGTACTGAGAATATTATTTGACATAGATCATTTATGGATGTTATTGTAGGATTTATTTGAGGAATAGACACATTTTTATGATACAGAAATATTTGGGCTTCAATTTTGTTTGTGATATTGTCATTTTGAATGATTACTGCTTTATCAATTGTAAGGTTAAAATCAGTAAAATTTATATGAACAGCAGCAATATATTCATATTTAGGATGTATATGAATTCCCCACAAATTCGAAGGCAAATTTATTAAATTTAAATTATTTAAAATGTTGTTTAAACTTTTGAAATTAGAAGTATCTTCCATTGTTTACACATAAATAACTATAACAATAAAATGTAACAATTACACTATTTATTACACGTAAACATAATGTTTTAAATATAATAATTTCATTATATTAAGAAAACTTGAAACAAAATAAAACATTTGACAGCAACGTGTTTACAATTTTACTTCACAAATGTGATACTAGATGGCGCTTATTTTCACTACAGAGAAATCTGAACAAAACGTAAACATAAATCTTTTTCCTTCGTATATTTTAAATTTAACTTTCCAAAACCAGCCGTGTATAGGAAAAACCGAAAAAATATTCGGATCTAAAGTACCATTGGTCTGTACATACGTTCCCTAAAAAAATATACATTTCAGGCGAGTTCTTACTTTTTAAAAATGGGCATAGTACAGGTTTAAAAGGACACAGAAAAGGTGGTTGAAATGCTCTTATATATGTAGTCCACGCCATTCCTTTCAAAGCAATAAAAGAACATGTATCCGTCGGTTTTATTGTTGTAAATGGTTCGCAACTATCTGGATTATCTTTTTTTGCACATCGTACTATATTTGCAGCTATCTATAATATAATTATTATACAAACATTTTGCAGAACAAGACTGTTTTTTTTTAAGTTTATGTACTTACACTTGCTGTTTTTACAAGTCTTGTAATATTACATTTTGCATATATACTCGAATACGTTGAATGTGAATTATCTACATAACAATATTCCCATTTTACGGGTGAATCTTTTGCTTCTTCACATACATCATGTCTGTAAAATCTACTATACTACAAAATGTAAAATTATAGTCATTTCTAAAAAGTTTATATTTATTGTTACCTGTTTATTTTGGATAGCTAACGAGAAAGTTAGAAAATATAAAATTATTTGTAATTTTATATGTAACATTGTGGTACAAATTATATGACTATGTATAATATTTTAGGAAAATGTGTTATTTTGCATTTATATTTATATATTTAATATGTACTTTACGATACGATCTATAATACGATAAAATATGCAAGAAAAAATGTACATAAATAAATATTCTTAATATGATCCGGATATGTGATATGTAGTATAATGTTTTTAAATTGTATACAAAATGTTTTCCGTTTAAAATAGACAATAAAAATGTGTTTTTTTTTTGCTCGGTGTGTCAATCTGCATTATATGCAGATATTGGTAATGATAATTTTAGTTTATATTTTATTTATAATGAAAGGTTGTGCAACAGGTACCTCAATTATAGCATAGCACTAATTACAGAAACAATAGCTCTGTTCGATGAGAAGTGCTTGAAGTGTAGAGCAGAATAGTGCAGTGCAGTGTAGTGTACACTTGTACAGTCTAATTCTTGTGGTTTCATAAAACAAACTAGTGTATATTTGGGCAAGTTTGCTCAGGTGTGAGTAATCAAGCCAAGCATAGCCAAAGGTGTAAAAGGTTAGGTTGTTTATAAACAGTCATATCATAAAGCTGCAAAAAAGTAACTGCAGAAATGTCTGTTTTAAAGAGCATAGTCAACTAATAAACGATTCTGACGAAGATCAATCATCACTTGATTCTTCATCAGATTCAGAGACAGATATATTAATTAATTCTTTATATAGCAAAACAAAATTTTAGGTTAAATAAACAGATGTCTAGAAAGGATAGAATTAAAATATCTACCGAACAACATTTAGCTACCCCCACTCCTAGTCTGCACTTTCTACACTACTTCGCGAGTCAGGTCAGAAAAGTGAGCACTAGTTCTTAAAATTTTTGTCATCGAACAGCCTGCCAGAAGCTGCCCGTTTCTCATAAAACATGTTAGTGCAAGAAAGTTAACACTAGGGCGGCCTAGTACATGTCATCGAACAAAGCTATTATACAATAACAAAAAATTGCAGTGTACAATTTTAAACAAATATAGAAAATAATAATTTAATTAAATTAAATTTAGGTTATGAATACGTGTTATGAATTGATAGTCAACAAATGGTTATTAACAATCCTCTTCAATTTAAATAAATTGCAAGAAAATATATCTATTTCATAACCATGTGACAATAAATAATTATAAGATAGAAATAATATAATTATACCGTGAGTATTTTTTAACGTGAAACATTGAGTTTGTCATATCCTTGGTTACGACTTCATATTTGATTGACAGCAATGTATTTGCCCGTTCCATTTAAAATGAAACATAGGGAACGAATCTGACAGGAGTATTATATTAAAATATTGTAAGAAATTTAGCGGAGTCAGAAAACCACTCGAGAGCACTGAACATATTTCGAGCACAAGGTGCACACAGTATTTTTTCTACATCTAAATTTAATTTTTAGGAACAGGTATAATTATTTAAACAATATTAACCTCTAATGACATATTGTCAATATGACAGATAACCCTTGAATTTCCCCATAAGTTATGATTTGACATTTGATTGACAGCAATGTATTTGTCTGTCTCATTTAAAATGACACATGGGGAATGAATTTGGCAGAAGTATTATATTTAAATATTGTAAAAAATTTAGCCGAGTCAGAAAACCACTCGGGCACAAGGTGCACACTATATTTTTTCTACAACTAATTTTAATTTAGAATGCAGGCATAATTATTTAAACAAAATTAACCTCTATTGACGTCTTATCAAATGTCAAATTCGTTCCCTATGTTTCATTTTAAATGGAACGGGCAAATACATTGTTGTCAATCAAATGTCAAGTAACCATGGATATGACAAACCCAATGTTTCACTTTAAAAAATAATCACGGTAGATGAATTCATTTCAGAATTAGTTTTAATATTTTTAACAAAGAACAGATTAGATGACAGAAAAGATATTATTATGTAAAATTTGCCAGTGAGGACGCATTCGTACCGTGTGGGCGTTTACCAGGCGTCACCACACAGGCACTCACTGCTGGCGTGAGAGTGCACCATAGAGGTCACTTTTGTGAGAAATAATTTTGTCGCCGCTCGGGATCAAACCTGGGTTTTCAGATTCGCGACCAGACACCAAGGCAAACGGCCGTAAATACATAAATAATAAAATCTAATTTTCCAAATTTTGGAAGTTTTTTTTTAATTCATAATCAGTCCGATACTATACATGGTGTTCAATTTATTTCGTCCACTATTGGTATCTGGAGGCTTATAATTTTGACGTCACGACGAGTTAATGGGCGTTTCGGCACCCCGGCAGCGCCGATTGTTGCCGAATGCAATTACTGAACCAATCACATTCGTCTATTCATTGTGTTTGGCAAACTTCGGTGGTCAGCGATGCCAGCGATGAGAGGTGCTGAACGCGACCAATGTAAAAGTTGAGATGGAAGATCATAACACAAACAAACCATGACCATTTTTATAATTCTGTCTTCTGTCACTTTTGTTTTGATATTTGATTTCTACATAATTCAAGGTCTTCGGATGACTGTGGAATTTCTCATGGCATGTATTCTTTATAATTATAGCTGGAGTCACTGTTACAAAGACCTTACACTCACTTCTTTTTTTATTTGGCATTATCTTGTTTCAACTGTCATCTGACAGCGATTTGTTAGTACAACAGGTGAGTCATGTGTAGTTCAAGGAAAATATCAATAGATGGCAGCACAAAACATGTCTGTAATTTTTACCTCCCGCTACCCTAGGTAAGGGAGGTATAGGGATCGTGCTAAAAATCACATATAGAGATTTTAGTAAATGAGCACGTTTTGATGTCCCCAGAATTCGATTTCAACATTTTTACAATGATGTCTGTAGGTATGTACGTGTGTGTGTGTGTGGATCATGTGGACACGATTACTCCAATACTATCAATCAGAAAAATTTGAAATTTTGTATACCCATTCTATACTAATGTGGGAAGAGCTCATTAGTTTTTAGTTTATATCGGATAACCGGAAGTATCATTTATACAAGCTTTTAACAGTTTTTCTTGTAAAAAATTCATTGAATATATTTTTTTAGCAACTTTTACCAATACGAATTAAATATAATGGCACAATCTTCAATTCTACGATAAGCATTTAGTAAATAACTTGAAATAACTTTAAATATTGAATTATAAAATAATTTATTTTTTTACATCACTTTGCCTCTGCATCAAACAAAAACAATACTTTAATAACAAATTTGACATATTTAAACAAATGTCACTGTCACGAAGAAATAACATTAAAATTAGTAATGAAACCGTGTTAAGAAGAATAGTTTAAATATGATTGTAATGAAATTAAGGTTTGTAAAAATAATATATTTTCCAACATACATAAATATTAGATATACAGGATAATTCGATTTTAGTTTGATGTTTGTAGCATTATATATCAAACAGCTCTCAAATAAGAACGTGATTTCAAAGTGTCAAATAATAGTTTGCAAATACACATTTACGAAATAGATAATGTACGGCGAAGAATTTACACAGATTGAGTTTTAGAGCATAAGGAAGTTATTTGGTGATGATATTGACAATAATGCATGTGTGACGATTTTTCCTTAAAATATATTAAGATCCGAAACTTCGCAAAGTTGGTATTTAATACTCTTATATAATTTGATTGCGTTTTAGAGCATAAGGGAGTTGGTGCTGATTTTGGCAATAATGTGTGTGACGATTTTTTCTTAAAATATATTAATGATCCAAAACTTCGCAAAGTTGGTATTTGCTCACAGATTTTTCAGGAAAAACATAATAAAATATAATCCAAAATTTCGTATTACAAACTTTTCTATTTATTGGAACAACAAAGTAGATTTTGTTTACAAACGATCAATGGAAGTGATACTTTACTTAAAGCTCATTGCTATTTTAAACATGGAATTGGCGGGAGGTCATGTGCTGGCCAAAACAGATTTTTTTAAAATAAAATAAATTTATTAATGTTTTCCAATACATAAATAGTCAACCAATATATCAAGTAAAAGGTTCATTATTACAAAAATATTATTTTCTTATTTCTTCGATCGATTCCCCAGGTCGTTTACTTGCCGAAGATGATCTTTCTGCTCGCGCCGAAGTTCTGTCCAGCTTGAGTTGCTCCACGGTTTTGGCCAGCCTGAAGGCCAATGATGCCCTGGCCAGCGCGGAGCTGTTCTTCGGTAAAGTCGCGACGGTGCTCTTCAGAGGGACGGGGACCCAACCAGGGACCGCGCCATTCTGGGTGCTTGTAGGCCTGCGTACAAAAAAGAACCCATTGAATGTAATTCTTTTCCATAATTAATTACAATATGTGTGCGTTAAGTTCAACTTTTATTACATAAGCACATTCTCAAAATATAAATAAATAAATATCTGAAAAACCAGAACGATATCTTCAATAACTACAAAGATATAAGCAGTTAAAGTTTAAAATTGTGAAAACAGTTAATTGAGATGATTTTTCGAGAAATGTGAATTTTCAAATATTCGCATTGAGATAAAACATTGCAAATAACACCATCAAATTTAACGTAGCTAGGAAGGTTTCCATCTTCAACTAAAATGTGCCGAAATCCTCCAACATGGCGGCGTTCAAATAGTCACAAAACGATCATATACCTATTAACTCATAGAAAAAGTAAAAGTATTTTGTTACTTTGCCTATGCTATTAACTAATATATTGCTAATGCTCGTATCTTTCCATTAAAAGTAGGTGAAGGAAACACTGTGAAATGGAAATATCATTTCTGCATAAGTCTATCTCACACAAACACCCAACCGGCAATTATGCGCATGCTCGGAAATCTTGACTACTATTGCTAACGCTGGCAGTGTCGCTGGCTGGGCTGCGTTCCAAAATCCTACTCTTCGAGTACGAAATTATTCAAAGTCGTTTCAAAACTAATAACCTTACTCTCAGAGTTTACTCAATCTGTTACAAAACAGCCAGAGTTTACTCCAAAGTGATGTTCTACTTACTCTACTAACGAGGAGGGTATAGAAATTACTCCACAATATTTTCAAACGTAGATGCTCACGATTCTCAACATATGAAAGTAATTTGCCTTCTTGAGGAAGAAAACATGCTTTTGGTTGAAAATAAACATAAGTAAATACGTTGGCGTGTATTACGAGCATACTTTTATAATAAAAGCGCTTTTATGGAGAGTACTTTCACATTATATTGAGGAGAGTGCTCCATAAAAGCGCTTTTATTACGGGCTTGACATTAATGTTGTAATTATAAGTAGTTTTGTTAGTTTTTTAAAATTATTTTTAATTTGGTTTCAATTTTTTACTTCAACAAAACTCTCATTCGTTCCAAAACACAACACATCATACTCTACGCCAAAACTCGGTATTCTTGGTTTTCGAACGCTGTCCTGGTGATGCAGCGAGCACATGGTTTGACTTTAACGTTTGATTTCATTTCTGTTTGTAGTTGCACTTCGAAAGCATTTGCTTTGTGTTTCATACAGTAATTTATTCTCACCTAAATAAATTAATCCTGACCAGACTGTATTCCTATTATTTTTACAGCACAACAAAGTAAATTATTTAATTCAAATTTAGCACTAGAATATGTCAATGTTTTTTATTATTACTAATATTTATATTCAAGAATTTACATACAAAATAAATAGTAGGTACATTGTTTAATTTCTCAAATTTAAATTTAAAATTTCTCGCGCTAGTCGTTAATAAACAGAACTCTGTGATTCGCAAAAAGTGATCATGATTTCCTCGTTAGCCAATAGTAGTCAAGGTTTCCAAGCATGCGCATAATTCGCGGTTGGGTGTTTGTGTGAGATAGACTTATGCAGAAATGATATTTCCATTTCACAGTGTTTCCTTCAAGAAAAGCAAAGGATCCGCAATATATTAGTTAATAGGTATATGATCCAGATATGTATAGAGATCAGTGTAGAACACCAAAATAAAACAAACTACTCACTGTCCTGCCGATAGCAAAGATGCACTGCGTGACAAGAGCAATATTCTTGTAGTCCCACAAATCGGTAGACTGGAACAAATCAACATCAGGTACCCCATATTGTACGCAGGCGCGGTGGAACTGAGACAAATTGTCCATCATCTTGTAGTCTCCACCAGAGATGTTAAGCTTGGTGATAATGCCAGGCATCAGACGGTTCATCAGCTTGCAGAGCAAAATTCCGTCTCGGAGGTTCTCTTCGAAGGAACGGGAGGCGTTGAAGCGTTCTCCGGTTACGGCTTCGATCCATGCTTGGGCTTCGCGTTCTTGGTCGGGGTCACGCTTGCCAGCGATCTACAACAACAAGAGATACTATATTAACATTAACCCTATGCTTGCAGGAAATACAAGAATATATGGGCATCAAAGATCACGTCGTTGTAAATGCGAGCCTACGCTGTACCTTCAAACTAGTAAACTCGTAAACCACAAATAATTAATCAGTTTAAAAAATATGGGTATTTTATTTATTGTTTTAGTATCGTATTTGAAAAAAAATCTGTTGTGGCCAGCACAAAACCTTCCGTCAATTCGATGTATTTTGTACAAATCCCATACCAAAAGGTCCTTGGAACAGATTCTATATAATATCATGTAAAATCAAACACGAACACATACTATTTTTGTTCTATAAATCCAATAAAATTATAACATACACTAAGTAAAATACACTTGACACTTCTTCTTATTCTTCAGCTTCCCCTATTTTATTAGAGGTAGCTGTTTCCTCTTTTCTTCCAATCATTCCTGTCCAACACATCTTCTTGACACAGGCATTCCTTTCAGTCTTTTGCGATACAGTCCTTCCATCTTCTCTTTGGCCTTTCTCCGCGTGTCACTTGCGAGGAGCACTATGACATACCAATTTTGTGATCCTACACTTTCCATATTTGGTTTTGCACTTGCAACTGACATCTGTCAATTAGAATAGCATCAGCTGTTTCCATGATAAATAGCAAAGCTGACTAATTTTTGAAAATTAATTTCTTTATAATGCTTTAAATCAACATCTATTGAATATGAAGGAAAATGTATAATCAAACTGTATAGAGAAGAATATTTTCTTTAATATGTATAATAACAAAATGTCAAAAAACAATATTTAACTGCGTTTTTTTAAGAATAACTGTTAAAAACTTCAAATAAGGGTACTTCCGGTGGATCAATTATAACCAAAATCTAATCAACTCTTCATATGGATGTACAGAAGAGGAATACGAAAGAATTATAATTTTTAGAATTGTAGTATTGGAGTTATCGTCGGAGAAAAATTTGTCACACACGGACATACATACACACACACGGACACACACACACACACACACACACACACACGGACACACACACACACACATACATACAGACATCATCTTAAAAATAGTAAATTCGTATTGTAGGGACCCTAAAACGTACTTATTCATTAAAAACTCACCACCGAATTTTTTGACCAAAGACAATACCTTCCTTACCTAAAGGTGACGGAAGGTGAAAACAAAATTTTCTCAAATACCTCATTTAGAAGACAGAAGAAATGTTCATTTAAATCCCAACAAAAATAATTTGTTATGTGCAATAATATTGTTTGTTCATCTATATAAATATTTATAAAAATACTTTTATAGTTTAAGTTATTGCAGTAACTTTCCTCAACTTTAAAACCAATAAAATCTTTTTTAAACTCCTGAAAAACGAAAACTGAAATTCTTACTGAAAGCAACAGCTGCAGCTCGTTGCATCGTTGAAAACAGCTACATTAAAATTCCAGTTTTAAAAATTCTCAGATATATGTAAATCATGTAGTTTTGAAGATTTATGTTTTCCTATAATAGCAGGCGATGGAGACAGTAACGCATCGAAGAAACAAGTGAGAATCGTGGCGTTTTGTGACGTCACCTGGATGCAAGCCAAACATAGATAGGCGATGTTCGAATTTTTATTAATGGTATCTTTAAATAAAATTAGATAATGGACCGAAGATTAATTTTGTTATAGTACCTAAGTGAAGATGAAAAGATTCTATATTTATAACATTTCGGTAATATTTTATTACCGTGACCAATTTAACAAAAGCGCATCATTTTTTAATATCAAACAATAACAAATGTATTAGTAAACAAAAATTGTTGCGATTTTGTTCACGTTTACATTTCTATAGCGTTATAGAAATTTACAGAATCGCACTATAAGTATAAATAACGAAAAAAGATTTGTGAAAAATTCAAAGACCTCACTGGGATTTGAACCGAGACCTACTAGATATACATATATTAAAAATCTGTTGTGGCCAGCACAAGACCTCTCGCCATTTCCATAATAGGCTATATAAGTATTGTATTGCACTTTGCTATCGAACCGTCTTTTTATAACAAAATATTACAAAACTTGACCCAAATATTGTTTTTTATTGTATTTAACATGTCTTCTGCACACATATAATTATAATTATATCTATTTTTCATTGTATGAGAAAGTTTCTAAATGTCAGAGATACTTCCAATTCATTAACCAGATTGGCGGTATTTCTGATGGATAAAGCATTTTACCTATAATTTCAAATATTTAATTAATAAAACAATAAGAAAGATTAAATATACTTCCCAGAAAAATCTATGCAGAATATCAAAAACTGTTGATTTTTGACACTGACATGTGTCATTTAAAAACTATGTTATAAACATTGGAATTTGTAACTGGTTTCCTTAGTGCCTTAGCCTCTGCGATTAAATTACTCTTACTTTATATATTATAGTTTCTTTATCTCTAAATCTATACAAGATATAATAAAAATTTTAAGTGTATTAGATGGAGAATTTTATGTTCTTCAATATTTAATAACAAAAATTTCCAAAAAAAATATATTTAGAAGAATTTTTCTCAGAAACTACTACTTCCGGTTGTTCAATTGTTACCAAAACCTTTTCAGCTCTTCCCAGGAATGTCAGATTGAGGAATCCATAGTTAAACAATTCTTAAGTTTTATGGTTTTTGAGGAATCGTCCCTCCAACATCCATACATGCATACCATACATACACACACACATACACACATCCACACACACACACACACACACACACACCATTTTAAAAATGTTATAATCGGATTCTAGCGACCTTAAATCGTGCTTATTTACTAAAATCTGGATATGCGAATTTTTACTTGAATCCAATACCTCTCTTAGCGAGAGGTAAAAAGGTTAAGCTAATCCTGATTTTTTGATTAGCGAATTCTACTCTAATTTTGACAGTTTATATCTTAAAATATAGTCTAATCTATTTCTAGTATCTACCTTTATTGATAATATCAGGAAAATTAAATTTTAAATACCGGAATAGAATAGAATTCACTAATGCAAAAATGAGGATTAACTTAAACTTTTTGTGAATCGGGCTGTAAATTTTTACAAACTATATAAGGAATTAGAAAAGAAAAGATATTCATCCTCCTACACATATATTGCTAATAACAGCTATGTCATATTTATTTAAAATTTTAAAATTCCTACCACAGTAATCACCCATGTAAATAAGCCTACATATCTGTTGGTTAGTATGAATGAAGACAATATTGCAGGAGCATCAGGTAGTGTGACGTCATACGCCGACGCCCCGGCGTCGCTGAAAAGCACGGGGCGTCCTCAGAGCGTCTCAGTCGCATCTCTACATCCGTTACACACAACTCTACGTACACACAGCTACCGACATTATGGCGGTAAGATTATGTTTGTTTTCTTAATATGTATACAGGATACGTTTATATTTCTTAACATTTTAATTATAATAATATTCTGATTTATTTATTTTTCCTATATTTATTTTCGTAGCAATAATTTTAATGAAAATTAACATTATAATATATTCAACTTATCCTGGTTTTATAAACGACAGATAAATTTACTTCCAAAGCAAATAGAATTTATTCCTTCAAATGACAGTCGTACTTTTGACAGTAATGTTATACAAGCCATAAAATGAATAAAATCGATTCGAATTTGTTAATTTAATTAAATTTACTATGGAAGTAAAGTTACTCTGCGCTTTATAAAACCGGGCATTAATGTTAAAACTAAAACCGTTTACCTTCTTGTGTTTTGTTAGTTTACTACTCTAATTTATTTTTTATATTTTGCGTTCATAATGAAGTCATTACGAAACCCAAGTGCGCATCGAAAGAGCCTCCATTTCAATATGCATTTTTACCTCTCGCTAAGAGAGGTATTGGATTCATGCTAAAATTCGCATATCAAGATTTTATTGAATAAGCACGATTTAAGGTCCCTAGAATCAGATTATAACATTTTTAAAATTATGTCTGTGTGTGTGTGTGTGGATGTGTGTATGTGTGTGTGTGTATGTGTGTATGTCTGGATGTTGTAGACACGATTCCTCAAAAACCATAAGACTTAAGAATTGTTTAATTATGGATTCCTCAATCTGACATTCCTGGGAATTTTTATTATTAAATATTGAAGAGCATAAAATTCTCCATCTAATACACTTAAAATTTTTATTATATCTTGTATAGATTTAGAGATAAAGACACTATAATATATAAAGTAATTTAATCGCAGAGGCCAACTCACTAAGGAAACCAGTTGACAAATTCCAATGTTTATAACATAGTTTTTAAATGACACATGTCAGTGTCAAAAATAAACAGTTTTAGTGACATTCTGCATAGATTTTTCTGGGAAGTATATTTAATCTTTCTTATTGTTTTATTAATTAAATATTAGAAATTATAGGTAAAATGCATATATCCATCAGAAATACCGCCAATCTGGTTAATGAATTGGAAGAATTTCTTACATTTAGAAACTTCCTCATACAATGAAAAATAGATATAATTAGAATTATATGTGTGCAGAAGACATGTTAAATGCAATAAAAATCAGTATTTGGGTAAAGTTCTGTATTTTTTTGTTGTAAAACGACGGTTCGAAAGGGAAGTGCAATTCAATACTTATATAGCCTAATATGGAAATGGCGAGAGGTCTTGTGCTGGCCACAACAGATTTTTTGTTTTCAAAGGGTGGTACTAGATGACATTTACTTAAATTTTCAGACGTGATAAATCATGAATTGAATAAATGTCAATCCAATGTTACCAACTACAACGTTACACATACAAATTTCCCTAAGTCACCTCCGTTTAATATAAGGTTTTTTTAATATTTTAGTATATAAAAGACGTAAAATATAAAAAATAGTATAAAGGACTCATTTTATAAGACTCGTCAAGGTTCGTTTTCTAAATTTTGAAGCGTGCGAAAAGAACATGTTCTTTAATATACTGTTTTAAAGGCTCATTCACAGCTACGAAATAAGAAATATAAATAAAATTATAAATAAGACTTTATGGTTGGTGTTCACAGCTTCGAAAATAAAACATCAACTGTCATTTAATATATTCATAATTAAAAAGCAATAATAACAATTTCATACCCGTTAAAACACTGTACGCAATCATATATGCGAACCTTTGTCTAAAGACAGCTTTTCAAAATTATATTTAAATTGAAATCCTTTTGCCAGAACGTAAATTGACAGCTCAAATGACAGTTGTTATGTGTGTGCTAATTTTTGTGTAAAATATTTAACATTTGCAAATCCTTGTGTTTATATCTTATGTTTAATTTTATTTTCGAGAGCTGTGAACACTTTCATAACAATCTATTGTTTATATCGTTAATTTTATTTCTATGTATAATTTTATTTTTATTTTCGGATCTGTAAACAAGTTTTAAATATGAATTGATAGTTAAAAACAACAAAAATATAAATAATTATGTTACGTCTTCCGATACCACTCTGTAAACGTAGAAGTCATCGATATGTTCAAGTTCCATTGAAATTTTGTTATGTTTATGTTTTTCAATAAATAAAATCGATTTTTGAATGACACATATGTTCATCTTTAATAACATTATTTAAATATGATAACATATCATATATTATGTAACATTTAATATCATCATCGTTATAAAAATGATATTGACCCAGGGATTTTCCCAATATTATTTCTTTGTCCTCATAAATTTAAAGTATATAAATACCGAGTATATTTTAAAATAATTTTTCGTTTTCATAACATTGCCAGCTGGCAAAATATTCTAAAGAGTCTAGAAGAACAAAGTTTAATAAAATTATAGAACTGTACACATGATAAATAATTATTGAATGTCAGATAAAATATAATGTTACATTTATAACACGTTGGTACAAATTGGCAAAAAATCAAATTTGTAATCGAATAAGTTTGAAATAAATTTATATGTTTTCTAGATTTAAAATAAACACTAATTAATATAAAATAACAAAACAATAATTTAGGTTTGTATCTGGTCTTTTAAATGCTATTAACTTAATACAAGAAAATGAATATCCATATATCTGATATATATTATGAGATGTACAGGATGAAACAAATTCGAGTTCCTTGAAAAACTTTCTTATTATACACGTTACAGGAATTTTCTATCGTTTTTTGATTTTGAGCTACAGGCTAAAACTTGATTTTTGCTTATATTGAAAATACCTCATAGCTCGCTTATTATAAAAGATAAAGAAAAATGAAATATTTAAAATTATATGTAAAATGCATATATCCATCAGAAATATCACCAATCTTGCTAATGAATTGGAAGAATCTCTAATATTTAGGAACTTCCTCGTACAATGAAAATTGGTATAATTGGAATTGTATGCATGCAGAAGACATATTAAATACAATATTTAGATAAAGTTCTATAATTTTTTACCTCTCGCTAAGAGAGGTATTGGATTCATGCTAAAAT
Organism: Ophonus ardosiacus; assembly: GCA_943142095.1. NCBI lineage: Eukaryota > Metazoa > Arthropoda > Insecta > Coleoptera > Carabidae > Ophonus > Ophonus ardosiacus. The sequence continues at coordinate 51,713,699 of OW964828.1, read as the reverse complement.
TCGCATGTTCAGATTTTATTGAATAAGCACGATTTAAGGTTCCTAGAATCCGATTATAACATTTTTAAAATGATGTCTGTGTGTGTGTGGATGTGTGTATGTGTGTATGTGTGTATGTATGTCTGGATGTTGTAGACACGATTCCTCAAAAACTATAAGACTTAAAAAATATTTAACTGCAGTTTCATCAATATGATATTCCTGGGAAGAGCTGAAAAGGTTTTGGTAACAATTGAACAACCTGAAGTATAGTAGAGTCTTAGAAAATTTTTTCTAAATATAATTTTTTGGAAATTTTTGTTATTACAAATATTGAAGAACAAAATTCTCCATCTAATACACTTAAAATTTTTATTATATCTTGTATAGATTTAGAGATAAAGACACTATAATATATAGCAGATTCTAATCGCAGAGGCTAAGGCACTAAGGAAACGACTTGACAAATTCAAGTGTTTATAACTGGTTTATAACATAGTTTTTAAATGATACATGTCAGTGTTAAAAATCAACAGTTTTAGTGGCTTTCTGATAGCTTTTTCTGGGAAGTATATTTAATTTTTCTTATTGTTTTATTAATTAAATATTTGAAATTATAGGTAAAATTGTGGTAAAATGCATATATCCATCAGAAATACCGCCAATCTGGTTAATGAATTGGAACAATCTCTGACATTTAGAAACTTCCTCATACAATGAAAAATAGATATAATTAGAATTATATGTATGCAGAAGACATGTTAAATACAATAAAAAACAATATTTGGGTAAAGTTCTGTAATATTTTGTTATAAAACGACGGTTCGAAAGCGAAGTGCAATACAATACTTATATAGACTAATATGGAAATGGCGAAAGGTCTTGTGCTGGCCACAACAGATTTTTTTTTAATATGTTTCGACAGCGAATTGCAATACAATACTTATAACATAAAATGGAAATGTCGAGAGGTATTGTGCTGGACACATCAGATTTTTCAATTTCATTTTGAGCAGAAATTGACACTGGTTGTCCACAGATACATTTCTCAATGGTATTATTTTCGCGTATGTTTGAGTAAAAGTCAATAGCCACTAGAAATGTCTGTGTATGATGTTTAAATAGATATAAATTTGGCTTAGTTTTAAACTCGTAAAGAGTATTAATTTCTTTCTACTTCCTATACAGTTTGTTAGTTTTTTGTGAACTATTTTTGCTTTCCAATTAGTGTTAGAGTTGTGGGCAAATGTGTGGATCTACTTGCGTTATATTTGACATTTCAGCCAAGTTAAACACCGGAGTTGTGTTCATCTTTAAAATTAGCCAACATATCGCAGCCTTCCGCGATTGTGGAACACATAAATACGGATCGACTTGGCTAACTTAAAAGCTACAAAGTCTAAAATCAAGCAAGCACCTGTTCCCAAAGGATGTTGGTTTCTGAACCACATTAAAACGACGCAAATTTGACAAATTGTTGAAATTGTTTATTATCACGGTTTATTATTTATTTGTGAGTGTGCCAATCTATTCGCAGATGATATATTTGTACTGTTGCGGGCGTGTATCAGGCATCACCTCACGGACGCTCAAAACTGCCGCGGAGAAAGCACCACAGAAGTGACTTTTCTGATGATAGGCTGGAACAAATTCAAGTTCCTTATATGAAAAATGGTTCTTATTAAGCACGCTGCAGAAAATTGATGTAATAGGCACAACAGGAGTTTTCGATCGTCTTTTGTTTTTGAGCTAAAACTTGATTTTCGTTTATTTTGAAAATGCCTCATATCTCGCTAATTATCAAAAATGAAGAAAACATATTTAGATAATTTTTATACTGTTTTCTACGAAGAATAGCGTAATGTTCTCGAAAATAATATTTTTTAAATGGGAACATATGTTGAATATAGTCCCATCTTTTCCTTATTTTATAAGCTTTTCAACGATGTATAACAAATCTACATTCTTTTGTTTCAAGCATGAGTAAAACATGAATTATTAATTTTTTGGATGAAAAAAAATATGAAATTTATTAAGAAACAATTGAAAAAATCAATTACAGACCACCATTTGTTTATTTTGATTCTATATCTATTAATAAATTCTCAAATTTATAGTTATTGTTGGCTTTAAGCTACGAGTGCCCGTGAGGTGACGCCTGGTAAGCGCCCACACGGTAAAATATATCGTCATCATTACCGATGTCTACATGTGTTGTAGATTCTGGCACACCCAGAAATGGGTAATATGCCGTGATGATATATTTATTTATTTTATTTTTTTTATTTAATATTTTTGAAGAGCAGGTAAAAACTTGCTACCCATATTTTTTCTTTTGACAAAATTATTATTAATTAGCCAGAAAAAAAATAATCAAATTTGATTATTTGAATTCCCGCCATGTATGACGTAGAATTACGCCGCACCAATGAATGGTCGTAAAGACATAGCGTTTGTTTGTACGGATAATGTAGATCTTCTGTTTGACGTTTCAACAATAGTTTGGAGGTTAGTATTTTAGTTTGTCTTTTTGGTATCGATATTTCAAATTACATGTAACTACCTAGGTATGTGTTTATTTATGAAGTAATTAATATATTTGAGAACCCAGAGTGGGAGAAAATGAACTAATGTCAAATTCAAATTAAAACTTTCTCACGCGCAATGCCATCTATAAGTTACATTTTTAAACATGGTTCTCTTCTTCAGTTCAATATAATGACGTCACAGAAAATTTTCTTCCTTAATTTACTAAAAAACAAACAATTTTTTAAAATAAAATTTATATATTTATATATGTTTTCAACATAACATTACGTATATAGTGATAGAAATCGGATTTTCAGTACCACGCAAGTAGCCCATTCGTAATATGCTGTATAATATTCTTTCTGAAGTTTGCGAGTATATGTATATTAGAAAAAAATAATAGAAATAATAAAATAACATTAAAAATAAACAAATGATGATCTGTTATTGATTTTTTCAATTGTTTCTTAATGAATTAATTTTTGTTCACCGCAAAAATTAATAATTCATGCTTTAAACAAAAGAATGTAGACTTGTTATACATCGTTGAAAAGCTTATATGAGACTATTTTCAACATAAATGTTCTCAAATCAAATATAATAATAAACCTTTCTTCACAAATTATTTTTTATTTTCAAAATGTACATTTCGATTGCAATGCAATCATCGTCAGTTGTACTACAATAATATAAAAATATAATAATAATAATAATTTAAAAAACATTGTTTGTGTTATATCTCGCGAATTATTAATCTTATTAAATCACGTTATTCAACTTAAAAAACAGTATAAAAATTATCTAAAAGTTTTTTCTTTATCTTTTATAATAAATGAGTTATGAAGTATTTTCAAAATAATTGAAAATCAAGTTTTAGCTTGTAGCTTAAAAACAAAAGACGATCAAAAATTCCTGTGGTACCTTTTAAAGTTGTCTTAGAAAGTTGGCCTATAAAGACCTACATCAATTTTCTGTAGCTTGCTTAATAAGAAAGTTTTTCATAAAAGGCACTCGAATTTGTTCTACTCTGTACAGATATATCATTTATTACCAAAATCTGCGAATAGAAGCAGATTGACACATGGATAAAAAGCAGTGATAATATATTTATCTTTTAATTAAGCAAAACATTAAAAATTAAAAATATTTATGAAATAATAAATTCGCTAACCTCTTAAAATTCTGTTCTAAAAATAGTGCACTTATTACAAACGTTACTACATATTATGAAGACTATATATTATAGTTGAAGCTTCACATATGTTCTAATAATATTTCATAGTAACACTCACATAAATCTGAATGTGGGTGCATTTATAAATATAGAATTACCGCACCAATATATAAAATTAGATTATTCGAAGTCTCTACATCTTTGAAAAAACAAATATAGATATCTTTCACGATAGTTTTTATTAATAAGTAAATAAAATAAATCACGGGAGTCCGCAAAAAGTGGGACACCCCTATTAACTTCTTTATTTATGAAGATATCTAATTGAAAATTTATATGCGCAAACGTAACGTATGTAGCACTTTTGTGCCATTTAAAATTCGAAATAATTTTGGAGTCGGTTGAGATTAATTTTTATTCATTGCTACATTAACTTGCTTTACTTATCCAAAAATTAAGTGAGAAACCAAATAATTAACTTTCGATACAGAAAAAAATATATATATTTTTCTGTTTTAGCCCCGCAACAAGGAATCCGAACAGGAAGTAATGAACTGGATCTCCGAAGTTCTTGGTCAACCACTTCCGGCGGGAAACTATGAAGACATTCTCAGAGATGGCGTTGTTCTATGCAACTTGATTAACAAAATTGCTCCTGGATCCGTCAAAAAAATTCAGAGCAAAGGAACAAATTTCCAACTTATGGAAAACGTTCAGAGGTAGATAATAGTTATTTGTGTATCATGTGAACGAAATATACAGGGTTAGTTAAAAGTATGGTATATTCATTTTAGGAAATTATGTTCAATACAAAAGTTTTTTTAAGAAATTTTGATCTACATTTGAGAATACTTGAATTTTTTTTTTCTTCAATTGTTTCTGAGTTACCCTTGTCCGCGTACTTTTTTTAAATGGGAACCTATTAATTTTACTCTACCATTCGATAGAGTGTTTTTTTCTCTTTACAACAGTATGTTTGTTTTTTTTATTTTCCAATTTATTTTAATAATATTTTTACAAGGAAAAACACCGGTTCAAGTATTTACGAATAGTAGGTACATCTAAGATAGACAAAAGCGAAGCGATAAACAAACTCGAGCGATGTAATTTATTTAGTTATTAATTTGTTTTTAATGATAAGATTGTGACCGACAACTTTATTGGAAATAATTTTGTCTAAATTTTTGTATTGAACATAATTTCCTAAAATGAATATTAACGACAATAAATCGTCGTCTCCATACTTTTAACTAACCCTGTATAGTATTCACTATCATTATAGTAATATACTGATTCCCAACCTTTTGGAGGTTGGAAAATACGTCATTCTTAACTTTAATGACAATCTGTTGGATTGGAAATAGCAGATTTCACTTCCATCTCTTGGGTTGGAAATGCTTATGTATAGGTTGCCTAGCAACATTATCATAGATCCTTATAATAAAGTTGGCTAAAACAAATTTTAAGAGAACTGTCAAAAATATTAATAAAATTAAAGGTTATAACTCAATGATTTATTTTGAAAATTATTGATTTAAAATGAGGATGTTTGTGAACAAAATAGTATACATAACCTCGGTGGGAGCTTCATCACAGTCTCGCGCTTCGCCTGTCGGTAATATACATAAGCCCTCGCTTGTAATGAAACCACGATTTAAAATATACTGGTTATGCCACTCTGTACAAAACGAGGGACCAAAGCGATACGTGTTTCCTCGTTTTTTCCGCTAGAGGCGCAACGTGAGAACGACCCAACTGACACCTGTCATTTGCATGTCATTTTGAAAATATTACATGTTATATCTTACAGAATGGTAAATAAAACAGGTTTTGAAGTACATATTCGTATTATATATAATGTAATATAAATATTTTGTTGAAAGATATTGCAATTAATGCAAAATAAAAAGAAAATTAAACAGAAAATGTTTCATTCCTGGATGTGAAACCGGTTACAAGAAATCCACTGAAAAATAATCCCTGTTTGCTGCTCCACTCAATATATCACTTTTTAAAAAATGGCAATGTGCAAGTAGTAGAGATGATCGCGAATTAAGATTGAATGATGGTTGTCGAAAACATTTTCGGGAAGAATAAATTATTACCGAATGGAAATCTGGAAGCGTACGGTTCTATCAATTTATTTACTTTTTCCAATTTTAAATTCTAACAATTATTTTTTAAATTTATATTAAAAATAAATTCATTATGCAGTTCATTTTTTATACAGTGAATATTTTTTAACGTGAAACATAGGGTTTGTCATATCCATGGTTACGACTTGAGATTTAATTGACAACAATGTATTTGCCTATTCCATTTAAAATGAAACGTAGGGAACGAATTTGACATTTGACAAGACGTCAATAGAGGTTAATTTTGTTTAAATAATTATAGGTACCTGCTTTCCAAATGAAATTTAATTGTAGAAAAAATATTGTATGTACCTTGTGCCCGAGTGATTTTCTGACTTGGTTAAATTTCTTACATTATTTAAATATAGTACTTCTGTCAAATTCATTCCCTATGTTTCATTTAAAGTGAGACACTGCTGTCATACAAATGTAAGTCGTAACTTGTAGGAAAATCAATGGTTATCTGTCATATTGACAAGAAGTCATTAGAGATAATTTTTGTTTAAATTATTAAATCTGTTTTCTAAAAATTAAATTTAGTTGTAGAAAAAATATTGTGTGCACCTTGTGCCCGAAATAGGTTTAGTGCTCTCGAGTGGTTTTCTGATTCGGTTAAATTTCTTGCAATATTTAAATATTCTATGTTTCATTTTAAATGGGACAGACAAATACATTGCTGTTAGTCAAATGTCGAAGCCTAACCATGGATATGACAAACCTAATGTTACACCTTAAAAATACTCACGGTATTTTATGTAAAAAGAGTTTGCTGTGGTAGGGTCGTTCTCACGTAGCGCATCTAGCGGATTATTCAAGGAAACACGTATCAAGCGGACCATCAGAAACAATGAAAAACATGACAAGTGGCATAACCAGTATATTTTAAATAATGAATGAAACATCTCCCACCTCGGATGTAATATACTATTATACATTTTCTTGCAGCTAACGGGATTTATTTTGAAGTAATTATATCAAGTGTAACAAAATATTTCAAATTTAATAACGTTATAAACATCTATCACAAAATTCTCAAAGTTTTTTTTGTCATGTGGTTGACAAACACATACCATATAAAGTAAATCACTACTAGTTAATTTCATGTAGGTATAATTTGTATTTCCAGCTATTATATTTGACAAATAGCAAGATAAGCGAGAAATTTGTTGTTTTAAGTTAGCAAAGTCGTTCAACAAAGTTTACTTCCGGTTGTTTGTTTTGTTGAGCTTACTGAAAGCACCTAATGCCCAAATATCGACTTTTTTGACAATGTAGAAAAAATCTTAAAAAGCTTCGAAGTTTTTGTTTGTCAGTGAATTAATTGATACACAGTTTTTTTAAAACTACATCCCTTTCTTTTAGATTCCAAGAGGCCCTAAAAAAATACGGCGTCCCCCAGGAAGAAATCTTCCAAACTGCAGATCTCTTCGAGCGTCGTAACATCCCTCAAGTGACTCTATGCCTGCACGCTTTGGCCAGAATGACCCAGAAGCACCCCGAGTACAATGGCCCTAGGTTGGGCCCCAAGATGGCCGACAAAAACGAGAGGACCTTCACCGACGAACAACTAAGGGCTCATGAAGGACAACTCAACCTGCAGATGGGGTACAATAAAGGGGCGAGCCAGTCTGGACATGGAGGATTCGGAAACACCAGACACATGTAAGAAGAAGAATAAGATGATGGAGGTGCACGACAAAATGTCTTGCTGTTTATGTGTCTTCAAAAATTATTTATTTTTTCATTATAAGAAATATTTAAAAACAAACATAATGTAAATACTATAATGTATAATTCATTTTTTAATTTATAATACTCTGTGTTTCTTTCTACAATACATATATACTTATATACATACAAGCTGTAACGTAAATTTCGTGCAAGGCGAATATGCGACGACGCAATGTTTATAAAACACACCCTAGCTGGTTTTGGCGTGCGGCCGCCAGCTTTTATACAGTAAAGACGGGCGGGGTCAAAACCATAGGAATGGTTATAAAAAAGAAATAACGGGCGTCATGTAATTTTTAATCAGAAATCTACGGAAAGTACGAAAAAGGAAAGGACGAGACAACATGGCTAAAAGAGTGTACGGTAAAAGAGAAATGTCCAAATTAACAATTTAATCGGACCTATTTTGTAACTCTGTGGTTAATCTTTAACAACTGGTTAAAAATTTTAACCAATCAAGTATGTTGATATATAACAAAAAATTGGATGAATTTTTTAACCAATGGGGGATTACGGCTCAATCGAATTAAAGGAAAATAGTAAAAAAATACGAATGTATATGCTGAATAACGAATATTAATAAAAAAAATGAAATGGTATAATTGAGATATTTCGGAAATAAAGGGTTTTTTGTTATAACGCTTCGACATTAATATGAAAATATTTTGATTCGCGACCGAGAAACCGCCTATACATGCATTACAAATAGCGTGTTAGGAGTGGGGATTACTACCAATGGAAGTTAAGAAATTCAAATTCGAAAGGAGGGGCTAACATTCCTGTACTACAGTTTCTAAACAGTTTTTATTTTAACATAAATTTCTTGCATTAAACTTAATAATTTAAATACACCTGTAATTATAAAGTATGTATACTTATACAGTGTTATGTAAATATAACTTAAAATAGCATATATTTCAAGAACATTTAGGTCCATGATGAAAACAGTTTGATATAAAAACACATAAATGTGACGTCACGTCAATCTTTTGGAAATTCGGGAGACCATAACTCGCTTATTAATAGGAATTTTTTCACCGGATTTTCATCAATAGTCTTAGTTTTCCTAATATTTTCAGATGAAATTATAAAAAAAATGGTGGAATGCCTTTATTTCCCTAGGGAGTACTATATTTCCCTAGGGAGTACTTTATTTTCCTAGGGAGTACTTTATTTCCCTGGATAAATAATGCAGCACATTAAGTTATGATTTTGATAAGAATAAAGTTAACATTATTTACCGGTTGAATACAAAAAATATTTCTACACCGTGCACCTTATGTTGAAAGGGTCTCTGACCATTATTATGAACAAGTGATTACCTGTTAATAGCGAGCAGATGACCAGCATTGTTTTTTCTCTGTTAATCCAAATGTTTGACGGAGAAAAAACAATGCCAGTCAACTGTTCACTAATCATCCTTAATCACAACAGCTACTACCAACACGTCAATCTTTTCAAAATTCGGGAGACCATAACTCGCTTATTAATAGGAATTTTTTCACCGAATTTTCATCAATAGTCTTAGTTTTCCTAATATTTTCAGATGTAATTATAAAAAAAATGGTGTAATCCCCCATTGTTAAAAATTAATCACTGAGTTATAGAATAGACCCGAATATCGTTGTAGCGCAATTCGTAGCGCTACGTAAAATATAAACATATTAAAATATTATAAATTAGTGCATAAATTTTCTTGACAGTGTAAACTGGACTAATAATTTATTAAGAGATAACATAAAAATAAACAAAAGTCAATATATGTACTTTTTTAACACGTTCACCTCGGAGATTTTTTTTTAGTTTGCCTGTGAAGCGCATTTCGTGGAGTTACATAAAATAGAAACATATTAAGATTATGTACATAAATTTTCTTGATAGTGGACACTAGATTAATAATTAAAAGGTGACATAACAAAAATTAACAAAAGTCGATTTATGTACTTTATTTATTTTAACACTTTTACCTCGGAGAATTTTTTTTTAGTTTGCTGATTTAATTGGGCTATAATGTACCAAGACCAATTCTGCGGGGAGGGTTATTTAGTTCCTAAATTTATATTTAAAATATTTCCATCTACTGAAACGTATATTAACTCTTAGAATGATTTGAAAGTTATACATGTTAGCATCACCGAAAAACTTGTCCCTTGGTCCTTACTGTATAATTCTTTTCGTACCTACCTACTACGCGTGCAAATATTGTTTTAAATTTTCAGCAAAATATATTCGTAACAACTTTAATAAATTAATTCTAGACTAAGATTCAATCAAGAATAAATCGATCACTGTCTGAATTTTATATAAAAGATTTGTAGAACATGAAAGAAAAACAGAGTGTTATTAAAGTTTTTATACTTCTATTCCACGCTATGTAGTTTACTTGCTTTTTAAGCAGGGCCGGAGTTATATCGTTCTTATGGACCTATTCTGTAACATTGGGCCCAATTCTCAATTTTTACCGAAGTGATATTCAGTGAAATTTTTTCACTTTATCATTTGAAGCTATTTTCATTTGCAAAGTGATCTGATAAAATTGACCGAGGAAGTGCGATATTGTATAAGTATTTACCGTATGTTAACAATATTGGTTGCGCATAATAAGAAATTACGAATTTGGTGCATGTTTTGTTGACATTTGACAAGTGATATGATATAAATTTATCATTACATGTCTTATCACAATGGTGAAAATTGAGAATTTGGCCCTCAATGAGTAATTGTTAGCAAATGTTTGAAAAAGAAACGTTGCTAAACATTAACTACTTTGATACATAATAGGGCCCGACAGGCAGGAAAAATCTGTACTTTAACTTGTTCATTTTATATTAATTATTTATTTTTGAAATTAGTATTGGTTTTCGTGTCTAACTTCATAATTCGGCCCAATTTGTAGGTTATAATTTGTATAGATTGCATTTAGACAGTTGCACAATACACAAATCACTTACACTTACACATTTTTGCTACTGCTTTTTGCACATATACATACTTACCAATACACCTATACATACACTTATATATACCCTTATACTTACACTTATACATACATAGTCCACGCACAAAATACCACATATATTTAACACACAATGTATAAATTCTTGTAAGTACCTATACAATGTATAACACGAACGTACAAAATATGACATATATATGTACACAGGCAATATATATGACAAATGCATAAAATGACATACATACATACATACATACATACATATATACATACATTACACGTGTATATCTATGCACAGTAATACACTTGCACAAAACAAAAAACATATACACACATACAAATTTAATATACATACTTTATAAACTTCACATACGTACATGTTATACATATTAATTTATGGATATTATAGTATTGTTCACAAAGATGATGTATTTTTGTCAATAAACATTTTATCATTATTCTTATCACTTTTTTTTAATATTCCATACATCATGTCATACGATGTACAGAGTGTTTCTATACTTATGAATCAAAAGTTTAATTAACATGGTTCGATCTTCAATAGTTTCCGAGATATAAGGCAGTGAAAAATATGTTTTCCGGGATTTATCTCTCTCTCAAAAACTATAACAATTACTAATTAGATTAAATGACCTTTGAGAGATCATCTTAGATGTGGTTTTGTTTTTCAAAAAAATCAAATAATTGTACTAAGTTAAATGTAACGACCATAATTTCTTAACTATTAGAAATTGAGAAAAAATGGCATCACAATCTTCGTTAGTTTATCTTCGATTCTATTACAAAATGGCCCCTTTCTCGGAAACAGCTGAAAATCAGACTATGTTGATTATCTTATTCAAAACATCTAATATAGTCGGCACATTCACATTACCTTCCTACAATTTTATGTATTTTGTACAAATCCCATACCAAAAGGTCTTTGGAAAAAAATTCTATATATCCAGTAAAATTGTAATACGAACATTTACTATTTTCTATAAATTCCATAGCGAAAGATATTCTTTCATTTTTATAATAACATAAAATGTCAAAAAATGATATTTAACTGCGTTTTATCAAGAAAAACTGTTAGATACTTCAAATAAGGATTATTTTAGATTAACCAATTATAATCAAAACCTAATCAGCTCTTCATATGGATGTAAAGAAAAGAAATATGAAAGAATTATAATTTTTAGAATTGTGCAGTGTTGGAGTTATTATCGGAGAAATTTTGTCACACGCCAAAAACAATACCTTCCTTACCTAAAAGTGACGGAAGATATAAAGCTTAATTAGATTAAGCTTTTTTAACTCATTTTGGTCAGTATGTCTTTAAAGTTTGTACTTGAAATTGAAAAACATCTTGTTTCTATTTAATAAATAATCTAAAAGTCTTAGATTGAGCAGCAGAAATAAACGCAAAAGAAGAAATCTTTATTAATAAAAAAATATGATTGAGTAAACTTTCATACATACATACATACATAAAATCACGCGTTTCCCACTTAGTGGGTTAGCAAAAACCGGAAAACAATAAGAAAAGGGATGAAAGTAAAAGCTCCACTGAAACACTTAACTCTTTAATAACATTCTTCTTTCACCTTGTCCAAAATCATTATAACATTCATACAAGGAACATATTAAAGTGACCGATTTTCGGTAGCGAATAACCGCATCCGGACCACAATAATAGTTACACAAAAATCATCTTTCGCTACACATTCCTAAACACACTTCGTTCTTCTCGTCCACATAAAAGTTCAGCTGTCTCCCATTCTCATAAAACATTCTTACTAACCATACATCTTCACACCATAAACTTTCATACGTAATATAACAAAAGTGATATGATTATCATCTATGATATTTTCGAGTGAAATATGCTATGCTGCTTCGGTTTCACGAACAATATCTTCGATTATTAATCATATCATGAGCTTATATTTAATAAGAGAATATAATGAATTTTTGTTAAAATTAACTGTCAGTGTTGTAAAAATCCCTTAATAACGAATATAAATAGGATGATAATTTCTATGTTTTTTATCATGATGATAAACATGTAACTAGGGAGATTCTGAATGCTAAAAAAAAGTCACGTGACTAATGAATTATATTCTCAATACAATAGTATACAATACATATTTATTTCATCAGACATAAAACTGTCTTGTAATGGATATAAATAAAAGTACGTCGAACATTATTTAATATTATCTATTTTAAGTTTGACCGTTTGCCAAACGATTTCGTAGAACCATTCTCCTCCCACGTCGAAATGATTGATAGATTTCTGTTTATTTAAACAATAAAAATATAGTTTATACCCCTGACAATAATATATCCATTGGATCCCATCCAATGATGTTAAAACTTGAAAGATTCTAACATTTCTCTCATTTGACGCCTTGATAAACAATTACAAAATCTCTGAAAATACCAAGTCCAAAATAACTTCATCATTCTGACGTGACGTATGATGAGTAGAAAAATGCAGTAAACTGGATTCTGGGATAGAAATAGACTTACAGTAGCATAGTAACAGACAAGTTTCCAGCGTAGGAGGCGACCCATGGAAAATTTTCACAAAATTAGACCAACAACTTTTTCACGAAATCTAACAATTTTTTTACCTCGCTAAGAGAGGTATTGGAATCGCATATCCAGATTTTAATGGATATAAGCACGTTTTAAGGTCCCTAGAATCCGAATATAACAGTGTGTGTGTGTGTGTGTGTGTGTGTGAGTGTGTGTGTGTATGTTGGTACTACGGTTTCTCAAATACTATAAGACTTCAGACATGCTTAACTGCGGTTTCCTCAATCTGACATTACTGGGAAGAGCTGATTCGATTTTGGTAACAATTGGACAACCGGAAGTACTATTTTCTTAAAAAAATTCTAAATATTATTTTTTGAAAATTTATGTTATTTCAAATATTAAACAAAAAAAAAATTCTATCCCATCTATCTTCTACAGAGTTATAGATAGAGATATATAAATATTTAAAATAATATATTGTAATGAATCTCTCAGCCCATGGAAAACAAGTGAAAAAAATAAAATATTTTCTGGGAAGTACATTTAATACTTATTTTATTATTAATTAAATATTTATAATTATAGATACATATAATACACATATACTATAATAATATCATCAATGAATTGGAAGAATCTCGAACATTTAGAAGAGTAGGAAGAAACTTGTTCATAGAATGAATTGAAAAATAAAGAATAGATGTAATTAGAATTTTTTTGTGTGTACCAGCAATGTTAAATGCAATACTTATATAGCCTAATATGAATTGGGTGAGAGGTATTGTGCTGGCCACAACAGATTTTTTTATTGTTCCCTTTATACGAGCCCCTTCTCACTTCAGTTGGCCCACTTGTTAGAAATTCATTTATGCTGACTTAACTAATAGTATTTTTAATAATATTAAAATTAATCTTTATTTCTTATTTAAAATGTAGATTTTCAGCATTATAGCGTAATTTTAAATTCAATTTTTAGCTCAAGATTAAAAATTTAATGGTATAACTTTAACACAAATCTAATATATTAATTACATATTATTTATCAATATTAAATAACGTCGCTTTAAAATGTAAATTGTTACTGCAAATCTTTTAGATATTTTACTTAATAAAACCTTACAGTTTTACGACTTAAATTCGTTTAATTTTTTCAGTTTCTCTTGAATTGTTGCTAAAACTAAGTATTATTTCATTTTACATTAAATCAGTAAAATATTTTAGGAAACATATCTTGATATATCGGTAAAACGACAAAATGTCTGTAATATTAATAAAAATTGGTGATAATTTGTGTTAGTTATTATTTATGTCATATATTAACTAAATAAAATTAAAGTAAGCGGATTGGGCCAAATGATGTGGGAAGGGGCTCGTATGATTATAAAATTTCCATAGCCGTTTATAAACTAAAATAATAATAAATTCAAGTTTAAGTTTGACGTCTTTTGAAATTAATAAATATGCTTGAATTATAACAACATATAATTATTTAAGGAATTATAGTAAAGAAGAAACAAGTAACGTTGTATACTTATTATTTTAAAGCATATACTTTATGTCATATTCAAGAACAAACAATTCTATTTTTGACTGCAATAGGCCATAAAACACAATATTTTTTACACGCAAGAAATATCAAAGTTTAACTGTAAACATAAAAAATCTTGTTATTATAGCAGATATTTAGAGTTTTGCTTTTTTTCTCTGTCAATCGTTTATGGATTATTTAAAAATACTAAAAAACAGAAAATCCGTACAATTTTTTCTGTAACTATTATTTGAAGAATTTTTCTCTAAAATAATTCATTTATTCATAAACGATTAACAGAGGTAAAACATTGCTAGTCAACTGCTCGCTATTATACCTATAGCGACTTTCGCAGAAAGGTGCTTTCGGTACTATTAATACTGATAAATTCCAACGACTAGTTTTTAACCAATCATGATGCAAAACACTTGAAAATTCAACCAATAGGAACAGTATTATACTGATAAAACCCCGTTACCCCGATAATTTTCCTTTACCAAACAGTTGTTATTGTTGATAATTTTTTTTTTTACTTTAAAAAACTTTAATTTATTGATTCTGACGTTTATGGCAGGCGGGTGGGGAATCTATTCAACTAATTTACATGAAACTGAATTATAAAACGTTTTAATAACTATTATGTGACCACCACATCATAACTTTGCATTGTAGTTTAAAAGACTAGAATAAAATTGTACAAGGCAAAATAACTTAAAAGTGTTATAATTCCGCTAACTGGAAGTTACAGTAACTACCTACATTAGTTATAATGTCTTAATAAAAACTCTGTGTTCTTTGGATTATCAGAAGAATCGAAAAAATATTCAAATTAAATGTTTTCAACAATAAACAGTAAACAATATTCTATTGAATAATAGAGTTAGTAACCCGGTTTTATTATTTGAAATCCATAGTATATTGTTTGTAAAACACGTCTTGATGCGTGCCCGTTTTATTCTAGCGCGTATATGGCATGTAGCGTGAATCTAGGCTCTTGATATCGTTAAAGATTACGTTGAATGTGTACGTATTTATAGGTATGTCCCGATATATTATATAAGAGGTTTCACTGTTGCAATTCATTAAGTATGTAGCAGTAAAGGAAAAATTGTATGTATGTTTGTATGTGCAGTGAAAGCTAGTTTGGTCTCATCACAAAAGATACAGGGTGTCGCAACAGAGATAACTTTCAGATATGAAAACTAAGCAAGTAAATAAATAAATGATCATTTCTTAAATTTTAATTTTATCTAAAAACTATGTCAAATTATATTTAAAACATAAACTATACGATCTCAATAAATAAAAATCTGTTGTGGCCAGCACAAGACCTCTCGCCATTTCCATAATAGGCTATATAAGTATTGTATTGCACTTTGCTATCGAACCGTCGTTTTATAACAAAATATTACAGAATTTTACCCAAATATTGTTTTTTATTGTATTCAACATGTCTTCTGCACACATAATTCTAATTATATCTATTTTTCATTGTGTGAGGAAGTTCCTTAATGTCACAGATTCTTCCAATTCATTAACCAGATTGGCGGTATTTCTGATGAATATATGTATACATATTACCTATAATTTCAAATATTTAACTAATAAAACAATAAGAAAGATTAAATGTACTTCCCAGAAAAAGCTAACAAAATGTCACTAAAACTGTTTGATTTTTGACACTGAAATCTGTCATTTACAAATTATGTTATAAACATTTGAATTTGTCAACTGGTTAGTGTAGTTTCGCCTACTCGACTTGTTATATCCCAATATTCTATATATTATAACGTCTTTATCTCTAAATTTATACAAGATATAATAAAAAATTTAAATGTGTAGAATTTAGTTCTTCAAAATTAGTAATATCAAAAAATAATATTTGGAAGAATTTCTTTTAAAAACTACTACTTCCGATTGTTCAATTGTTACCAAAACCTTTTCAGCTCTTTCCAGGAATGTTAGATTGAGGAATTCATAGTTAAACAGGTCTTATAGTTTTTGAGGAATCGTCTGTCCAACATCCAGCCATACACACACACACATACACACACACACATCCACATCATTGTAAAAATGTTAAAAACGGATTCTAGTGACACTGAAACGTGCTTATTCATTAAAATCTGGATATGTGATTCTAATACCTCTCTTAGCGAGAGGTAAAAACATTACATTCTGTGTCATTTTTTTAAAAATAAAAATGATTAAATAAAGTAACCTAAAATTTTCAAATTTTAGAACCCGCTGTGATTAGTTTGACGACATAGGATCGAGTATCGAGTACCAGATTTCTTCCCAATGACTGCTACAGATGCGACTGGCTATTTTTGAGTATAAGCTATTAAAACTGAAATAATTAAGTCGAAAAAAGTGCAAAAAAAAATCTAAAAAATAAATAGGGGTAATTTATTATGAAATATTTTTATTGTTATTTACTGGACGTCTCAAGTAGTTGTAGGTACATATACCTCAGTTTTACTTGTATTTTTGTGAGATATACCATTTTTACCTTCCGTCACCCTTAGGTAAGGAAGGTATTGTCTTTGGTCAAAAAATTCGGTGGTGAGTTTGTAATGAATAAGCACGTTTTAGGGTCCCTACAATACGAATTTACTATTTTTAAGATAATGTCTGTATGTATGTGTGTGTGTCCGTGTGTGTGTGTGTGTGTGTGTGTGTGTGTGTGTGTCCGTGTGTGACAAATTTTTCTCCGACGATAATTCCAATACTACAATTCTAAAAATTATAATTCTTTCGTATTCCTCTTCTGTACATCCATATGAAGAGTTGATTAGATCTTGGTTATAATTGATCCACCGAAAGTACCCTTATTTGAAGTTTTTAATAGTTTTTCTTAAAAAAACGCAGTTAAATATTATTTTTTGACATTTTGTTATTATATATATTAAAGAAAATACTCTTCTCTATACGGTTTGATTATACATTTTCCTTCATATTCAATAGATGTAGATTTAAAGCATTATAAAGAAATTAATTTTCAAAAATTAGTCAGCTTTGCTATTTATCATGGAAACAGCTGATGTATTCAAAAAAATTTAATTGACAGATGTCAGTTGCAAGTGTAAAACCAAATATGGAAAAAAGTATATGATCTAAAATTGGTATGTCATAGTGTTGCTCGCAAGTGACACGCAAAGAAAGGCCAAAGAGAAGATGGAAGGACATTACTTAGTGTAGTTTATGTTATAATTTTATTGGATTTATGGAACCTTTTCAAATGAACTTTTGGTATGAAATTTGTAAAAAATAGTATGTGTTCGTGTTCGATTTTACATGATATTATATAGAAATTGTTCCACGGTCCTTTTGGTATGGGATTTGTGCAAAATACATTGAGTTGACGGAAGGTTTTGTGCTGGCCACAACAGATTTTTTTTAAATTCCTTTAGTTAGTGAAACTTTTGTAAGACTGCATCATAATAGAATCACATTGTTGATGTAAAGATATTAATATCTACCGTAGAGAAACAGAGCATATATGTAAAGAAAACTAAAATTTTGCATAATATGATATTTTTTCAAGTACATGGTTTAGTAAATTTATTAATATTTTTAAAAGTAAATTAATTATTTAAACAAAATGAAAACATCAGTCAGTCCATATTTAACCATTTAAGGTAATATGTCAATGTCAAGTTTACAATTAGAAAATATGATTATGTAACATAAATATTATTGTTGCTAAATGGAATAATGAGTGATAAACTTTTAATTAACGATTAATTAAATTTTATATTCAAACCATTACAAGAAATACATCGCTCAAATTAGAAATTTTGTTTTTTTTTGTTTTTACGGTAATTAAATTCTTGTTTTAAATTAATTAAATATGTAGTTTTTTTTTGTTTTAACGTCAATATACAAAAAACTAAATAATCTATATATAAAAACGTTATTTACATTCTGACTACAACATCATATTTATAATATACTCAGTCCACTAGTACAGTCACACGTGTAAAATTCTTTTCCGACGACCACTACGAAAAGTACATAAATTCACACATTAAACTATTACTGAAAGTTGGTCATTGCACATCACTACCAAAGCTGTGTGAAATGAAAGCTCGTTAGCCAATCAGATGCGTCCGCAACTGTGTGATATGACTTTATCACACGCTGCGCTAACTGAGCGAACTAACCTAAAAATTTGTATGTAAAAATTTCACAGCTGCAAATAATTTGCTAAATTTACATGGATTAAGAAGGCTGGATCCTGATTTATCATATTTTAACATAATTTTTATGAAAATTTTATATTGTTTTATTTTTTGTGGTCGTCGGAAAAATATCGTGTACAGCACGTGCTGAAAGGGTATTTCACACTCACGTGATTAAACCACTCGCCTTCGGCTCCTGGCTCAAACTTCACGTTCGTATGAAATATTCAACTTTCAGCACTAGTTATACAATATACTATTGTTAAACGTTTTCATTTTACATCCTTTGACCACAAAAATTTTACATTATCTCTTATTCATTTATTTTTTTTTATTATTATTATTGACTTTTCATCTTTTTAAATGTCATTTATGTTTTTATAAAGTATGACGATCAACTGTGATAGTTTTATTTATTCCTCATTAATGGTTAGGTACCATAAAAGCCTTATGTAATTAGACATTTCTTGTCCTGAAGAAGACTAACGTTTTAGTCAAAACGTTGGCTTGAAATAAATAATTTCACTGCAGATTACTTGTCCGATTATTTTTCCTTCGGAACCCCTCATATAATACTTATATTTAACGAATATATTTCACAAAGAAGTTTAGTTAAAAATAATTTGGACTCCTTCCAAAGTGCCTTCCTATCGACATATGAATCTTTAAAATAAAAGAAAATTGTTATAAATGAGTATATCACTGTTTTCATTTCTGTGAAATTTTTATATACAAACAGAATAAATCGTATTTTTCGTCAAAGTTTGTAAAACTGAATGTTTAAACGAATGTATATGTATGAACATCAATTTATGTTTATGAAACTGTAAGATTTTACCCTGATGAAGATCGGTTTTGTAAGAATAAATGTATGTTAATATAGTTAACATTTAATCCACATCAACAGCCGAGAAATTTAATCCTAATTACTCGTATTGTTATATTTCAAATAATTTATATTTTAAATGATTGATTATTTTAACTGCTAGTTAAGCATAATAAAAGTCTGATTTAGTACTCATAAATATAATAAGCGTAAAACATAAAAATAACATTAATTTACTATAAAATAACTATAAATGTTGTTTACTATTATTGAGAACAATTATGTGTATAGTCTATATTAAATTTAATACATTGTAATACAAATAAATATATCACGTGATTTTTACCTCCCGCTACCCTTGGTAAGGGAGGTATAGGGATCGTGCTAAAAATCACGTATCGAGATTTTAGTAAATGACCACGTTTTAAGGTCCCTAGAATCCAATTTTAACATTTTCACGATGATGTCTGTATGTGTGTATGTGTGTGTGTATGTATGTATGTGTGTGTGTGTGTATGTATGTGTGTGTGTGTATGTGTAGGGATTTTGTCTTCGCTCTAACTCAAATACTATCATTGAGAAAATTCTGAAACCTTGTATTTCTATCCTATTCTAATATGAAAAGAAGCCATTAGATTTTGGTGTAAATCGGATAACCGGAAATGGCACTTTACCTGAAGCTCATAATGGGTTTTCTTCAAAAAATATCATTAAATGCCATTTTTTCGAATTTTATGTCTTATGAAAATTAAAGATTATTGAATTTTCTACAGGAATACATTAATACTTTTTTATATATTTTGCAGATAAATTTAAAAATAATTTTTTTTATTAGTCCCGAAGCCTAAGATAAACACACTTCCTTTGTTATACAGTTCATATTTCAAATGAATGTAACTTACAGTAAATGTCACTGTCAAAAAACTAATCACTTCAAATTAATAATAGTGACATTTTAAAAAGAAAATAGTAAATAAATCAATAGTTTTATGCAATGGAACAGTTTGCAGCGTTAGTAAATACGTAAGTATGTATTTAAATTAATAAAAATGGATAGGAAAGTGTGGCGAAGGAAGATTGTTGCGTAACTATTATTGTGGTCCGGATGGGGTTATTCGCTACCGAAAATCGGTCACTTTAATATGTTCTTATGTATGAATGCTATGATGATTGTGGACAAGGCGAAAGAAGAATGTTGTTAAAGAGTGAAGTGAGTCAGCTGAGCTCTTACTCTTATCCCTTTTCTTATTGTTACTATTGTTTCCGGGTATTTGCTAACCCCCTAAGTGGGAATCGCGTGATGTTATGTACGTATGTATGTATGTAAAAATTAAATAGCGGGAGGTTTTGTGTTGGCCACATCAGATTTTTTTTTTTAATTTTTAACATGGGAAAACAGTTTTTCTTTGCGCAAAAGTCCCCAATTAATTTTAGACAAAAATGTTTCAAATAAATGTTGTAGATATTAATATTCTACGCCTAAATTACTAAATAGATTTAATTTTTCACGTTTAGCTACTTGTAAAATCTAATTTGAAATCGTATAATTATTGCTCACTTGTAGCGATACCCATGAAATTGAAACAAAATTAGAAAGAAATTCATTTCGTTTGAACTGTCAGAAATTTAATTTTATATATAGAATGTGAAAAAATAATAGTAATAAAAGTTATTTAAATGTTAGATTTTAAAAATAATACCTGTGTAGTGATTTAGGTGCAGAATAGAATTATCTGCAACTTTTAATTGAAAACTGAATTTCTGACAGTTCAAACGATACGCATTTCTCTGTAATTTTGTTTCAATTCCATGGGTATCGCTAGAAATGAGCAATATTTTTATACAATTTCAAATTAGATTTTACAAGTTACCAAACGTGCAAAATTAAAACTGTTTACTGATTTAGGCGTAGAATATAATTATCTGTTACACTTATTTGAAACATTTTGTCTAAAATTAATTGGGGACTTTTGCGCAAAGAAAAACTGTTTTCCCGTGTTAAACGCCTATGGCCAGTTTTTTAATTATCACACTGTATATGATTGGTTAAAAAAATAACCAGTTGTTAAATGTTATTCACTTTGTTACAGAAGTGGCCCGATTATCAAGATATATTAAAATTTTGGACATTATTATATGTGACCTAGAAATAGCAAAAAATAATACAACTTTTTTGTAATTTGAATTTGTCCTTTCGGGTAGTTTTTTTAAATAACATATTATTCAATAACAACTAAAACCAATGAATAAAATTAAGTAAACAAGTTCATGGTTGACTTAAAAAGTGAATTACTAAAAACTCGTTCAGAGATTTGTCCTTTAAAAATTTAATTATCATTTTTTCGGTATGTACGCGATACATATAAGATAACTAGTTGTATGAGGTGTGTAATACTATATCAAAACCTTCTTCTGTGGATTGTACAAGGTGCAAGGAGAAACTCATGGATATAGGAAGCTGATAAAACAAACAACCACAACTCACAGACACTTAGTATTGCAAGACCAACTCTTAGTGCAAGACCGGCAATATGTTTAATAGTCAATCTCCGATAATTGTTACTCTGATTGTTGTAGTGTTAGGGTGCCTTGTACAAGGATACATCAAAGAAAAACGTAAGGGGTAGTTTTATTCACTTGAATAAGGGATGGTCTAACAACTTTTTACCTCTCTCTAAGACAGGTATTGGAATCATGCTAAAAATCGCATATCCAGATTTTAGTGGTTTTAAGGTCCCTATAATCCGATTATAACATTTTTACGATGATGTCCGCGCGCGCGCGTGTGCGTGTATATATATATATATATATATATATATATATATATATACAGGGTGTAAATTTTAAAACGGGTCATAGGGCTATAACATAGGAAAACAGTTTTTTAGAGACCAAAAGTTTCTATATTAATACATTGAAAAAATAATTGGAGCCTATTATAAAGAAAAAAATTACGAATTTTTTGATACCAAACACTTACCATTTCTGTTTCATATAAAGCCAGAAAATAAATTTAAAAATTTGTACAATTAAGAAAAAATATCATTAGCCATGAAACTGACAGTAACAAAACATTATCATTTTTTACTAACATGATAGGGGACAATTAAAGATTAAAGTTATTAATTTATGAACTAATACAAAATAAGAAAACACTAGGATATTTATTTAAGAAACAATTGTTATTTATTGTAATATGTATATACACATTAAAGATGTACAACAATTAAAACCATTTAATAATTTGTAGGTAATTTTCTTCATGAGAAAAATTATCCATGATTTCTTTTTAATAAAAGGAAAATAATAATAATTTAATTTTAACGTTTATGAACGTCGTAAGTCAACAATTTTTTTGTTTTGTTTCTACTAATTTCAAGGCTAATGATATTTTTTCTTAATTGTGCAATTTTTTAAATTTATTTTCTGGCTTTACATGAAACAAAAATGTAATGTGTTTGGTATCAAAAAATTCATAATTTTTTTCTTTATAATGTTCACTAATTCTTTTTTCAATAAATTAATATAGAAACTTTTAGCGTCTAAAAAACTGTTTTTCCATGTTATAGCCCTATGACCCGTTTTAAAATTTACACCCTGTATATATATATATATATATATACAGAGTGTCTCTTAAATAGGGGGACATGGCTTAACCACAGATTCCTGAGGCTAAAATAAGACGATTTAACCAAACTTACTTCTACCGGAAAGTGTACCATTTAGTCAGAATTCTGCTTCAAAGTTCTTCGAAAAATTAATTTTGCTTATAATAACTGGACGCTTTATTCGATTTGGATGAAATTTAGTATGAAAGTTTATATGGTTATAAGTCATCTTTTAAGATGACACTTGTTATTATTAGTGAACCACTAGTGTATGAAACGTAGGTGTCCCAACATTGATTAGACCATAACTTTTTAATAACAATGCCGAAAACGTGAAATTATTTTCCTTTAGAAAGATACATTCAATAGCAAACTTTTCTCTCTCTGTGTAATTTGTGATATCTGTTACGGTTCACACAGAAAAAAATAAAATATGAGTGTCTGCACTGCTAAATTTTTAAAGTAAATTTAATCTAGCAGTCTATCCAAATGTCAAACAAGTAATTTTCAATTAATTAATTTAATAATAATAAACAAGTATCACCTTAAAAGATGACTTATAACCATGAACTGCCATGTCAAATTTCATCCAAATCGTATTTAGCGTTCTGTTATTACAAGCAAAATTAATTTTTTTTTTCAAAGAACTTTGAAGCAGAATTCTGGCTAAATGGTACACTTTCCGGTAGAAGCAAGTTTAGTTAAATCGTCTTATTTTAGCCTCAGGAATCTGTGGTTAAGCCATGTCCCCCTATTTAAGAGACACCTGTATATAGAGGTGTGTGTGTGCATGTATGTGTGTGTGTGCGTGTGGATATGTGGATGTGTGAATGTTGGAACCACGGTTTCTCAAATACTATAAGACTCAAAAAATATTTAACTGCAGTTTCCTCAATCTGACATTCCTGGGAAGAGCTGATTATATTTTGGTATGACAGTAACAAAACACAATTTTCACATGTCAACAACGTTACTAACGTTTTTTTCAATTTAGTATCGATCACTTAACACTACTTCAATACATCAAAAATATAAACACAAATGACATTTGGCAGTTACTTGACAGTCAAACTTATAGGAACCTTTAATAAAAAGTAGCGCATGTTCCAGTTTTTCTTTAAAAGTTTTTCATGAAAAGTCTATTCAATTGTCTCTTTTGCACTCATATCATTGTGCGAGAGAGAAAACTTTTAAAGTAACTTAAAAAGAAAAACTTCATCGTGTAATGCACGCTTCAGTACAGTTTTTCTATTAAGCTGTAAACTCATTTCCTTTATTTTGTTGAGCGTGCCACAAAAACGTGTGAAAGAACGGAACCTTTCAAAAAGAAACTGCCTTCCATTCATAACAAGTAGCTCTCACCTCTCGCCAAATTCTCGATATTTCTAGTAATTATAGGTGTACCATATTACACGGTATTCTATTCTAATTAGAAATGTACCAAATTCTACAATTGTGTTTACAAATGGTAACATTGTGTTAAACTATATAATTACTATTCGCGTATACAATTACAGCAATATTCGAAGCTTGTAATGGTGATATTAGGTTACAGTACCTTTCTACTAGTACTAGCAGTGGCGTAGACAAGAGGGGGTTTTGGGTGCAATTGTACCCCCTAAATTTTGGAAGACAAGTATTTTAATTTTTAATGTTTAATAAATATTATAAAATATTCACCTACAACTCAACAATTTCATATGACTGATATAAGTTTATTACCTATATGTATAAAATATAATACATTTCGATCATTTCATTCAATGGATCTCATGTGCCTTCATGTTGTATGTAAATCACATGAATCATTGCTGGCTTAGCGCTGTAGATTCAGATTCAATTCAAATGCAAAACAAATACGTCATCTGTTTTATAGTTGCGTTTGTAAACATATAAGGGCCAGTTCTACAATCTCTGGTTAAAATTTTAACTGCTAGTTAAATAAACAAAATTGAAGCGAAATGAAATGTCAAATGACAAATTGATCATTGCTGCATGTCAATAATCCGATTCAATATTGTTAATTTAACTTACAGTTAAAATTCTTACCAGAGATTGTAAAACTGGCCCTATGTGTCCTTATTCATAAACACTCGTAAATTTTAACAGTTCGTTATAATTTTTATCCAGTAGCACAACCAATACACCGGAAACAAAATACCAAATATACCGAATCCGAAAACCCAATATAATGATATTAGCCCCCTAAATGTAATTAGTTAGTAAACTAATGTCACCCACAGATGTTTGAATTAAGAACAACGTAAACATTAGATGCCGAAGCAAACTAAAGTACGAGGTTCCGCTTTACCGAGTAAGTAAAGAAACGTCGATACTGTCAGAAAAATGTAATTTGTCAAGTTTGTTCCTATTTGTCAAAAATTATAACGAGCCGTTTTGAAAATTTACGACTGTTTATGAATATGAGTATTTGTGTCCTAAAACTACATAAATATTCAACTGTTTTGTACAAGATATAGTAGAACTATAAAATTATGTCTTAAATATTTTACAAAAAAACTAAAAGAAGGCTAGTAATTAATATTTGATTTTTTAATTTTTATATTGGTTTTTCTTGACTGCTTGTATATATAGAAATGTACTTATAGTTATTTTTTGTTCTTTTTTGGAATAATTTTTTATCATTATTATTATTATTATTATTATTATTATTATTATTATTGATAAATTCCAACGACTAGTTTTTGACCAATCATGATGCAAAACATTTGAAAATTCAGCCAATCGGAACAGTATTATACTGATAAAACCACGTTAACCCGATAAAACCCCGTTAGCCCGATAATTTTCCGCTACCAAGTAAATAAACAGTTGTTATTGTTTATAACTGTCAGTGTGACAATGTGTCAAATTTCATTTTGCGTTGTCTTTGGAATTTATCTCACCAAATACCACACGACCTCTCAGATTTTCTCAGATAAACTTTTATTTTTAAGCACTCATTTTTTTTTTTTTGCTTTTAAGCAAAATCACTCAAGCAAACTGACATTAGGTAAAACCCCTCCTCCTTCGGAGTCGGGATTTACCATGCAGTTTGCTTTCGTGTTTGTTGCTAA
Organism: Ophonus ardosiacus; assembly: GCA_943142095.1. Lineage (NCBI taxonomy): Eukaryota > Metazoa > Arthropoda > Insecta > Coleoptera > Carabidae > Ophonus > Ophonus ardosiacus. The sequence goes on along the minus strand of OW964828.1, from coordinate 51,687,425 downwards.
GCAAAAAAAAATCGTGCAAAATAAAAATTTATCAATAAAATCAAGAGGTCTTGTGATATTACTTCTGATAAGAATTGTGCACCCCCTTCGCAAATTTTCTGGCTACGCCACTGAGTACTGGCATTAATAAATTGTTTGTAAATGTCTAATGTGTAATATAAAATGAATGGTAATTTGAAATAAAAAAAATAAACCTATTTGTAATAGATAGTGTACTATGCAATTTTATTATCATTGTACATTGTACTAATAGAATACTATTATAATATTATTACAAAATGCATTTGTATTATATGCTAATTGCTTTTGAATTGTATACTTTTAATATTTATTATTTCTTAAGATATTTTTAGAGATTCCTGTAAAGAAAATTATAATTTTGCGTTTATTTAGGATTGAATCAAGGACCTCTGAATTATTATTTAATATACAACTAGATTTAATGAAGTCAAATTTCTAGGTATATTAATCTGCTTCCATTCGCAAAGTTGTCTCAAGAATACTATATATCTTAAACCTGTATCATAATAGGGTTGGTGTAAGAATTTTATGACTAAGTACTAAGTACTAAATTTTAAAAGATATTGTTCCTTAAAGAGCCTCAAATTTGAAAATATCATGAAATATCCATTAGATAGTTCACAATTAATTAGTGAAATTTGTGTAATATTTTCAAAAAGTCATGTGATCTGAAACAGAATGTGACGTCAGAGTACATACAGTTTAACATGTGACAAACTATCGCTTACTTTTATTTATATGAATAATTTGTGGAAATCCGGTCCGGGGTTCGAGTCCCCACGGTGTCATTGAATTTTTCTAATTTCTTTCTTCTTTAAAATTTTCCTTGATCGTTAAGGCCATTTCTATATTTATAAACTTCAGGTACGATCACAAATAATTATTATCAATTATATAAATAACGTAAACTGTTTTTCTATTGAGTGGGGGATTGTTTTTCATGACTATTTCTCATATACGAAAATAATAAGAAATTATTATTATTTTTGTTATTACTGTGATAAATATTGCACAAACTTTCATTTAAAATGTTTTTTAAAAAATTTGAAACCGGCTTATTGTATGTGCCATTCTTGAAGCTGTAATGGAAAGAGTACTACAAAAGCAGGACTCACTTTCGTGCTATTTAAAAATTGGAAAATTACCGATAATTGTAGGACAAAAATAATGAAGCCAAAATATAGTAAAATTAAATAAAATAAGTAATTAAAGTAACCATATACATATTTAATTTGACGATTTTTTACAAAATAAAAATATCTATTATCTATTTCGGATTAGTTAAAATGCTAAAGTAAGATTTGTAAATTATACTAAACTATTAGATATTTTGCCTAATAAAAAAATCTATTGTGGCCAGCACAAGACCTCTCGCCGTTTCCATATTAGGCTATAATTGGTATTGTATTGCACTTCGCTTTCGAATCGTCGTTTTGTAACAAAAAATTACAAAACTTTACTCAAATATTGTTTTGTATTTAACATGTCTTTTGCACACATATAATTCTAATTATATCTATTTTTTATTGTATGAGGAAGTTTCTAAATGTCTGAGATTCTTCCAATTCATTAACCAGATTGGCGGTATTTCTGATGGATATATGTATTTTACCACAATTTTACCAATAATTTCAAATATTTAATTAATAAAACAATAAAAAAGATTAAATATACTTCCCAGAAAAAGCTATCAGAATGTCACTAAAAGTGTTGATATTTGACAATGACATGTGTCATTTACAAACTATGTTATAAACATTGGAATTTGTCAACTGGTTTCCTTAGTGCCTTAGCCTCTGCGATTAGTTTACTCTATAAATTATAGTGTCTCTATCTCTAAATCTATACAAGATATAATAACAAATTTTAAGTGTATTAGATGGAGAATGTTATGTTCTTCAATATTTAATAAAAAAAAACTCACAAAAAATTATATTTAGAAGAATTTTTCTAAGAAACTACTACTTCCGGTACCTTTTCAGCTCTTCCCAGGAATGTCAGATTGAGGAAACTGCAGTTAAATATTTTTTAAGTCTTATAATTTTTGAGGAATCGTGTCTACAACATCCAGACATACATACACACATACACACATACACACACACACACAGACATCATTTAAAAAATGTTATAATCGGATTCTAGGGACCTTAAATCGTGCTTATTCAATAAAATGTGGATATGCGAATTTTAGCATGAATCCAATACCTCTCTTAGCGAGAGGTAATAATATCTAAATATAATTAGACAAAATTTCAATTATTTTTTTTTATTTCTTGTTTATTTTCATTTATCATTTAATTTTTCGAATTGTAATATAATAAACATTTTTAACTTTTCCAATAAAAATGACAATTCTCCTGCTAATTACATCAACCTTCACTTTCATTTTATTGAGTAACTTTTCAAGTAGAACGCGTTGTCGTTGTTTTCTTATTTTATTTTAGGCTTTTGTGGCCTATATAAACATTATTATTTATTGGTTTTTCTTGAAATATTTCTGTTGACCAAAGTGTCATTACGTGGAAAATTTACAAAGTTTTTATTGCGAAAGTAGACTAGGACTCCATAATAAAAGAGTTATTAATATGTAACCGGCCTTCACCTACGATTATTCTAGATGTCCACCGAAATAGAATAGTCAGAGAAAACTTGGAACACATATCACGCAAATTGTCACATCTTAGAAAATAGAAAATACTTTCAAAATGTATATTTTTGAAAAGATATTCATAGTAGTAGGTGTACGACTCTCGTCATAATACATTGTAGTCTAAAATGCGTTTTAATGTTGAAGCTTTAAATTAAAATATGTTTCATTGACGTTTAACATATGACAAAATTTATACAGGATGTACAGACCAAAATGAGCTAGACTTTGGTTGTTCTTGCATGTAAAAATATAGCATTTTTAACCGATTACACAGCCAGTCTCATACTGACCAGAAATTGACATAGGATCCCTAGAATACGATTTTACTAGTTTTACGATGATGTCTGAATGTATATCTGTGTGTGTGTCCGTGCGTGCGCGCGTGCGTGCGTGTGTGTGTGTGTGACAAAAATTTCTCCGACGATACTAATACTATAAGTCTAAAAATTTTAATTCTTTCGTATTTCTCTTTTTTGCATCCATATGAGGAGCAGATTAGATTTCGGTTATAATTGGTCAACCGAAAGTTCCCTTATTTGAAGTTCTTTCAGTTTTTCTTGAAAAAACGCAGTTAAATATAAATTTTTGACATTTTATGTGATTATCAATATGAAAGAATATCTTATTGTCTACACGGTTTTAATAACATTTTCCTTCATAATCAAAACTAACAACAAATATAAAGAATTATATAGAGATTAACTTTCATAAATCAGTCAGCTTTGCTACAATCATGGAAACAACTAATATTTTCAAATTATTCTAACTGACAAATGTTGGTGTCAAGTGCAATTTACATAGCGTATGTGCGTGTTATAATTTTATTGGATTTATAGTACCTTTACAAAGAACCTTCGGTATGGAATTTGTAGAAAATAATATATGTTCATGTTACAATTTTACTATATGAATAAACTTTTCCAAGGTACTTTTGGTATAGGATTTGTACAAAATACATAGAATTGACGGAAGGTAATGTGCTGGCCACATCAGATTTTTACTTATAATAAAAAGTTCTAGAGCTCTTTCTGATCACTATTTAGACCGGAAAGTCCTTCTTTGCTGAGCTAGCTCGGAAAGTTGTCTATAAGGGATCGGAAAGTACTTTACCGATCCCGGGACCGGTAAAGCTAAATGTTTCCATGGAGATCAGTTGTTTATTTATTTCTTATTTGCTTGCAGTAAAAAATAAAATAATACTTTTTTATTCTTTTTTCAGGATCGCAAAAAAAATATTGTACCCAACATGACCTGAAAGTGTCTATACTGGGCTCACAAGCTTGCTCACCCAGTAAAGTATCACTTTCAGATCTTGTTACGTAAATTACTATTTTGTTTTCTATAATTTTCCAAATAATTATAAATGGTATTAAAAAGGGTAAAAATATTCAGGGCTTAATTTAGTCCTGACCAAAATGAGTAAAAAAAAGCTTAATCAACATTAGTCCGATCTTCAATAGTTTTTGAGATACAAGGTAATGAAAATGAGGTTTGCAGGGTTTACCTATTTCGAAAACGGAGATACGACTTTTTGTTTACCATTGAGAGGTCATTTTAGATGTGCTTTTGTTTTTCAAAAAGAAATCAAGGTCCAAGTTAAATGTTGTGGCGACCTAGAACCTTGACCAATATTTAATTTACATATAACTTTAAAAATTGAGAAAAAATATTTCATATTTCACAGATATTTATAGTATTTTGACACTTGTTATTAATAAGATCGTAACTACAAAATTGTACTTTTGCAGTACAGGGAACAATGGCACTTATAAATCAGTATAAGTAGAATAATGTACAATAAAAATAACATCTGAATTATTTGTACTAGATATAGGTACGATCTTTTTTCTGCAAATAGAAGAACGCATTAAAAGATCATCGTAACTCAAAACTTAAATCGAGTTACGATGATACTAATTGCATGTATCGATTTTTATAGTCATAGAAACAATTTTCGACTTAAAAAAAATGTGTTAACAAATACCTTAAGACACAAATATACAGGGTTAGTTAAAAGTATGGAGACGGCGATTTATTGTCATTAATATTCATTTTAGGAAATTATGTTCAATACAAAAGTTTTTTAAGAAATTTTGATCTACATTTGAGAATACTTGAATTTTTTTTTCTTCAATTGTTTTTGATTTACGCTTGTCCGCGTAATTTTTTTAAATGGGAACCTATTAATTTTACTCTACCATTCGATAGAGTGTTTTTTTCTCTTTACAACAGTATGTTTGTTTTTTTGTTTTTCAATTTATTTTAATAACATTTTTACAAGGAAAAACACCTGTTCAAGTATTTACGAATAGTAGGTTCATCTAAGATAAAACTTTCGGTTAACATTGTGATACATGATTATAATGAAAAATTGTTTTGTTTTTACTTTTAAAACACAAATTCGTAATTTTAATTAACACATCCTAATCTAGTACGTGCAAATTTATTTATTTTTCCTTTCAAATGAGTAATGCTAATGTATATAAAGTGTAAATTTTGTAATACCCTACAAAACAAAACTTATATTTATTTATAAACAACGTACCTACTTATTTTTTTTTTCTATAGCTGACTATATTCCTACGTGCCGTAAAAAGGACAAAGATTTTATAAAATGTTCCACGAATGCAGTCCAATCTTTATTCAACCATGTTAAGAATGGTATGTATTCCAAACATAATTTTTACCCATTTCTAGATAATAAATTATTTTTTTCGTCTCTCTGACGATGTTGTCTAGGTGTACCCGAAATCCACCTAGCACCTACAGACCCGCTGTTCATAGACCGCGTGGAAATCCTTCAAGGAGATGGTCCTGTTTCTGTTAACGCATCCTTGAGAAATGTTACTGTTTACGGATTTGGCAAAACCAATGTTTTATATAACAGGTAAGATTGATATAGTCAGAAAAATTGACGTTTTCCACAAGTCGTTAGCAAAATTCATTATTATTCAACTTAAAATAGTGAGCAAAGTAGCATGTCGAATCACAAGTGAGCAAAGTAAGTAACTTTCTTCACAAGTGAGCAAAATACACAAACCCATAATAATCTACGTCAGGAGTCGGAAAGTATAGCGTGAGTACAGCTGAGGTTGGAAAGTCTCAACTTTTAGGGTGTGTCCGATGTAGCACTTTTATCACCCTAATATCTAATTCCTAAATTTATGTGCCCTAAATCTAGTGATTATTTAGGATTTTAGGAATTAGATTTTAGGGTTTTGCAGAAGCACACTATGCCTTGTAGTTGACGCGCACTAATTAAACAAATCATATTCGTTGCTATAATTTGTACACAACGTCAAATTTACTGTCAAATAATAGCTCCTTAGCTTCTATTTTATGAAATATAATATTAACATTTACTCTCAAGCATCAAATTGAATCGAATTGTATAATTCATTTTTGTTGTTCTAAAGTGTTGCCATATAAACCAATGGATATCACTATAGTGACTATATATACATAGTGTGGCCAACCACCGCCATATTTATAAAATGCGCGGAAAATTTGAATTCATATGATGTGATAACTAAACAAAATTCGATAAACAATTAATGAAAGAGCATATTAAATGGAAACAATATTTATTTTCATTTTAAAACCTTTCGAAGAACTGTTTTCACAACCAACCGCCACGCAACCAGGCATCTAAAATATATACCTTAATATTAGACATTTTTAGTAATTTTGACAGTTAACCTAAAAAAGATGTGATGTTAAAAAATATGTATATATTACTTTGAGTTATAAATATACAAATACACGTGTAATCTAATTATTTGCACTATCTAAAATACAAATATAATATAATTACCTTCAATTCACGTAACAAATCTGAAAATGTCACTTTGTCGGTATAATATCCGCCATATTTAGGCAAATTCGCACCGACCAATCAAAATCGATCCCCCTATTGGCCACACTATGTATATACAGTCACTATAGATATCACTAGTGTGCCATCCGGAGTTGCATTTATGTGAAGAAGACCTAAATACTAAATACCAAAATGCGACATCGGACACAGCCTTAGAAAATGAGGTTAACAGTAACTAACTTCCCAACTTTTTAAAAGTCGAAAATCGTCTTATTACTAACCGATTGTTAATAAAACAATATACCTAACATAAATATGGAATATAAAAATTTACATTTAAAACCCCACGTAATTAAATTAATTAATTAAAATCCTCAGGATCCTGAGGTGGGCCTAGCCAATCTTCGAAATTCCCGAGGTGGGCATATGCCCCGGTGCCCCCATGTAGTCTGCGCCTATGGCGTAAATAATGGTATCCAATGTCTTAATTACAATTATAATATTTATAGTTTTATTGTTGAACTAATGGGGTCCCGTGGCAGCGTACCAGAGTGTCAGGTCGCGAATCTGGGGAACCGGGTTCGATCCTACCGACGCAAAATATTTCGAATTTTAATTGGCACAAAAGTGACCCCTGTGGTGCACTCTCCACACCAGCAATGAGTGCCCGTAAGGTGACGCCTGGTAAGCGCCCGCACGGTATAAATATGTCATCATCATTACCGATATCTGCGATAAAGCAGATTGTGGCACACTCAGAAATGGGTAATATGCCGTGATGATATATTTATTTTATTTATTGTTGGACTTGACTGAGTCAATTTTTCTAACTATATCTGTGTTAGCTACTATACCATCAGCACTTTGTGAAAATATTGCTTGTTAATGAAAGACTATGTCTACAAACTTCGCGATTTCCCATATAGTAAATGAGCAATAATGTTAGATAAGAAGGAAAAAGAAAACAAATATTATCACTAATTGATAGTCATGTTATGTTATATATACTTGTCTTCACCGTTCTAAGAGTGAAAGCAAATTTCCGTAATAGAAATTCTTGGTATAGGAAGTACTAACAAAATTATTTTTACTCACATTTTAACACCGCACATTAAACATGCAAACTTGGTGTGTTACATTAGATTATATAAAAAATATTACTTTGTGTAATGAGCCTGGTTCACTTTTTTTTAAAAGATTTGAAATGAAAGTTTATAAACTATTTTTTAGAGTGTCTGGTCGCGAACCTGGGGAACCGGGTTCGATCCGACCGACGCCAAATATTTCGAATTTTAAATGGCACAAAAGTGACCACTGTGGTGCACTCTCCACACCAGCAATGAGTGCCCGTGTGGTGACGCCTGATAAGCGCCCGCACGGTACAAATATGTCATCATCATTACCGATATCTGCAATAAAGCAGATTGCGGCACACTCAGAAATGGGTAATATGCCGTGATAATATATTTATTTCCGTAAAAAATGAAATAAAAAGATTGGCGCCAGAAATAGTCAAGAAAAATATAAAAATGCTAAAATACACGCTAGTGTATACGGCCTATGTTGACAATTCCAACTTATTTTCTGTATATAGTTATGAAATACGTCGCCTTTTGAACAGATTCTATAACCTGTGTGGCAGAAAGAAACCACTTCAATTCCGAACATTTTTATATTCCCGTACTAGGCCTGAAAAAAATTTTAGAACGGCAACAAAAATTACTTCTCAATAAAGGCTCTTTGCTTTTGGATACAAGTATTACATCGTTTCATTAACAACTTTGATCCATTATAAAAATATATCTTTGGTTTGTTCACGGCCGCTGTAAGTTCGTTATCGTCCCTAAATTTTGTTCCTCTTAGTGTTTTTTGAGATTTGAAAACAAAAAATAGTCACAGGAGGCTAGCTCTGGACTATAAGGCGGATGGTCAATTTCTACGAAGCCATATTCAGCAACAGTAGCTTTTGAAAATCTTGCAATTGTTTTGTAAATTGTCACATATGTTACCACGGCATATGTGATTAAAAAACTATATAATAAAAAAATACAATTAAATAGTTTTAATATAATTGATTAATTTTCAAATTTGTTATTATGGTGGAGGACACCATTATAATAATGAGGAAAACATTTTTTTATATAAATAATTTTTATTCAATTGACGTTTTAAACTGTCATTATAACTCCACAGCAACAACTATAAGTAATACTTTTTTCACGTGAGAATTAAAAAAATTTTAAATCACTCTCACAAAATTTTAACTCACTCTGCAACAAATAATGCATTTAAAATAACATCAGGTACGTAAATAACACTTACCATAATATTTATCAGACATTATCAGCCATTTTCATTATTTTTCACGGTACAAATGACAGACAATAAAGCATTTTAAATACATGACTTGACGTCTATCAGCGACGAGCTGAGCATGACGCTCAGCCTACTAAGTGATCAGTTTTTTATTTTGTCAAAATTAAATATTATAATGGTTTTTATCATTATTTCGTCAAAATTGAATAAAATATTGTACAAACCACGTGAGATAAGAATGGTTATTCACACTTTCTTCTCATGAATAAACATTGCCTTAGCTCACTTGGTGTATAAATATCTATTAATTAACAATTATTTTTCATTTCAGTGTTGATCCTAATAATTATGATTTCCATACAAAGTTACTCCTTCCTCATATGAAAATCGAAGGTACGTATGATCTTTTAGGAAGGATTTTAGTTCTTCCTATGAGAGGCAGAGGGCAATGTTGGTTTGAAGCAAGTAAGAAATTAAAAAAATATTCTTAACAATTTTTATATGATTTGGCTGTAATTTTGTTCTAGCTGATTTGTCAATCGTATTAAAAAGCGATGTAGACCTCTACCAAAAAGATGGGTTCAGCTTTTACAATGTGACAGGGGCGCACGTCAGATTCGACATAGGGGGCCTGAAACTCTACATGGGAAACTTGTTCGATGGATTAAAAAATTTAGGTAAGAATGAGCCGTTTCACATTTTTCAAAAATTATTTTAAAAGAAAGTTTTGTAATATTTTTCATTTTAATAAAAAATAGTTATTTATGATATAAGTGTTAAAAGTGACATTTTATTTGTGTGAAAAAAAATCACTTTTAACGCATATATCATACAATATTTTTTACAAACACTATTTTTTATTTAAATGTTATTTCTAAAAGTTTTTTTTTTAATTATTTGGCACTGCTTTCAAAACAAAACTACAGTGCCACAATTAGCAATAATGGCGACATACATTGTCAGCCGCCATGTTTATGCTAAATTAACATAGACGGTATGTGAAATTTACAAACTACATTTACTTGTATAATGTTTTAAATGTTTAAATTTATTATATTTATGCCCGATTGCATCAATGTATCTTAAATCTTAAACACGGTTTAAATTGACAATATTGCATCGAAATGAAATGTTAAATGAATTATAACATATTACTGTCAAAATTTCTATTTGTATTTTTTTGTTTAAACGTAGATTAAACGTGATTAATAGTATATTACATCCGAGGTGGGAGATGTTTCATTACAGCCGAGGGCCTATGTATATTACCGAGAGGCGAAGCCTCGAGGTGAGATAATGCGCGAGGCTGTTATGATACTCCCACCGAGGTTATGTATACTATTTTATTCACAGTCATCCTCATTTTAAATCAATAATTTTCAAAATAAATCAATGACGCCTGGTAAGCGCCCACAAGGTAAAATATATCGTCATCATTACCGATGTCTACATGTGTTGTAGATAATGGCACACCCAGTAACCTTTAATTTTATTAATATTTTGACAGCTGTCTTAAAATTTGTTTAGCCTACTTAATTATGAGGATCTATGGCAATGTTGCTAGGCAACCAATACATAAACATTTCCAACCCAAGAGATTGTCATTAAAGTTAGGAATGACGTATTTTCCAACCTCCAAAAGGTTAGGAATCTGTATATTACTATAATAATTGTGAATAAAATTAATTTCATGTTGGTGCAATTGGACATTAAACATTTAAAATATTAAACAAGTAAATGTAGTGAGTAAATTTCATATACTGCCTATGTTAATTTAGCATAAACATGGCGGCTGATATCGTATGTCGCCACTGTGGGTAATTGAGGCACTGTAAACTAAACATTTTTAAAATACCAAAAACATATAGAACTAAATTTCAGATTAGTTTAACTTTCAATAAATAAATATAAGAATGAACTGTTAACAAATGTCGACATTTACATCTTTTACAAACACACTGCTTACTATTTTACAGTGCGTTCAACAAAAATCCTAATTTATGCCCGTATTCATAAACACTTGTAAAGTTTTAAACGGTTCGTTATAAATTTCATACAATAAAGAAAGAAAAATCGAAATTTTATTTGTCAAGTGTGATTCTATTTGTCAAAAATTATGAGCCGTTTTGAAACTTAACGAGTGTTTATGAATGTGGGCATTAGAGTAGACTGTGAACAAAAAAACAAAAAAAAACGTGTATCAATTTAATAGTTATTTATGTACCTAGGACAAAAAATTGCATATTACAGCAGAGCTTGAGTTTGCTTTCCGAGGCGAAGCCGAGGTAAAGCAAACAAGCGAGGCTATAATATGCATTTTTTGCCGAGGTGCATATTACATTTTTCTGTCTACCTTACTTTACGTAATAGATCTAGAAATAAATACACGTTTTTTTTAAATTCGTAAAACCTTATTATTTATTATATGAATAATGATAGGATAATATCTTCTGCCATTTTCACAAAATTTTAATTCTTAGCTCTGTTTTACTTTAAAGTAAGACACACTGACAGACACATCAACACTATTTGACAGGTGAAAATAAACAAAACCAAAAAAATAACCTCGAAAACAACTCTAACCAGCGGCATCTTAGATTAACATAGCCATGTCAAAATTAATAATTTTTAGTAGTTGACTTCATTACCTACTAATTGCGCACATATTTAAATTAAATTTATCATTAAAATAATATTTTTATTTGCTCGTTTGATATTTGTGATTTACAATTCCGGTAGTACAAACAATTACAATAATCATAAAATCGTAGTAGACTTAGCGTACGAAAAAGGTTTGCGGACGAAAAAGGTTTACGGACGAAAAGTGATAACGTTCAGAAAAGTGTCATTTTTCGTCCGAAAATAAGTACGTAAAATTTCACTTTTCGTATATGTAGACAGAAAAAGTATTTAATTAAATGTCAATTTACAAGAGATATTGTCAAAAATGTTATCTAAAGAAATCAAAGCTCTTCTTGAATCCTTATTTTAGAAATAGAAATAAATTAGAAAAGGGTGAATGGCAATATTCTGTATCCTTCTTTGTTATATATTTTTCCTTAAAATTACATTTCACGATAATTTTGATAACTTGCCTTTTGAATTGAATAATGCGTGTTAGATTTTTTTTTCTGAACACACTGTATTTTATACGTACGTAGGTACATATAAGTATCATCATCTAGTTATTAATATGAAAATAAGTATTTACTTGTAATTTTTGCTTATAGTTACAAGAAAATGCTAGTACTTATAAGTATTTACTTATTTTTATTAATACTACCCATGAGCGTAATTGTTTAATCATTATGTATATTATATATAACATTATCTTGTAGGTGTTTTCAGTACCTACACACGTGCTTACGCATATTTTGTTATTGTTAGGTGTTAAAAATTATTAATACTCTTTTGACTCAAATTTCAAATTTAGTACATTTCAAAACACTTTAATGTGTGTAATTTGGACGTATTCCACATATTTGTCTCCAGTTACGTCCAGGGCAGGCCTGGCCCAAAAACCCCCATTAAATTTCGTCACAAAATGACTCACTTAAAAATAAACAAATATAATGGGTCAGGGGAATATTTTTAGAACGCAATTTTTACTTCATAAACAAACTCGTTACTATGGTTATAGAACAGTCAACAAATGAATTCCTCAACGCAAATTGGAAGCCAGCTGCCGAGGCCTTGAGGCCAGTGTTAACACAAACGATTGAAGAAATAATCCTGGCGATTTTGAAGCAAATTTTCGATAATGTTCCGGCGGATTTCTTCGTGGAAGATATTGCTGAAGACGTACCTTTTGACTTGACGTACTATAACGGTGTAGAGGATTAGTTTATAAGTTTGTGATAATGAATTTATTAAGTTTTTAATTATGTGTGTTTAGAAATGTAAGTACGTACTAAAATAAATATTTTTGAATGATTTTTTTTTCATTATCGTTACCAACCAAAATCCGTGTGTATCAACTGTTTATTATGTAGATGTACTCAAATTTTGGTCACCCTAACATACTAATTACCATGGTAACCATTTAAAAATACATGCAATATTTTTGTGTTTATAAGTTCAAAACCTTTTAAATACAATAGCTAGTAGCATAAACAAGTAATTAAGAGTAATAAGCAAGCAGTTGACTAGCACTGTTTTATCTCTATCAATCGTTTATGGATTTTAGAGAAAAATAATCCAAATAACACAGTTATAGCAAAAATTATTGCACGCATTTTTACCTCCCGCTACCCTAGGTAAGGGAGGTATAGGGATCGTGCTAAAAATCACATATAGAGATTTTAGTGAATAAGCACGTTTTGATGTCTCCAGAACCCGATTTTAACATTTTTACAATGATGTCTGTGGGTATGTATATGTGTGTGTATGTGTGTGTGGATCTGGTGGACACGATTACTCAAATACTATCAATCAGAAAATTTTGAAATTTTGTATATCCATTCTACACTAATATGGGAAGAGCTGATTAGTTTTCAGTGTATATCGGATAACCGGAAGTATCACTTGTACAAGTTTTTAACAGTTTTTCTTGAAAAAAATTCGTTGAATATAATTTTTCAGCAACTTTCACTAATAATAATGAAATATAATGGTATAATCTTCAATTCTACGATAATAGCATTTAGTAAATAACTCTAAATAACTTTAAATATAAATTAATAATATAATTTATTTTCATATATCATTTTGCCTATGCCTCAAACAAAAACAATATTTTAATAACAATTTTGACATATTTAAACAAATGTCACTGTCGGGTTGCAATTACATTAAATTAATAGTGAAACCGTGTTAAGGAGAATGTAGTAATAATATATGTATTTGAATCTAATAAAATTAAGGTTAGTAAAAATAATATATTTTCAATCGTACATAAATATATTAGAATTACTATTGATTTGCTTCATTGGCTTCCAGAATACGGGTTTGAAAAGACTTTGTGTCAAGATGCAAGTACTATTTTGATTTTTGTTGTGTTTCTATTCTTTTTGTCAATATTTGTGAAATTTATTTTGTGTATGATGTATTTGTTAAATGTAAAATAAAAATTATGTGTGAATGCAAAAATATTTGAACATAATGGCTGCTTTCTTTATACTGCGTCGTTAAATACCCAGCGGGAGGTTATGGGCTGGCCACATCAGATTTTTTATTTGAAGTATTTTGCTCCAAAATAATCCACAAACGATTTTAAAGAGATAAAATAGTGCTAGTCAACTGCTCGCTAATCGCCCTTAATCATTTGTTCATATTACCAGCCAATATTCTAAAAATATATTTACAATAGATTTTGAGTTCAAAATTTGTATCTAATAAGCATAATTATTAAGTATAATAGCACGCACGAGCGTAAGCGAGTAATAAAACACGTCAAGTGCCTAAAACACTCATTTCGCAATGTATTACATACAAGATTTTTCATAATAGCGTTTTAAAACAGATCATTTATTCTCAAATATCAACATTTTGAATTTTTCAAAATTAATAAGTAGACAGACGTCTGGTTCATCTTTTCGTTGCTAAATGAAGTACTTTTCAGCACTAGTGCTTAAAAATAACATTTTACGCATTAAACTGTCACTTTTACGCATTAAATTGTAACTTTTACGCATTAAACGAATTAAAAGTATTTCATTTAGCAACGAAAATGCCAATCAAAAAAATTGTTGTTATAAAACGCTAGCATAAAAAAATATTTCTTAGTGATGTAGTTCTTTCAGTATATTTGCGACCATTTCATCATTTGTTAAACATTTGCCTATCGTCCTACCTGCCAGTTGGGTCTTCCTGGGCCAGGCATCTTCGATCTTCTTCTGTTAACAGTTGACAACACTCAACAACAATATAAAATGCTGGCTGCCGTTTTCTAGGCGTCCACACAACAACTAAAATTTGTTTTCCACGTGTCTGGTATTTATACTGTGTGTCATAGGCGTGCGTCACCAAGGGGCACCGCAAACAAGGTGTTAATCTTCTTAAATTGGGGGCAAAGTTGAAAAAAAAGACAAGAGGGACTATTTTTTATGTTTCTTTTTTAAAAATGTTGAATGAAGAAATATTTGAGAGACATTTAAAAGAAAAGTCTAGAATTTTCATCTAAGGATGATTAGGTTTTATTTTAACACGGGAATGAGTGTTTTGGTTATTTTTAGTCTGTTTATGAAGTGTTCGACGTCACAATTATAAAGCTAAAAACAGAATATTGCTTCTGCAAGAAATATGCCGATTCTTTAATTTTTTTGAAGTTATTTTTGTACTGAAATGTTTATTTTCATAAAATTTTGCCAACAAATACAAAAGTACATACTAAATATATACTGTCCAAAAATATAGGTACTCCTGCTAATTTGCAATTTTGTTGTGAAACATCATTTAATTCTAAAAGCGATTTGTACTTTACAAAGTTTCAATTGTTATTCTTAAAGTCGTAATATTTTGTTTACTATTCTATGATGTAGATGATATAGTATTTCAACAAATAAAAACATATAAATATGTTTAAAAAAACTTTCATTGTCAATAAAGGAGGGTTATACTTTTGACGTCACACGCAAGAAAGAGAGAGTTGATGTAGAAGTTAAGATGGAAGGTTATAATACAAACAAACCATCACCATTTTTAAAGTTCTGTCTTCTGTCACTTGTGTTTTAATATTTTGATTTTTACATAATTCCTCCATTTTGTTTTATAATTTCATCTGAAAATATTAGGAAAACTAAGACTATTGATTAAAATCCGGTGAAAAAATTCCTCTTAATAAGCGAGTTATGGTCTCCCGAATTTTGAAAAGATTGACGTGACGTCACATTTATGTGTTTTTATATCAAACTGTTTTCATCATGGACCTAAATGTTCTTGAAATATATGCTATTTTAAGTTATATTTACATAAAAATAAATGAATATTATAACACTGTATAAGTCTACATACTTTATAATTACAGGTGTATTTAAATTATTAAGTTTAATGTAAGAAATTTATGTTGAAATAAAAACTGTTTGAAAACTGCCGTACAGGAATGTTAGTCCCTCCTTTCGAATTTGAATTTCTTAACTTCCATTGGTAGTAACCCCCACCTCCTAACACGCTATTTGTTATGCATGTATACGCGGTCTTTCGGTCGCCAATCAAAAATATTACCTATATATAGATTTTATATACGTGTCGAAGCGCTGTAACAAAAAACCCCTTTTTCCGAAATATCTCAATTATACCATTTCATTTTTTTTTAATATTCGTTATTCAGCATATACATTCGTATTTTTTTACTATTTTCCTTTAATTCGATTGAGCTGGAATCCCCATTATCTCGAAACTAACTTTTTTAAGATGTCTTAGTATTGTTCTAGAACGGCGATATATTGATTTTTGTTACGGTTATTTTTAATCTTTAGCTAAAAATTTAATTTAAAATTACTTTATAATGTTGAATAATCTTCATTTTAAATAAAAAGTAAATATTTATTTAATTATCATTAGAAATTCCATTAGTTAAGTCATGATACATGAATTTTTTACAAGTATGGGCGAACTAATGTACAACGGGGCTCGTATTCGTATACATGATTTATTTCAAAGTACAACAAAATCGAAATTGTCTAACTTTGCAGAAATCTCGCAACTTATTTGGCCGCTAAACAAAATCTGACAGTTGTATAATAAACAATGCTTGTTATATTTATCATTTGTAGTGTTTGGTGTTTGTATATACATATATTTTGTGTTTCAAATATACACAAACAATTTATAATACAACTGTTTGTAATAATAACAAACACAATTATGTGTTTAATGATTATATGAACAGGGCCAACCTTACTTTTTTCGGGGCCTCAATAATTAGGAGACTGATAGTGCGAAACTGTAATTTTCTGTAACGCTATAGAAATGTTAAAGTGAACAAAATCGCAACAATTTTTGTTTACTAATACATGTATTATCTTTTGACACTAAAAAATGATGCGCTTTTGTTGAGAGTTACAGTTCTATAGTGGGTATAGAAAATTACAGAATCGCACAGAAAATAATAAATATAAATTATATGTCTTAATGCAAAAACAACCAAAGTCTAATCATTTCATGACAAAACAAATTACTTCAAATATAATTTTTGGAAATACCGGCTTCCATTAAAAAAATCTAATGTGGCCAACACAGTACCTCCCGCTATTTAATTTTTATTAATTTAAATACCTACCTAGATATTTACTAATGCTGCAAACTATATTAAGTTCCTTTGCAAATAAATATTGCTTTATTTACTATTTTCTATTTAAAATGTCACCATTATTAATTTGAAATGATTAGTTTTTTGACAGTGACATTTATCTGTCATTACATACATTTCGAATATGAACTGTGTAACAAAGGAATTGTGTTTATCTTTAAATCATAGGCTTTGGGATTTATAAAAAAAATTAATTTTAAAATTTATCTATAAAATATGTATATAGAAAAAGTATTAATGTGTACCTGTAGAAAATTCAATTTTTAATTTTTATAATGACATAAAATGCGAAAAAATGACTTTTAATGGTATTTTTTGAAGAAAAACCATAATGAACTTTAAGTAAAGTGCTATTTTCGGATATCCGATTTACACCAAAATCTAAAGGTTTCTTTTCATATTAGAATAGGGTCGAAATACAAGGTTTTCCCATACACACACAGACACCATCGTGAAAATGTTAAAATTGGATTCTACGGACCTTGAAACGTGTTCATTTACTAAAATCTCGATATGAGATTTTTAGCACGATCCCTATACCTCCCTTACCAAGGGTAGAGGGAGGTAAAAAGTATTGTATATGTTTTAGACACGCGACGTGAAATTTGTACGCACGAGAGTAAACGAGTAGTATAACACGTCAATTGCCTAAAACACTCAATTCGCAATGCATTACATACAAGATTTTTTATAATAGCGTTTTAAAACAGATCATTTATTCTCAAATATCAACATTTAGAATTTTTTCAAATTGAAAAGTAGGCAAACGCTAAATGAAATATGTTTAAGCACTAGTGCTTAATAGTAACATTTTACGCATTAAACTGTCACTTTTACGCATTAAACTGCCCTTTTTAGGCACTAGTGCTTAAAACTTTTAAGCAATAATGCTTAAAAGTATTTCAGTTAGCAACGAAAATGACAATCAAAAAGTTGTTATAAAACGCTAGTATAAAAAATTATTTTTCTTTTCAAAAAATTCCAAAGTTTACTCTGTAACTGTGTTATCGTACAAAGATAATTTTTTAATTATTCAAAATACTTAAGATAATAATTAAGTAATACAATATAAATCATATTATCATTCATGTTTTTCTATTCTTGGAATACAATATCAATTTTATGATAGGAAGATGAAGTTCTATTTTGACTAATAAGGACCTTATTGTGTGATAAATATTTTGAATCTTATCTAAAGACGATATATTTAACCTACGACAAGATTAAAGAAGTTAAGAATAGAAATTTTTAAGCTTTGAATGAATGATTTAAAATAAACAAGATACTTTCATTCTTAATAATACCGAGAGTGTCTTTCTGCAAAACTTGATATTCTGCACTATTAATATTGTTTATAAATGTTACTAATTCTATGATTTAAAACTGTTTAGCACTAAAACCTTACAAGATTTTACTGACATGTCTATATTGGTTATTAGTGATTCTGTCGAGACGAGATATTTCTCGATTCTCGTCTCGTCTCGTACTCGAGATTTCTCGTCTCGACGAGACGAGACAGAAATGTAAAAAATATTTTACGAGACGAGAGTAATATATGCAAACGTGTGAAATTTAAAATATTTGTTAGTGATATCTGTCTCTATTTAGCTATGGCATTTTTGAACAAAAAGATAATAACGTATTTGACATTTTATCTGTCAGAATTTGTTAAGCGTGCATTACATGATGAAGTTTTTCTTTTCAACTTGAAAAGTTTTCTCTCGCACAATGACATGAGTGCAAGACAGACAAATGAATGCGCTACTTTTTCTCCCGACAAATTTTAACTGTCAAGTAATTGTCAAATGTCATTTGTGTTTACATTTTTGATGTATACAAGTAGTGTTATAAGCGATTGATAGTAAACTGAAATTCACGCAAAACTTGATCGTGTAAATATACTTGTAAGGTCACTTATAAAAAAAACTTCATCGTGTAATCCAGGCTTTAGTTAAGATTTTTAGCGTTATTATCTTTTTAATGTCTTATAACAGATTAGAAAATGCTAGATAAATATTAAATTAATGAAACTATAACACAATAAAATTTGCACAAGTTTTAGGTTATATCAAATTTTGACAGATGAAACGACAAATTTTTATCTTTTTGTTCAAATTATTATTAATACAAAATTGTATAAATTAATAATTAGTTTTTGGGACTAAAATATACATATTAAATTTCCGTCGAGAAATCTCGGCGAGAATCTCGACCGATGTCAAAATTATTTCGAATTTTAAATGGCACATAAGTGCACTCTCCACGCCAGCAATGAGTGACCGTGCGGTAACGCCTATCTACGTATAAAACAAATTGACACATCCAGCAATGAGTAACACGCCGTGATGATATTTTAAAAGATACATTGAAGAATGGGTGGAAGGACCAACCGTTGAATGGTTTAAAGGTGAAAACAAAAGGCATAAATGGTCCACGTGTATTGTTAAATTCTTTATTACGGACGTTTCGGGCTTAGGGCAAGCCCATCTTCAGCAAAATGTTCCCTGATTTTCCTGTGTAATCCTGCTTCCGCCATCTTTTTCAATTATTGTTCACCTTGAAAACAGAATAGAGATATTTATAAACATACTATTATCTTTCTTTTCCTTTATGGTCAGTCAGGACTATTAATGTATAATGCATGTTAAATTGAGCTAATACACATGCATTAATCTAATAAACATTTCACATTCCTTGTGACCTGTTATCACGTCCTCTTCAACACACACAAACTCGTCTGCTCGGACTAATCCTCTAGGACGCGTTGCCCTAAATTATATAATGTTACGTCCAAACATCGAATTCGCCATTCGCCCAGTGGCGAAAAAACAGCCACAACGCGTTGTGGACGTTGCTGAACAATCAAATACCGAAATCTGGAGTGGGATCACGTAACTGTGAAAACGATATTGCGACTGTCGACAAGTGAAAATGTGATCACGTAAATAGTGAAAACCGAAAACGATATGAAAACGATAGTCGTTTCTTACGTCTCTTTTTATTTCACACATTTGAGTATAGGTATATCCTTTTCTTATTTACTTGCATTTAAGTAAAAGAATTTAGTGAGCAGTGAGTTGAATTTGACGTTTTGGAAAGAATGAAAGAAATGTCATAAATAATTTATAAATAAATTAATATTTCAAATTTGAAAGGTATTTTTCTATTTAGTAAGGCAAAAATGAAATAATTGTGATAACATACGATAATTATAAAATGAAAATTGATTACAAGAATGAATCTAAGAAAAAAAATCATGAATATTTTAATACCTAAGCATGTTGCGAAGAACCAAATGCTTATGATTTACTATATATTTTGACTCTTTTGAAATCTATGATAGAAAATTGAAATCTTGGCGATTAGATATTTTCTTATTTCTACTGAAATTTCCCTGATTTGCTATTAAAATTTAGTACTTGATTTAGTGAAAGAACTACTCAAAAGAAATATTTTCTAGCAATATTGATATTGAATAACTGTAAAAGTGTTGATTACAACAAAGCATATTTTGATTGATTACAAGAATAAATCCAAGAAAGAAAATTTTATTAATATTTTAATAATATTGTATTCTGCGAAGCATCAAATATAACGATTCTAGCTTGTGTTTTATGATTAATATTTTGTAGTTTTTACACAAAATTAAAATTTGTGAATTGATCATTTTCCGCAGCCCGTCGAAGGTTGTGCGCCGTTATTTAAATGTGGCTCATACTTTAATATAAATACAAAACTTAATAAAAACTAGATTACTTTGTTATTATTATATATATTATTATTGTATACTTGCAGTAAGGTCTCTTGAAGTTTTAATTATATATTTAGAAATATTTTTGTTTACTTCAAAAATTTTTCTTCTGGAATATAAAAAAAAATAAAATTGGTTGGTACATGGCATCTGTAACTAATTGATAATTTAACTCATGTCCTTCTTCAATTTTTGTGGTATTAATATTATGAACGAAATAAAAATGAATGGTGAGAATAATGCGTTCTGACAGATTAAAATTTTTAATGACATTCATATAAATTATCTGTCAAAACTACTAATTAAAACAAAAACTTAGTGTATAAACGATATCGTTTTCACAAAACGTAGTCACTTTACGGAAATAACCGAAGTTGAAAACGTAGTGAGTGACTAATTTTGCGTGATCGCTAAGGAAACGAATATCGTTTTCACTTTTCGATAATCGCAATATCGTTTTCACTTTTACGTGATCCCACTCTGTTCAGCCTAACATTGTCTATCAATTATGACTTGCCAGTTTGGTTACGTTATTGTTTATATCATAAAAAAAATACAAACTTTAATGTAACCTAACTCGCAATTCCTGAAAAACACGACAGCAACGCGATTTTCGGCACTTGGTCGTTCAGCACTGTACGGAACGCGTTGTGGCTGTTTTATTTCGCTTACTGGGCGAATAAGATGTTTAAGCGTAAGATATAGATTGTCAACAATTATTTAATAAGATTGAGGGGAGGGGGGCAGGAAGAAGGTCATTCCCAAGTCTCAGACCATAGAGCAGGCGCCCCGCATATTA
This sequence comes from Ophonus ardosiacus, assembly GCA_943142095.1. Lineage (NCBI taxonomy): Eukaryota > Metazoa > Arthropoda > Insecta > Coleoptera > Carabidae > Ophonus > Ophonus ardosiacus. Next base: position 51,665,820 of record OW964828.1, on the reverse strand, counting down.
AATCCGGCCTAACACCTCGTGGGTTCCGGTACCCTTATAAGCAAAAGTATGCACATAGTGTAGGGACCATTTGCTGATATTCGGCACCGTAGCCACTGTAACGCCACATACACAACTGGCTGTGGTTGGTGACGTCCCTATTGCTCCTTAAATCCTGGGTATGAACGGTTTGCTCGGGCGCCATTTTTACAGCGTGCCTTTGGATAGCCTAGTGGAGGTGAGGGCGCAGGGTTGCTTGATATCAACAGAAAAAGACGTGTAGTTTAAATAAATATATTGTAACATACGAAGATATGTAAAACAAAGACACACAGTTTATAAATAAACAAATACATCTTTGCAGAACTGTGACCAGAGTTACTACGGTAAGTACGCGTATTGAAATTTACTTAAAATTTCTAAGTCCAACAAAAATGATAACTATTTTTAGCGGACAAAACACACGGTGGATATCTCACCCTTAGACTTCTCGGCGGCTGACACACAGCACTCACTTCTCGGCAGGTCAAAGGAGCCTTATCAGGACTCACTTCTCACTAGAGGCGTTCAGGAGGACCTAATCAGAATTCTAGACTTCACGGCTCGCGAAGCCCGCTTTGGCTTCACGGAGCTCTGCAACGGCTTATAAACCCAATCTAACGGTACTTCTCACTAAAATTGCGGCGGGGATGATTTTACTTAGTACATAGGGGTCGTTACTGTCTCAAGTGATAAATAATATTTTTATAAAATTTACACAAATTCTCTGGTCACTTTTCTTTACCCTAATTCCATTTTACAACATCAAACAATTTACAAATATTGTTTCAAATAAAACACAATTTCATTCACATGTGCGGTGCGCCACGCGCGAGCATGTTGTGAATCACGAAGCGTCAAAATTTACAAGGTTACTATTGTCAGAATATTCTAGAAGTAAACAAATACAATAATGCAATCAACGAGCGTTACATTGTTTCACAACACTATTGTAAGTTAAATTACAAATATACACAATGCTATTTTTACATAAAATACTTTTACTTGTAGCTGAAACAACAATTGTGGTTATGTTGAACATGTGATTATTGTCTTTTCACATTATGACGGTCGGATATTGTCTTTTACAGGTAAGTATTTCATTAAATATTTTACCAATATTACAAATACATCTTACTTTCAGATTAAACAATAAATAAACAACGTATATTGTCAAAAACACGTTACTAAACATTCTAACTTTGACGGTACTACTACAGGTTTTCAAAACGACGGAAAACCTTTACTGGACGAAAGGGCCTATCGTCACACCACCTACGCATATCCCAGACATGTTGAGCTCGCAGAACTCGTCCTCCCAGAGGCCCATGGGTCCTAGACCCATTATGAGAGCTTAGCTTATGATCGCATGTAGGTTTCAGATCTTTCGTGGATCTCAGCCTCTCATTTGGTGTTCCTCACACCTGGTGTTTCACCACTAGCGGTACCATAGCTTCCAATACATATCCCCCAGACCCATTGTGAGAGCTAAGCTTATAATCGCACGCTTAGATCTTAGTCTCTCATTTCATGTTCCTCCACTAGGTACCCTAGACACCTTTTAGAGCACACGGCTCAATGGACCCAAGGTTGTCCCAGACAATCCGTCGGATAATTAGAAAAATACTACGTATGTTTGCGGCAACAAACAAATAATACAAATATATACCCCACACCATGCATATCAAATACACAAACAGTGTATAACTTATGAATGAAGCATTTGGTGATTTGAACACAAGGCATGCACTCGATTTTGAGCTTTGACCCGGCCCGGCCCGAAGCCCGGCTCGATTTCCAATCGATCATCGAGCCAGGCCGAAGATATTTTATTCGGGCCGGATCGGGCCAATCATTTTCAAAAGTTGAGGCGAATCGGACTTTGGATTTTGGCCCGACCCGAAATATCGAGCTTTTCGGGCCGGCCCGACTTATACTCGTAGTTAAACTAAATGCAGTTTCTTTAATATTTTAATGAAAATGGATGGAAGTAAATAGGAACAAAATGATTTAATAACAACGTCCTTCAAGAATTCAAGGTTATTCATTGAAGCATAATAATGTTATTGTGAGATTATTAGTTATTATTATTGTTACTACTCATACTACTAAATAAAAGTGATTTTTATTCGTACCAATGATTTTTTGTCTCATTTTTGAGCAGAAACAAAGTTATATAATATAAAATAATACAATATAGAATATATAAAATAAATGTTCGGGCAAGTTAAAAAAGTACTGTAGGTAACATTTTCGAACGTGTAAAAAAAGTGCAAATTTTTCTTAGAATATTGAAAATTCTGTAGTTCTAAAATTTTAACATTCAATATAACAAATACTTCAAAGAAAACGAAATTAAGATTAAATTTGAGAAATAATGGTTACAGGTTCATTGCAGGTGTCGAAATACCTATTTATTTATATCCTGCATGTGTTTCACATAAAAGGGATTGTTTTTGTTACCTACTTATAGTTCTGTGGAATCGAGGAATTTTCTTCTTAGCGGATGCTAAAAGTTTAACAAAAATGTATAGTGGATTATTTCATAATCAAATTTATTTGGTTTTGTGACTCCATAATAATATACATTCAAATATTATCATCTGGTTCAATACTGAGAATAGCTACTCAGATTCGGATCCAAAACCCGATACTCAGATCCGGATCCAAAATCCGATACTGAGATTTGGATCCGAGATCCGGATAGTTCAACATTCAATTATCTGGATATTCGGATATTTTTGTATCCGAAACCGAAACTATCCGGATCCGGATCCCACCACTACTGGAAACCTGTGTACGGTAAGGCAAGTCGAGGGCCCTTCAACGTAGCCACGCCGAATTACGACGGCCACAGTATTGTTGAAGGAAACATTATTAAAATAAAAATAGGAGCCGTGTCCTATTCTCATTAATTCCAGTGTGACCCTCACATATGTATTTACAAAGACAAGGCCATCAGCATTATTGTAAATATAAATATTTTGAAAAGCAAAACAATTTATGTTCATGAATTACTATTATAAATTGTTTATGTTTACTGATTATATTTTTATCATCGTGAAAAGTACGTCGTCTTATATTTGCGCAGTAGGCTTAAGAAAAAAATGAACAACAATATATCATGATAAGATTTTTTATTACCATCGTATACATTCTAAATTAGGTACCCGCTTATCACAAGTTCATGAAACTTTACACATGTAATATTCGTCATTTCAGTTTTCGATTTCAGTGTAAAATCAGTCGCGAAGTGCATATACATATATGTATAAATAACAATAGCTAGCAATACATAACATTCATATAAAAATACAAAAATAAAACAAGTAACCTCTTATTTGTACAATACACAGCCCATCAGAAACAATGGAAAATAGAATATTCGTAACATTAAGACATGTTTTACTTTAAAATGCAATAAAATTTGGATGAACAATCCAAAAATGATTAAAATGTTAACAAAAGTATTTTCAATCTTGTATAAATCGGTAAATATTACCCAAATTTCGATTATATTTTTGCTTTTAAATAGTTACGAAAATTATTATTACATTTTAAAATATATTCCTATTAGTCGAGTCAATAGAGGGTTTTACCCTACAAAAGATTGGATAGTGGAGGAAAAATTCTTGACCGTGGGGTGGGTCGTCGTGAGCCGCCATCTTGGATCGGTGCAAAAATTGAGTATTTAGTCATTTTCTCGAAAACAATGGCCGGTATCAAAATTTTACAAGAATACAAAATGAAAACTCATAATTTTTCATATAAATACAGTAATACTCATTTTTTGGACTTTACTCCCCAAGGTCAAAAACTAGAATTTTTCATCCCCTACACAACATATGTTTCTACCCTACCTTCTGTAAGGCGAAGGCCTTTCTTGGTCTCCATTGACTGGACTATACAGAGCGTAACAGAAATAAATACATTAAATTTAACCAGTGATAGAACTCGTCAAGAGCAACAATATTTCTTGGCCACTTTTTTGAAAACCTTCCATATATTGTGTTAATCTTCAAAGTTTAGTAAAACTTCATTACCTGCCTAAAATTACTAAACTAATACTCTTACACAATTGACAACACATGCAAGAGAGAGGTAGAAGATATGCTTCCAAACATCGACCTTTAAACTAATGGACCAAGTGTCTCCTATTAATTTATTGTTAGAATATTGCTCCAACATGAAAGGATAGAAATATATATTCTGTCCTTCAACAGTACGGAAGTTCTCAGTTAAAGTATACTGTACATGCGTTCATACTCATTGTACATCTTTTTCAGCCATATGTAAACCTCTATACATCACTCTTTATCACTGATTACTAATTAGTTGTCAAAAGCTACATTTGACGTTTCATCACTGTTTGTGTATTATTTACTTTTTTTGGAGAACATTTACAGTTATTTCTGACAATATATACGTATATGTGTTGTGAGGTGTGTATGCAACAAAATAATGGGGAAACGGTGTATTTCGTACAATGAGCAGTACGTACGCGGTTCAGCACAAAAAAATTAAATCTATACTCTTAGCGATTATGCACCAAATATAACAAGTTAGGGACAAATCATTTTTTTTTATTTTGCCGCGTTTTCTTAACTTCCGTACTATTGAAGGATAGAGATACTGTGTCTGCACCGTTATGGCGGGACAAGCGTTTTGCTCATACGCTGCATCTATTAGTTTAAAGATCGATGCTTCCAAACAAACCTCCCCTCATTGTCTTACGTCCCCCTCCCTGCTTCTATCTGTCATTATGTATGCATTTGTCATTCAGTGTTAACCTAATTCTTTGTGATTTGTTCGTGGTGTTCCATAAAAATGAGTTTAAAACCACAAGATGTGCGTGGGGCAACTTTTTTTGTTTGATAATATTGAAGATCATTCGATTATTCAACTAAAACGATGGCTGGAGTTTAGAGGTCTATGGCTGATGACAGGTCTTTGTTTGGTAGTGGTAACCATAGCAACCTTTAGTTCTATGCTTTGCCGCAAGATGCGCCCTTGCAAATTGCAATGGGGTCATATCAAAAAAAAATAATTGTCGATTTTTTTTAAAAAATCATGAAATCCATCTGATTTAATAAATATAGTAATACAAAATAATTTGAAATATGCGACTTTTCATTCATAAATTTGCTAATAAACTTTCGCGCTTTTAAACACGGACTAAATTTGTGACGACACAAATTCATACTCAACAAGACAATTCTGTCTCACACACACACGCTTCATAACATGAAACAGTAACCTAACCTAAAAGTGTGACAACTGACAGCAAAATATACAAGAGAGAATATTATTATTACTTTCTATTTCCTTAAAAGTACTAGTGCAGTATAAGGTATGTAAATAAACCATTTATTTAAATAAATACCAAACCAAATAATCATAGTTTTAAATTAAACCGGTAGAGTTCGACTGTCGTATCCGTCAATATGTGTCGTCAGCCGTTGAAATATTTGAAATTAAACGCAACTTTTAAAAAATCATATCTCTGATTCTAAAGACTTGTAAGATATAAAATATACACATACATGTTTAATTTGACCTATTTTTTCAAGAAAAAAATAAATCAGAAAATGTGAAATGACCCCATTGTGTGTCTATTGAGAATTCAAAAAATGTTGCTAAGAAATATTGTTGCTTTCGACGAGTTCTGTCAATGTCACTTATTTTTTCTGTTTCGCCAATACCTCAAAATTGGAAATATTTTTTTCCAAAAAATAAATTGCGATTTAACCCAGTTCTATCATTGGTTAAATTTGCTGTACTTATTTCTGTTACAGCTTGTATACCAATTTGGTAACAAATTTATTGAAAAACTTCAACATATTTTTTTTATAAAATAATTAACATTCAATTATAAAACATCTATACAATTTTCAATTGTAAATATTACTTAATTTTCAAGACAGATTGTTAAGTAAAGTCGATTTTATTTAAAACCTATCTATAAATTTCATTTTAACCGGCCCTTTTGGTGCAATTAGAAACTCAAATTGCAGTTCTAACTCTCGCGATTCTATTTTCATTTCTCTACAAAGTTTTGCTAACACTAGCAACAGTTCTTGTTTTATAAATCGTTTACCAGGACACATTCTTCTTCCTATACCAAATGGTACAACTAAATACCTTGCTAGATGATTCGTAAAGCTTTCGTCGTCTGTCCACCGTTCTGGTACGAAGTCTTTTGCGTTGGGGAAATTGGTATTGTCTAAACATGCCATTCCTGTATGGCATAAAACTACTGTACCAGCCGGTAGAAAAAAACCAGATGATAAGGTTATGTCATTGTCTAATATTCGGGCTATGCAGTTTGCGGTCGGAAGTACTCGGAATGTTTCGGAAATACACGCTCGTAGGTAGGAAATTTTGTTGAGGTTACTTGATGTTATTATATTTGGAAGTGAAGATATTTCAGACAAGAGTTTATTTTGAACATTTTCTGATTGTCCTATTAGGTGCAACAAAAAAACTAAAGTATTTCCCAAAGTTTGAATACCAGCAGCGATAAAATCAATAATTGCAGCTTTTTTTTCTTTCAAATCTACACCTTTGGCTTGCAGCATCGAAACAAAAACACTTCTAACAACATCAATATCGCAAGTATTGCTTTCTTCTATTAAAGATTGGTCTACCAATTCCGAAATAATATTATAAATAGTATCTTCACTTTTTATTAATTTTTTATAAGCAGCAGTATTAAAAAACTTCCAAAATGGTAATCCGTAAAATGTATCCCGGCTTGCACAAAAATGTTCTTGCACAGCTTTAGCCAAAAGTTGAGCTTTTTCATCGACAGTATTGTCAAGAAAGCCCATTCTTCTGCCGAGAATCAACGCGCATGTGCTCTCTAAACCCATGCGATTGGCTAGTTCTTCAAGGTGATCAACATAACCTTCTTTGCTACGCATTTTTCGTAACAAATTTATGAAGTCATCCACTATTAGGTTCAATTCTGGGACGAACTGTGATATAGTCTTAGAACTGGTGAGTTCTGGAGTTAAAGCTGTTCGTAGCTTCAACCAAGCTTCGCCTTGTTCGTTTACCATTCCTATACTTGAATATCTATCTGGTCTTGTGGTCCTATAATAGCTGATAACTTCTGTTGGAGGTCTTAACGGATATTTGCTATTTTGTCTAAGAATCATCTCAATGTCTTCCCTTTTTCTGACACTAACTACCGGGAAGTTCCATAAAGCTTGTTCGCAAATTACGTCCCCGTATTTTGAGAACATATCTGTGTATGCCTCGTGGATTTTTTCCATTTTATATCGACCGAAATATGTGTAGATCCATCTTGTACCAAAAATTGGTAAGGCGTATGGACCAGGTATGTCTCGTATGGTTTTGGTAGATAAACAGTTACTGTCGGAATGGTCGAATGATTTTCGGCGCCACCATGGTGGGCGGTAACCAGTGACGAAAAAGAATATACCAATGACGAATATGGCGGCGAAGTCTATTGATTTGTCGAACAGTGAGAACATTTCTGAAAACAGAAAAGTACATGATAACAATTCAAATGGTATGGCCATTTTTTTTTAATCCATCTATGTAATTTACTTATAGAATTAAACAAATATATCCGCATTTATTAAAATTTGTTAAATATTAGTAGAATTTGAGAAAAATAGTATTAAAAATTTAATATATAAGCAATGAGGACGAAAGAGATAGGAAAAATTGACAAAGCGGCACATCGCTAACTACAGTTCGCTGAAGTAAACAATGTCCCTGAAAGGGCGTTACCTGAGGTCGCTACACACATTCGTATAATTATACGGTACACTGAGAGTAAAAAGTAGTTTTGAGGTAAAATCATTTGAGTTTTTATAAACAAAATAGCTACATACTCTTTTTCTTTAAAAACACTGGCCAACGTAATTTGGACAAAGACTGTTTTTACAAACTGACTTAATAATTCAAAAATCAAGTAGTCCGTAAATAATTTGACAGTGTGTGTACATTCTCAATCACAATTCTGTTGTCCTGATTGGATATAGATTTACCGCTACAAATTTAGTTCACATTTTTTCCGGGGCAAATGATTGCTCCGAGGAACTGTACCTGCTTATAACATTAGCTCTGTTCGATGAGAAGTGCTTGAAGTGCAGAGCAGAATAGTGCAGTGCAGTGTAGTGTAGTGTACACTAGTTCAGTCTAATTCTTGTGGTTTCATAAAACACACTAGTGTATATTTGGGCAAGTTTACTCAGTTGTGAGTAATCAAGCCAAGCGAAGCCAAAGGTGTAAAAGGTTAGGTTGTTTATAAACACAGTCATATCATAAAGCTGCAAAGAAGTGACTGTAGAAATGTCTGTTTTAAAGAGCATAATGTTTGAACTAATAAACGATTCTGACGAAGATCAATCATCACTTGATTCTTCATCAGATTCAGAGACAGATATATTAATTAATTCTTTATATAACAAAACAAAGAGAATATACTATATCTGAATCCATTATTTTATTTTCTCAATGTGCAAAATTTTAGGTTAATAAACAGATGTATAGATAGGATAGAATTAAAATGTCTACCGAACAACATTTAGTCACCCCCACTCCTAGTCTGCACTTTCTACACCACCTCGCGAGTCAGGTCAGAAACGTGAGCACTAGTTCTTAAAATTTTTGTCATCGAACAGCCTGCCAGAAGCTGCCCGTTTCTCATAAAACATGTTAGTGTAAGAAAGTTAACACTAGGGCGGCCTACTACATGTCATCGAACAAAGCTAATGATTGTCAACGTCCCATTATTTGTGCCGCTCTGTTGAAATTACGACATACAGTGAATAATCTTACTCAGTCCTTTAACATAGGTAAATGCTATTTTTGTTTTAAATAATTTCATATGATGGGAATGAAAACTACAAAATTATTTGTAGTTTCATTGTTAGATCCGGCAGAGTACTTTTTTTTTATTATAAAATGATCATCTTTCTAAATATAAACTATACAAATACTTTACCTTGATTTTATAGATAAAACGTATTTACGAATAAGTACTATTATAGTTGGTGTCAAGATAAATGCACATTGACTTTCCGCCCATCTCAGCTTAAGCGATTTACAAAAGTAATAAGACAGAGTGGTGTTCACAATTTTTCCAATTACCAAATTTAAAGCAGTAAGAGTTAGGTATTAAAATTCATAATAAAGTTACGATTTATTATTCAATAATGTTTATATTTTGATGTTTAAAAATGAAGTTTTGCGAGATTTATAAAGATTAAAACATTTTAATTGTATATTTGCCGGTTTGTACTGTAAATTCGATAATCCGTCCCTGGCCCTTTCTGGAAATGACCCGGGGTGATGGTTTGGACAAGCTTAAGAAGTCGAAGTCAATGTGCATTTATCTTGACACAAATTATATACGAATGTTCGATATATTATTATTATTATTATTATTATTATTATTATTATTATTATTATTATATATATATATATATATATATATATATATATATATATATATATATATATATATATATACTTATTGATACTTTCAGTTATACGCGTACATAAAACATTGGTTCAAAGGAATATATATATATATATATATATATATATATATATATATATATATATATATATATATATATATATATATATATTCCTTTGAACCAATGTTTTATGTACGCGTTTAAATGAAAGTATCAATAAGTGAAATTTTTGTTGGTTTATTTATAGGCGAGTACCTGTGTTTTAATAATAATTTAATTTTAAAAATATGTATTCCAAATCCCACTAATTTCAAATTAATTTGGGTTTTATGTTGCAATTCTGAGAACAAATCGTAACCTTTTGCGATACCATATAATCGTAAATAATTAAAATATTTTTATTTTTTATATTTCGTCATAAATATACATTTGCTAAATATACATACATGCATCATAAAGTCAACATATTTTCGATAGGTAGGTACAGCATATTCTATACACAGTTCGTTTAAAAATATTGGTACATCCAGCTAATATATAAATATCACAAATACAATTCAAATGAACATTTTTTCTTATTTTTGTCACTAGATACCTTTACTTCTTTTTAATTCTTTCCATTTTCTGTGGGATGAAATGGCAAATCTTCAAAATTAAATAAACAAATTAGAATTTGCAAAACATTTGTAAACTAAACTAACTAGTAATATTCTACCATAAATTTGTGCGATCGATATCGAAGAAAAATAATAACAACAATAATAATAATAATAATAATAAAAATAATTTTATGAGTTAAATGTTTGTAATAATATTTTGTTAAAATGAACTTATTCATTTACAATTTTTTAGTTGTTTTTGATTATGGCTTGTTTATGATGAATTTAATTTATAAATTTAGATTCATAAATTAAAATTTAGAAACATAAAATGTTCAAAAATGTATCTATTGGTTCATGATGCATTTAGATTTACAAATTTTTATATTTGAAATTGGATTTTAAAATTTTTAAATCACGCCAATCAGAATACAGTTTTCTACCATACTCATAGCAAGTAACCAAATAAACAAAAGATGCGACAGTGCAGACAGTGCAAAAAATACGTCAAAAATTTGGTAATTTATACAATAAATGTTATTCATAATAATGGTTTTTCAATATAAATTAGGTATGGATTTGATTTTTGATGTAGAATGACAAAAAACCCAAATCATTCCAGAATATCATTTAATGATTGGATTAATTCATAAATCTATATTCATCATGAACCAGTGCACTAATTCGTAAATCTGAATTTATAAATTAAATCCGAAAATATCAGGTGTATCCCGGGTGTACCATATTTTTGAACGATCTGAATAATAATTTATTAAAGTTTTAAAGTTTATTTTTAATTGTAATAAAAAGAAAATATTATACAATAACACAAATATTATTATTGAATAGAGCAACTAACTATATTTATTTTAGATATAATATTTATTTATTTATTATTAAATGTGTCATTGTGTCGGTTTTTATCATGAACTATATATTTCAGAAATTTTTCAATGTTAAAGCAATTATTTTTTTTCAAAAACGCGGGTATATAATTTGAAATATACTAACTGCGCTGAAAAAAGTTAAATATATAATTATATCATGAATATAGAATACATTTACATATAAATTTTGCCAAAATCATAATTTTTTTATACATGATTATAAAAACAATTTAATACAGGTTTATGAAGCATATTTTAGCCGTTTATTTCATTTAATAAACATATATGTATATGTATTAGTTTTATCCATAAACTTTTAATGAATTAATATTGCGAAAAATAATTACAAACAATTTTTATTTCCTGTGAAAATTAATATTTTCACTTTTCTAACCTTACTTTACTTTATACAAGTCTACACAACTTTACTTTTCTTCAAAATTCAATCTCTTTACAAAATTAATTCCATTAAAAGTAAAACATGTACAAATCATCAAATAATTATTTTTAGATTTCAACAATAAAAATCCACTCACCTTTTTTGATTTAACACACCTGTCAAGTGTTTGTTTTTATAATGACTATATCCTTGTCTTATATACTCCAGTAGTATGTTGACTATGTCATCACAGATAACATTTGTAAGATGATCACGTGCGAAGTACGTTCATTCACTTGGATTTGTTTCACCACGTGTGTATATCAACAACTTGAAATATGGAAGTCTTGTTCTTGTCACTTGTCTAGTGAAGTGTTAAAGCCAATGCGCACGGTTAAAATGAAGTAGAGCCTCTGGAAACACACTGTTTTGTTAAGACCGTTATGTTATTTACTGTTATATACGGGCTTAACCTGATTGCAAGCAGATAAGAATATAAAGATTAAGAAAGAGTTTTATACTTTGCTGTATATGTTTTGTGCTTATATTATGTGGATTAGTTGCGCTATGTATGTACAATGTTGAATATGTCTTTAAATGTGTGTTACAATGAGTAAATTTGGTTTAATTTAATGTTTCCGCTGAATACAAGCCGACAGCTAAATTTAATGACAAAAACAATGTATATTGATGTGTGTTAGCAACGTACATGGCATATGTGTTGTGGTTTGTACGAGAACAAGGCGTGTGTATTTTCCATGAGTGATCAAATAAATACTAGTGCTGTGAGGATCCGGCAAAACTTGGATCCGAGTACCCGGATCTCAAAATATCCGGTTCCTCGGATATCCGATGTTCGGATATTGAAGCGGATATCCGTAAATTTAATTTGGATTTGGATCCGGATCCAGATTTGAGTCCGGATCCCGTTTGGATTCGGATCTGGATCCGGATTCGATGTTTTGTTTACGGATCCGGATCCGAATTTTAATTCTGGATCCAATTCTATTAACTATATCAAACAAAAATTTATTGTGTATTATTTCATAATCAGATTTATTTGGTTTTGAAACTCCATGATAATACTTATACATTCAAATATTATCATCGGGTTCAATACTGAGAATATTCGAATCCGAGAACCGATGCGGATTCTGAAATTCCATATCTAAAATCCGATACTCATACTTATATTTCAAACCGGATCCAAAATCCAATACTCAGATTTGGATCCAAAATCCGATTCTCAGATCCGGATCCAAAATCCGATACTCAGATCCGGATCCAAAATCCGATACTCAGATCCGGATCCAAAATCCGATACTCAGATCCGGATAGTTCAACAATCAATTATCCGGATATCCGGATATTTTTTGATCCGAAACCGAAACTATCCGGATTCGGATCCCACCACTAATAAATACCAAAGTGGAATTTGGAAGTACTAAATTTTAAAATGCTATATACTACATTCAGAATACTTGTACTAAGGGCCGTTTTCATAATAAACTTTACCTTTAACACGTTATATATTTAAAGTTGTGTTCCTGTCCAAAAATTATCCCTGTCGTGCACTCTCCACGCCAGCAATGAGTGCCCGTGAGGTGACGTCTGGTAAGCGCCCGCACGGTACAAATATGTCATCATCATTACCGATATCCGGATAAAGCAGATTGTGGCACACTCAGAAATGGGTAATATGCCGTGATGATATATTTATTTATTTGTGTTCCTGTCCGTTTTCATAATATAACTAGCACTTTAGCGAGCACTGTAACATTACTTTAAAATAAAGTCTTAAAGTAATTTTAATTAAAGTCTTAAGCAGTGTTTATTTTTTTTTAACTCTGAATTAAAATTAAAGTTGTGTTCGTTTTTATAATATAACCTCAGCACTTCAGCGGGTACTTTAGTATTACTCTGAATTAAAGGTAAAGTCTTAAAGTCATTTTAAAAGTCTTAAAGTGAGCCTGATTATGAAAATGGCCCTAACGGCCGGTTTCATAATAAATATAGTCTCTTTTAAAGTTTTATTGAAAATTGAAAAAAAGTGTTTCATAATTTCACTTTTAGTTAAAGTTGTCGGTTTAAATACCTTTTTAAAAGATAATTAAACTGACAACTTTAACTTAAAGTGAAATTATGAAACTCTTTCTTCACTTTTAGATCAAATTTTAAAAGTAAAGTTACTTTATATTTATTATGAAACCGGCCGTTAGTATTTAAAATGGAACTTGTCAGTAAAGTCCTTTTCGGGTACCTACTTAAAATTACCATTAAGATAAATATACCAAATTCATGAAAATACTTTACTATTTCTAAATTTTAATTTGTATAAGTGCTACTTCCGGTTCTCCAATATTGACTAATGAGCTCTTCCCACATTAGTATAGAATCTTCTTCTTTTTCTTTCGGCTTACAACCCTTGGTGGGTCTTCGCCTGCTCTACTAGTCTTCTCCACTTGGGCCTGTCCTCGGATAACTGCTTCCAATTGTTGGTTTTTAGAGTTTTTAAGTCTGCTGATACATTGTCTAACCATTTCTTTCTTGGCCTTCCTCTTGATCTTGCTCTTGTTGGTGTCCATTTGAAGATCTTTTTTGGGTTTCTCTCTTCTGACATTCTGACCAGATGCCCTAACCATCTTAATCTTTGGCTTTTTACAAAGCGCACTATATCCTCCCCTCCTATTAGCATTAGTATAGAATGGGTATACAAAATTTCAAAACTTTCTGATTGATAGTATTTGAGTAATCGTGTCCACAGGATCCACACACACATACATACACACGTACATACATACACACGTACATACATACACACACACACACACCCACAGACATCATTGTAAAAATGATAAGATCGTATCGGACATCAAAACGTACTTATTCACTAACATCTATATATAGATTTTAGCACGATCCCTATACCTCTCTTACCTATAGGGTAGCAGGAGATAAAAATGCTTAGATTAGATTAAAACAATAGCTCAAGAAAAATGACCTCCCACCAATTCCATGTTTAAAATAGCAATGAGCTTTAAGTAAAGTTTCACTTCCGATTAATCGTTTGTAAACAAAATCTACTTTGTTGTTCCCATAAATAGAACGGTTTGTAATACGAAATTTTGGATTATATTTATTATTATTATGTTTTTCCTGAAAAATCTGTTAAAGCTTAAATTAAGTACTACATCCGGTTTATCATATATAGTCAAAATTTAAAATGTTGTTTCAAATTATATAAGAGTATTAAATACCAACTTTGCGAAGATTTGGATCATTAATATATTTTAAGGAAAAATCGTCAGACACACATTATTGTCAAAATCATCACCAACTTCCTTATGCTCTAAAACGCAATCTGTGTAAATTCTTCGCCGTACATTATCTATTTCGTAAATGTGTAGTTGCAAACTATTATTTGACACTTTGAAATCACGTTCTTATTGAGAGCTGTTTGATATATAATGCTGCAAACATCAAATTTAATCGAATTATCTTATTTATGTATGATGGAAAATATATTATTTTTACAAACCTTAATTTCATTAGAATCATATTTAAACTACTACATTCTTCTCAACACTGTTTCATTATTAATTTTAATGAAAATTACTTCGTGACAGTGACATTTGTATAAATGTGTCAAATTTGTTATTAAAGTATTGGTTTTGTTTGACGCAGAGGCAAAGTGATGTACAAAAACAAATTATTTTATAATATAATATAAAGTTATTTCAAGTTATTTACTAAATGCTATTATCGTAGAATTGAAGATTGTGCCATTATATTCAATTTGTATTGGTAAAAGTTGCTAAAAAATTATATTCAATGAATTTTTTACAAGAAAAACTTTTAAAAGCTTGTATAAATGATACTTCCGGTTATCCGATGTACACTAAAAACTAATGAGCTCTTCCCACATTAGTATAGAATGGATATACAAAATTTCAAATTTTTCTGATTGATAGTATTTGAGCAATCGTGTCCACAAGATACACACACACACACACACACACACACACACACACACACACACAGAGAGAGAGAGAGAGAGAGAGAGAGAGAGAGAGAGAGAGAGAGACACACACATACATACCTACAGACATCATTGTAAAAATGTTAAAATCGGATTCTGGGGACATCAAAACGTGCTTATTCACTAAAATCTCTATATCCGATTTTTAGCACGATCCCTATACCTCCCTTACCAAGGGTAGCGGGAGGTAAAAATATAATCGTTATTTATTGAGCAGTACTGTAAGTACAAAGTGTAGGTACATTTTCTTATTTTTTAGTACGGTGGAGGACCCCATTGTGGCGACTGCAGGAAAAATCTTGTGTGTGTTTCGAGCGAAAATGGACATTGTCGATTTCGAAAGAATGCTGCTCTCCTACGTCGCGCGGCAACAACCTCTCAATCGACAATATCGTCAATATCCCATTTTCCGCTAACGCTAAACGAATAGCTATTAATTTGCAACAAGCATAAATATTAATATTTACAATAGCGTATCGTACAAAATCTATACATTTAGCTATAGGTAAAATAAACAATATTATATCACACATCCTACGCTTTATGAATAAAATACTCTGGGCAATAAATTTGTCGTTCTTGTGCGATGTTAGAGATGAAATGCTAGTTCTCGTGGGTTTACTTTTACGATTATACGGTCAATGTTAAACACTAACGCCACCCATATGCGTGGGTGCGAACTATACACATAAACTCACGTTAAATAATAATATACTCACAGAGTACTAAAACAGAGACGAGTATTTTTTTTTTGCAGAAGAATAATTTTTGAATTAAAAAATAATAAGTCGTAAAATATCATAAACAGCTTTAGCTCAAAAGCAATTTTGTCTCAAACTATTAACATATGGAAAATCCCTTAAAGAAGTGGTTCGAAGAATGTGTTCTGCAAATCAACTATTCAGAACATTATAAAATAATATAAAAATCTGATGTGGCCAACACAAAACCACCCGCTATTTAATTTTTATTAATTTAAATATATACCTACCTACGTATTTACTAACGCTGCAAACTGTTCCATCGCAGAAAACTATTGCTTTATTTACTATTTTCTTTTTAAAATGTCACTATTATTAATTTGAAGTGAAAAGTTTTCTGACAGTGACATTTACTGTCAATTACATTCATTTGCAAAATGAACTGTGTAACAAAGGAATAGTTTTTATCTTAGGCTTCGCGACTAATAAAAAAAAATATTTTTAAATTTATCTGTAAAATATATAGAAAAATTATTAATGTATTCCTGTAGAAAATTCAATAATCTTTAATTTTTATAAGACATAAAATGCCAAAAATGGCATTTAATGATATTTTTTGAAGAAAAACCACTAAGAGCTTCAGGTAAAGTGCCATTTCCGGTTATCAGATTTACACCAAAATCTAATGGCTTCTTTTCATATTAGAATAGGATAGAAATACAAGGTTTCAGAATTTTCTGAATGATAGTATTTGAGTTAGAGCAAAGACAAAATCCATACACATACATACATACATACACACACAGACATCTTCGTGAAAATGTTAAAAATGGATTCTAGGGACCTTAAAACGTGGTCATTTACTAAAATCTCGATATGAGATTTTTAGCACGATCCCTATACCCTTACCCCTTTCCCCTTACCAAGGGTAGCGGGAGGTAAAAAGAAAAATAATTTTTAAATTTATCTGTAAAATATATAGAAAAAGTATTAATGTATACCTGTACAAAATTCAATAATCAATAATTTTCATAATGACATAAAATGCATTTAATGGTATTTTTTGAAGAAAAACCATTATGAGCTTCAAGTAAAGTGCTATTTCCGTTTGTCCAATTTACACCAAAATCTAATTGCTTCTTTTTATATTAGAATAGGATAGAAATACAAGGTTTCGGAATTTTCTGAATAATAGTATTTGAGTTAGAGCGAAGACAAAATTCATACACATACACACATACATACACACACATACACACACACACATACAGACATCATCGTGAAAATGTTAAAATTGGATTCTAGGGACCTTAAATCGTGGGCATTTACTAAAATCTCGATTTGTGATTTTTAGCACGATCCCTATACCTCCCTTACCAAGGGTAGCGGGAGGTAAAAAAAAATAATTTTTAAATTTATCTGTAAAATATATAGAAAAAGTATGAATGTATACCTGTACAAAATTCAATAATCAATAATTTTCATAATGACATAAAATGCATTTAATGGTATTTTTTGAAGAAAAACTATTATGAGCTTCAAGTAAAGTGCCATTTCCGTTTATCCGATTTACATCAAAATCTAATGGCTTTTTTTCGTATTTGAATAGGGTACAAATACAAGATTTCAGAATTTTCTGAATGATAATATTTGAGTTAAAGCGAAGACAAAATTCATACACAAACACACACATACATACATACACACACACATACACACATACAGACATCATCGTGAAAATGTTAAAAATGTATTCTAGGGACCTTAAAGCACGATCCCTATACCTCCCTTACTAAGGGTAGCGGGAGGTAAAAATTGGATGAATTTCTCATACTGATTTCTAAATTGATTAAAAATTACTACGTGAACTTTATTAACGATTTTTTTAAGAGTGCATAAATTATAATAACAAATAGCACACTCTGACCTAAATTTATTTTATCGCAGTTATAATTTTTATTCATTTATGTTTAACAACTGGTTATTATAAAAATATGTATAATTTTTCTTTGTGGTAATATATTATTCAAGTGTTGCGTAAGGGATTTATTAGTACAAATGTGGTATTTACCCTGAGCTGTACGTAAACTGGACACGAAACTTAATACTGGAGACCAGTAAACACGTTAATACATGAATCCAGGTCATCGATAAAGTAAATGAATTTCCTAGCCTAGGCAGGGAATTAAAATGCAACGTTGTCGCCATATTTATTTTCATAAATAGATTTTACGTTTTAATATGAAATGCAATTAGAAAATTAAAATAAATGATGTCCAGTATAAATTTGTTTTAAATTCTTGTTTAATTTTAAATAGAGTTCCTAAGTTTTCAATATGGAGTCCCGTGGTCGCGTGCCAGAGTGTCTGGTCGCGAACTTGGGGAACCGGGTTCGATCCCGATCGACGCCAAATATTTCGAATTTTAAATGGCACAAAAGTGACCCCTGTGTTGCACTCTCCACGGCAGCAATGAGTACCAGGGAGATGACGCCTGGTAAGCGCCCGCACGATACAAATAGAGGTATTGGATTCATGCTAAAATTCGCATACCCAGATTTTAGTGAATAAGCACGATTTAAGGTCCCTATAATCCGTTTTTAACATTTTTAAAATGATGTCTGTGTGTGTGTGTATGTGTGTATGTGTGTATGTCTGGATGTTGTAGCCACGATTCCTCAAAAACTATAAGACTTAAGAACTTTTTAACTATGGATTCCTCAATCTGACATTCCTGGGAAGAGCTGAAAAGGTTATGGTAACAATTGAACAACCGGAAGTAGTAGTTTTGAAAAGAAATTCTTCCAAATATTAATTTTTGAAAATTTTTGATATTACTAATTTTGAAGAACAAAATTCTACTCCTGATACATTTAAATTTTTTATTATATATCTTCTATAAAATTAGAGATAAAGACGCTATAATATATAGAATATCGGGATATAACAAGTCGAGTAGGCGAAACTACACTAAGGAAACCAGTTGACAAAGTCAAATGTTTATAATATAATTTGTAAATGACAGATTTCAGTATCAAAAATCTACAGTTTTAGTGACATTTTGATAGCATTTTCTGGGAAGTACATTTAATCTTTCTTATTGTTTTATTAATTAAATATTTGAAATTATAGGTAATATGCATATATCCATCAGAAATACCGCCAATCTGGTTAATGAATTGGAAGAATTTGTGACATTTAGAAACTCCCTCATACAATGAAAAATAGATATAATTAGAATTATATGTGTGCAGAAGACATGTTAAATACAATAAAAAACAATATTTGGGTAAAGTCCTGTAATATTTTGTTATAAAACGACGGTTCGATACCAAAGTGCAATACAATACTTATATAGTCTAATATGGAAATGGCGAGAGATCTTGTGCTGGGCACAACAGATTTTTTTTTAAGTTTTCAATGTGATTTACTTGTGAAATGAAAAAAGTTATATGTACCATTCAGTAATTTTGAGTTCTTATACAATTTCAGAAAAAATTTAATACTTACCTCGTCATAGTAGTTCCTTTTCATGACTCGGTTAATCTTCATGTTCGTCATGAAAAAACGAACTTCTTCTTGATAAGTAAATAACTATTAGAATTGACGATCGTAGTAAGTGCAACAGAGTGGGTACCTACTAGCATAAGGTTCACAGTTCACTCGGACAGTATAAATGAAACACGAAAAAGTCAGCTAGTGCGCACTGATTATATAAATGGAAAACGATTTACACATTGCAAAAAAGTTCGTACTAAACATATGTAGAAATGGAAAACGCTATAAGTTAGAAGTTAAGGAACCCGATTCTAAATAAATAAATTTTCAGATCTTGACGATATTGTTCCAAAATCTAATTACACTAGTACTAGTACTTAATATATTAATTTAAATCGTCTAACATCTAATTATCTTCACATATTAAATATGTGAAGAATGTTTTCCCTTTGGCAAAAATACCTTCTCATCAAATATGATGTGGTCGTATTAAATGTATGTATCTTCTGTTCGCATGTGTTAAGTATGTATATCTAACTCTTCATATGTGTAATACAAACAAGCTATAATAGCGGAGGAATATTAATATTATGGAAATAACAGAATTGCAAATCAGTCAAATGGAGAAAAATTACGCGAAGAAGAATTTTGTTGCGTGCACGCCATGGGGAGAAAGATTTTTCCAGATAGAAATTATAAAATATAAGATTGATAGACACGAATAATGTACTAATGTACATATTAAACAGAGAATTATTTTCATAATATTCGCACTTTTTAAGGTGGTGTGAAGCATCTACGACAGATTGAAAGGAAATTTAAATATGATTGAAGCATGTGTTGGAAACTACACTATGTAATGAAATAAGTTCCAGTTGATAATAGTTATTTAAGTAACAAGGAATGTAAGTACATCTTTACATCCGAGGAAGTTGTACTAGATCGAGGCGTACGCTGAGGTCCTAGTAACTTGCGAGGATGTTAAGATGTATGTACATTCCGTGTTACTTATTATATTTTTCGCGCTACTAAAAGATTATGCTTAAATATTCAAAAATATAGCTGGTTGACATCTGTCATCAACATTATTCTTTTTTTATCTTCCGTCACCCTTTAGGTAAGGAAGGTATTGTCTTTGGTCAAAAAATTCGGTGATGAGTTTTTAATGAATAAACACGTTTTAGGGTCCCTACAATACGAATATACCATTTTTAAGATGATGTCTGTATGTATGTGTGTGTGTGTGTCCGTGTGTGCGTCCGTGTGAGTGTCCGTGTGTGTGTCCGTGTGTGACAAAATTTTCTCCGACGATAACTCCAATACTACAATTCTAAAAATTATAATTCTTTCGTATTCCTCTTCTTTACATCCATATGAAGAGCTGATTAGATTTTGGTTATAATTGTTCCACCGAAAGTACCCTTATTTGAAGTTTTTAACAGTTTTTCTTGAAAAAAACGCAGTTAAATATTATTTTTCATTTTGTGATTATCAATATGAAAGAATATCTTATTCTCTATACGGTTTGATTATACAGTTTCGTTCATATTCAATAGATTGATGCCCGTATTCATAAACACTCGTAAAAATTTTAAACGGTTCGTTATAAAATTTATCCAATAAAAATAGTCGACATTGATAGAAAAATCAAAATTTTATTTGTCAAGTTTGATTCTATTTGTCAAAAATTATAACGAACCGTTATGAAACTTTACGAGTGTTTATGAATATGGGCAATAGAGTTATAGAGACATTAAGAGAGATTAACTTTCAAAAATTAGTCAACTTTGTTAAAATTATAGAAACAACAGACATATTCAGAAAAATTTAATTGACAGTTGTCAATGTCAAATGCAAAATCAAAGTTGAAAGTATAAGGTCAGAAAGTTATGTGTGAATGTGATAGAGTGTCCCTCCAAAGAGAAGAAGATGGAAGGACTGTGTAGCAGACAGTGGCGGCTGGTGATATCTTTGTACGGTAGGGCACAAAAATTTAAAAAAGTAAAAAGAGTATATTAAATTATTTAATCTTTAAGATACAGAAGCCATCTTCGTAATTAAATGAGTACTAGACGATTACAATTCAACAATAACAGATTACCTAGGAAAATGCCGGACATACTCGGACATCTTCGTTTAAATTGGGCTGTGCCCGGAACAGGCTTAATGCAGTCATATGCAGCTTCGCGCGCTTCGCTGCTATTGGTCAAAATTCGAGTAAAAATAGTGGGAGACCGGGGCAGAAACAGTTGTGCCCTAGCTTCTAGCAGCATATCGGTACGTGCACACGTCAGTATATAGGCTATCTAGCTATCGGCGGTGTAGTAAGAATTGCATAATAATGAAAGTAAATAAATAATAATTAATGTATTTTTAAAATGTATATGTACTCGCTTATTTCTTTTTTTCTTGTCTTTTTATTTGGTAGGGCTGCGCCCTTGTGCCCTATAGCACGAGCCGCCACTGGTAGCAGAAGATTTGAGAGAGGAAGAATTGTGTGAAGAAGATGCGTTGGACAGGAATGATTAAAAGAGAAGAGTAAGAAACAGCGACCCCTAATAAAATAGGGAAAGGAACTTTCGGTATAGAATTTGTAAAAAATAGTGTGTTCGTGTTACAATTTTATAGGATATACAGAATCTTTTTCAAGAAACTTTTGGTATGGGATATATACAAAATACATTGAATTGACGGAAGGTTTTGTGCTGGCCACAACAGATTTTTTTACCTTCCGTCACCTTTAGGTAAGGAAGGTATTGTCTTTGGTCAAAAAATTCGGTGATGAGTTTTTAATGAATAAACACGTTTTAGGGTCCCTACAATACGAATATACCATTTTTAAGATGATGTCTGTATGTATGTATGTATGTATGTGTGTGTGTGTGTGTGTGTGTGTGTGTGTGTGTGTGTGTGTGTGTGTGTATGTCCGTGTGTGACAAATTTTTCTCCGACGATAACTCCAATACTACAATATTCTAAAAATTATAATTCTTTCGTATTCCTCTTCTGTACAACCATATTAAGAGTTGATTAGATTTTGGTTATAATTACTCCACCGGAAGTACCCTTATTTGAAGTTTTTAACAGTTTTTCCTAAAAAAACGCAGTTAAATATTATTTTTTGACATTTTGTTATTATACATATTAAAGAAAATATTCTTCTCTATATAGTTTTATTATACATTTTCCTTCATAATCAATAGATGTAGATTTAAAGCGTTATAAAGGAATTAATTTTCAAAAATTAGTCAGCTTTGCTATTTATCATGTAAACAGCTGATAGGTATATTCAAAAAAATTTAATTGACAGTTGCAAGTGCAAAACCAAATATAGAAAGTATAGGATCTAAAATTGGTATGTCATAGTGTTCCTCGCAAGTGACATGCAGAGAAAGGCCAAAGAGAAGATGGAAAGACTGTATCGCAGAAGACTTGAGAAATAAAGGACCGTGTGAAGGAGATGCGTTGGACAGGAATGAGTGGAAGAGAAGACGAAACAGCGACCCCTAATAAAATAGGGGAAAGCTGAAGAAGAAATGAAGGATGTGTCAAGTGCATTTTACTTAGTGATAATTTTATTGGATTTGTAGAACCTTTTCAAATGAACTTTTGGTATGGAATTTGTAAAAAATAGTATGTGTTCGTGTTCGATTTTACATGATATTATTTAGAATCTGTTCCAAGGACCTTTTGGTATGGGATTTGTATAAAATACATCGAATGACGGAAGGTCTTGTTCTGGCCACAACAAATTTTTTCGTTTTTATTTTTATTTATTTATTTATTTATTTATTTATGAAAAATGGCCGTACAACAGGACAAGGTCCCAATAACAGTACAGCACGATTACAATACAATCAATTACAAATATTACTTATCTGTTAAGACACAACAAATATGGTGAAAAATAACAATCTTAAGTGATTCAAACTTAGAAAGAAGTGGACACATGAGTACAAATATTTTTTTATGAATTTCTTAAATACATACAAAGTACAACTGAAAATATCAGGTACATCAGTAAGACATAATAAATTATTAAAACAACACAACAGGCGATTTAACGGAGAAAACATTGCAAAATTAGTTCTAAACATTTTTACAGAAAAAATATCAGATGAGCGAGTAGAATAAGACGGTACACGTAAAGATATTTTACTCAAGAGAGTTGGACAGTCAATATGACCATTTATAATTTTATAAAGAAAGATTAAGTCTAACATCTCTCTACGCTTTTGTAAGGATATGAAAGAACTTGTATAATTAGGAAATTTAAATTTAAGCACAGAAATAAATTTACGCTGAATACCCTCAACTCTATTCACATATATCTGATAATGTGGGGACCAACATACAGCAGCAAATTCCAGTTGAGACCTGACAAATGTATTATATAAATGTACAAGGGTTGTGGGATTTTTAAAATTTGATCCCACACGCAGTATAAAACCTAACATTTTATAAGCCTTTTTAACAACGCTATCAATATGAATATCATAAATTAGCTTATTATCTAAGATTATTCCAAGATCTTTGACATGAGATACACGACTGATGTCATTTCCATTAATATTGTAATTATATTCAAATATACTTCTGCAACGTGAAAATGAAATAATGGAACATTTTCTGTAGTTTATAGATAAATCATTCTGCTTTAGATAAATGCTCAATCTATCTAGATCTTCTTGAAGACTAAGACAATCATTCATGGAAACAATTTTTTTTATATAACTTGAGGTCATCTGCATACATTATGAATTTGGAATTTTTAAAGCAAGAATTTATGTCATTAATAAACAATAGAAAAAGGAGAAATTTTGAGATACATAGTCTCATACAAAAGTTGATTGGTTATTTACATTTTATTAGTATTATTCATTCAGGCAGAAGCTTCGTAAAGCAAGAGATTTTGTAGTGAAGTAAAAAATATCATTAATCTTTTTGTGGTTAAGGTTAGTAAATATTACAAATATATTTGGATCTGTTGAAGGCAAATATTTGGTTAGATAAAAATCTCTATATGGTTTGTAAATTAGGCATTGCAGAAGGCAATTTTCACACCCTGTATATAACCATCAAAATAAAATTAGACAGCCAAAATTTCTTGTGAGTCTGCGAATCTATTTCTCATAATATAGTTTTCTTTCCACCCCCGAGAAATACGTTGCGTAGGTGTGGTTTCCAGACGTCCGGCGACTTGTTTCCATGCCTACGAGCGCTTACAAGTCCTCCAGTCGTGTAGACGGCGCTTGTACGTCAGTCGGTCCGCGGACGTCGTCTTTGTTGTACGGGTTCGAGAGAACCGCGATTTATCAGCGCGCGCATTGCATTGTTGGATTGTTTCCGAACGATTGTTGATATTGTTGAACGGCTATAAACTCTGGTTATTTATTGTTTGTGTGTGAGTGTTGTGTGTGTATTAGAAACATTGAAGGCGAGATTTGCAGGTAAAGTTTTGTTGATAAATGTCAAATATTTGAATGTTTGTATTTGTTTATCATTAGATGTAACTAGAGATATGTAAATACAAAGCGTAAATTGGTAATTATAATAATTATGTTTGAACTTGACCGTACTGTCTGTCAACATTACATTATTAAAATATGTACATATTACACTATTTCTTGATAAAATGATATTGACTGGTATTACTAATGAACTTTTATGAAGTGCGTTTTTACATTACATTATTATGAGGGTAAAGGGCAAACGTTACCTTTAACAAAAGCGCTGTAAAAAGTGGGTTTGTAATACGAGACATTATGGTTGGTAGCATAAGCTTTTTACTAAAACACTGTTTTAAGAAATGTCAAATTTAAATTTCAATATTTACTTTCACCCTTAAGTTAGGTTACGTTGCAGTTCGTGTTTCTTTTATTAAAATAAAATACAAACGTAATCTAATTGGCAACTCTTGATTTCAAAAAGTTTTAAAAAGGTGGAATTTCAAGTTTAAAAGATGAAATTTCAAGTTTTAAAAAATTTTGCGTACCTATGGTCCTTCTACGCTTTCGTACCCTTATGTCTAAAGAACGATTTTTTAAAAAATATTTGTTTGTATACAAACTATGTTCTGCATTAAAATCATATTTTGATAAAATTGATATTATTTAGTCTTATTATTAAATAATGAAATCTGACATTTCTTAAAACAGCTTTTTAGTTAAAACGGCTTATTCTACCACCCATTGTTTCTAATTTTAAATGTGAAATTATCTAATGTAAAAAATCCAATTTTGATGTTTTTTAACCTTTTGTGGAAAAATAAATATGTATGATTTTTTTGGGTAATAAGTCGAAAATGGACACATAATACTATTTAATTTTGAAAAAGAGTTATTTAAAATAAGAAACTTCCAGTATTAATAAAACCGAAAGTCCTTTATAAAATTTGGCATATTGACTTGTATTACGAGCGCACTTTTATAATAAAAGCGCTTTTATAAAAATACGCACGTAGTATGGGCCTCTGTGATTAGATTACAAATTTTGTAATTGAAACTATGTGTATCACTAAAAAAACTTTCAGGATTTTATAGACATGTCTACATTAGTCAATATTGCACTAAGTATTGTTTTGTTTTATGACATACAATTAGCTCACTAGATTCCTATAAGTTTCTTATTGTCATTAGTTGATCTTGTATATAAAAATATGTAAGTATTTTTTTTGCGAATTACACAGCCAATCTCATTTTGGTCAAAACTTGATTGTTCTTACATTAAATCATATATATTTTTAAAATCTAGAATAGCATATAGGTAATTTCATTATGCTATAAAGGTATACAGGATTAGTTAAAAGTATGGAGACGGCGATTTATTGTCGTTAATATTCATTTTAGGAAATTATGTTCAGTACAAAAGTTTTTTAAGAAATTTTGATCTACATTTGAGAATACTTGAATTTTATTTTTCTTCAATTGTTTTTGAGTTACGCTTGTCCGCGTAATTTTTTTAAATGGGAACATATTAATTTTACTCTACCATTCGATAGAGTGTTTTTTTCTCTTTACAACAGTATGTTTGTTTTTTTGTTTTTCAATTTATTTTAATAACATTTTTACAAGGAAAAATACCTGTTCAAGTATTTACGAATAGTAGGTACATCTAAAATGAATATTAACGACAATAAATCGCCTTCTCCATACTTTTAACTAACCCTGTATAGTAAGTACTTCCTACCGTTGAGGATGATTTTGGAGATAGAAATGAAATCGAATCTCCAATACATCCGATACCGGTGTAGAAGAGCACAAAATTTAAAAAAAAAAGATTTGAAAATTATTTTGAGATATTAAAAAATTTTGATTACCTATCATTTTTAGAGTAAGCTTTGATTGTTTTTATTTACCACCTCCGCCTCCTTTACCGATCACTAATTTGTAAATAAAGCCGACTGTCTACTGTCTTGGAACTCCTATCTGTAAACATTAAAAACACCCGATCGTGCAAAAAAGCTATTTACAACGATTTTCAGAAATTACAAATGCGTCATTTAACCTAGTTAGAAAGCGTATAGTACATTGTATATACTTTTTTTAGCTTTAAGTATATCATGTGAGTATATTACTGCTACCGCTCTAATATGCATAGTAGAATTGTGCGACATATTGTAAAATGTAGCGACACAAATTATTCTACATTCACAGTAGAATCGGTATGAGTTGTTAGTGATCATGTTATTATCAATTATGAAACGTACCTACCACTAAAATTTAAAAGAAATTTCGACAAAAAGATATTATTTGTGTTTTTACATGTATATTCAAGATTGTCCAATAAATATCTCTTGAAAAATTTAGTTTGGTAGAGAACAACCAGTGCTGTATATTCCTCGGGTCTTAAGACACTTGCTAATCAAACCCCAAATTATCTGGTTATTGATTTTTAAAAGTCTGATGTGGCCAGCACATTACCTTTCGTCAATTCTATGAATTTTTCATATCTAAGATTCCTTGGAAAAGATTCTATATATCCATTAAAATTGTAATACGAACATATACTATTTTTTACAAATTCCATATCGAAAGTTCTTTTGGAAAAGGTTCTATAAATACAATAAATTTATATACGAATATACACTATGTAAATTGCACGTTGCACGTGACACTGATATGTGTCAATTAGAATTATTAGAAAATATCAGCTGTTTCCTTGATCCTAGCAAAGCTGGCTGACTTAGGAAAGTTAATTTCATTATAATTCTTAACTCTATATCTATTGAATATGAAGGTACAGTACAATTTTTGAAAGAAGTCCGATCAAGGCCATCTACGAATTGTATCTATGAAGTAAGATTTTATGCTGTCAAATTTAGTAGTGTCGTTTACTTAGTTTTTATGAGAGTACATAATATCTTGTGTACCTCATAAAAACTATGTAAACTACACTACTAAATTTGACAGCATAAAATATTAATTCATAGATACAATTCGTAGATGGCCTTGATCGGACTTCTTTCAAATATTTTACTGTAAATATATAATCAAATCGTATAAACAATAAGATATTCTATCATATTGATAACCACATAAAATGTCAAAAAATTATATTTAACTGTGCTTTTTCAAGAAAAACTGTTAAGAACTTTAAATAAGGGAATTCCCTGTTGACGAATGATAACCAAAATCTAATCAGCTATTCATATGGATGTAAAGAAGAGAAATGCAAAAGAATTATAATTTTTAGAATTGCAGTGTTGGAGTTATCGTCGGAGGAATTTTTGTCACACACACACACACACACACATACAGACATCAATGAAATATTAGTAAAATCGTATTTTGGGGACCCTAAAACGTGCTTATTCATTGAAAACTCACCACCGAATTTTTTGACAAGACAATACCTTCCTTCTAAAGGTGATGGAGTCTATTTAAGACTGTCTAATGTATATTTCTTTAAAAATGACCTTTAGCAAACTCTTAGGACAACCCTAATATGGTACCTATTTTGGTTATCCTTTAGGATACTTGTAAATCAACCCCAAATTAAATAATTTTTGTTTGAAAAATTAATAATTGTTTTGCTAAATTAAAGTATATTGTCTATTGAATATCTCTTTAAAAATGAATTTTAACAACCCCTTAATACAACTTTAAAATGGTAGCGGTATTAATTATCTCTTAGTACATTTTTAAATCAACCCCAAGTTGAGCGATTCTTGTTTGTGAAAAATAAATATTTTTATTAAGATTGTCTAATGAATATCTTTTTAAAAATGAACTTAAGAGCAACTTTAATATGTTGTATAAATATATAATTGTTGTTGATCATTTACGAAGCATGCCAATTTCAATGTTGCAGTGTTTTGTTTTGCAGTAAATCATTTCCGTTTTAAATTACTGTAAATATATCCTATTATCGTTCCATTTTTGCAAATTTGAATCACTATTCTCGCCAATTTATGCGAACGTTTTGAGCGATCGTATTTTTCCACTCTTTAAGCACGCAAAAATCCAATTTGCTATTAGCTATAGTTTATAATGGTTTAAGTTTTGAAATTTCAACAAAATTTACTAATTAGAAAATGAAAAAAAAGAACTCCTTTAATGAGTATGCCATAAGGAAATAATAACGTTATATTAGGTCCTACAGTGCAGTACTGTGAATTCAATTTAGTTAAAAGGAGTAATTTTGTCCTGCAGTCCTTGGAAGAAACAATTGTTCGCAGGAATTTTCCACAGAGATCTTGATTAAGGGAGATTTTTTCGTATTACAAGACATATATAACAATGAAGACCAATAAAAAAGAAAATTAATTTTCTCTTATAGAAGTATTTCTTGATGAATTTTTATGGGGATTTTTTTTTGTTTATTTATATGTCATGTGCCATATGTCAGCTAAATAATAACAGTACACAAATTAGACTGTCATACTCTATTAAAGCATATAGTCTATAGTTCAGCCCTTCCAAAAATTACAAGCCTGAATGATTATAAAATTAGGGGAAAAAAGAAAAAATTGGGACAGATGTAAAAAAGTATTTATACATTTTAGTAAAGTTCGTTTCCATTAGATGATGTCATCAATCGTAAGCATATGGTTCTTGACGTCAAAACTGACACTATTATATCATATACAGGTGTATCAGGACTAGTGTAAAAAAAAATAATAGCATATTCCTGAGCTAATTTTGAGCAAAAAATGTCATATGAAGGTATGTCCGGAAATTTTTAGTTACAGGGTTACAGGCCTTTAAAAGTGCACCTCATCTGACATATTTTTATTAAAAACTCTGATACTAGTTGCACTAAAATTTTGAAACTTGATACGAGAATACTACTTAATAAGATGCATATTTAAACTTTCTTTTGTTTCTGTATCTCAACCAGAGGCGTCTAATATGGGGAAGTCATGAAGGTTTTTAGAAAATGTCTCGTATCCGAAATAGTTAACAATGAAAAATCAATCAATTTACCATAGAAAATAGAACAAAGTAGAAAAGAGACACAAAATCTTTTTATAACTATTGTTTAATTACCTTATTTTCAATATTAGTAATTTTTTTGCAAATTAAAAAAAGTGTAAAATGTTAGTGTTGGTGTAAATGTAGATATGGTGTTTATTTATATATATTGTAAAAGTAATGGTTGTCGTAGTCCAGAGAATATCGAGTACTTTTTTGTGTATTTTTGAATTGTATGTAATATTTTATAGGTAAATAAATATAAATAAATATATCATCACGGCATATTACCCATTTCTGGGTGTGCCAGTATCTACAACACATGTAGACATCGGTAATGATGACGATATATTTTACCGTGTGGGCGCATTTTATAGGTAAAGTTGAAAAAATGTCAATAGATCAAAAAATAACGATAAAAAACCTTCATGACTTATATGAGACGCCTCTGGTTGAGATACAGAAACAAAAGAAAGTGTAAATATGCATCTCAATAAGTAGTATCGTCGTATCAAGTTTCAAAATTTTAGTGCAACTAGTATCAGAGTTATTAATAAAAATGTGCGTGTAAAGGCCTGTAACTCTGTAACGAGAAGTTTCCGGACATATCTTCAAAATGATGTCAGGAATATGCTATTAATTTTTTTTACACTAGTCCTGATACACCCTGTATAATATTATTATATTATATGTACGTACCTATCTTTTATTATGTCAATTTTATTAATTCATGAAAATTCGAAGTATAAATAGTTATTTAGCAATAATAAACCAATTGAATAATTACAATATACGATTACCATTTCGAATGTAATCAAATATACATAGGGGAGAAGTCCCAACCCCTTAAAAAAATCTGTTGTGGCCAGCACAATACCTTCCGTTAATTTGATGTATTTTGTACAAATCCCATACCAAAAGTTCCTCGCAAAATATTCTATAAATCCAATAAAATTATCAAATGAATATACATTATGTAAACTCATATATAAATACCCTAAAAATGCATACACTTACGTAAGATTATCTTTACAATCAAATAATATTACTACCAAGTTTATATCTCTACCCATTTTTTATCATTGCCCCAAAAGTCAATATACCCCACATTGAGATAAAAACTTCAAAGTTTTCAAAAATCTAATTTTTATGAATCTACATACTTCTCAATGCGCTGATTCCAAATTTTGAAACCGCAGGTCGATATCTCTTTTCTTTCTCGAGATATTTAGAGTCAAAGTTTTGCTCAAAACTGCCCATTTTTGGGTAAGAACCCAAAAATGGGTCGAGATATGAATTTGACAACAACACCATTCGATTCTACGGGCAAAATTACATAAGTACACCAATTTTCAGAATTTTTGAACACCGCATACAATCTCTAAAGCAAAATAACTGAAAATGACTAAAAATCGCAAAAATCTAAGGTGTACGCCTTACGATTTTTTCAGATTTTGGGCATTTTCAGGGGTTTTCAAGTTTTTATTAATAAAAAATGAACCGGCTGGACAGAAATTATGAAAATTGCTATACTTATGCATTTTTGTTCGTAGAATCGAATGGTGATGGTGCCAAATTCATATCTCGACCCATTTTTGGGTTAATACCCAAAAATAGGCAGTTTTGACCAAAACTTTAAATCTAAATATCTCGAGAACGAAACGAGATATCGAACTGCGGTTTCAAAATTTGGAATCAGTGCATTGAGAAGTATCTAGATACATAAAAATTAGATTTTTGAAAATTTTGAAGTTTTTATCTAAATGTGGGGTAGGCATATTGACTTTTGGGGCAATAATTCAAAAATGGGTAGAGATATAAACTTAGTAGTAATATTATTTGATTGTTAAGAGAATGTTACGTAAGTGTACGCATTTTTATTGTATATTCGACAGGTAAGAAATATTTTATACTTTTCAACCTGCAAAATGTTTTTTGCTAATAATAATGTATCAATAGCTGAAGATAAGCTTCCCTTAAACCCGAAACGTTCTTAATAAAGAATATTCATTACCGTGATGACACGGTTCGTTACTCCTGTTATGTTAGATCAAAGTTTAGTAATTCTCGAAGTAATTCTTTAATAGAAATAATTGATGATATATCACTCGGGGAAATAAAGTGTACATAACTATAACCAATAACGGATATTTATTAATGTTAAGTATTTCTTCTTATTTTGACCACACGTTTAACCTAAAAAACCATTCGCTTCCGTGACACATTCACCTCATTTCAGTCGAAACAATCATAAATATATAATCAGTTACTTCATTTATATTTATCTGTCTGGGAGTCTCAGAATTCATCAATATTCAAACCGATGAATAGCTAACATTAACAACCTCAAAACCGATTTTCGAATAATCATCATCCCTAATTTTAAAACCTACCCCGCTGTGAAGAGAAACCGATAGGGGGTATATTTTAAACAAGCAATTAATCTTGAGTAGGGATTCCTTCTTTTCTTAACAGTTGTGAGAAAGTAAAGATGAGAAGACGAAACTTGAGAAAGCGTAAGTGGTTTTACAAGATATCACTCTTGGACTTTTTGCTTGAGTTTGGTTTTGTTGTACTTGTGTACACAATATGTTGTGAGAATATTGGAAATCTTTATAAACTACTAATCTCAGTAAATTGTTGCCCTTATTATTTGTGTATAACATAGAATTTATTATAAAATTTACTTAACTATGTATAGTATTGCGTATTTGCGTTATTTGCAAATTATGTGAGTCAAATAATATCACGTTTTCATAACATATTATATGCAAAATTTTATCTAATCTAATCTACAATAATTTTAAAACCATCAATATTCTAGGTTTTTCTATAACAGCTCAATATACATATTTCAAAATCAATTTACCAAAGCGTTGCCATGAAAATAAATAAATAAATTACTTTAGTTTTTACCTCTCGCTAATAGAGACGTTTTAAGGTCCCTAGAATCCGAATATGTAAAATTTAAAAAAACGTGCCTATTTCACATTTTTTAAAAAGTATTTTAAATGAAAGTTTATAAAATATTTTGCATAGTAGTAAAATAGTATATTATGTGGCAAGTGTGTGAAGCTGAAATTTTTACATGAGGGTGGAGATTGCGACACGAGCCGACGGTGAGTGTTGCAAACCACCCGAATGTAAAATAGTCTTCACACACGTGTTACATACTATACTTTTTCTACGACCTTGCAATAAAATATAATTTTTTCTTCATATTGTCATTCTTTTAACGTAAAGCCTCTGTATTGTTACGGGGGTTTAACAGCGTTGTTTTATTAAAATACAATTCAGTTGTAATATTTAAAATAATGAACGGTGCGTGAAGTGTTACTTCACGTACACTGTGCGTCGGTTATAAAAAGTAAAATTGGATGCATACTCATGAATTTTTAGGCCGAAACAGATAAAATGGGCACCCAGTATGTCTAAAAAAATTGACATTTTATTTTTCGAGAAACATAGCGTTCCATTTCATAAAAAATCTGATGTGGCCAACACAAAACCTCCCGCTATTTAATTTTTATTAATTTATACATATACATACCTACGTATTTAGTAATGCTTCAAACTATATTATGTTCCATTGCATATAACTATTGGTTTATTTACGATTTTCTTTATTATTTAATATGTCACCATTATTAATATGAAGTGATTAGTTTTTTGACAATGACGTTTACCTGTCAGTTACATTCATTTAAAAAATAAACTGTGTAACAAAGGAATTGTGTTTATTTTAGGCTTCTGGATTAAAAAAAGAAAAATGATTTTTAAATTTATCTGTAAAATATATAGAAAAAGTAT
The DNA here is from genome assembly GCA_943142095.1 of Ophonus ardosiacus. Taxonomy (NCBI): domain Eukaryota; kingdom Metazoa; phylum Arthropoda; class Insecta; order Coleoptera; family Carabidae; genus Ophonus; species Ophonus ardosiacus. The sequence goes on along the minus strand of OW964828.1, from coordinate 51,632,017 downwards.
TAATGTATACTTGTACAAAATTCAATAATCTATAATTTTCATAAAATGCGAAAAAATGGCATTTAATGGTATTTTTTGAAGAAGTAAAGTGCCATTTCCGTTTATTCGATTTACACCAAAAGACCAAAATCTAATGGCTTCTTTTCGTATTAGAACAGGGTAGAAATACAAGGTTTCAGAATTTTCTGAATGATAGTATTTGAGATAGAGCGAAGACAAAATTCATACACATTCACACACACACACACACACACACACACACACACACACACACACACACACAAATTCACACACACACATACATACATACACATACACACACAGACACACACATACACACACATACATACACAAACATACATACATACATACACACATACAGACATCATCGTGAAAATGTTAAAAATAGATTCTAGGGACCTTAAAACGTGGTCATTTACTAAAATCTCGATATGTGATTTTTGGCACGATCCCTATACCTTCCTTACCAAGGGTAGCGGGAGGTAAAAATTCCATTTCGAGTCATGCAAATAGTATTATAGTATAATAATGATCATAAATTTTTGTAGTGTGTCTCGGCTATAAGGCCCTCATGTAATTAATAATAATAATAATAATAATAATAATAATAATAATAATAATAATAATAATAATAATAATAATAATTAATTCATAAAATCACGAAATGCTGACGTTTGTTGTTCCTGCATTTAGTCACAGATGTAAGAGCGTTGTTTTTGAAAGAAATGCTACATATAATTTAAAAATAAGAGTCATATTTCCTTCTTGAAAACATGTAGGAAGTATCATCTCGCATTCCTTATTCATTTAGCGTCATATATCAGTGAGGAATGCCATTCTTTGTTGGGTAGGGTTGTGTATAGAATATTAGGGGGTATTGTTCTGGAGTCTGGACAAGCCCTAAATCAAACCCTAATCATCGCTTCTCGGCCCTGTCTTTACACCTACACCAGGGCATTATCTCCTATCTGTTCTCACTAAATAAATCATCTTTCATTCTTTTACCACACGCATTCTTAACGTCCATTCGTTATTCGTTTTATTTTAGATAATGAAACGTTATACCTGTATAGGATTGAATTTCTTATCGTATCGGAGGATGTGATTTTGAAGTATCTGTTGTTAATAAATCTTTAAGTTTATACATACATAAAGACAAAAATGATTATAGCAACAATTACAGCTTTTATTATAGTTGTATGAAGGGTCTAAGGTACTCATTATAGAATCTGCGAATTATCCGTTATAAAGTTTTATGGGACTTGCGGTAAAGGTTTCTCAAAACAGTTCAGTTAGGTAGTTTATTCTGTCATGGACCGTTCCTGATATTTGCGTTCAAGATATTTCGTAATTATGTACTACACAGAAAAAACAAACCTTCTAAATTGTTGTTGTTAAATCAACTAAATAAATCTGTGATTTTCAGCCTTCTAATGTTTTCATTAAATTATCTAAGTTGATTTAGTTAAATTTTCTAAATTTCTAATAACAAATGATAGTAAAATTAAATACAAAATTAGATTAAATGACTACATTTAGTATCGAACTAAATAGAAATAAAGAAATTAACTAAATATATATTTAAATTTTCTATTTACTTACCTAATTCATAAGATAAATCACCGAAAATTGAAAGACAAATATAATGAAGCCAAAATATAGTAAAATTAAATAAAATAAGTTATTAAAATAACTATTTACATATTTAAATTAACGATTTTTTACAAAATATTTATTATCTATTTCGGGTTAGTTAAAATGCTAAATTAAGATTTGTAAATTATACTAAATTATTAGACATATTGTCTAATAAAATAATATCTAATTATAATTAGACAAAATTTCAAATCTTTTTTACCTTCCGTCACCTTTAGGTAAGGAAGGTATTGTCATTGGTCAAAAAATTCGGTGGTGAGTTTTTAATGAATAAGCACGTTTTAGGGTTCCTACAATACGAATATACCATTTTTAAGATGATGTCTGTATGTGTGTGTGTGTGTGTCCGTGTGTGTGTGTGTCCGTGTGTGTGTGTGTGTGCGTGTGCGTGTGTGTGTGTGTCCGTGTGTGACAAATTTTTCTCCGACGATAACTCCAATACTACAATTCTAAAAATTATAATTCTTTCGTATTCCTCTTCTGTACATCCATATGAAGAGTTGATTAGATTTTGGTTATAATTGATCCACCGGAAGTACCCTTATTTGAAGTTTTTAACAGTTTTTCTTAAAAAAACGCAGTTAAATATTATTTTTTGACATTTTGTTATTATATATATTAAAGAAAATACTCTTCTCTATACAGTTTGATTATACATTTTCCTTCATATTCAATAGATGTAAATTTAAAGCATTATAAAGAAATTAATTTTCAAAAATTAGTCAGCATTGCTATTTATCATAGAAACAGCTGACATAATTATTCAAAAAAATTTAATTGACAGATGTCAGTTGCAAGTGCAAAACCAAATATGGAAAAAAAGTACAGGATCTAAAATTGGTATGTCATAGTGTTGCTCGCAAGTGGTACGCAGAGAAAGGCCAAAGAGAAGATGGAAGGACATTATTTAGTGTAGTTTATGTTATAATTTTATTGGATTTATAGAACCTTTTCAAATGAACTTTTGGTATGGAATTTGTAAAAAATAGTATGTGTTTTTACATATTATATAGAATCTGTTCCAAGGACCTTTTGGTATGGGATTTGTACAAAATACATCATGGAATTGACGGAAGGTCTTGTGCTGGCCACAACAGATTTTTTCTGTGTAAATCTGAATTATAATATTCCAATAATAATGCGTTTTAAATGTACTACTTCTAGCACTGAAAAGAGAATAAAATGTTATAGGGATTTCAATACATTCAAATGTAAATTTTAAATACAAACAGTTATTATGTAATAATAATGGCAGGTAGTACAAAAACACTGTTCTAAGACATGTCAAATTCATATTTTAATATTTAATTTCACCCGTATGTTTAAAGAACAATTTCTTTAAAAATATTCGATTCAATACAAACACTTCTTTAAAATCATATTCTAATAAATTTGATATTAATTATTATTAACATTAAATAATGAAATTTGACATTTTTTAAAACAACATTTTATTTAAAACAAGGTTTGTGCTACACACCAGTCAATGTGTTTTAAATGTACAGTTGTAATAAATATTTTTTCCCAAATCTGACTACACTGTACTATCCTCTCTGTATGAAATCTCTATTTTATTATAATGTGTTGTTTTTTTACCTCTCGCTAAGAGAGGTATTGGAAACATGCTAAAAATCGCATATCCAGATTTTAGTGATAAGCACGTTTCAAGGTCCCTATAATCCGATTATAACATTTTTACGAAGATGTCAGTGTGTGTGTATGGATGTGTGTGTGGATATTGGAACCACGGTTTCTCAAATACTATAAGACTTAAATCAATCTGACATTCCTGGGAAAAGCTGATCTTGTATGATTTAGAGATAAAGGGTGGTAGTATGAACAAGTGATTAAGGGTGATTAGCTAGGAGATGACTAGCAGTGTTTTGGCGCCGTCAATCGGTTATGGATTATTTTAGAGAAAAATACAGCAAATAAAAGTTGTGTACAATTAATTTTTCTATAACTGCTAATTGAAGTATTTTTCTCTAAAATAATCTAAAAATGATTGACAGCGCTAAAACACTGCTAGTCATCTCCTAGGTAATCACCCTTAATCACTTGTTCATACTACCACCCAAAGACACTATCTAATGTAATACATCGCAGAGGCTAAGGCACTAAGGAAATCAGTTGACATTCAAATGTTTATAAAATAATTTGTAAATGACAGATGTCAATGTCAAAATCAACAGTTTTAGTGACATTCTGAAAGCTTTTTCTCGGAAATACATTTAATCTTTCTTATTGTTTTATTAATTAAATATTTAAAATTATGGGTAAAATACATATATCCATTTACTCATCAGAAATACCGCCAATCTTGTTAATGAATTGGAAGAATTTCTGACATTCAGGATCTTCCTCTCCTCATACAATCAAAAATAGATATAATTAGAATTGTATGTGTGCAGAAGACATGTTAAATACAATAAAAACAATATTGGGGTGAAGTTCTGTAATTTTTTATTTTTTGCTATAAAACTACGGTTCGATAGCGAAGTGCAATACAATACTTATATAACATAAAATGAAAATGGCGAGAGGTATTGTGCTGGCCACAACAGATTTTTGTAATATGTAAATATTTTTTTGCGGTAAATTTACGAAAATTTTGTATTTACTTTTTCGTATTTCTTAATATTCAGTTTACAAAATTTATACAAAAATTCAGTAGGAATTATTTTAATTCGGCCCATTTCTTAACCTTTAAGGCATACCTTCAAGTTCGAATAATTTACGAATCTTGACCACTGAGCTACCCAACCCTCTATAGACGTTTATAAACACTGCATAAGTCAATTCCTTAGATCTCTTCATACAACTATATTGTAATGTGCAATCAAAATCAATAAAAATATTTACAATTTACAATAAGAAAACAGTTAATCATATTACTTGTGTTATTTGAAATAAATAATTCATTGTTTCCCAACCATTTATTAACATATATTTATATTCTTCTATTGCAAATTAGAATAACATATCCATAAGTATATATCACGCCAAGGTCAGCTATCATGTATGTAATTTCTTGGCGTCTAACAAATTGTGCATTTCTTCTTAGTCTCGTGCGTATATATTAGCCAACTCATTTGTATAACAAATAGTTGTACGAATAATTAACCAACAATATGTATTTTTTTTTAAATGAAATAAGATGTTAAAAAATAAATATCTGTTGTGGCCAGCACAAGACCTGCCGTTAATTTGACATATTTTGTACAAATCTCATACCAAAAGTTCATTGGAAAAGATTCCTTATATCCAGTAAAATTGTAACACGAACATAATACAATTTTTTACAAATTCCATACAGAAAGTTCTTTGAAAAATATTCTATAAATCCAATAAAATTATCACACGAATATATATTATGTATACCTATTCATATATAAATATTCTAAAAATGCGTACACTTACGTAAGATTCTCTTACTATCAAATAATAAGACTACCAAGTTTATATCTCTACCTATTTTTGAATTATTGCCCCAAAAGTCAATATACCTCACATTTAGATAAAAACTTCAAAATTTTCAAAAATCTAATTTTTATGTATCTAGATACTACTCAATGCGCTGATTCCAAATTTTGAAACAGCAGGTCGATATCTCTTTTCATTCTTGAGATATTTAGATTCAAAGTTTTGCTCAAAACTGCCCATTTTTTTGTATTAACCCAAAAATGGGTCGAGATATGAATTTGGCGATATTACCATTCGATTCTGCGGATAAAAATACATAAGTATAGCAATTTTCATAATTTTTGTCCAACCGGTTCATTTTTTTATGAAGAAAAGCTTGAAAACCCCTGAAAATGGCTAAAATCTGAAAAAATCGTAAGGGGTACCTTAGATTTTTGCGATTTTTGGCCATTTTCAGTTATTTTGCTTTAGAGATTGTATGCGGTGTTCAAAAATTCTGAAAATTGGTGTACTTATGCAATTTTGCCCATAGAAACGAATGGTGTTGTTGCCAAATTCATATCTCGACCCATTTTTGGGTTATTAACTAAACGAGATATTGACCTGCGGTTTCAAAATTGTATAATGATAAGTTTTTTCTGTTATAGAGATTCAGGGGAAGCATGCTGGCTGAAGACAACAAAAATCCTAGAGTCTACGCCACTAGACAGCAGATATGATGAAGACAAGGTAAGAAAATATTTAAAAATATTTAATTAAAGAAGAAAATATTATATAGTTGTTATTATCTTGCCCGTGGCTTCGTGCAACCAATATCAATATTTCGTAATTTTGAAAATGAATAATTTAAAATCAAAACGAAACTTTCAGTGTTACTAAAACCTAAATTATAATCTGTCTCAACTTAAAGGGAATTGACTTGACTTGACAGATGATCTACTCAACATGTACTCGGAGTAGGCTATGATCAAAGAATCGTTTGTCTTAATTTACAAGTATTTAACTAAATATCAATTTGACACGGAATATTGTCAAAAATGTTATCTGAAGAAATCAAAACTTTTCCTTTTGAAACTTATTTTAGAAATGTTATAAATTTAAAAAACGGCGATACCAATGTATTTATTGCTTTTTACAATGAATTTCAAGTAAGTTACATTTCAAGATCAATTTTGATAACTTTTGAATTAAATAATGATCAGACATACGTTTTTCTGTTCATAGCCTAGTCCGAGTTAGGTTTTTATTTTCGAACATACTGTATATCAATCTCTGAGAAAAAAGGTTGCTAGAAATTTGGACACGGGGCACGGTTGACATGTTGAGTAATCTTAATATGGATTCGCGTAAAATTTACTACTGAAGATCAGAACATTATTGTCGAAATACATTCTTCGAGTGAATAAACATTCTTAGCTCACGTGGTTTGTACAATATTTTATTCAATTTTGACGAAATACTAATAAAAACCATTAAAATATTTAATTTTGACAAAACAAAAAACTAATCATTTAGTTGACTGTGCATGACAATCTTCGATGATAGATGTCAAGTTATCTATTTAAAAAGCTTTATTGTCTGTCATTTATGCCGTGAAAAATAATGAAAATGGCTGATAATGTGTTGATAAATACTTTGGTAAGTGTTAATTTCGTGCCTGATATTATTTTAAATGCATTATTTGTTGCAGAGTGAATTAAAAAAAAATCTGATGTGACCAACACAAAACCTCCCGCTATTTAATTTTTATTAATTTAAATACATACCTACCTACGTATTTACTAACGCTGCAAACTGTTCCATTGCAGAAAACTATTGCTTTATTTACTATTTTCTTTTTAAAATGTCACTATTATTAATTTGAAGTGATAAGTTTTCTGACAGTGACATTTACTGTCAGTTACATTCATTTGAAAAATGAACTGTGTGACAAAGGAATAGTTTTTATCTTAGGCTTCGCGACTAATAAAAAAAACTATTTTTAAATTTATCTGTAAAATATATAGAAAAAGTATTAATGTATTCCTGTAGAAAATTCAATAATCTTTAATTTTCATAAGACATAAAATTCGAAAAAATGGCATTTAATGGTATTTTTTGAAGAAAAACCATTATGAGCTTCAAGTAAAGTACGATTTTCGTTTATCCGATTTACACCAAAATCTAATGGCTTCTATTCCTATTAGAATAGGGTAAAAATACAAGGTTTCAGAATTTTCTGAATGATAGTATTTGAGTTAGAGTGCAAACAAAATTCGTACACATACACACATACACACATACACACACACACACACACACACACACACACACACACACATACACACATACAGACATCATCGTGAAAATGTTAAAAATGGATTCTAAGGACCTTAAAACGTGGTCATTTACTAAAATCTCGATATGAGATTTTTAGCACGATCCCTATACCTCCCTTACCAAGGGTAGCGGGAGGTAAAAATGTGAGAGTGATTTAAAAAAATTTAATTCACTTGTGAAAAAAGTGTTACTTATAGTTGTTGCTATGGAGTTAATGACAGTTTAAAACGTCAAAATTTAATAAAGAATATTTAATATTTAATTTACGTTGGTGTGCAATCGGCCATTAATCTATTGTTAATACTAATCGTCATAGCAATCATTTTCAATTTGGTAAAAATTAACATTGGTTGTTGTTTCAGCCATAGATTTATTACATGATCAAAGCATAATCAATCATATTACAAATTACAGTCTTACTTATATATCTCGTGGTATATACTGAGTTCGTTGTTCTTTCATGAATAGTTTTTTAGGGTGAGGAAAATCAAAATGTACTTACATTACATAATAACATAGTACAAACACTCATAATGCAGTAAATTTCAAGGAAAGTGATTCATTCTTTTTAAATCTTATATTGATCACAGTGCGTTGTACTCACAAAAATCGTACTCATACCTAGGTAATATACAATTCGCGTGATAAAAATATAAGTAGGTATCTATTGGTAATATTGTTAGAAAATGTTACTTTTAGTTTTACAATAATTGTATATTTTCCACTAAGTATAGATAATAGTAAGCTTGGCGGTAATTATCTATGAGAAACTAGATAATTACTTTCTGGGTTTGTCAAGTAAATCACATACCGGAAGAAAAGTATATAGTTTCACTCTTAATTGTAATTTTTTTACGACCGTGCAATTAAAATAGGAAACTATTCTATGGTAGATTACACATAGTTAAACTGCCAGTAATTCTGAAATATTCTACGAACAAATAAAAATATAAGTATAATTATCTTAAGATGAAGATTCTTTAAGATAAATATATACAGGGTGTCTCTCAAATAGGGGGACATGGCTTAACCACAGATTCCTTAGGCTAAAATAAGACGAATTAACCAAACTTGCTTCTACCGGAAAGTGTACCATTTAGCCAGAATTCTGCTTCAAAGTTCTTCGAAAAAATTTAATTTTGCTTATAATAATCGGACGCTTTATTCGATTTGGATGAAATTTGGTATGACAATTCATATGGTAATAAGTCATCTTTTAAGATGATACTTGTTAATATTAGTGAACCACTAGTGTATGAAACTTAGGTGTCCCAACATTGATTAGACCGTAACTTTTTATTTTGCAACCGAAAGTAATAGTTTCTTGAAAAAAATCTTCTAAATATTATTTTTTGAAAATTTCTGTTATTACTATTATTGAAGAACATAAAATTCTACATCCAATACATTTAAAATTTTTATTATATCTCGTATAGATTTAGCGATAAAGGCACTATAATATATAGAATAATCTAATCGCAGACGCTAAGGCACTAAGGAAACCGCAGTTGACAAATTCAAATGTCTATAACATAGTTTGTATATGATAGATGTCAGTGTCAAAAATCAACAGTTTTAGTGACAATCTGAAAGCTTTTTCTGGGAAGTACATTTAATCTTTCTTATTGTTTTATTAATTAAATATTTAAAATTGGAGGTAAAATGCATATAACCATAAGAAATACCGCCAATCTTGCTAATGAATTGGAAAAAATCGGACATTTAGGAACTTCCTCATACAATGAAAAATAGATATAATTAGAATTGTATGTGTGCAGAAGACATGTTAAATACAATAAAAACAATATTTTGGTAAAGTTCTGTAATTTTTTGTTATAAAACGTCGGTTCGATAGCGAAGTGCAATACAATACTTATATAGCCTAATATGGAAATGGCGAGAGGTCTTGTGCTGGCCACAACAGATTTTTTTATTTTACTTTTTATAACAAAGTTTAGTGATTCTGTCGAGACGAGATATTTCTCGATTCTCGTACTCGAGATTTCTCGTCTCGACGAGACGAGACAGAAATGTAAAAAATATTTTACGAGACGAGATATGTTTGCCGAGATCTCGATTCTCGAAAACTGTTCCGAGATTTCTCAGTTGTTATTTTTGTCATGAGTTATATTTGCAAACGTGTGATATTTAACATATTTTTAGTGATATCTGTCTCTATTTAGCTATGGCATTTTTGAACAAAAAGATAACATTTTATCTCTCAAAATTTGTTAAGCGTGCATTACACGGTAAAGTTTTTCTTTTCAAGTGAAAAGTTTTCGCTCTCACACCATGACATGAGTGCAAGAGAGACAAATGAATAGACTTTTAACGAAAAACTTTGAAAGAAAAACTTTTTATATTTTTGATGTATACAAGTAGTGTTATAAGTAATCGATATTAAACTGAAAAATGGCAAAATGGGATAGAGAAGTAACTGAAATCTTAATGTAAGTATAATTTAAATTTTGACACTTGGATATTTTATATCACGCAAAACTTGATCGTGTAAATATACTTGTAAGGTCACTTATGCCCGGTTTCTCCACAGCAACTTAAGTTGTTGATTATTAAAGTGCTACTTAATTGTAAGTAGGACTTATATCCCAATTGCGTTGCATCAGCAAATTCAAATGCGAACTTAACTTATGTCACAAATTACATTGGCAACAGCGTAATGTTGTTCTATGATTGGTCAATTTGAAATTTAGCGATTCAAAATAAAATACCGGCTGTCAAATGTCAAAGCTGTCAATGTGTTTAACAGGGTTTCTATTTGTATTTATTCAACAATATTCGATATGGATTTACAGGATTTCCCTAATTTTGACGACTTTAACGTCGTGGATACTGTGATGGAAGTCGATATTGCCGAAAATGGTAGGACTCCGCGACAAATAAGTAACAGAATTGATTTGTTCCAAATATATTATTTATTTTTAATATTTTTATGTGGACTACTGCCAGTCCTATAAACTGAAGCCTTTTTCTTCGATGTCGTCTTCCTTGCGTCAGTCTACATATTTGCACACATTTTATTGCCAATGCTGCGGCAATTAATTTCCAGGTGTTATCTTTTTGAATATTGGCCATGGACTCCGCAATGATTTTTTTATTTTTAATATTCTCTTTAAATCGTTGTTTCTACAATCTCACAGACCAATTTTCTTTCTCTTTGCTACAATTTAATCGTTTCTTCTTTATATCATCTAATTTTTCTTGCCATAACAGCCCAAAACGAAACAAATTTACCTTGACTTACCGATATATCAACTGACACATGACACATAACCACATAAGTCACCGATTTTTTCGACTTACATTTAAGTGCTATTTACGTCTCACATTTTGACATTTTTGCGTGGTGCAACAGTTTAAGGTGGAACTTAGGAATAAGCAACGACTTAAGTCGTAAGTTTCTCTGGAGAAACCGGGCATTAGACACTTTTCAAGTCACTTGAAAATAAAAACTTCATAGTGTAATCCAGGCTTTAGGTAAGGCTTTTAGCGTTACTTTCTTTTTAATGTTTTATAACAGATTAGAAAATGCTAGATAAATATTAAATTAATAAAATTATAACATAATAAAATTTGCACAAGTTTTAGGTTATATCAAATTTTGACAGATAAACCGACAAATAATCTTTCTGTTCAAATTACTATTAATACAAAATTGTATAAATTTAATAATTAGTTTATTGGACCAATATATATATATATATATATATATATATATATATATATATATATATATATATATAATATCCGTCGAGAAATCTCGGCGAGAATCTCGGCCGAGACGAGACTGTATTAAACAAGACGAGAAAATTTTTGAGACGAGACATAATTTTATGAATTTGAAACGAGACGAGACGAGACAATGAATTTCTCGTCTCGTCTCGTCTCGACCGAATCACTAACAAAGTTCTTTGATATAAAGTTCTTCGTAAAGTTTATACATTTTAATTTTGTTTATATTGTGTACTAGTTATTTTGATTGGGAACTGGTTCAGGTTTAATAAAGTCATTAATTTTTATTAATGATGAATACAAGCGGTTATTAGAAAGTTACTCCTTACAAAGAATAAAACAATAGTAACAAGTTTATCTGTCCACGCCCTGCGTACATTATATCATACATTACAGTCGTTTCCGTATGCAGAATTACTTTATTACATTTCTCGCAACGATACCTCCCTAAAATTATATTGCAGTTACGGTTTCAAGTTCGTTTACCCTACCTATACCTATAATTAAATTCTACTTATGCTCCTGCCAAGCACCTTTGACTTATTCAACTCAATCAGAGAGTGAAAAATCCGAGCGTCGTCCAGGAGCATGTAAACAAGACAACGTATCTGTGCAGGTGATTTTTTAAAGCACAACAATGTCGTTAAGACTCTAATGACAAAGATAAATTTTTGTGAAGTTTGGAATCCAGTTAGCGTGGGTTTCAACATAAATTTTGTTAATTAAGAAGTCAGGGAATCGTTGTGTTAATAACTTTGGAAGAATTTTAAGGAGCTGTATTAATACAATAAACTATATAAATAAATACAAGTGATGTCAATACTACAGTATTTATTGAATGAAAAGAAAAACTGCAAGATGGTTGCCAAATTCAGATGTGGTAATAAAGAGAGAAACAATAAATATTGGTTATCAAGTGATGAAAGAAGGTGTAGGCTATGCGGAAGAGCAGAGGAAACATTTAGGTATTTAAGGACATCGTGCAGGGAAGTTCAGAGAGAAAGAAGAAAAGGAAAGGTTCCGTTTTTAGAGATGCATTCGGGCGGGCCGGGTCGGGCTTTGAGGTTTGGATCGACTCGGCCCGAAAATAAAAATTACCGGCCCGACTCGAAGATCGACTCGACAAAAAATTAGCTAGCCCGGCTCGAAAATTGACTCGAAATCGGGCTGGGCTTCGGGCCGGGCCGGGCCAAAGCACGAAATTGGGTGCATCCGGCATTTCTAGTTGATTTTTATGTTAAGGCGAAATGTTTAACTTTTTTCGTGTCAAACTTATAAAAAACCTCTACATTCTTATAACTTTCAACATTAGTTAACATAAGTAGTTAAAAAAGAGATCCTTCTAGTGTAAATTTGTTACAAAAATTACAGACCTACGAGTATTTAACACTTTGTTTACCAAAGAATTTAAACAACTTTTTCACAAATCTTATATAAAAAAATATAATTTTAATTTATATAAGGATTTTTTATCTAACTTTGTTTCTGCTCAAAAATAGGACAAGAAATCATTATGGTAGGAACAAAAATCACTTTTATTTAAGTATACGAGTAATAACAATAATAATAGCATCATCACAATATAATTATTATGCTTTAATAAATAACCTTGAATTCTTGAAGTAAAATAATAAAAGTGTTTTGCTATTAAATCATTTTGATCCTTTTTAACTTCATCCATTTTCATTAAAATATTAAGGAAACTGTGCATTTGATTGAACTATAAGATTATTCGGGCCGGCCCGAAAAGCTCGAATTTTCGGGCCGGGCCAAAATCAAAAGTCCGACTCGACTCGATTTTTGAAAATGATTAGCCCGACTCGGCCTGATGAAAAATATCTTCGGCTCGGCTCGATAATCGACTCGAAATCGAGGCGGGCTTCGGGCCGGGCCGGGCCAAAGCTCGAAATCGAGTGCATCTCTATCCGTTTTTATATCTGCCAGTTTGTGTTATCACGCAAGCCCAGAAATCAAGACTTTCAAAAGCTGCCGTTATTGCTGTATGTAGCTTCGTAGAAATTGACCATCCCCCTTATAGTCCAGATCTGGCCTCCTGCGACTATTTCTTGTTTTCAAATCGCAAAAAAAATATAAAGGTGGACAAAATTTAGGGACGGTAACGAACTTACAGCGGCTGTTAATACGTTTTTTGCGGACAAACCAAAGGAATATTTTTATAATGGATTAAAGATATTATTGAAAAGATGTAATACTTGTATTCTAAAGCAAGGGGCCTATATTGAAAAATAATTTTTTGTTGCTGTTTTAATCTTTTCTTTTCATGCCTAGTCCGGGAATATAAAATGACCTCTCGTATGATATATTACCACAATTCAATTGTAAAATATAAAATATTCAATTAGGCAAAAATAAATAAATAATAATAATAATTTTTCAATAGCTGCCAGAGTTTTACGGCGTTTTTCGGTAGATGGCTCTACATGTGGTTAGTTATCTCTTAAGCCATCTATCTTGTATGAGATGTATATCTTACTCTTGCTCAGTCAGTGAATTGTCTCTGCAAAGGAACTTCAGTTACACCACACTAATGAGCTCCAACTAAAAGGAAACGCGTCTTTAATTACTATACTCGCCGTCAAATGATTATGGACTGATGTTCAACTTTTATCCCTTTCCGCACCCTGTCCTTTGTCCAGCGGTGTTGCCGCTTGTAACTTGACATGACCAGGAATAAACGCAAATGTCATATAATACGTTTAAAACTAATTAAAATTTTTAATACATCGTAAATGAAGAAAATATTATAACAAATAAGTAAGGTAAGACGTAATATAAAATATAAAAATTGTCTCTGTGGAAAATTTATATTTATATTTTGACCAAAGTTTCCACACATCAAGCAAAGGTAGCGTTTGAGTTAAAATAGGATAACCGGTAAAATTTAAATAAAAGGTAAGAATAATTGACTATTAGGTGAACATTAGATCTGCCAACATAACATGCTTCTGCAGTCAAATCCAAAGTTTTCTAGTTATTTAATAAATTATAATTTTTTTCAGGATGTAACTCCAATTTTTTGAAAAAAAATTGTACATTGGCAATAATTGTTTTTACCTGCCCATTTAAATCATATTTTCCTAAACTTCTTTTATGAGAACCAGGACTATTTAATTCAAGAGTTTCACTCATTTTCTTTTCAAAAGTATAAATATAATGCAATTTATAGCATTGGGAATAAAAATCGCACGCAAATACTAACGAAAATGTCAGAATATAAAATTACATTGACAGATTACAGATATTTCTACAGGTAGATATTTAAAAAAATTGTCATCATTGTAGAAATCTCCAGTCCATAATTATTTGACGGCAAGTATAACTGGGTACGGTCAGCATCTGAAAAATGGCCGAAAGGTTGATTCATATACTGAAATCTTCTGAAATATACCTAGTGTTTTTTTTTATAATTCTTTATTAGACATTGTTTCGCCTATAGTTCGCTATTGTACTTTTGTTTATTAATAATATTGTAAAAAAAGTAATGCTGCTGTCAATGACCATAACCACAACAAGATATTTAAATATTTAAAAACTTTATCATTGTTTTTTATCTAATTGAATTCCTCCGTAAATTCCTTCTTCCTAGAAGAAAAAAAATTGTTGCAAATGTTTTCGTTTCCGCTTTTGTTTTGCCTCCAATGTTGCGTAACTTATGACGGAACAATCGGTGCAAAAATGGAATAAACAAAACAACGCCGTCATTTGTTGTTATCGCGTGCATTTTTCTTCAACAATAAGGCGCAGTGTGCGTTGCTTGCTCAAGACAAGAGACAATCGCCTTCGACTCACAGCCAACCTCGATGACCGCTGGAGAGATCAGCAACTCTCAAAATGTTGCAAAGAATAGTCTAGATTTATACACAAAGTTATATTTTTGTGAGATAGTAAATGTATCCATAATTATTGATAAATAATGAAATCAATCATTATTGAAACTGTACTCAAACAATACTTACTGTTAATTTTGTTTTTTCATTTCTCATAGCAGTCTGTATATAGCTAAAAAAAATTGCATTTCTCTTGCGAACGGTGTGTGCGCGCGTGTGTGTGTGTGTGTTTATGTATGTATACTATCATTCAGAAAAATCTGAAATCTTGTATTTCGACCATATTCTAATATGGAAAGAAACCACTAGATTTTGGTGTAAATCTGATAATCGGAAATGACATTTTACTTGAAGCTCATAATATCAAATATTAAAATATCATTAAATATCATTTTTTGCATGTTATGTCAACATAAAAATTATTGAATTTTCTACAGGTATATATTAATAATTTTTATTGTATATATATATATATATATATATATATATATATATATATATATATATATATATATATGTTAATTAATAATTAAAAAACTGGTCATAGACGTTTAACATGGGAAAACAGTTTTTCTTTGCGCAAAAGCCCCAATTAATTTTAGACAAAATGTTTCAAATAAGTGCTACAGATAATTATATTCTACGCCTAAATCAGTAAACAGTTTTAATTTTGCACATAACTTGTAAAATCTAATTTGAAATTGTATAAAAATATTGCTCATTTCTAGCGATACCCATGGAATTGAAACAAAATTACAGAGAAATGCGTATCGTTTGAACTGTCAGGAATTCAGTTTTCAATTAAAAGTTGCAGATAATTTTATTATTATTATTATTATTTCACATTCTATCTATAAAATTAAATTTCTGACATCGAAATGAATTTCTTTCTAATTTTGTTTCAATTTCATGGGTGTCGCTACAAGTGAGCAATATTTATATAATTTCAAATTAGATTTTACAAGTTACTAAACATGAAAAATTAAATCTGTTTAGTAATTTAGGCGTAGAATATTAATATCTACAACATTTATTTGAAACATTTTTGTCTAAAAATAATTGGGGACTTTTGCGCAAAGAAAAACTGTTTTCCCATGTTAAATGCCTATGGCCAGGTTCTTAATTAACACACTGTATGTATATATATATATATATTACAGATAAATTTAAAACATATTTTTTTTATAAATCTCAGAGCCTATGATTTAAATATTTCTTTGTTACACAGTTCATTTCAAATGTATTGAACAGACAGGTAAATTTCAATATCAAAAAACTAATCATATCAAATTAATAATGGTGGCATTTTAAACAGAAAATAGTAAATAAAGCAATAGTTATATACAAAGGAACATAATATAGTTAGCATTAGTAAATATATAGGGATGTATTTAAATTAATAAAAATTAAATAGTGGGAGGTCTTGTCTGGGCCATATCAGATTTTTGTATTTATAGTTTTGTTCTGAAATAAATAGGGCAGAAATTGCAGTTATATAAGAAAAATTTTAACATCTTATTTCCCATGATCCGAAAAAAGTAAGCCCTCGGTATATTTATTTGATATTATGATTTTTTGTACCTACATACCATTATTGACAAAGGCTTTGCCGTCGTCAAATCCATATTAAAAGCAAACTTTGATATTTATGAATTCTGTTTTCATAAGCAAAATATATTTAAATTTATGTAAAATGCTGATAGGGGTGTTAGAAAATTCATGTGTTTCATAAATACCTCACGATATGTACGATATTTCTAGGACGTGGCTTTCTGACGCGTTCGTTCAACTTTGTATAAAACTTTGCAAACTATAAATCCTCCAAAATTACGAGTATAGTAGTTTTACGGTGCAACAATAAAAGAATGTATATTATTTTGCATGTTCTGCAAGATTTTTATCTTAACCTGGACCAGAATATAAAATATTCATACGAGTATATTTATTCATAAAATTCTTGAAAATATTTCGCCCAGGTTATAAGTTCAAATTCCGCATTCGTGACCATTAAACAAAACTGTCACTGTTTTTAATTGGTTCAAAAGTGCGTAGAAGATATAAATGAAATGAAAATTCAGGATATAAATAAATAAATTAATAAATATATCATCACGGCATATTACCCATTTCTGGGTGTGCCAGTATCTACAATACATGTAGACATCGGTAATGATGACGATATATTTTACCGTGTGGGCGCTTACCAGGCGTCACCTTAAGGGCACTCATAGCTGATGTGGAGAGTGCACCACAGGGGTCACTTTTGTGCCATTTAAAATTGGAAATATTTGGCGTCTGTCGGGATCGAACCCGGTTCCCCCAGGTTCGCGACCAGACACTCAGGCACGCGGCCACGGGACCCCATAAAATTCAGGATATATTTAACCATTTTCATGTCGTGATTATTAAAGTCGAGTTGGACACTGTTTATAGAGACTTTCCTTCATCATTTGCCACCGTAAAAAGACGGGCAGAATTTCAGGAATTCATACGAAATATTTTATTATTTATTAAAGTTTATTTTGAATTTATTATGCATATATGTATAACTAATATAAACCAATGGCTTAAGTGCAAAACGTCGTATCCCCAATAATCACAATTATTCAGGACAAACAAAAAACATTCTAGTTTTAAAGAACTTTCTGTAAATCAGCATTTCATTATTTTATGATTATGTTGAAACGTTTGTAACATTTTCCAAAATCATATTTAATTTAATTTTAAAACAATGTCAAACTGTGGCTTACGACTTTTTACATATCAAATAACGCATTCTATTGATACGACATTTTGTATTAGCGCGTAAAATGAATTTTTAAGGCGGCTGTGTCTTACGATGATTGGCCAGAATGTACAGGTTAACCCAATGTTTCGATTGGCGCCAAAATCGAATTTTTGAATATTTGGTGGGTTACGACGGAACCAGAAATTAATTATAAAATCTGATGTGGCCAACACATTACCTTCCGTCAATTCTATGTATTTTTTTTTGTACAAATCCCATCATACCAAAAGATTCTTAAAAATCCAATAAAATTATAACACGAACAGACATTATGTAAATTTCACGTGATTCTGACATCTGTCAATTAGAATTATTTGAATATATCAGCTGTTTCCATGATTATAGCAAAGCTGGCTGATTTATGAAAGTTAATCTCTTTATAATTCTTTAACTCCATATCTACTGATAATGAAGGAAAATGTGTAATCAAACCGATAATAAGATATTCTTTCATATTGATAATCACATAAAATGTCAAAAAATGATATATAACTGCGTTTTTTTCAAGAAAACCTGTTCAGAACTTCAAATAAGGGAACTTCCGGTTGACCAATTTGAACCAATTTTAATCAGCTCTGTTTATGGATATAAAGAAGAGAAATACGAAAGAATTATAATTTTTAGAATTGTAGAATTGGAAATATCGGAAAATTTCTCTCTCACACACACACACACACACACACACACACACACACACACACACACACACACACACACAAATAGAAACATACACACACACACACACACACACTCAGATATCATCGTGAAACTAATAAAATCGTATTCTAGGGACTTTAAACCGTGTTGATTCATTAAAAACTCACCACCGAATATTTAGACCAAAGACAATATTCTTTACCTAAAGGTGTCATAAGGTAACAACAAGAGCGCAGCTGATTCACTTTACTCTCATTAATTTGGCCCGGATGCGATATTTCGCTACCGAAAATCGGTCACTACTCATGTAACGAGTAAGAAATATTTGTTACATGGTTATCAAGATTGTTGATATGTATTTTAAATAATTATATGCATAATATGCCGCGTGCCTGAGTGTCTGGTCGCGAACCAGGGAGAACCGGGTTCGATCCCGACATACGCCAAATATTTCCAATTTTAAATGGCACAAAAGTGACCTCTGTGGTGCACTCTCCACACCAGCTAAGTGCCCGTGCAGTGACGCCTGGTAAGCGCCCACACGGTAAAATATATCATCATCATTACCGATGTCTACATGTGTTGTAGATACTGGCACACCCAGAAATGGGTAATATGCCGTGATGATATATTTATTTATATTTATATGTATGGGTTCGACATGAAAAATAAATAAATAAATTTCCAATTTAAGTTCAAATTATCCTAGGGTCTCTTAAGCGATTATCGTATATTACTCTGTTCTTCTTTCGAATGTTTTATTTGGGTAAACATTCCGTAAAGTTTTGTGTCCACTGGTGCATACATTACCATCCATAGAACACATGTGGGCGGACCAAGGAATCAGTTGGTAAACAAAACAGTTTTTTTCTTCCATCCACACACACACGGTTACCGATACTGTGCTACAGTACAGTGTACCTGTGTGTGTGCGTGAGTCGCTTGACGAGGTATGCTATGCTGCAGTTCCAATGTGAGAATGTGATAGCGACACACGAGCAAAAAACTTCACATGATCACATGTGATGCTTGGAACTCACAGGCGCCAACAAACACCTAAAGAATGGAATTGAGAAAGATTGAAAAGATAGGAGCGTGTGTTTTGATCTATAGAATTTTTGAAATCAAAATAAGCAAGTGAAAAATGTTGGTTTTCATAATGAGATTTGTACAATGAAGCTTCCTAGAGATGGCCGCAGTTCAATCGTTATTATTTATATGAAAGTATTACATCGTGAGCATAAAGTTATAAAACTAGAAAAAATTGTTCGAAGGGAATCGATCAAAACAGCTGTAGACACGTGTTTCGCTCTTATTAGAGCTCATCAATACAGATAATAGATGAACATTATGTTATTATTTATTTCTCGTACTCAAACCATAAATGCATAATATAGGTAAAAGGCAAGGACATAATATATACAAAATAAACTAATATAAAAATCTGTTGTGGCTAGCACAATAATACCTCTCGGCATTTCCATTTTTACCTCCCGCTACCCTTGGTAAGGGAGGTATAGGGATCGTGCTAAAAATTACATATCGAGAATTTAGTAAATGAGCAGGTTTTAAGGTCCCTAGAATCAGAGCTGGGAAAGATACTTTATAAAAGTAACTAAAGTTAAAAGATTAAAGATACTTTTAAATATTGTTACGAAGTTACAAGATAAAAGATACTTTTTTTTATAAAGTAAAAGGTACAAGATACTTTGTAACTATAAGTTACTTTTATAGTTACTTTAGTTAGGATACTTTTATTATGTTAACTAAAAATATGGCTTTTAGAGTAATGAAAACAAATAATGAAGATAAATCATGTAATATATTTATAAAAATACAAACAAATGGCTAATTTTTAATAAAAAAAATACACATATATTCCAAAATAAGAAACAATACTCTTAAAAGTGAAAAAGTATTTATTTTTTAACCTTATACACCTTATACGTACGTACTAGGTACTACGTAGTATAACGTTAATAAACACAACAGTGGTTAGCTTTCGCTAAAACCAAATTTTCAAAATTGGAATCTGAGAGTGCGTGCCGTTTGGGGGCATTTATCATACCGGAGCTGAAGTAACTTTGATGCTTTTTATTCAAAAGTAACTATTGATAAAAAGATAAAAGATACTTCTGCATAAAAGTATCTAAGTTATTTGTATCTAAGTTACTTTTTTGTAGTATCTTTTATCTTGTATCTTTCCCAGCTCTGCCTAGAATCCATTTTTAACATTTTCACGTTGATGTCTGTATATGTGTGTGTGTGTGTGTGTGTGTGTGTGTGTGTGTGTGTGTTTGTGTATGTGTGTGTGTGTATGAGTGTGTGTGTGTGTGTGTGTGTATGAATTTTGTCTTCGCTCTAACTAAAATACTAACATTCAGAAAATTCTGAAACCTTGTATTTCTATCCTATTCTAATGCGAAAAGAAGCCATTAGATTTTGATGTAAATCAGCTAACAGGAAATAACACTTTACTTGAAGCTCATAATGGTTTTTCTTCAAAAAATACCATTAAATGCCATTTTTTCGCATTATGTTATTATGAAAATTATAGATTATTGAATTTTGTACAGGTATACATTATTACTTTTTCCATATATGTTACAGATAAATTTAAAAATCATTTTTCTTTTTTTAATCCCGAAGCCTAAGATAAACACAATTCCTTTGTTACACAGTTTATTTTTCAAATGAATGTAACTGACAGGTAAACGTCATTGTCAAAAAACTAATGACTTCAAATTAATAACAGTGACATATTAAATAATAAAGAAAATCATAAATAAAGCAATAGTTATATGCAATGGAACATAATATAGTTTGAAGCGTTACTAAATACGTAGGTATGTATTTAAATTAATAAAAATTAAATAGCGGGAGGTTTTGTGTTGGCCACATTAGAAATATTGTATTGCATTTCGCTATCGAACCGTCGTTTTATAACAAAAAAACTTTACCCAAATATTGTTTTTCTTTTTGTATTTAAAATGTCCTCTGCACACATACAATTCTAATTATATCTATTTTTCATTATACGAGGAAGTTCATAAATGTCAAAAATTCTTGTGTTGATTTTTGGCACTGACATCTGACATTTACAAACTATGTTATAAACATATGTTTCCTTAGTGTAATTTAGCGTCTGCGAAGTATTATATCCGATTATTATATTATAGTGTCTTTCTCTACACCTGTACAAGATATAATAAAAATTTTAATTGTAATAAATGAAGAATTTTCTGTACTTCCAATATTTGTTAAATTACGGAGGGTTCAAAGATAAAATTAGATAAAACATACATTTTTTAAGTTTCGTAATTTTCATAAAGAATTAAATGAGGAAAACAATTTTAGTATTTTTGGGCACAACTTCGAATTATTTTTCTTGTGATCGATAGCAGCTGTGAATATATTGGCCATCCCTGTCCCATATGATGTATTACTACGCCATGGTATAATTACGTGATGGATGAGTGGTATAATTGTAATCAGGAGAAAGTAAAGCATAAACAGAAACTTTCCTCCTTCAAGTTTTGCCTGATAACATCAACTGTACACGCAATCCGGCAGGAAGGAAGAAGAGAAATGCTTCAAACATAACTAAACTTAGAAAGAGAAAATTGCTGATAAGCCAGCACTAATAATAGTAAACAACGTTTATATATTTTCTCTCACGGTAAAACAAACCAGAGAAAGAACCATAACGCATTATTATTGTGAAATATTTTCGCAATATGGTACTTATGTGTGGCTTTATGACATTTTGGAAAAGGCAAAATTTGTAAATACCATTTTAGAGTGCTGCTGTAGCTGCCATAGACTTAAATCACTAAGTCTGAAAATAAGGAACTGGTGGCATTGGTTGTTCTTGCATTAAACCATACAAACACAGGGGTTTTATGTAAGTAATGTGCCATGGTTCATGGCATGGTAAAAAAAAACCTGAAATATATTCTACACACTTTGTTAAGTTGTAAAAAATATAGGACTGTAAAGTTGGCCAATTACGAACCAGTTTCTTAATAAATTAAATTCTAAAATATTAAAAAAAAAAATCTGTTGTGGCCAGCACAATACCTCTCGCCTTTCCATTTTAGGCTATATAAGTAGGTATATATTATATTTAACACATTTTATACTGTTTTAAAATAAAAATTATATCTATTCGTTAGCTATTTTCGTATTTTTTAATTCATTCTATGAAAAAGTTTTCTCCGACTCTTCTAAATGTTTCAGATTCCAACTCATTGACAAGATCGGCGGTATTTCAGAAGAGTATACGTAATAAAACAATAATACATGTACTTCCCAGAAAAAGACTTCAGTAATCTTTCTGGATATTTGACACTGACATTTTTCTGTCAATTACAATTATTTTATTT
Source organism: Ophonus ardosiacus (assembly GCA_943142095.1). NCBI lineage: Eukaryota > Metazoa > Arthropoda > Insecta > Coleoptera > Carabidae > Ophonus > Ophonus ardosiacus. The sequence continues at coordinate 51,609,170 of OW964828.1, read as the reverse complement.
TATTTTTTACCTCTCGTCATTGAAAATTAGTTTGTCATTTGAATAGACCGTTAAATAACATTTATTTTGAAAATTACACGGCGTAGTCTCTCAGGTTTTATTTTTACCTCTCGCTAAGAGAGGTATTGGAATCATGCTAAAAATCGCATATCCAGATTTTAGAGGATAAGCACGTTTTAAGGTCCTTATAATCCGATTATAACATTTTTACGATGATGTCTGTGTGTGTATGTGTGTGTGTGTGTGTGTGTGTGTGTGTGTGTGTGTGTGTGTGGATGTTGGAACTATGTATTATCAAATACTATAAGACTTAAACAATATTTAACTGCAGTTTCCTCAATCTGACATTCCTGGGAAGAGCTGAAAAGGTTTTAGTAACAGTTGGAAAACCGGAAGTAGTAGTTTCTTAGAAAAAATCTTCAAAATATATTTTTTTTTTGGAAATTTTTGTTATGACAAATATTGAAGATCATAATTCTCCATCTAATATTGTTTTATTATATCTTGTATAGATTTAGAGATAAAGACATTATAATATATATATAATATTCTAATTGCAGAGGCTAAGGCACTAAGGAAACCACTTGACAAATTCAAATGTCAAAAAAAATCAACAGTTTTAGTGACATTCTGATAGTTTTTTCTGGGAAGTATATTTAATCTTTCTTATTGTTTTAATAATTAAATATTTGAATTATAGGTAAAATGCATATATCCATCAGAAATACCGCCAATCTGATTAATGAATTGGAAGAATCTCTGAAATTTAGGAATTTCCTCATTCAATGAAAAATAGATATAATTAGAATTATATATGTGTGCAGAAGACATGTTAAATATAATCAAAGCAATATTTGGGTGATGTTTTGTTATAAAACGACGGTTCGATAGCGAAGTGCAATACAATACTTATGTATATAGCCTAATATGGAAATAACGAGAGGTCTTGTGCTGGCCACAACAGATTTTTTTATTTTTATTTTTCAACTGGTTGTTTAACCCAAACCATTTGATTCATTACAACGGATTATTTTTTATATTTATAATTTTCTATCTCTAAATCTATAGAAGATATAGTAAAAATGTTTAATTTTATATTCTTTAACATTTGTAATAAAATAAATTAAAAAAAAAAATAATATTTAGAAGATTTTTTTAAAGAATCTACAACTTTTGGTTCTTCAGTTGGTACCAAACCCTATTAGCTCTTCCCATTAATAACAGATTGAGGAAACCGCAATTAAATGTCTTAAGTCTTATAGTATTTAAGAACTCGTGGTTCCAACATCCACACACGCAGACGCACACACAGGCACACACACACACACAGACACACACACACACATACACACACACACATACACACACACACATACACACACACGAAGGGTAACACCTTTATATTAACCAGTATTTTCAAAAACAATTATTTATTGCAACAATATATTATTTCTGTTCTTTTTCTCTTACACACTCTAAAGAATAGAAAATTGCACATAATCTATTTTTTTGTTACAAATTTTGTGTCTTCTCATATGAGCAAAAACTCTGAACTCTGCCATTATAGAACATTACACGCGTTTTAAATTGTATCAGATTTTTTACCATAATGACCGATGCGTTTCTGAAAAAATTACATAATGACAAACAGATGAACTCGTGGATACTTTATCTAATAGAAGACACAATAATCAATGACATTATTTTAACTGTACAATGATTGGCGCATCTTTCAAGTGTTATAGATCGTCTTTTGTAAAGAAAAACAGGAAATACGTAGAAATCGTTATCATTTGTAGATGATGACAATAAACACATGGCAGAAAGAATGAAGACTTTTTTCTTTAGAACGGTAAATGATGATACAAAAATGATAATAGTTTTTCTTTTTAATGGGGGATTACACAATTTTTTTTTATAATTTCATCTGAAAATATTAGGAAAACTAAGACTATTGATGAAAATCCGGTGAAAAAATTCCTATTAATAAGCGAGTTATGGTCTCCCGAATTTTGAAAAGATTGACGTGACGTCACATTTATGTGTTTTTATATCAAACTGTTTTCATCATGGACCTAAATGTTCTTGAAATATATGGTATTTTAAGTTATATTTACATAAAAATAAATGAATATTATAACACTGTATAAGTCCACATACTTTATAATTATAGGTGTATTTAAATTATTAAATTTAATGCAAGAAATTTATGTTAAAATAAAAACTGTTTGGAAACTGTAGTACAGGAATGTTAGCCCCTTCTTTCGAATTTGAATTTCTTAACTTCCATTGGTAGTAATCCCCACCTCTTAACACGCTATTTGTAATTCTTGTATAGGTGGTCTCTCGGTCGCCAATCAAAATATTTTCATATTAGTGTCGAAGCGCTATTACAAAAAACCCTTTATTTCCGAAATATCTCAATTATACCATTTCATTTTTTTTTTTTTTTATTAATATTCGTTATTCAGCATATACATTTGTATTTTTTTACTATTTTCCTTTAATTCGATTGAGCCGTAATCCCCCATTTGTGGTTGAAAATTATTAATTAACAAATAGAAATATTATACAAGTTGGAAGGAAATACATATCTTATAGTATTAAGTAATAGTTTTCGTAAAGTCTGTCGGAGCGTCAGATCTGTATATGATTTTGACGTTTAAATCTGAGGTTATAGAAGCAGTTTTAACTAGTTTTAAAATAGCGCTTTTTGTACATTTTGTAGTTGTACCTACATAATTTTATACATGACGACACAAGTAAGACTGAAAAGCCACTTGAATCATTTGTTTGGGTTATTTCGATTAGAAATTGTTTCATGTGGTAATTTATTTTATACATTTTCCGAAACACAAATGTTTACAATTTTAAATTTTCGCGCGCAATCTGTACTATCTCTGACATGGATCAGGGTTGAAAATTTTTGATCGGATCGCTCGGTCTGACCGATCAGAGTGAGTTTACGAATGCGACAGGACAGATTAACCCGATTGACTTTACGAAACTCCTGTTATGTATTATTATTAAGTCATCTTCGTAATAACCAAAATGATATAAATAATGATCTTACTAAGCAAGCTTCCTGTCTACTGTCTTTGAATCAGAACTAGAGTAGGTTACATCAAATATTCATTAAGACCATTCCTTATTTATACAGTCTACTTTCAAATATTGTCTTTATAAAGAGAGTATTTTACAGATTAATAATGCATGACAAAATGAAATACGTAGTAGCGAAATAAATTTATAAACTTTTTAAGTTTAACCCGAGCTATGAACTTAAAATATGTCACAATGAATAAAAAAATATAGTTAAATATTAATTTATTCTAAGTAACTTACTGTGATTGAAAATTAGTTTGTCATTTGAATAGACTGTTAAATAACATTTATTTTGAAAATTGCACGGCGTAGTCTCTCAGGTTGTATTTTTACCTCTCGCTAAGAGAGGTATTGGAATCATGCTAAAAATTGCATATCCAGATTTTAGTGGATAAGCACGTTTTAAGGTCATTATAATCCGATTATAACATTTTTACGATGATGTCTGTGTGTGTATGTGTGCGTGTATGTGTGTGTGTATGTGTGTGTGTGTGAGTGTGTGTGTGTGTGTGTATGTGGATGTGTGGATGTTGGAACCATGGTTTCTCAAATACTATAAACTTAAACAATATTTAACTGCAGTTTCCTCAATCTGACATTCCTGTGAAGAGCTTATGTATCGGATAGAGATTTTTATATTCTTTAATATTAGTAATACCAGAAATTTTCAAGAAATAATATTTAGAAGATTTTTTAAAGAAACTGTTACTTCCGGTTGTCCAATTGTTACCAAAATCTAATCAGCTTTTCCCAGGAATGTCAGATTGAGGAAACTGCAGTTAAATATTTTGTCTTATAGTATTTGAGAAACCGTGATTCTAACATCCACATGGACACATACACACACACACAACACACACACACACACACACGAACATGATCGTAAAAATGTTAACACATACATACATATATACAGGGTTAGTTAAAATTATGGAAACGGCGATATATTGTCGTTAATATTCATTTTAGGAAATTATATTCAATACAAAAGTTTTTTAAGAAACTTTGGTCTACATTTGAGAATACTTGATTTTATTTTTCTTCAATCGTTTTTCAGTTACGCTTGTCCGCGTCATTTTTTTAAATGGGAACCTATTAATTTTACTCTACCATTCGATAGAGTATTTTTTTCTCTTTACAACATTTTTACAAGGAAAAACACCGGTTCAAGTATTTACGAATAGTAGGTTCATCTAAGATAGACAAAATTATTTCCAATAAAGTTGTCGGTCACAATCTTATCATTAAAAACAAATTAATAGCTAAGTAAATTACATCGCTCGAGTTTGTTTATCGCTTCGCTTTTGTCTATCTGAGATGTACCTACTATTCGTAAATACTTGAACCGGTGTTTTTCTTTGTAAAAATGTTATTAAAATAAATTGAAAAACAAAAAAAAACATACTGTTGTAAAGAGATAAATATACTCTATCGAATGATAGAGTAAAATTAATAGGTTCCCATTTAAAAAAATGACGCGGACAAGCGTAACTCAAAAACAATTGAAGAAAAATAAAATTCAACTATTCTCATATGTAGATCAAAATTTCTTAAAAAACTTTTGTATTGAACATAATTTCCTAAAATGAATATTACCGACAATAAATCGCCGTCTCCATGCTTCTAACTAGCCCTGTATATATATATACATACGCACATCATCGTAAAAATGTTATAATCGGATTGTAGGGACCTCAAAACGTGTTCACTAAAATTTGGATATGTCATTTTTTGCATGAATCCAATACCTCTCTTAACGAGAGATAAAAATCAAGTGCCTTTTAGCACAGTCAAATATTAATATTAAGCGTAATCAATGCACAAACACATATTTTTATTTGGAACCACTTTAGGGGTCGGCCCGGTTAAAATTTGACTTGACCTCTTTTAAGGTCCAATCAGTTATTTTTAATCTCTCTGTATTATTTAGAAATAAATATTGTGCAAAATTATTGTACATCTAAGAGTCACTTTACTCTATTGTATCACCTGGTAATAATAAATAATAAACAAGACTGCAATAAACTATTGACATATGTTTGAACGACCAATCATACCATTACACCAAATACAGCTACCTACAATATACGATGATACAAGTTTGCTACAGTTATTCTATTCAAAGTCCTGCTTATAAAAATGCAATGTTCCCATAGTCGAATTTAGTCATCTGATGCGAAGTCCTGTTTGGTTTCATTTCCGCATCGTTCATTCCGAGGAACACACAACTCGAGTCGCTTATAAGGCATAGTGCAGGCCGAGCCCGCGATGCACGAGGCTCAGACAAAGGGCCCACCAATGACAAGACAACTCAATGTGACGCCCGCATGCATATTTCAAACAGGAATTTGCATATGTCCAAGGAAAGACTTCGACTCTAGCTAAAGGTCTTGCAAGGGTCATGTGATAACAATATATCTAAGAAATGAATGAATTGCAATTTTGCAAAAACAATCTGTCCATTTTTACCTCTCGCTAAAAGAGGAATTGACCATTTTCATTGAAAAGGAGACATCCATTAATATTTTTGTTAACTAAAAATTGTATTCCTAAGATTTGAAGTTCAAGGTTAGAACTGTCAACTACTGTTGAACTAAATAATTTAGTTCATTTCTTATATTTTCATGTACCACTCGTACACGGTTAAAGATAGAATAACGGACGATGAAAGTCTGAATTCAGAATGAAATTCTCTTTTCATGTCACGCATGATTTTTTTACATCATCGGATCTCGAGTTACAGGCGTTTGAAGTTACATGATTTTATATGCTTATTCTTTGATTTTCACAAATGATTACTATTGTAATTATTTTTAGTGAACCAGTGACAGAAATAAATAATAATCAGCTATAATATCCCGAGGACATTGACAATTACGAAATAATTTTATGACAGTTACCTAAAGCAACGTGCTTAAGGAAGTGTGATAAAATTATAAGTATTTATCAATAATCGAGGGGTATTCGGTGAGAACATTTTTTGCAGAACATTAAATTTGGCTAAAATTTGTAATTGACAGAATTTTTGTGTCTAACATAGCCCAGTAGATGTCACTAGTATCTATGAAGGTGAATGTGGCTATGAATATGTTCAGTGTGAAATGTGCAATGAGAATGAGACCTCTTTGAATGAGACCGAAGAGAAGAAGACATACGAAAGTCCATAAATATTCTCCACATTTAGTTTTTTATTTAATACAGTATTTTTTGATGTGTTTTCTTCCATAATTTTGTTGATTAAATCATCATTTTCATTGACAGCGTGAAAATGACATTTTTAAATTAAAACAATTAGTCTTTAATTATATGTCAAAAACTGTTTGTTACTTAGCAACTTAGTGACATAAGTGATAATTGTCTTAAGATAATTATCAGTGTAAGTTTGTTTTGATTGGTTATTTTCGCACCCGTGGAGCAATAAAGGGATTCATTTGGATAATTTTTTAACCAAAAAATTTTCAGGATAATAACAACCGTTGGACAATTTTTACCTGTCGCTAAGAGAGGTATTGGATTCATGCTAAAATTCGCATATGCAGATTTTAGTGAATAAGCACGATTTAAGGTCCTAAGAATCCGATTATAACATTTTTAAAATGATGTGTGTGTGTGTGTGTGTGTGTGTGTGTGTGTGTGTGTGGATGTGTGTATGTGTTTGTGGGTGTATGTCTGGATGTAGGAGGGACGATTCTTCAAAAACTATAAGACTTAAGACCTGTTTAACTATGAATTCCTCAATCTGACATTCCTGGGAAGAGCTGAAAAGGTTTTGGTAACAATTGGACACCCGGAAGTAATAGCTTGTTTAAAAAATCTTCTAAATATAATTTTTTGGAATTTTTTGTTTTTACTATTATTGAAGAACATAAAATTCTCCATTTAATGCACTTAAAATTTTTATTATATCTTGTATAGATTTAGAGATAAAGACACTATGAAATATAGAATAATCTAATCGCAAAGGCTAAGGCACTAAGGAAACCACTTGACAAATTCAAATGTTTATAACATAACTTGTAAATAACAGATGTCAGTGTCAAAAATCAACAGTTTTAGTGACATTCTGAGAGCTTTTTCTGGGAAGTACATTTAAGCTTTATTATTGTTTTATTAATTAAATATTTGAAATTATAGGTAAAATGCATATATCCATCAGAAATATCGCCAATCTGGTTAATGAATTGGAAGAATCTCTGACATTTAGAAACTTCCTCATATAATGAAAAATAGATATAATTATAATTATATGTGTGCAGAAGACATGTTAAATACAATAAAAAACAATATTTGAGTAAAGTTCTGTAATTTTTTGTTAGAAAACTACGGTTCGAAAGCGAAGTGCAATACAATACTTATAGCCTAATATGGAAATGGCGAGAGGTATTATGCTGGCCAGAACAGATTTTTATTGTGTTTTATAACATTGTAATGAAGTTTACAAAACAAATCTCTTTTAAATTCTTGTATTCACTTGGACATTTAGTTTCCAATAAACGTTAGCGTGTATCTGCATTGATATACACCCTATGTTCCGTCTATAAATATCCGTTGTCTAGTGAACAGATAGCGCCTTTTACCAACAATCCACGAACATAATTTGTACAAATCCCTTTACACCCTACGTAAATACACTGGACAATAAAAGTCAACTGGTCTCCGACACTTTTAACAACAGGTTAGAGGTGTTTAGACGTTGAGGCAACCTGGGTGGTCTTGGGAAAACGAAAAGTCCCTAAAAGAATACAGAATAACACAAGTTTATCGGTAATTAAAAGAAATTCTTTCAATAATAGTTATTTTTTATACAAGACGATAAAATTGTATTTTATCGACGAGCGGAAAGTTTAATTCACGAGCGATTTCTATAGCACATTTTAAACAGCAAAAATTAGAAAAACCGATTATAAATTAAATTATTTAAGAACAATTTAAAAATCTCAGTAGCGTGGTACTTATCGAATTTGTTTGAAAACAATTTAATTTTATTCATGTTTATACAATGGGCTACTTGCGTGGTACTGAAAATCCGATTTCTGTCACTATATGCGTAATGTTATATTGAAAACATATATAAAAATATTAATTTTATTTTAAAATAATTATTTGTTTTTTACTAAATTAAGAAAGAAAATTTTCTGTGACGTCTTTATATTGAACTGGGGGAGGCAAGAATGTTAAAGAATGTTATCAATAGATGGCATGGCGTGCGAGAAAGTTTAAATTGAATTTGACATTAGATCGTTTTTCTCTCTCTCTCTGGTCTCTCAAATACATTAATTACTTAATAAATAAACACATAGGTAGTTACTTGTAATTTAAAATATCGATACCAAAAAGATAAACTAAAATACTAACCTCCAAACTATTATTGAAACGTCAAACAGGTGATCTACATTACCCGCACAAACATACTATTACTATGGGACTGCACCACGCTGTGACTTTACGACTTTTCATTGGTGCGGCGTAATTTTACGTCATACATGGCGGGAATTCAAATAATCAAATTGCATTATTTTTTTCTGGCTAATTAATAAAAATTTTGTCAAATGAAAAAATATGGGTAGCAAGTTTTTACCTTCTCTTCAAAAATATTAAATAAAAAAAGGTACGCAAGTAGCCCATTGAAGTTATATATAATATGAATCGCCGAAATGTATAATGTGTTTTTATTTAAATAAAAATTTATCTATCCTTGCTGTTAAAGTATTATTTTATCTACCGTTGCGGTTAAAATGTCACTTAGTCAACTGTTTCGAGTTGAACAAAGCACACTTTAAAATCTGATATAGAAAAAAAAAAATATATTGTGGCCAGCACAAGACCTATCGCCATTTTGTACATATTTAACATTTCTGGTTCACACGAAAACACATATCTTCTTTATATATTTTTATATTTTTTAATTCATTCTATGAACAAGTTCCCTCTTATGCTTCTAATGTTCGAGATTCTTCCAATTCATTGATAAGATTGAAGGTATTTTCTGAAGGGTATATGTAATATATGTATCTAGAATTATAAATATTTAATTAATAAAAGTAAAATAAGAAATATTAAATGTACTTCCCAGAAAAAGTCATCAGTAACATCTCTGGTCTTTTGACACACATTTATCTGTCAGTTACAAAACATTTTAATTTTTTCACTTGTTTTCCATGGACTGCGAGATTCATTTACAACATATTATTTTATAATTTATATTTCTCTATATTTAACTCTATAGAAGATATAATAAAAAAATTAAATGTATCGGATAGAGATTATTATATTCTTTAATATTTGTAATAACCTAAATTTTCTAACAATAATTTTTTAGAATTTTTGTTAAGAAACAGGTACTTCCGGTTGTCCAATTGTTACCACAATCTAATGAGCTCTTCCCAGTAATGTCAGATTGAGGAAACCGCAGTTATATCTCAGGTCTTATAGTATTTGAGAAATCGTGGCTACAACATACACACACACACACACACACACACACACACACACATACATACATACATACATACATACACACATCATCGTAGAAATGGTATAACCGGATTATAGGGACCTTAAAACGTGCTTATCCACTAAAATCTGGATATGAAATTTTTAGCATGTTTCCAATACCTCTCTTAGCGAGAGGAAATAATTGTTCTATTTTATTTTGATGTAGTTTGAAGTAGATCACTCCTCGCCTTTTAAGAAGCGTGGGAGTAATACACTGAGTAAAAACAAAGCATTCTCTGTCATAGATCATTAACAATACTTCTACATGTAATTAAAATTAAGTCCGTTAATCCAATAACGTCCAATAAATGAATTAGCTCGTTAATTTAGTGTTAAAACAATAATTGTCTTCGGGCAATGAAATGTAATGAAACTACACAAACAGCTATTAAAGAAACAACAATTACTTACACCCACTCACACATATTAAAAAAATATGTTGTGGCCAGCACAATACCTCTTGCCATTTCCGTTTTGTTACAAAAGTATCGAATTTAACATTTATGCACACAATTCTCATATCAATAAGTGCCCGTGAGGTGACGCTTGGTAAACGCCCACACGGTATAAATATGTCATCATCATTACCGATATCTGATGGTACAAAGTAGATTGGCACATCCAGAAACAGGTAATATGCCGTGATGGTATATTTATTAATTCTTTTATTCTTTAAGGAATCTAGTCCTACTCTTCTAAAATGTTCAAGGTGGATTCAATGGGGTATTCCGACATTTTTTAAAAATATTTTTTTACATTAATATAGACCAGTAGGACTCTGAATATCTAACTTTGAATAAGAAAATGTATGCATCACATGAGATATGAATTTTAAAAAATTTCATCACAATTCAAATTTTCTTATCATGGCGCGCTTATGACGTCAACTCGATGATGACATCTGCAACGAACTTCAGCGCCTAAATCCACATGTTCATGACAGCCATTTGCTTTTCTACATATGATTTTAGTAGCAGCGTGTATTTCGGTGTTTGCCCTGTGTTTGTTTATGGTAAAAATAGGAGTAATAATTATAAAGTGGACGAAATGTCAAACAAGAATTATACCCGCGCGTGTTAACTACTGGCACCATCTGTGTTTTTAAACGAAAATATTTACTTTGAAATGAGCAACAGATTATCAACTTGACGTCACAAATTTCAAGGACGTTTCTAGAGCTGTAAAAATTCCACTTTTGTAACATTAAATTATGAATTAAAACTTTTTATTAAACATGTTTTATTATATTTTTCTACTATATGAAGATGGAAACTATAGAAAAAAGTTATTATTTTGCATTAATTCTATATCATCGGAATACCCCATCCATTGACGGGATTGGCGATATTTCTTAAAGATATGTGTACTAATACTACTAATAAACATACCGACCTACAATTTTAAATATTTAATTAATAATTCAGTAAGAAATATTACATGTATTTCCTAGAAAAGCCTTCAGTAAAGTCAGTAAAACTGTTGATTTGTAACACTGGCATTTATCTGCTAATTACAAACATTTGAATTTGACAACTGATTTCGTTGGTGTAGTCTGGACTGCGCCATTAATTGGAACAGATTTTTCTATATATTATATTTTCTTTACCTCTAAATCTATAGAAGATTTTTTTTAATGTATTGTAGGGAGAATTTTATGTTCTTCAATATTTGTAATAACAAAAATTTTCAAAAAATAATATTTAGGAGATTTTTTTAAGAAACTACTGCTTCCAGTTGTCCAATTGTTATCAGGACATATACGTAATTAAACATGTCTTAAGTTTTATAGTTTTAGACACGCATCCACACATACACACACAGCTAAACTTGAAGACATTGGTGTTAGAGGGGTTGCTCTTAATTGGATTGCTAGTTTCTTGCAAAATAGATACCAATACGTATCTCTTAAATATAGAGATAATAACTCTATAGATAAATCTGTGAATTCAGATTTAGTGCAAATAAACGTAGGACTACCTCAAGGTACTATTCTAGCGCCTATTCTGTTTATTATTTATGTGAATGATCTTACGAAAATTCTACCGGATGAGATTACTCCTGTGCTATATGCCGACGATACTTCTTTAATAATTTCTAATAAAAATAAAGAGACATTAATAACTCAATGTAATCAGAATATAAATTTATTAAATTCTTGGTTTCATTATAATAAGCTTTTTTTAAATGACTCTAAAACTAAATTATTAATTTTTCATACTCACCAAAATAAGAATAATCAAGAAATAACATTAAAATTCCCAAATTGTGAGAAATCCAATGATAAATCAACGAAAGTCCTTGGTTTGATAATTAACGAAAATTTGAACTGGAAACAACAATGTGATGAATTGATTAAGAAGTTGAACTCTATTACTTTTCAAATTAAACATCTACGGCAATTTTTAAACATTACTCAACTCTTAATGTTCTATCATGCCTATGTAGAATCACGGCTTCGCTATGGGATCTGTTTTTGGGGCAATTCTCCTGATTGTGCCAACGTTTTTCTCAGCCAAAAGAGAATTGTGAGAGCCTTAGTTGGAGCAAGATATCATGAAACATGTAGAAATATTTTTCAACAATTAAAGTTATTAACGTTAACAAGTATTTATATTTTTGAGATGTGTCTTTACATACATAAGAATAAGAATTCTTTTACTTTAATTTCAGCTAAACATGACCATGATACTAGAAGCCAAAATAATTATTATATCCCTAGTTCAAGACTAGATATTGTTAAAAATTCTCCAAATAGATTTGGTCTTATTTTATATAATAAACTGCCAGACTTAATAAAATCGGCTGTGTCCGAAAGTACTTTTAAAAAGAATTTGAAATTGTATCTTCTAGAACACAATTTTTATAATGTTAATGAATTTTTAATCTTGTAGTTCAATGTATCCTAATTTTATATATTTTATTGACGTCTTCTATACACTTCTTGTGTCTTCAGAAAATAAATCTATTATTATTATTATTATTATTATTATCCCCACACACCGACATCATCGTACAAATGTTATAGTCGGATTCTAGGTACCCTAAAACGTGTTTATTCACGAAAATCTGTATATGCGATTTTTAGTATGAATCCAATACCCCTCTTAATTAACTAAATTACACATGTGTTAATTTTTAGATGCGACATTCATTTGACAGTTAAATCAACCAGAGACGAAAATATTGGGCATTAATTTACAGTCGTAAAAAAGTATTAGATCCCGTTTAAAAAAAAGATTCAAGTGTTTTACAAATTTTATTTTGTTAAAATGTTACATCGACTGCTGACAACATCTTCCATTCAATATTTTTTTACAAGAGCAGCGATAAACTTCTTCATATCTCAATTTCTGATAAGTTCGCTATATTCCTCATTTGAGTCTTGAGTCTTGTTGGTATTTTAATGACCATGCCTGATCAACCACTATAATCCTAATTCGTTGTAACATTTCACATGATAGAGTCTTATATCCACTAACGACGTACTGGATATTATCTTCTTCGTACAAAAAACGAAGTATAAAACCCTTGAGAGGCCAACACACTATTGTTCCTTTCAATTAAAACCTCCACGAACAATTAGCTGGTGATATGATCAGTACGGTTTAGTAAATCAATTTTCATGGGATTCAACATAGAACTTTCACTCTCTGTCGTGATGGAGTTAAATATCACAACAGCAAAATGGTTTCGAAATTCAACATAGAAGAGTTTCATTCTGTTCTGTTATAAATATAATACTGCCATTATCTTCGGTAATATCACACCTTTCCTGTCAAAAAATAAATAAATATATCATGACATATGAAGGCTGCTGGGAAAGTATCTGCAATCTATACTCGCCGTCAAATTAGTATGGACTGATTGCTAAACTTTTTCCGCACTCTCATCGTTAAAGATGCATTCGGACCGAGCCGGGCCGGTCTTTGAGGCTTGGATCGACTCGGCCCGAAAATAAAAATTACCGGCCCGACTCGAAGATCGACTCGACAAAAAAATTAGCTAGCCCGGCTCGAAAATTGACTCAAAATGGGGCCGGGCTAAAGCTCGAAATTGGGTGCATCTGGCATTCCTAATATTGATTTTTATGTTAAGGCGCAATGTTTTACTTTTTTCGCGTCAAACTTATAAAAAACCTCTGCATTCTTATAACTTTCAACATTAGTTAACATAAGTAGTTAAAAAAGAGACCCTTCTAGTGTAAGTTTGTTATAAAAATTACAGACCTACGAGTATTTAACACTTTGTTTGCCAAAGAATTTAAACAACTTTTTCACAAATCTTATATAAAAATAGTTATTTACATTCGAGTGCGTGTAAGTTGTATTTTACAGCGCGACAGCTTTGTTTAAAGCACGAGCCCTTAAGGCGAGTGCCTTATTAGCTGGAGCGCTGTAAAATACTTCACGCACGAGAATTGTATCAAATTTTTTGGCCGATGATAATGAAAATCACTTTTTTTAATGAGTTGTTTATGACTGATGATATATTTATTTGCTCATGTTTTGTTCGTAATAAATAATAGGTAGGTATCGAAATTTGACATTTCAGCAATTTTGGCCTCGCGTATTTGACAGATATATCGATCGGTGACTATGTCGGTAACGGCGGATTTTTACAATAATGACAGATGTCGCTGCCGTGATTTTGATTTATATAAATTAATTTGAAATATAGGAAATGTTAAACTAAAAAAATAACTTAAGTGGTTAGTACTTTTTTACATGAACTTTATTATAGTAAAGATGATTTCTTTTCTAAATGCCCATAAACGTCCAGTGTATTTTGATTATTTTACCGCATAGTTAGAGAAATTACAACACAGTAAGCGTAAAATGTAGGTTACACTTGCTATGTATACAATTGTAAAGTTCCCATTACACTTCAGGAGGGCAAAAATATAATTTACATAAGGATTTTTTATCTAACTTTGTTTCTGCTCAAAAATAGGACAAGAAATCTTTATGGTAGGAACAAAAATCACTTTTATTTAAGTATACGAATAATAACAATAATAATAGCAACATCACAATATAATTATTATGCTTTAATGAATAACCTTGAATTTTTGAAGTAAAAATTCTTCCAAATATTATTTTTTGAAAATTTTTGTTAGTACTAGTATTGAAGAACATAAAATTCTACATCTGATACATTTAAAATTTTTATTATATCTTCTATAAATTTAGAGATAAAGATACTATAATATATAGATTAATCTAATCGCAGAGGCTAAGGCATTAAGGAAACCACTTAACTAATTCAAATGTTTATAACATAGTTTGTATATGATAGATGTCAGTGTTAAAAGTTTTATTGACATTCTGACAGCTTTTTCTGGGAAGTACATTTAATCTTTCTTATTGTTTTATTAATATAATATTTGAAATTGTAGGTAAAATGCATATATCCATCAGAAATACCGCCAATCTGGGTAATGAATTGGAAGAATCTCTGACATTTAGAAACTTCCTCATACAATAGATATAATTAGAATTATATGTGTGCAGAAGACATGTTAAATACAATAAAAAAAAAATATTTTGGTAGTTCTGTATTTTTTTTTGTTATAAAACGACGGTTCGATAGGGAAGTGCAATACAATACTTATATAGCCTAATATGGAAATGGCGAAAGGTCTTGTGCTGGCCACAACAGATTTTTTTTGCCGAATTCCACCGTGGTCCATTCTCACCAACTGTTTCGAAATTTGATTCGAGTCAATATTCTTTGGGCACTACAGGGATCAGTTTTGTGCCAAATAAAACTTGAAATAATTTTTGGCGTTGATCGGGATCGAATCCCATTCTTCAGATTTGCGACCAGACACTCAATAACATTGTAATATCGAAGCTTCTTTTAAAAATGGTCAGTGACTATTTTAAAGTGTGAAACGTATTATTTATTTATTATATTTCTTAACATAACTGTAATACATTATAAAATTCCTGTATGTACAGTTGAATGTTCTAATCTATTGCAAAATATGTGATAAATATGTTTGATAAGACATTAGACACATATGATTAGAAAGATGTTATCAGTGTTTGTTTCGGGCTTTGACCATACATCACTTCGCTATTGTGTTGTACTATAATATAGTCAGTGTGTAGTAGAGTAGATACCATCGTTTTAACGTGCGGGGGTGTGAGTCGTATATAACGCATACTCTATAAACCGGTTCCATATATATGTACCTATACATGAGCTTGCACATACAGATAGAAAGCATATGAGAAAGATTTAAACTTTCCCTTACAATCAATATAATATGAAAACTCAAGGACGTTACTCAAGAACAATATGGACCTAAATATGAGAGTCATGTCAGAATTTTTGAGAACAACACATATGGTTCACATACCATGTACCCATTTTGATTAAATCTTCAAAATTTGGGTTTTGAGGGTTATTACCAGGACATCAAACCCGCCTAAAATTGGGTTCGACTCATGTTAATTTATTTTTTGAGAGATGGGTTCGTGTGAGGTTCTGGTTGAAGCGTTCATAAAACTTACGGTTTTGTTCCGGGTTCAGGTATTGGGTTCAAGTTCGGTACGACCCAATGAAAATTGAGATAAATACTTATGCCCAGTTGCACCACAGACACAAATTTTAAGCTAAGCTTTAAAAAAAAAAAATATAGCAAATTCACCAGCTGATCTTCGACAACCAAACCTTCAGTTTGCATTGTGTCTTACGGAGAAATATCGTGCCGTAAGCTTTTATTTTGTTTTTACGGCACTTATTGTTTTATTTGGGAAAAACTGATTAGAGTGTATAAAAGTGAGTATATGAGGAAAGTTTTCCGTAAAAAATAAGTCAGGACATTCTTATTATTTAATGAGTTCCAGGTTATTAAATTAAAACTAACCCAATCCTATTTTTTTGTGTATACTTTTATTGCATATAAAATAATTTAAACATAATCGGATAGGAACATATTGTATGAATGTTTAAATATAAGTAATTTTCTTTAATAATGTATAAAAAACATGAAAAAATATTTTTGAAATGACAGAATTACAAATTTTGAATCAAGCTTTTTTTTAGTAACAGTATATATATATATATATATATATATATATATATATATATATATATATATATATATATTTGTGTCTGTTTCTCACAAAGGTTTAAAAATTAGATAGGTAATCAATTATTGATTTCATATTGATTTTTAAAAGACATTTATAATCCTCGTCAAAAAAATGTCAATATATAAGGATCCACATTATGTATCTACTTAAATTTAACGATTTAACGTACTTTGGCTTCCAAAGATAAATTTTTGACGTATAAACTCAATTAGCTCATTTATATACAATAAAAATACACAATATGACAATAAGAAAAATTAACTCGAGGATAAATATATATATTTCAAATTTAATTTTCTTTATAGATTAAAAAAATCTAATAATTCAATTTATTTTAATTTCAATATTCATGTTCTCGTTTAACAATAACATAAAAAAACTTATACAAACTCAATTGAATGTAATACAACCTAATGCTACAAGCTACTTATTTCAATTTAATATTTTTATAAATATATTTATAAATATGACTGCTTTGTTTTACTAGTAAATAATTTAAACACTTATCTTTAATTATGGCTAATTACATTTTCAAATAGCATGTATAAATTTAGGAAAAACTGAATTTCTTGTACAGAAAACACATTCGCTGCATAAGACGCAATGTTAAACTGATGCTTGGTTGTCCGAGATCAGCTGATCATCCGCCATGTTGTGACGTAGGTGCAGGTGCCCTATTCAATTACTCATTTAAAGTTTCATTTCGATACGATATTGTCAATATAAGGAACACTTAAAATTTAGGCGCCAGTGGTACAATCGGGCATTAAGTGGTTCCAAATAAAAGAAAAATGTGCTGGCATTGATTCCTTTTAATATTAATTTTTAACCGTGCCTAAATGTACTTGCCTCGAAGAAAAATAAAGTTCCAAAATGTGACAAAATTAAATGTTATTTAAACGGGAAAAATCACGTGAATTTAGGATTAAAATTCGACTTGACCTCTTTTAAGGTCTATCCTAAAATATAAACCAATGAGACTCAAAGGTTTTAACTTTTAATATCATATTACTTTTGTATAAAATAATTTAGTGTTTTCTTCGAAGCCGTCTCTGCATCTTTCTTCTATTTCTCTTCATCTGTTATGCTAATTCAATCCTTAAGTTCTTGTTGTATCTTCCAAAAAGATACCGAGCTCAAGACAACATCAGCAACGGCAGCCCTATAGCTTGCCAATTATTCCATCTAGCATAGCTGAACTCTTGCTAGAGATATAGGAAAAATGCATCGCTGTACGATAACTTACACGGGAATTACTTACGACCAAACAAGTTC
The DNA here is from genome assembly GCA_943142095.1 of Ophonus ardosiacus. Taxonomy (NCBI): domain Eukaryota; kingdom Metazoa; phylum Arthropoda; class Insecta; order Coleoptera; family Carabidae; genus Ophonus; species Ophonus ardosiacus. The sequence goes on along the minus strand of OW964828.1, from coordinate 51,591,192 downwards.
TACGGTACAGGGAACTTATTTATACATAATTTACGCCAGATACTTATAGATAGATTATTTGCATCTAGATAAAGGCGTTGATATGCCTAGAGAAAGATAGAGAACTTCAAGTTATGGCTGAATATAGATCACGCATTTTTAGATACATAAAGATTCTTTCCAACCTTCGAGCCATACTTTTAATTGCTTCATACTTCATTACTGTAAATTTATAAATATCTATATGGAATACCAGAATATCTATTTTAGTTTTCAGATTAGTTAGGAACTATTTTGAAGTGGACCGAAAAATGATGAAGCGTCTGAAAGGAACAACTTTAAAATCAAATTCTAAAAAAAAAATCTGTTTTGGCCAGCACAGTACCTCTCGCTATTTTCATATTAGGCTATATAAGTATTGTATTTAACATTTCTGGTACAAACAAAAAATTCTAATTTAATTTATTCTTTATTTTTCAGTTCATTATATGAACAAGTTTCCTCCTACTCTTCTAAATTCTTCCAATTCGTTGACGAGATTGGTGGTATTTCTGAAGGGTATATGATGAATTATATGTATAGTAAGCGCGTATTTAGTTGACACTGATACTGTACATAATTTGGTTTCTTTTTATACCAATTTTAGATGTTGACGGAGTCTTTTCCTCGTTATAACAACAGCATATTATATTTCTATTACATTTCCACTTGTCCATGTACGAATTCTAAATCTCACTATAATTTTAAATATTTAATTAATGATAACATAAGAAATATTAAATGTACTTCCCAGAAAAAGTCTTCAGTAATGTCTAGATTTTTGACATTGTCATTTTAATTTTTCAACTGGTTTCCATAGGCTACTTGATTCATTATAGAATGGATTATTTTATATATTTACAATTCAGCCTATCTCTAAATCTATAGAAGACATAATAAAAATGTTTAATGTATTGGATGGAGAATTTTATATTCTTTAATATTTTATATTATAATAATATTTAGAAGATTTTATTAAAGAAACTATTACTTCCGGTTGTCCAATTGTTACCAAAATCTAATCAGCTCTTCACAGGAATGTCAGATTGAGGAAACTGCAGTTAAATATTTTTAAGTCTTATGGTGTTAGAGAAATCGTGGCTCCAACATCCACACACATATACACACACACACACACACATACATACAGACATCATCGTAAAAATGTTATAATCGGATTCTAGGGACCATAAACCTTGTGTATCTACTAAAATATGCATATGCGATTTTTAGCATGATTCCAATACCTATGTACCTCTCGCTAAGACCCTGTAAAATGTATTGTAACATAGTCCTAACTTGGTTTTTTGGAAGTAGTTCCAGAATTTTTAACAACTTTGTGGTCCAAAATCCTACTCTAGAGAACGAAGTTACTCAAAGTCGTTCAAAAACTAATAACCTTACTCTCACAGTGTACTCTTACCTTGTTCCATAACATCTAGAGTTTACTCCAAAGTTACTTACTCTACTATCGAGGATGCTCACGATTCTCAACATATGAAAGTAATTTACTTATTGAGGAAGAAAACATGTTTTGGTTAAACTCCAACTCTAATACTCGGAACTCTTGATTTTGGAACGCAGCCCAGGAGCTAGTTTCCCAAATCATTTGAGGTCTATTCCAAAAGTCGTCTTATACACTTAAAAAAAAATCTGTTGTGGCCAGCACAATACCTCTCGCCCTTTTCATATTAAGCTATATAAGTATTCTTTTTAACATTTCTGGTACACAAAATTCTAATTACATCTATTCTTTATTTTTCAATTCATTCTATGAAAAAGTTTGCTCCTACTCTTCTAAATGTTCGAGATTCTTCCAATTCATTAGCGAGATTGGCTGTATTTCTGAAGGGTATATGATGAATTATATGTATAGTAAGCACATGTTTAGTTGACACTGATACTGTACATACTTTGCCTTATAAAAGAATCTCCTTTCTTTTTATACCAATCGTAGATGTTGACGGAGTCTTCCTCATTATAACAACAGCATATTATATTACTATTACATTTCGACTTGTTCATGTATTTTATATCTATTAATTAATGATGAAATAAGAAGTATAAAATGTACTTCCCAGAAAAAGTCTTCAGTAATGTCTGGATTTTTGACACTGACATTTATGTCAATTACAAACATTTTTTTTAATTTACCCATTTTATGGTTAAGTGGACAAGACTATTTTTGACCTCCTCATTTGTCCAAATGGCTTTACCAATTTTATACAGATGGTATTTTAAAAAAAGAAAAACCTCTCAACAATATTAAATCCCAGTTACTGAGTCGGTTCACATAGACAAACATGTCTTAGTGGGATTCGAACCCAGAACCCCGAGAGCACTCATAACTAAGAGGCATTGCTCTAACCGTTGAGGTAGCGGAGCCGCCAACAGATAGACAGATAATGATAACTATCATAGTCCTAAGGTACTTTTTCTGAAAACTTTTAGTTTCTTGGTGTTTGTCGCCAAGGGTAAAATGAACTTCGTCTGACTAAGTCCCGGACTGTCACTGTCACCAATATGTATATTTTTATTTCACCTTTAATGTCTGTTTCGCATCTTTCTTTCATCTTTCTTTCATCACCAGTTTCTGTTGTGAAATTGTTGCGCTCGTAGTTGTATTTTTGTGTGGATAAGCAGCATGCGTCTAGCATAATTACAAGTATAGCAAAGCAAGGCTGTCTGATAGCTACAAGTACAACAAATAGCTACAGGAGATCGGCATCTTCAAACCCTCACGAACGGGGATTTTTACGCCGCACGAGGTTATTAGACCCGAGAAAATAACGTATCATGATGCTATATAAAATAAATATATCAGCATCAAAAACACTGTGCACTAGCATTATAGATGATTCGAAGAAGAAATGAGGTAATAGAGGAGAGATGGTAAAGTTCTTAACGAGACGTTCCCTGGTTGAATTTTATAAAAATATAGGTACATATAATTCAGACACCATTCAATGAAACATCAAATTTTCTTGCCATCAGTCGCACTCTACTGCCTTCTATCAAAATATTAATTTTTACACCTTCGAGCATATACTGACTAGAGAAGTAATTCCCTATACCAACGTATAGGATGAAGTAATCGGAAGACATGTAGGCGGGGGGCCGGAAGTCATAGTGAATTGCGGGCAGTGTTTTGTTGTGTTATATGTCATTGCTTGTCATTTTACTACAACCAAACCTTATTTTTTGCGTGTAGTTTGTGAGTATATCTCGGAGTATATCAAATTGTAACGAAAAATACTAAGAAAGTAAGGATATTTTTTTTTACAAATAATATATTAAACAAAGTGTAACTTTCCTACTAATAATGACGTAAGAGTAACGAGACTGAAATTTATTGGAAATAAAGGTGATTTACAAATTTCAAAAGCAGCAATTAGTCATTACTTTGTAAAAAAGGTAGTACAAATATTAAGATAATACGCAGTCCGCAATACACCACGGCTTCAATAAGCAGCTCGCAATACACCACGGCTTCCGTATGTGTTCCGATCAAAACAAACACCGTAAGGCGGCCTCTAGTCAGTATATGCTCGAAGTTTTACACCAATACAACTTACAAGTCACAAATTTCAAACTCAGACTTTCATTTGGCTGTTCACAGAAGTTTTCGAACTAGTTGGGGACGGGTTGGCAACGGTCAGAATAATTTCCTCGGCTGGAAATTTATAGTTTGAAACATGCACATTGCGCATTTATATTTTTCAGAAATTTTGATATTTCCTCATTTTCGAATTCGTTTGCAGAAAATCTAATAAAATTATCACATGAATATACATTATGTATAGTCTAAAAATGCGTACACTTACGTAACATTCTCTTTACAATCAAATAATATTACTACCAGGTTTATATCTCTACCCATTTTTGAATTATTGCCCCAGAAGTCAATATACCCCACATTTAGATAAAAACTTCAAAATTTTCAAAAATCTAATTTTTATGTATCTAGATATTTCTCAATGCGCTGATTCCAAATTTTGAAACCGCAGGTCGATATCTCGTTTCGTTCTCGAGATATTTAGATTCAAAGTTTTGCTCAAAACTGCCCATTTTTGGGTAATAACCCGAAAATGGGTCGAGATATGAATTTGTTAACATCACCATTCGATTCTATGGACAAAAATACATAAGTATAGCAATTTTCATAATTTTTCTCCAACCGGTTTATTTTTTATGAATAAAAGCTTGAAACCCCTGAAAATGGCTAAAATCTGAAAAAATCGTAAGGGGTACCCCTTACGATTTTTGCGATTTTTGGCCATTTTCAGTTATTTTGCTTTAGAGATTGTATGCGGTGTTCAAAAATTCTGAAAATTGGTGTACTTATGTAATTTTGCACGTAGAATCGAATGGTGTTGTCGCCAAATTCATATCTCGACCCATTTTTGGGTTATTACCCAAAAATGGGCAGTTTTCAGCAAAACTTTGAATCTAAATATCTCGAGAACGAAAAGAGATATCGACCTGCGGTTTCAAAATTTGGAATCAGCGCATTGAGTAGTATCTAGATACATAAAAATTAAATTTTTGAAAATTTTGAACTTTTTATCCAAATGTAGGGTATATTGATTTTTGGGGTAATAATTCAAAAGTGGGAAGCGATATAAACTTGGTAGTAATATTATTTGATTGTAACGAGAATGTTATGTAAGTGAATATGAATATACATAATGTATATTTATGTGATAATTTTATTAGATTTATAGAATATTTTCCAAGGAAATTTCTGTATGGAATTTGAAAAAAAAAATGTATTATGTTCGTGTTACAATTTTACTGAATATATAGAATCTTTTCCAATGAATTTTTGGTATGGGATTTGTACAAAATACATCAAATTAACGGAAGGTCTTCTACTGGCCACAACAAATGTTTTGTTCACAAAAAATCTAATATTATTTAAAATTTTAAAAGACGCAAAGATAAACGGCAATAACAATGAGATAAAGGATAAGATTTATATGAGAGAAACAATTTGTACGGTGCTGTATTAATTATTAATTTTCTTTTAGATTAAATAAAGCGTGTTAATAGTATATTATTATACTGTTTTATGTTGTACATAAATACATGCTGCTCTGTATAATAGCAAGATTTTTGTATTCTGTACAATGATTAGGCGTTAAAGTACATACAGTATTTAATTTCGCTATTATTTCATAGGCAAGATAATGGTTTTAATTCTGCTATGAATATAGTAAAAGCTCTGTTAACATGATTGGATACGGTCGTTTGATGGTCACAACTGGGTGATGACCAAGTGCGCGCCTGACATTTGGGCGATAAAATAATAGTTGTATAGCAAGAATGAATATTGGACGATCAGTCAATATAGTTTCTCGTCACCAAAAAATCGAGGAACAGTCATAAACAGGTTAAACGCCCCTTTATATATATACAGGGTGTCCCCGGATGGACTTAACTATACTTGTAAACTTCCTTATTTTGCATTTTAGGAAGAACAGTCATTCTTCATAAAAAGTTTTGCTTCATGCAGTAAGTCCGCAGCAACTACCAAAATTTCGAAATAACATACAGGGTGATAACTATTTATTACGCAATTTTTATAATACACAAAAACAAAGAAAACTTATTCTGCATATTGCCCGCCTAGTCACAGAATATTAAAAAAAATATTACGGCTTAACGAATAACAATAAAGATTTTCTAAAATTACATATCACTTTCAGATTAGATGAAGTTTTGTAAAAAAATATAAAAAAAAAATTGTTGTGGCCAGCACAAGACCTCTCGTCATTTCCATATTAGGCTATATAAGTATTGTATTGCACTTCGCTTTCGAACCGTCGTTTTATAAAAAAATATTACAGAACTTTACCCAAATATTGTTTTTTTATTGTATTTAACATGCCTTCTGCACACATATAATTCTAATTATATCTATTTTCCATTGTATGAGAAAGTTTTTAAATGTCAGAGATTCTTCCAATTCATTAACCAGATTGGCGGGATTTCTGATGGATATATGCATTTTACCACAATTTTAACTATAATTTCAAATATTTAATTAATAAAACAATAAGAAATATTAAATATACTTCCCAGAAAAAGCTATCAGAATGTCACTAAAACTGTTGATTTTTGACACTGACATGTGTCATTTACAAACTATGTTATAAACATTGGAATTTGTCAACTGGTTTCCTTAGTGCCTTAGCCTCTGCGATTAGTTTACTCTATAAATTATAGTGTCTTTATGTCTAAATCTATACAAGATATAATAAAAATTTTAAGTGTATTAGATGGAGAATTTTATGTTCTTCAATATTTAATAAAAAAAACGCCCAAAAAATTATATTTAGAAGAATTTTTCTAAGAAACTACTACTTCCGGTTGTTCAATTGTTACCAAAACCTTTTCAGCTCTACTCAGGAATGTCAGATTGAGGAAACTGCAGTTAAATATTTTTTAAGTCTTATAGTTTTTGAGGAATCGTCCCTCCAACATCCATACATACATACATACATACACACACACACATACACACATACACACACACATACACACACATACACAAATACACACACACACACACATACACACACACACACATAATTTTAAAAATGTTATAATCGGATTCTAGGGACCTTAAAACGTGCTTATTCAATAAAATCTGGATATGCGAATTTTAGCATGAATCCAATACCTCTCTTAGCGAGATGTAAAAAATATAGTGGAGGACTCTATTTAGCACGGTGCATCGCAAATTGCTTTAGTTTTGTGTGTCAAATTGCTTATGAGTCATTTATTTACATATTTATAAATAAGATGTGGTCTTGCATATATTTCATTACTTACAATAATCTTATAATTTTATTCAGTGTCACTTCTCTATTATGTATAAAGTACATATTAAGATGTTCAAAACGCGTGTCATTTCGCAACATTTCATGCTAGCTCACTTCTTTCTATGGCTTGTTTCAAATCATACAGCGCGTGTACGTTACACAATTCGCTCGCAACTTTCTCGTCTGCGTCTGGACCATATATGAACAAAAATATGAAATCAAAATGCGAATGGCTGTTGTCAATGTCTGTAGATGCTTTATAAGTCCTTTATTGTGAGAATTTTTGTCGTTTGCTTCAATTAGAGTGCGGCAAATAGTGAGTTCGCTAGGAATTATGAGTCATTTTGTAGGAGTGCCTTTGTTACAAAATAACAACAACCTAAATCAAGTTTGCGTTGTCTAGCTAGTAAATATTTATGAAAATATTGAAATGCAAGTTTGAAACTTTTATTGGGAAACGAATTAATTATATTCAGTTTTCACACCGCGGTACTGAATATGGATACTGGTTAATGGTAATTTTATTGCTATACATGATTTTGGAAAATGAATTATCTATACTGACTTCAGTATTATGGGAATATTGAAATTTATATTTAAATAAAGAAATAAATCTGTACCTTAATACAAGTTATATTTACCACCAAGATATGGAACAGTTAATTAATTAATTCTTACAAATTTCACGCCACAATAAACCCGTTTCACATTTTTACCTCTCGCTAAGAGAGGTATTGGAATCATGCTAAAAATCACATATCAAGATTTTAGTGGATAAGCACGTTTTAAAGTCCCTATAATCCGATTATAACATTTTTACGATGATGTCCGTGCGTGTATGTGTGTGTGAATGTGTGGATGTGTGTGTGTGTGTGTTAGAACCACGATTTCTCAAATACTATAAGACTTAAAAAATATGTAACTGCAATTTCCTCAATCTGACATTCCTGGGAAGAGCTGATTAGATTTTGGTAACAATTGGACAACCGAAAGTATTAGTTACTTAACAAAAAAATTCTAATTATTATTTTTTGAAAATGTTATTACAAATTATCCGACACATTTAATTTTTTTATTATATCTTAGAGTTAGAGATAAAGAAATATAAATATATAAAATAATATGCTGTAATGAATCTCGCACTCCATGGAAAACAAGTGGAAAAATTAAAATGTTTGTAATTGACAAATAAATGTCAGTGTCAAAACACCAGAAACATTACTGCAGACTTTCTCTGGAAAGTACATTTAATATTTATTTTATTGTTAATTAAATATTTATAATTTTAGAGACATATATTACATATACATATACCCTTTAGAAATACCACCAATCTCATCAATGAATTAGAAGAATCTCGAATATGATAAAGGCGAGAGGTCTTGTGCAACAGATTTTTTAAATAGTTATTTATATCAAGGAACGGAAGTTTTATTTTTTAACACGAATATGGAATTTATTTGCCGAGGAAAATAGACCTTATGAGTGATAAAAAGGAACATCAGTGCCGAAATGAATATTAAATTTGAAATCGAAAAATTGTGAAAATTAAAGGAATATTTATGTTTAAATATAATGTCAGTCTGCCATTCAATATCGTTAACCTCGCACATTAAATTTATCGTGAAAAACAACCAAAATTACGTGTTTTATCTCAAACTTATTTATCGGATTTTTTTAGTTAGTTCTTCTTGCGCATAATTTTATCATTTTACTTATGAATTTACTATTGTATATCGTACCCTTGTTCAAATTATCTTACATGTACAGCAATTATAATAAGGTTGGCAACACTGCAATTGCATGAAATTGTTGTATAATGGATTACTTCAGTGCCGATTTATGAGCTTTTAATGACGATTTTAATACACGTGAATAACGATTTCTAATAAAAGTATTTTAAATCAAAGTTTATACAATATTTTTCATAGTAAAGTAGTAATGAAAAACTTTTTTATTATGCACAAAACAAAAGAATGTAGTGTTGTTATATATCGTTGAAAAGCTTATAAAATAAGTAAGTAAAACATATGATCCCATTTAAAAAATATTACCTATGTTTGTGTTATATCTTAAAAATTATTAAGTTTTGAAAAAACCTAATTACACCACGTTATTCTACGTAGAAAACAGTATACAAATTATCGAAACATTTTTTCTGTATCTCTCATAATAAGCGAGATATGAGTTATTTTCAAAATAAGCAAAAAACAAGTTTTAGCCTGTAGCTCAAAAACAATAATAGCCGATAGAAAATTCCTGTGGTGCCTATTAAAGTTGTCTCAAATAGTTGGCCCATACATCAATTTTCTGTAGCGTGCATAATAAGAAAGTTTTTCATATAAGGAACTCGAATTTGTTCCACTCTGTACTCTGACGTCATATTCTATTTCAGATCACGCGATTTTTTCAAAATATTGAACAAATTTCAATATTTAATAGGGTTGTCCAATATATTTTTTTAATATTCTATGAGGTAGATATAGAAATGATTTTGTCGTCAAACAGTGGATTTCTCTAATAATTGAAGTCACATATATTTATTTTTTTCAGCACTTATAAAATGTATAAATATGTTAAAATAACCCTTGTGGTTAATAATTGGCAATATGGGTGGATAATAATTAATTTAATGTCATAATTAATAAAAATACTACGTATATATTATAGTCTCACATTTGATTACCACTGGTAGCCTATGTCATTCAACATATCTTTTACTTTCATACCAACGCTTGTAATCTAACATGGCATCATAAATTTAAACTAGTATTATTTGGTTTATTTCTGTTGTTTTATTGTTGTTATTTGCTGCATTTATATACTTGAAAATGGATTCCGTATTTCAAAAAGGTGATAGCAGAAGGTTTGAAAGTAGTAAGAATTTGGAATAGAATAAATGTGTGACGTAGATATAGAGATGAGGAAATGGTAATAAAAACTCGATTATTTTACAAACTAATAACTATTTTTAAACTTAAAAAGTTCTTAATATACACAAACTAATAACTATATTTAAACTTTGATAGTCCTTAATGTACAGTTTTAAGGTCTAGTTTTAATATAACTGACCCTTGTTCTAATTTGTTACTACGGTGGAGGACCCTATTGTAAAATATCTAATGGATAATTCAATTCGTGATATATTCAAATTTGAGGCTTTTTAAAGAAAAATATCTTTTAAAAATTAGTACTTAAAAGTCATATAAAAAAATCTGTTGTGGCCAGCACAAGACCTTCCGTCAATTCGGTGTATTTTGTACAAATCCCATACCAAAAGGTCCTTGGAACATATTCTATATAATAACATGTAAAATCGAACACGAACAAATACTATTTTTTACAAATTCCATACCAAAAGTTCATTTGAAAAGGTTCTATAAATCTAATAAAATTATAACAAACGTACACTAAGTAAAATGCACTTGACACTTCCTTCATTTATTCTTCAGCTTTCCCCTATTTTATTACGGGTCGCTGTTTCCTCTTCTCTTCTACTCATTCCTGTCCAACGCATCTTTTTCACAAATTCCTTCCTTTCTCAAGTCTTCTGCGATACAGTCCTTCCATCTTCTCTTTGGCCTTTCTCTGCACGTCACTTGCGAGGAACACTATGAGATCCCAATTTTAGATCCTATACTTTCCATATTTGGTGTTTCACTTGCAACTGACATCTGTCAATTAATTTTTTTTTAAATTATCAGCTATTTCCATGATAAATAGCAAAGCTGACTAATTTTTGAAAATTATTTTCTTTATAACGCTTTAAATCTACAGCTATTGAATATGAAGGAAAATGTATAATCAAACCGTATAGAGAAGAGTATTTTCTTTAATATGTATTATAACAAAATGTCAAAAAATAATATTTAACTGCGTTTTTTTTAAGAAAAACTGTTAAAAACTTTAAATTAGGGTACTTCCGGTGGATCAATTATAACCAAAATCTAATCAACTCTTCATATGGTTGTACAGAAGAGGAATACGAAAGAATTATAATTTTTAGAATTGTAGTATTGGAGTTATCGTCGGAGAAAAATTTGTCACACACGAACACACATACACACACACACACACACACACACACACACACACATTCATGCATACATACATACATACATACATACATACATACATACATACATACAGACATCATCTTAAAAATTGTATATTCGTATTGTAGGGACCCTAAAACGTGCTTATTCATTAAAAACTCACTACCGAATTTTTTGACTAAAGACAATACCTTCCTTACCGAAAGGTGACGGAAGGTAAAAATGCAACGGCCCTATTATAGTTTTTTCTTTTTTCTCTTAGTAAATATTTCTCCTGAACTGGCAAATTATATCAGTCAAGTCGCTTTCCTTGAACTTTACAGTAACGTACAGTACAGAAAAGTGTTTCAAAGTATTAATTACAGCATTCTATGAAGAATTCCAAATATGCCCAGGAATTCTTCTCTATGTTGTTGTTGATGCTGAGTAGAGGTTGTTGAACAACATATGTCGTAGTGTTGTCGATTTTTACTGAAAGATCACTTGGACGATGTTTGAACCATATCACTTCAAATTCAGATGAACAGAAGTGGTTGTTGTCAGTATGATAAATGGAGTTGTGTGTATATGATCTAACTAAACTTGACCATCTGTGAGGTAGAGTTCTCTTTACGGACAGTGTGGGATTCAGGAGAGATATAAAATGTAAATTTATAGATACGTATTATAAATACAGAATAAAATTATTGTTTAAAACAGTTTTGGGCTCAAGAAGTCAACAATCTTATTTTTACCTCACGCTGAGAGAGGTATTGGATTCATGCTAAAAGTCGCATATCCAGATTTTAGTGAATAAGCACGTTTTAAAGACTAGTATGCGATTTAAACATATTTACTACGATGTCTGTGTGTGGTGTGGATGTGTGTGTGTATGTGTGTGTGTGTGTATGTGTGTGAGTGTGTGTGTGTGTGTGTGTATCTGAATGTTGGAGGGACGATATTCCTTAATCTGACAGTAATGGGAAGAGCTGCAAAAGTTTTAATAACAAGTAATAGTTTCTTAAAAAAAATTTCTAAATATTATTGTTTGGAAATTTATTTTATTACCTGGGGGAACCGGGTTCGATCCCGACAGACGCCAAATATTTCCAATTCTAAATGGCACAAAAGTGACCCCTGTGGTGCACTCTCCACGCCAGCTATGAGTGCCCGTGAGGTGATGCCTGGTAAGCGCCCACACGGTAAAATATATCGTTATCATTACCGATGTCTACATGTGTTGTAGATTCTGGCACACCCAGAAATGGGTAATATGCCGTGATGATATATTTATTTATATTTATTTTACAAATATATAAAATTCTCTATCCGATACATTTAAATTTTTTTATTATATCTTTTATAGATTTAGAGAGAGAATTATAAATATAAAAAATAATCCGCTGTAATGAATCTCACAGCTCAAAATACTCAATGGGAATCATTTGAAAAATTAAAATGTTTGTAATTGACAGAAAAATGTCAAAAATCCAGATACATTATTGAAGACTTTTCTGGGAAGTACATTTAATGTTTATTATTTTATTAGTAATTAAATATTTAAAATTATGAATTTGAAGAATCTCGAACATTTAGAAGAGTAGGAGACAACTTATTTTAGAATTAATTACAAAATATATAAATATTTTAAAACATACATACATACATACATACATACATACATAAAATCACGCGTTTCCCACTTAGTGGATTAGCAAAAACCCGAAAACAATAAGAAAAGGGATGAAAGTAAGAGCTCCACTGAATCACTTAACTCTTTAATAACATTCTTCTTTCGCCTTGTCCAAAATCATGATAACATTCATACAAAGAACATATTAAAGTGACCGATTTTCGGTAGCGAATAACCGCATCCGGACCACAATAATAATTACGCAACAATCATCTTTCGCCACACATTCCTATCCATGCACACTTCTTTCACCTCAGCCACATTCGTAAACGTATTCATACATAATAACATATTAAATCCGGACCACAGTAATAGTTACACAAAAATCATCTTTCGCTACACATTCCTGTACATTCGTTCTTCTCGTCCACATAAAAGTTCAGCTGTCTCTCCATTCTCATAAAACATTCTTACTAACCATACATCTTCACACCACAATAATTACGAAACAATCATCCTTCGCCACACATTCCTATCCAGGCAAACTTCTTTCGTCTCAGCCACATTCATAATCTTATACATACATGCTCTTCTCTTTCCACTCGGAAACTTACGCTCCTTCAAAACACATTAATAATAGATGTAATTAGAATTTTTGTGTGTGTACCGGAAATATTAAATACAATATGTGTACAGGCTGGAACGAATTCTGTAATTGATTTTTTCATTTCTGTCTTAAGAAATTTCTTTTTTTTCACCTCAAAAATATATTTAATAATGGGGGATTACGGCTCAATCGAATTAAAGGAAAATAGTAAAAAAATACGAATGTATATGCTTAATAACGAATATTAATAAAAAAATGAAATGGTATAATTGAGATATTTCGGAAATAAAGGGTTTTTTGTTATAGCTCTTCGACACTAATATGAAAATATTTTGATTGGCGACCGAGAGACCACCTATACATGCATTACAAATAGCATGTTAGGAGGTGGGGATTACTACCAATGGAAGTTAAGAAATTCAAATTCGAAAGGAGGGGCTAACATTCCTGTACAGCAGTTTTCAAACAGTTTTTATTTTAACATAAATTTCTTGCATTAAACTTAATAATTTAAATACACCTGCAATTATAAAGTGTAGACTTATACAGTGTTATAATATTCATTTATTTTTATGTAAATATAACTTAAAATAGCATATATTTCAAGAACATTTAGGTCCATGATGAAAACAGTTTGATATAAAAACACATAAATGTGACGTCACTTCAATCTTTTCAAAATTCGGGAGACCATAACTCGCTTATTAATAGGAATTTTTTCACCGGATTTTCATCAATAGTCTTAAGTTTTCCTAATATTTTCAGATAAAATTATAAAAAAAAAATGGTGTAATCTCCCATTCAAGTTTTATTCATGTTTGAAACAAAAGTATGAAGACTTGTTTTACATCACTGAGAAGCTTACAAAATAAGAAAAAAGATGTGATTATTTTCAGCATATGTTCCAATTTAAAAAATAATATGTTTGTGATATATCTTGAGAATTATTAAGTTTTGAAAACATCTAACTACACCACATTATTCTACGAAAAAAAACAGTATAAAAATTATCTAAACATTTTTTCTGTATCTTTCATAATAAGCGAGATATGAGGTATTTTTAAAATAAGCGAAAAACAAGTTTTAGCTTGTAGCTCAAAAACTATAGACGATAGAAAATTCCTATGTTTCCTATTAATGTTTCTCAAAAAATTGGCCCATAAAGACCTACATCAATATTCTGTAGCGTGCATTAAGACATTTTTTATTATAAGGAACTTGAATATGAAAATGGCGAAAGGTCTTGTGCTGGCCACAACAGATTTTTGTTTTATGGATATAGGTAGATTCCGAATCACTCTCGTGCAACAAAAATGCGATTTATCATTTTAATTGTTGTTGCTATTTATAAAAAGAGTTTCAGTCAATAAATTATATTTTTATCTATTTTAGTTTTATATAAAAATGATTGTGAAGAATTTATTTATAATGTAATATTTTATCTTCCTGTGAAATATGGTCACGTTTCGTGCTAATATTCATTATAAGAATGCCGTATATTTCTTGGGAAATACGTTAGTTGTAGACTTTCCCCGCGAATACATTAAATTTTAAGCATCTTGCAAATTTTCTACATACACTGCTACAAAGTACACGCCTGCTAATTTATTCTTATTACCGGAAAATATTCCTTCAGCAAACTTGTTTCCCATAATGCAGAGATATTAAAGTTTGCAGCTTCTCTTCAACAAAAATCGTCAAGATTACTTTAAATACGTTCATCGATTTGTTACAGAAAACCTCTATGATTTGTACATTATTAATGGATGGTATTGATTTGTTTATTTTCCATGGAAAATTTCATAATTATATAAAACATTTATATTACATTATTCAGTAGATTTTGTTGGTCGCCAATATTTTTCCTTCTAATCTACTTAAAATAAAATTGTCTAAAAAGGTACTATTTTCTTAGGCTGTGTCCGATGTTGTACTTTTATCACTCTAATATCTAAATTCTAAATTTATGTATCCTAAATAATCTTATTATTTAGGCTGTGTCCGAAGTCGCATTTTGACATTTAGATTTTAGGATTTAGGTTTTCTTCACATAAATACAACTCCGAATGGCACACTAATGACATCCATTGGTTTGTATGGCAACACTTTAGAACAGCAAAATGAATTATACCATTTTGAAAAGATGAATGCATAACATTCTTCTACCAACTACATATTTCAAATTTCTGGATTTCTTCGTGCTAATGACGTACATAGGATAAACGCAACAAAAACGAATTTTAGATTTTGTTATTATACTTTATTTCACGTAAGAATAGCGTTGGTTTAGTTAGGGATATATAAATTCTACCCTCTGATTGGTCAGAATATAAACCTATTTCACATAAACGAAACAAATATTACCTGTCAGTTGTCAAATAAAATCTACAGAATTAAGTGATGTTTAACCATATTTTGTTGCAATTTTTGATTTTGACATTTTTACAGATAAATATATTTATTATTGACAAAGCTTTTACAAATTTAAATTATTTATTTAATGCATGTAAAAACGGTCGGCTCTTAAGAGCAATCTACTATTTTCTTACGTAAAATGAAGTATAGCCTACAAATTTCACTCCACTCGTGATTTATTTGTTAAATAAGTATCAGAAACGATGCGTTCGCCGCTACCTCGGCTAGGACTTACTACCATGCACTAGTTCATATTTTCGCCGCTAGACGTCATATTGCTCTATTTCACTAGCGAATACCTCCACGTTTGATAGTTCGCTCCAATGATTAGTCGAATTTGAAATTTACATTTGGAAATATAAAATATAGTTATGGGTTTTAAGTATGTTTATATTTTAAAATCTAAATTGTAAATTCGTATATTAAATTCGTCATAAACCAGCCCTTAGATAATTGTTACACTCAATCTTTCCCTTCATAGCTAGAAAATAGACACATTTTTCCCATTACTGGGTGTGCCATTTCTGTTGAAATTCTTTAGGTGTAATAAATAGTACCTATTGATTTGACTTTCCATGAATGAAATGAATATATGATAATTTATTCTGTCTTGTCCACTATTCCACGTATTGTAAATAAAAATATGGGTTATAAATCCAGTTATTGATTTAAGAGCATGGCATGAGCATATGCAGCCAAGGTCAGCAGTCAACGCGAAAGATAAACAGACAAATGGACAGTTTAAATTGTCCCCATTCTTCACGCAACTTTTACGCAGGTTATTATAAGAAAAAAAATCTGATGTGGCCAACACAAAACCTCCCGCTATTTAGTTTTTATTAATTAAAATAGGAATGACGAATTCCTATAATTTTGGTACCCGAGTACCCGAAACAACTACCCGGATAGTACCCTTTACCCGTTAATTACCCGATACCCTTTAATTACCCATATACATAATTCGTTAATATGTTAATTACTAGTTACCCTTATATTAGCAGTTTACTTTTTAATAAAATTCATAATTATTATTTACATATATTTATTAAATAAAAAGTAATACAAATAAATAATATACCTACTGTATCTCTATAAAAATCTTAACATAAATTATATTAATTATCTATAGAATAGTAATAAAAAGCAGCTGAAAACTGTTCGGGTTATTAAAGGGTATCGGGTAATTAACGGGCAGCGGGTACATTTCGGGTAATCGGGTAAGAAAATTTATACCCGGGTACATTATTATCGGGTAGGTTCCGAGTACCCGGGTACCCATCGTCATTCCTAAATTAAAATACATACCTACGAATTTACTAACGCTGCAAACTGTTCCATTGCAGAAAACTATTGCTTTATTTACTATTTTCTTTTTAAAATGTCACTATTATTAATTTAAATTTTATTAATTAATTATTAATATTAATTAATTTAATTAGTTTTTTGACAGTGCCATTTACTGTCAGTTACATTCATTTGAAATATGAACTGTGTAACAAAGGAATTGTGTTTATCTTAGGCTTCTCGACTAATAAAAAAAATTATTTTTAAATTTATCTGTAAAATATATAGAAAAAGTATTAATGTATTCCTGTAGAAAATTCAATAATCTTTAATTTTTATAAGACATAAAATGCGAAAAAATGGCATTTAATGGTATTTTTTGAAGAAAACCCATTATGAGTTTCAGGTAAAGTGCCATTTCCGGTTATCCGATTTACACCAAAATCTAATGGTTTCTTTTCATATTAGAATAGGATAGAAATACAAGGTTTCAGAATTTTCTGAATGATAGTATTTGAGTTAGAGCGAAGACAAAATCCATACATATACACACACACACACACACACACACACACACACACAAACATACACACATACAGACATCATCGTGAAAATGTTAAAATTGGATTCTAGGGACCTTAAAACGTGGTCATTTAATAATTATAGGTAAAATGCATATATCCGTCAGAAATACCGCCAATCTGGTTAATGAATTGGAAAAATCTCTGAAATTTAGGAATTTCCTCATACAATGAAAAATAGATATAATTAGAATTATATGTGTGCAGAAGACATGTTAAATACAATAAAAAACAATATTTGGGTAAAGTTCTGTAATATTTTATTATAAAACGATGTGCAATACAATACTTATATAGCCTAATATGGAAATGGCGAGAGGTCTTGTGCTGTCCACAACAGATTTTTTTAATAATTGCTTTGCGATATATTTGAATTTATCAGTATCACTGTGACGTCACACTATTGCGCTCTTTCTCGCGCAGTCTATATAGACACTGGTGCGAAAAAGATAGCAATAGATGCCGCTAAAAATTAAATGCAAAAACTAAAAACAAAATACGAGCTTTCATTTCATATGATAAAAAAATAAGAGTGGAGGACCCCATTCGATCACCGAAAAAATGGTGAAATTAAATTCTAAATTGTTATTTAGCTATACAATTAATTCTAACTATTGCCCATAAAAGAGTTACATATTATATGGTTTTTAAGGATACATATTAATGTCCTGGATAATATAGCATACAAGAATACAAGTAAATTTTAATTATTCGTGACTAGTTCATTGTTCCAAAAGCAATAATTTTGCTATGGAGAATAGTTTACGTCCAAGTTTATTCTTCAGATTGTAAGAAAAGAAGTAAAATATTGTTTTCAAAGTAATTTCGCTAATGTTACTTTGATTAGACCTTTGGCGTGTTCTTGACCTTAGGTCGTTAGCTTTTTATTTTATATAAGTTTTCAATAATTAAGAGTGTAGGTTTTAAAATAAAAAAAAAACAAAACTTTACCCAAATATTGTTTTTTTATTGTATATAACATGTCGTGTGCACATAACATTCTAATTATATCTATTTTTTCATTGTATGAGGCAGTTCCTAATTGTCAGAGATTCTTCCAATTCTAACAAGATTGACGGTATGGATTTTACCTTTAATTATAAATATGTAATTAGAACCTACGTTTCGACCATTACAATGGTCTTCCTCAGGGTTAAATCAAGTCATAAACAATGATGAAGATATTTGTAACTCATGTAAACTGTTAACAAACATCGAAATGCAATATGTGAATTACAACGTTATAAAATTGATGAAATGATGATTTAAATAAATATATGTTTTTCATCAATTTTATGACGTTGTAATTCACATATTGCATTTCGATGTTTGATTTAATTAATAAAACAATAAAGATTAAATGTACTTCCTAGAAAAAGGTTTCAGAATGTCACTAAAACTGTTGATTTTCACACTGACGTTTATCTGTCATTTACAAACTATGTTGCAAACATTTTAATTTGTCAACTGGTTTCCTTGATTTAGTTTGGACTGGGCGAATTTACATCCGATTATTCTACATATTATAATGTGTTCATCTCTAAATATATTGAAGATATTATAAAAAATTTAAATGTATTAGATGTAGAATTTTATGTTCTTCAATATTTCTAATAATACAAATTTTAAGAAAATAATATTTAGAAGATTTTTTTAAGAAACTACTCTCCAATGTTGTTGCAAAAACCTTTTCAACTCTTCCCATGAATGTCAGATTGAGGAATTCGTAGTTAAACTGGTCTTAAATTTTATAGTTTTCGAGGAATCATCCTTCTAATTTTCACACACACACACACACACACACACACACACACACACACACACACACGCTCACACACGCACACGCACACACCTATCATCGTAAAATTGTTAAAATTGGATTGTAGGGACCTTAAAACGTGCTTATTCATTAATATCTGGATATGTGTTTTTTGCAAGAATCTAATACTTCTCTAATGTAATGTAGTACACAAAGTCAATTTTTACCTCTCGCTAAGAGAGGTATTGGATTCATGCTAAAATTCGCAAATCCAGATTTTATTGAATAAGCACGATTTAAGATCCCTAGAATCCGATTATAACATTTTTAAAATGATGTCTGTGTGTGTGTGTGTGTGTGTGTGTGTGTATGTGTGTGTGTATGTGTATATGTGTGTATGTGTTTGTGTATGTCTGGATGTTGTAGACGCACGATTCCTCAAAAACTATAAGACTTAAAAATTATTTAACTGCAGTTTCTTCAATCTGACATTCCTGGGAAGAGCTGAAAAGATTTTGGTAACAATTGAACAACCGGAAGTAGTAGTTTCTTAGAAAAATTCTTCTAAATATAATTTTTTGGGAGTTTTTTTTTATTAAATATTGAAGAACATAAAATTCTCCATCTAATACACTTTTTATACAAAATTTTTATTATATCTTGTATAGATTTAGAGATAAAGACGCTATAATTTATAGAGTAAACTAATCGCAGAGGCCAAGGCACTAAGAAAACCAGTTGACAAATTCCAATGTTTATAACATGACACATGTCATTGTCAAATATCAACAGTTTTAGTGACATTTTAATAGCTTTTTCTGGGAAGTATATTTAATTTTTCTTATTGTTTTATTAATTAAATATTTGAAATTATAGGTAAAATTGTGGTAAAATGCATATATCCATCAGAAACACCGCCAATCTGGTTAATGAATTGGAAGAATCTCTGACATTTAGTAACTTCCTCATACAATGAAAAATAGATGTAATTAGAATTATGTGTGCAGAAGACATGTTAAATAAAATAAAAAACAATATTTGGGTAATGTTCTGTAATATTTTGTTATAAAACGACGGTTCGAAAGCGAAGTGCAGTACAATATTTATATAGCCTAATAAGAAAATGGCGAGACGTCTTGTGCTGGCCACAACAGATTTTTTTTGGCTGTAGCAGTACCTATCGATTTGATTTTATGTAGGTAGAAGATCCCCTTTTAGGCAATTTACCTTGTCATATATCCTTCACAATTTTCCCATCAATTGTCTGTGTGTTATAATTAAGTTTACCTACCCTTCAATATAATTTTCTACCCTTGCTTCTACATCATCAATTTCTTAGGAATTCCTAATAACTATCCTTTGTAAATATGAAGATGAAATCCGCGTTAATTGCTCATAGAACAGAGTTTCTTATCTGTGAGCAAAAACTAGACTGTCGGCTGCTTTACAAGCCTAGAGCGCTGAACAATCACACGAACGCATAAATAAGCCAGTGACACTTTTAATTACCTTCTGAAAAGACCTAACCTGTGTTTTTATGAAGCGAAACACTCCTTATACGAGGAGAGAATGTATACGAACGTTTGTTTAGAACGGGAAAAATGTTCCGAGTTATATGCTCCAAATAGAATAAATATTGCGTATTGTATTGTGAACTGGTTAACTATGTCCATAAGTTTATGACTGGTCGTAAATATTTTAATATTTATTTTTAAAAGAGTTCACACCTAAATTGTTTTAGAAACACAACCGAATGCACCATTCCTTAATTAAAAGTTAACCAAAGATCAACGCTGATTTGGCCAACACAAGACCTCTCGCTATTTAATTTTTATTAATTACCTCCCGCTACCCTTGGTAAGGGAGGTATAGAGATCGTGCTAAAAATCTAATATCGAGATTTTAGTAAATGACCACGTTTTAAGGTCCCTAGAACCCATTTTTAACATTTTCACGATGCCATTTTTTCGAATTTTATATCTTATGAAAATTAAAGATTATTGAATTTTCTACAGGAATACATTAATACTTTTTCTATATATTTTACAGATAAATTTAAATATAATTTTTTTTATTAGTCGCGAAGCCTAAGATAAAAACTATTCCTTTGTTAGACAGTTCATTTTTCAAATGAATGTAACTGACAGTAAATGTCACTGTCAGAAAACTTATCACTTCAAATTAATAATAGTGACATTTTAAAAAGAAAATAGTAAATAAAGCAATAGTTTTCTGCAATGGAAGTTTGCAGAGTTAGTAAATACGTAGGTAGGTATGTATTTAAATTAATAAAAATTAAATAGCGGGAGGTTTCGTGTTGGCCACATCAGATTTTTTAAATTAAATATATACCTACAGTAAAATTTTTGAAAGAAGTCCGATCAAAGCCATCTACAAATTGTATCTATGAATTAAAATTTTGTGCTGTCAAATTTAGTAGTGTTTTTTACTGAGTTTTTATGAGGGTACATAATATCTTGTGTACCTCATAAAATCTATGTAAACGACACTCCTAAATTTGACAGCATAAAATCTTAATTCATAGATACAATTCGTAGATGGCCTTGATAGGACTTCTTTCAAAAATTTTACTGTACATATTTACTAATGCTGCAAACTACATTATCTTCCATTGCATATACGTATTGCTTTATTTACTATTTTCTTTTTTAAATGTTACCATTATTAATTTGAACTAATTAGTTTTTTGCCAGTGACATTTACCTGTCAGTTCACACATTTGAAATATGAACTGTGTAACAAAGGAATTGTGTTTATCTTAGGCACCGGGTTTATAAAAAACATTATATTTTAAATTTATCTGTAAAATATATAGAAAAAGTATTAATGTATTCCTGTTGAAAATTCAATAATCTTTAATTTCCATGATGACATAAAATGCCAAAAAAATCGCATTTAATGGTATTTTTTTGTAGAAAAACCATTATAAGCTTCAAGTAAAGAGCCATAGAATTGGGTTAAAATACAAGGTTTTAGAATTTTCTGAATGATAGTATTTGAGTTAGAGTGGAGGCAAAATCCATACATATACACATACATACACACACATACAGACATCATCGTGAAAATGTAAAATTGGATTCTAGGGGCCTTAAAACGTGATCATTTACTTAAAATCTCAACACGTGATTTTTAGTACGATCCCTATACCTCCCTTACTAAGGATAGCAGGTGGTAAAAACAAGCTAATCTAGGGCCGGTTTTATAAAAAAGTTTCACTTTAAATTTAGTTGTCAAGTTCTCTATCGCGATGCAATTTTTCACTTCATTAAATTTACTGTGGAAGTAAATTTTAAGTGAAGTTTAATTTTTTTTTATAAAACCGGCCCATAGTAATTTAAACTTTTAAACCAAGATATTGGAGAAACTCTTTGTCGGCTCCGGTGACAATGGTTAGAGCAACGCCCCGTAGTCTAGAGTGCGCTCGGGGTTCTGGGTTCGAATCCCAATAAGGCATGGATGTTTGTGTATGTGAATCTACTCAATAATTGGGGTTAACTCTTGTTGAGAGATCTTGTAAAAAAAAAAACCAAAAAACTATAGAAACTTTTTCCTTAAGCTATTTGCAACATATTTTTAAGGGAGGTATAGGGATCATGCTAAAAATCGCAAGTCGAGATTTTGGTAAATGACCACGTTTTAAGGTCCCTAGAATCCGATTTTAACATTTTCACGATTATGCCTGTGTGTGTGTGTGTGTGTGTGTATGGATTTTGTCAACGCTCTGACTAAAATACTATCACTCATAACATTCTAAAACCTTGTATTTTTACCTTATTCTAATATGGAAAGGAGCCATTAGATTTTGGTTTAAATTCGGTAACCCGAAATATCACTTTACTTGTAGCTTAAAATAGTTTTTCTTCGAAAAATACCTTAAAATGTAGTTTTTTCGCGAATTGTTATTATAAATATTAAACATTATTAAATTTTCTACAGATATGCATTCATACTTTTTCTAAATATTCTATAGATAAATATATAAAATAATCTATTTTCTAAATCTCGGAGTCTATGTTTTAAATATAAACACAATTTCTTAGTTACATGGTTCAGATTACAAATGTATGTAACTGACAGATAATGCTATTATAAAGACACCTATCATTTTAAATTATTAATGGTAACGTTTAAGAAGAAAATTATAATAGTAAATAAATCAGTAGTTATATTTTACAAATGCAAAGGAACATAATATAGTTTCCAGCATCAATAAATACGTAGATATGTATTTAAATTAATAAAAGTTTAAAAAACTAATAACACGGTTTAGTTTCACAAAAAAAAGTTTATTTTTACTTTATTGTACAATTTGGCCAGTTGCGGCATCATCAGAAGTACTGGCGAGAGGTATAGCGCTGGCCACAACAGATTTTTTTAATATGTCTTTTCTTCCATAAAATACGATCCTATTCTTCTATCAGGTTTCCACTTTAATAGTTTCTTTGGAGTTGGAATAAATAAAACATGTTTTTGAAGAATAAATATTGACTTATAATGTCGTATTGTATTGTTGTGCATTCCATTTGTAGAATGAATTGTTTCTGACCTTGACAGTAAAAAAGGACAATCAGCTTAACAAAGATGCGTCGGCTGATAAGAGTGTTCTTTTGTTTCACAATTAACCAACACGCATCGATATTTCTCCCACACATTCACACACACACTAATGTCGATGACATATAAATAGCGTGACATTGGATGGCAATGAATATGTGTGGGTATGATTACAAATTAACTGAATTCATCCTACCCTAGGTTATAGGAGGAAAAAGATAATTTAATATTGTTTGTATAAGATTTTTAACTCCCGCTACCCTAGGTAAGGGAGGCATAGAGATCGTGATAAAAATTGTATATAGAGATTTTAATGAATAAGAATGTTTTGATATCCCCAGAATCCGATTTTAATATTTTTACAATGATGTATGTCTGTGTATGATTACTCAAATACCATTAATCAGAAAATTTTGAAATTTTGTATACCCATTCTATACTAATGTGGGAAGAGCTCACTAGTTTTCAGTGTATATCGGATAACCGGAAGTATCATTTATACAAGCTTTTAACAGTTTTTCTTGTAAATAATGCATTGAATATAATTTTTTTGCAACTTTTACTAATAAAATTGGATATAATGGTACAATCTTCAATTCTACGATAATAGCATTTAGTAAATAACTTGATATAATTTTAAATATATTATGAAGTAATTTATTTTTGTACATCATCTTGTCTATACGTGAAACAAAAACGTAATATTCTAATAACAATTTTGACTTATTTAAACAAATGTCACTCTCAGGAAACAATTACATTAAAATTAATAATGAAACCGTGTTAAGAAGATTGAGTCTAATGAAATTAAAATTAGTAAATATAATATATTTTCCATCATACATAAATATTAGATGTACAGGATGATCCGATATAAATTTGATATGTTTGCAGTACTAAAAATCTGTGAATAAGTACGTGTTAACAAAGTGCAAAATATTAGTTTACAACTACACATTAACGAAATGGATCATATAAAGCACTAGATATATGGAAAGGATCTTAATATAATTTGCAGAATTATTAAATACGTAGGTATGTATTTAAATTAATAAAGCGGGAGGTATTTTGTTGACCACATCAGATTTTTTAAAATGGTTGTGAGGAAATTGAATTGAAATATGTAAACTTGAATATAAGTGTGAATACCACACACTATTACTGTTACTCTTAAAGGATTTGTGGTTGAGGTGATAGACTATGGTTAGAGCAATACAGTATATTAGGTATCTTCGATTTTTATTTTATTTAACTACAAGTGTGTAAGACAAAATAAAATGTGTATACCTATAAAATAGTTATTGCACAACAATCCTCTCAAATCCGGAATTCATTTTCAAGCAAATGAATAAAAAAAATATTGTGCCAGCACAAGACCTCTCGTCATTTCCATATTAGGCTATACAAGTACATAGTGTATTTAACATTTCTGGTACACAAAAAAAAAAAAATAATTACATCTATTATTCATATATTTTTATATTTTTCAATTCATTGCAAAAATAAGTTTTCTTCTACTCTTCTAAATGTTCGAGATTCTTCAAATTCATTAACGAGATTGGCGGTATTTCTAATGCGTGTACGTAATACGTGTGTTTATAATTTTAAATATTTAATAAATAATGGGTTTCCGTGGCCGCGTGCCTAAGTGTCTGGTCGCGAACCTGGGGGAACCGGGTTCGATCCCGACAGACGCCAAATATTTCCAATTTTAAATAGCGCAAAAGTGACCCCTGTGGTGCACTCTCCACGCCAGCTATGAGTGCCCGTGAGGTGACGCCTGGTAAGCGCCCACACGGTAAAATATATCGTCATCATTACCGATATCTACATGTGTTGTAGATACTGGCACACCCAGAAATGGGTAATATGCCGTGATGATATATTTATTTATTTATTTATAAATAAATAATAAAGAAATATTATACGTACTTCCCAGAAAAAGCCTTCAGTAATGTATCTGGTTTTTTGACACTGACATTTTTCTGTTAATTACAAACATTTTAATTTTTCAACTGGTTTCCATGGTGTTGTTTGGGCTGTGAGATTCATTACAACGGATTATTTTATATATTTATAATTCTCTAAATCTATAGAAGATATAATAAAAATGTTAAACATGTCAGATAGAAAATTTTATATTCTTTAATATTTGTAATAAAATAAATTTCTAAAAATAATTAAAACACTACTACTTCCGGTTTTCTAGTTATTACGTAAACCTTTTCAGCTCTTCCCATTACTGTCAGATTAAGGAATACGTAGTTAAATTCTTCTTTAGTCTTATAGAATTTTAGAAACCGCCCCTCCAACATACACACACACACACACACAATCTGATTCTAGTGACCTTAAAACGTGCTTATTCACTGAAATCTGGATATGCGATTTTAGCTTGAATCTAATACCTCTCTTAACGAGAGGTAAAAAATGCAAGCAAATTAAATAACAATTATTTAAACCACTTGCAATTTGTTTGGAAGTGAAAGATATGTTGAATGATATAGCCACAAAATTAAATTTCTTACCCACGCATATTTCCAATTATTGACCACGAAATTTCAATTAGTATGTGTTTAAAATTGTCTACTATTTCTAAAATATTTCTTATTGTCTCTTTCGAAGAAATTTAATACGTAATTACTGCGTAGGCGAGAACAACTATTATCTAGAATATATAATTTTATCGAAAAGTACTCAGAATCGCATGTTCCATACAATGCTCTATCGTTTATCTATATAGGCTAGCTTTATTTCTCTTTTATTGATTTCCAGAGCAAAAATTATAATCAACGGGCAGTTATTTCATAAATATATATATCTTATATTATAAACTCGATAAGTGCGCAAGAATGTTCGATTATTGCAATTATAAGTTGGTTTTAAGATTGCTTATTTTATAGTAGTTAGGTCACAATAGTTATTATTACGAACGACACAAGTTTATTGTTAGCACAATGCTTTATAATATATTATGTTATGGTACTTATATAGCAATGTACAAAATCGCATATTGTAACTGTTATTTCTATTTATATGCATAATCTTTTGATATTGTTATTGTTCAAAAATGTACCTATATATGAACTTAACAGTATCATTGATCGATTTTACAACACAAATTGCTTTTTATTAACCATATCCATACCATATATAACAATTTAAAAAAATCTGCTGTGGCCAGCACAAAACCTCTCGCGCGCTTAAGATGATCCACCTTTAATAACTTTGAAACGAATTGTGATAGACATACCCGGCTTACGGATTTTTTCAACAGGACAATACCCCTGCTCATACAGCAAATCTAACATTAGGATTTTTACAAGAATTTTTTGATGATAGATTAATTAGTAGAAATTTATAGCCACTAAGATCTCCAGACTTGACAAGTCCCGCCTTTTTTCTCTTCTCATATTTAAAAAAAATCTGATGTGGCCAACACAAAACCTCCCGCTATTGAATTTTTATTAATTTAAATACATACCTACCTACGGATTTACTAACGTTGCAAACTGTTCCATTGCATAAAACTATTGCTTTATTTACTATTTTCTTTTTAAAATGTCACTATTATTAATTTGAAGTGATTAGTTTTTTGACAGTGACATTTACTGTCAGTTACCTTCATTTGAAATATGAACTGTGTAACAAAGGAATTGTGTTTTTCTTAGGCTTCGGGACTTGTAAAAATAAAATCTGATGTGGCCAACACAAAACCTCCCGCTATTGAATTTTTATTAATTTAAATACATACCTACCTACGGATTTACTAACGTTGCAAACTGTTCCATTGCATAAAACTATTGCTTTATTTACTATTTTCTTTTTAAAATGTCACTATTATTAATTTGAAGTGATTAGTTTTTTGACAGTGACATTTACTGTCAGTTACCTTCATTTGAAATATGAACTGTGTAACAAAGGAATTGTGTTTTTCTTAGGCTTCGGGACTTGTAAAAATAAAATCTGATGTGGCCAACACAAAACCTCCCGCTATTGAATTTTTATTAATTTAAATACATACCTACGTATTTACTAACGCTGCAAACTGTTCCGTTGCAGAAAACTATTGCTTTATTTACTATTTTCTTTTTAAAATGTCACTATTATTAATTTGAAGTTTGAAGTGATTAGTTTTTTGACAGTGACATTTACTGTCAGTTACATTCATTTGAAATATGAACTGTGTAACAAAGGAATTGTGTTTATCTTAGGCTTCGCGACTAATAAAAAAAATTATTTTTAAATTTATCTGTAAAATATATAGGAAAAGTATTAATGTATTTCAGTAGAAAATTCAATAATCTTTAATTTTCATAAGACATAAAATGCGAAAAAATGGCATTTAATGGTATTTTTTTAAGTAAAACCATTATGAGCTTCAGGTAAAGTGCCATTTCCGGTTATCCGATTTACACCAAAATCTAATGGCTTCTTTTCATATTAGAATGGGATGGAAATACAAGGTTTCAGAATTTTCTGAATGATAGTATTTGAGTTAGAGTGAAGACAAAATCCCTACACATACACACACACACATACACACACACACATACACACACACATACACACATACACACACACATACACACATACACACATACACACATACACACATACACACATACAGACATCATCGTGAAAATGTTAAAATTGGATTCTAGGGACCTTAAAACGTGGTCATTTACTAAGATCTCGATATGTGATTTTTAGCACTATCCCTATACCTCCCTTACCAAGGGTAGCGGGAGGTAAAAAATATTTTTAAATTTATCTGTAAAATATATACAAAAAGTATTAATGTATTCTTGTAGAAAATTCAATAATCTTTAATTTTCATAACGACAAAATGCGAAAAAATGGCATTTAATTGTATTTTTTGAAGAAATACCATTATGAGCTTCAGGTAAAGTGCTATTTCCGGTTATCCGATTTACACCAAAATCTCATGGCTTCTTTTCATATTAGAATAGGGTATAAATACAAGGTTTCAAAATTTTCTGAATGATAGTATTTGAGTTAGAGCGAAGACAAAATCCCTACACATACACACATACATACAGACACACACACATACATACACACACACACGTACATACAGACACACATACAGACATCATCGTGAAAGTGTTAAAATTGGATTCTAGGGACCTTAAAACGTGGTCATTTACCAAATTCTCGATATGTGATTTTTAACACGATCCCTATACCTCCCTTAACAAGGGTTGCGGGAGGTAAATATGTGTTTAAAAATCGACCTCGAAAATTAATGGAATTGAAAATGAATATTTTAAGACTTTTAGAAGATATAATACCTGAAGTGCTCATTAGAGTAACCGAAAACATGAAACGACGAGTGCATTTGTGCCTTGAGAATAATGGACAACATTTTCAACATCTTCTTTAAATAAAATATTTATTTCCTTCTTTATTATCTTTTCTTCTTAAAATTACATTTCAATTTTGACAACTTGACTTCAGGTTTTTTTTAACACACTGTATATACGCTAAAGATGTAAAAACTATTATACATTTTGTAGTAATAGTTTGGAATAATGAACACAGTCATTAATTAAGTTTCAGATTAGATATGGAAAGCCATTCTCGGTTAAATCCCACGGTCCGCTTTTAAATCTAAACATTTTCTTATAACATTTAACATTTCATATCATAATGAAGTGGATAATGAAACAGGCATAGTGTTAATATAATCCTAGATCCTTTATTTATATACATATATCCGCATTCTTGGTGTTGGTATGACAGTGTGTAGTGTTACAGTACAAGTCTCACGCTAAACCACAGGAGATGATGAGGATCGAACGGTCGAGTCGCAATCACAAGGAGACGAGACGAGAGCTGATTTTACAATAAAACGAGAATTATGTGGGAGAGAAGAAAATTGATGTTAAGGAGGTACATGATCGACAAGATATGTACTATGTTACTATAATATCCATGGCTTAAAACACAACGGTTGTATGTCCAATTTTGCCAACCTGCGGTTAAAAATTTGTTATACTTTTATTGTTTGTAACTTATTACGTACAGTGGCGTAAATATGCCAATGGAGCCACTACGAAATATTTATAGAAATGTACTTCTTTCTTAGTAATTTCTTCTGCTCTTGTGTTAAATAAAGAATTTTTCCGGTTGTATATAAAATATTTTATACCGGGAGTTTATTTTATCAGTAAACATAGGGTATATCATTGCCATAGTTACGGTATGAATGTTTGACAGCAATGTATTGAAGCGTTTATTTTATGAGTAAACATAGGCGTTTAACATGGGAAGCAGTTTTTGTAAATACAAAGTGTTCGGCAAAAATTCAAGCCATGCTATTGAACATGATAATAGAACATTACATCTTGTATATTAGTTAATATTAATTACTTTAATAATATTGCAAAACTTGCAATAAATTACAAAAATTGTCAAATAAATAATTGTTTCAGTTTTTTATTATGAAATATGAAAATATTTGCAAATGTCTCCGTAGCGCAGTGGTCATAACACTAGCGTTTGAAATTTTTGGTTCGGGTTCGATTCCCCATTGGGGTAATTATTTTATTTTTTTACATAAAAATTGTTGAACTTTTAAAAATCAGTTTATATTTCCATATTACAATCATTTAAAAATAATAATAACATTGTAATAAATAAAGAGAAAATAACTGAGAATAATTGATTACAATAATCAAAATATTGATGTAATAACAATGCATTGTATTTCCTTTGATATTAATAAAAATAACTGAAATATAATATTTGTGTAAATATTATGTCTTTACTGTATTTATCAAAAAAAATACAATGCATTGTTATTACATCAATATTTTGATTATTGTAATCAATTATTCTCAATTATTTTCTCTTTATTTATTACAATGTTATTATTATTTTTAAATGATTGTAATATGGAAATATAAACTTATTTTTAAAAGTTCAACAATTTTTATGTAAAAAAAATATAAAATAATTACCCCAATGGGGAATCGAATCCCAACCAAAAAATTCAGATGCTACTGTTATGTCAACTACGAAACGGAGACATTTGGAAATCTTTTCATATTGCATAATAAAAATCTGAAACAATTATTTATTTGACAATTTTTGTAATTTATTGCAATTTTTGCAATATTATTAAAGTAATTAACGTTAAATAATGTACAAGATATAATGTACTATTATCATGTTCAATAGCATGGTTCGATTTTTTGCTTGACACTTTGTATTTACAAAAAACTGCTTCCCATGTTAAACGCCTATGTTTACTCATAAAATAAACGCTTCAATACATTGCTGTCAAACATTCATACCGTAACTATGGCAATGATATACCCTATGTTTACTGATAAAATAAACTCCCGGTATAACACGGGAGTAAAGTGTCATTATTTGCCTCAAGCTATTGCATTCCTAAAGCTACGCCCTCATGATTCAATCTTCGCTCTCGACAAATAATGACGAACTTTACTCCCTTGATATGTAGGTAAACAACTATTTTCTACAAATGTCAAAAAAACATGACATTTATACACCGTTATGGATATGCGAAGTTTGTGTTTTTTTAAATGTGAAAAAATATTCTCATATTGACGTCTCGATTTGATTGGCAAAAAGTTCGAAATTACAGCATTTGTAGTTTCGTTTGCCTCAGGAGATATAGATAGATAGAGATAGAAATAGTATATACACAGTGTGTTAATTAAAAAACTGGCCATAGGCGTTTAACATGGGAAAACAGTTTTTCTTTGCGCAAAAGTCCCCAATTAATTTTAGACAAAATGTTTCAAATAAGTGTTACAGATAATTATATTCTACGCCTAAATCAGTAAACAGTTTTAATTTTGCACGTTTGGTAACTTGTACAATCTAATCTGAAATTGTATAAAAATATTGCTCATTTCTAGCGATACCGATGGAATTGAAACAAAATTACAGAGAAATGCGTATCGTTTGAACTGTCAGAAATTCAGTTTTCAATTAAAAGTTGCAGATAATTCTATTCTGCACCTAAATCACTACACAGGTATTATTTTTAAAATCTAACTTTTATTACTATTATTTTTTCACATTCTATATATAAAATTAAATTTCTGACAGTTCAAACGAAATGAATTTCTTTCTAATTTTGTTTCAATTTCATATGGGTATCGCTACAAGCGAGCAATATATATACAATTTCAAATTGGATTTTACAAGTTACTAAACGTGAAAAATTAAATCTATTTAGTAGTTTAAGCGTAGAATATTAATATCTACAACATTTATTTGAAACATTTTTGTCTAAAATTAATTGGGGACTTTTGCGCAAAGAAATCTGTTTTCCCATGTTAAACGCCTATGGCCAGGTTTTTAATTAACATACTGTATATATATATATAGAAATACAAATTCGTTGACACTTTATTTATTTATTCAACATTTGCAACACACCAGGCGTCTGCATATTGGTATTGAATATTTCCCTATAATTTACTAAATCTAAAATAATTGAATTTTTTTTTTGACAGTTGTAAAAAAAATATTGTTTTCCTTCAAACGTCATAAAAATGGCATCTTTTGTGACTTGATTCACAAGGTAGAAATGAAATAAATAAATATCCATAGCAACTACATAAAATGAGCGAATAAGAAGTAACTTATAAAATAGAAACCTGTCATATCGCCCCAAGTTAACCAAGATAACCTAAAAATTGAATTATAAACAGTTTATATTTAACGAAATAACATTATAAAATAGCAGAGTTACATATTGGTAATGACGGTAAGACTAATTAAGTTTAAAGTGATAAGAAAAGTTCATATTGTTTTTCAGCGATTCCTCAACATATCACATCCTTGAGCAATATTGTTGAACTTCCACTCAATTGAACAACTTCAAGGGCCGTACATGGCATTACTTCAAATTCTGATAAAATTGCACATAAGGAGAATATAAAATTGCAAAGTTTTTATTTAAACGTCAAAACATGAAAATTTTCAATTGAATGTTTGTAACAAAAATTGAACAATTACGAAAGTATCCATAGCAACAGAGCAAACGTTCTTCACGTAAAATATTTATAATTATTGTAACGTCAAGTTGTAATTATTTTATTTAAATACGTATGTTTGAAGAAAAAATATGTGTCACTCGTATGTAATTGTCCTAGTCGCTGTCGCTCGCCGTGCAAACTTACATGCTCGCCAGACAAAGAATCACTTTTACTCCTAATAACACAATATACTATTATATTTCGTGGACAAAATTTGTGTTTTTTGGCGCGTTCGAATGACTTTTTTCTTCGACCTAATGGTCTCGGCTAAAAGTGACATCTTCACACGCAACAAAAAAACACTCATTTCGCGCACTTAATACAAAAATAACATCGCCAATTAAGGATTAAAAGTTGAAAAGTAATATAGAATAATATAAATTTCTTCTGAATTTTTCAATCCACCTCAAGATCTTTTAACAAATCATTCTCTCAAAAACAAACAGCATAATAAGTAATCGTAATGTTCTGAATACCATATGCATGCATTAATTTCTTGTACAAATACTTTGTATTTCCCGTATAGTTAGGTTGTTGTATAAATAGAGCTATTACCTCGGTTGGGATAACAACCCGTGAACAATACCAGCGAGCAGCCGAGTCATAAGTGCAGTTAATTACGGAGCGGAGACTTCGGCTGTGGCTGTAGTTGTTATCCTTCACTCCGGCATTCCTCACGACGCGACCTGCCCTTCACCTTACACTCTGAACCCAACTCAAGACCCTACCAACAGTAAATACTACCTAGAACACACTAATGCAAGGATATACTAAATAATTATACACCAAAAGAAGATATGTTCATCAATCGATGGATTAAAGGTTAGGTACCAGGTTGGTACAGTGACAATTCATTTTTATAATTATTTTTGTTATAAAGGGCTGTGCAGATGGCTTTGTGGTTCCATTATTACATTTATTTAATTGTATATTAGATAGTTCCACCTTTCCAAATATCTGGAAAATAGCAAGAATATGTCCCATTTACAAAACTGGTGACACTTCAGATATTAAAAACTACCGACCTGTTTCAATTCTTTGTAATTTTGCGAAAATGTTTGAATCCATATTACATTACAAGTTATATGCACAAATTAAGGTATTCATATCACCTTTTCAGCATGGTTTTGTTCAAAAAAGATCAACTACTTCTAATTTATCAATAATAACGCATTGCATATCGTCAGTGTAGGTGGTCAATTCGACGTTATTTATACTGATTTCCAAAAGGCCTTTGATCAGATAAATCATAATTTTCTCTTGCATAAATTAGAAAACTATGGCTTCAGTCCTAAACTAGTTTCGCTTTTCAAATCATATCTTGTAAATAGAATTCAGTTTGTGAAATATAATGGACACGCCTCTCATTACTATAACTCCTACCTCTGGGGTGCCCCAAGGATCAGTCTTGGGTCCTTTTCTTTTTATTATATTTATAAATGACCTTAGCAACTCATTATAGTGAGATCATTTATTTTTTGCTGATGACCTGAAGATATATTCAAATATTAATAAAATAGAGGATTGCAAAAAACTTCAAAATGAACTAGACCAAATAAATATATGGTGCACGATTTAAAACTTAATATCAGCAAATGTAAAGTGATGACTTATAATAGAAGTAGAAATCCATTGCTATTTCAATATTCAATTAACAACAATGTATTAGAGCGCACTACTAAAATTCGAGACCTGGGTATTTACTTTGATCCAGAGCTTACATTTGCACCTCAAATAACAGAAATGGTTCAATCTGCATATAAAATGCTTGGTTTTTTTGTCCTAGAGCTAAGACCAATATTTGCCTGAAATCTCCAATTTTTCTGATGTGCAACAATGCAAATAGAGTAAATGATATTGATTTATTCACAACACCACCTGCACAACTTTTGCAATTATTAATTCATAATCTTGTGTAATGTTTTTTTCTTTTCATTTATATATTCTATTTAGTTATGTTCGTTTAGATTATATTTTTTGATTAATGTTTATTGACTAAATTTGTATTTCATTATTGTCCTATTATTGGCGTAATACTGTTGGGCTAAATAAATAAATAAATAAATAATAATTATATAATGTATTTTAAATTTAAGACCCTTTTCAATGCGCATACTCCAATATGATATTAAATATTATTTCCCTAGCCCTCAAGAATTATATTTTGATTGATATATACAGGATGTCTCAGGACGAACTTACGCTATCTATATTTTAAATACTATTTAATATAATTTAACGAAATTTGGTATCTAGGGGTTATCCAATATGCCCGTTTCAACTAAAATATTTTCAAAGCAGTAGCACTTTCGGTTTGACCGGAAATTGACCTCAACTTTCTTATTTTAAATGGAATACGCTATATTTTATTTTACCATTGAATGCAGCGGAAAATTTTACATATGATGCAATAAAAACATTTTACTCATGGTCAACTACTTCCGGCGTTATTCAACTTTTTTTGATTTTTTGTCTGAAATCCGGCACATTTTCAAAACTCTGTATATCGGGAACGAGATCGAATTTTTATAATCTGAAAAAAGCTTTTTATAAAGGAGACTTTAAGCTATATTATCATAGAAGAAACCTCGATTATTTATAAAAATGTGACGGGTACGTTACACCAAAATTAGAGTTGACAAACTTCAAAAAAGATAATTTTTTTAAATGGAACACCCCTTTTTTTATTACATAAATGTGTTCTACGACAAAAAATAAGGGTACTTTATGTACATGTCCTATGTTGAAAGTTGAAAGAATTTCAGTAAATTAGAAAAACATGTAATCTGGGTATAATTATTTTATTAATACGGATAAGTTAGCCATGGAAAAAACAAATAAATTCTAAATACAAAACTATGATTAATTTAATACATATTCAAACTGTCCTCCATTCATATGTAAGCACATCGTTACTTTCTTCAATATTTCTTCTTGTGTAGCATTTTTTATCATCCGAGGAGACATGTTGTTAAATGCTGTTCGTACCCTATATTGGCAATCTTCTTTAGTAGTTAAAGGTTTTTGATAGACGACGTTTTTAATGTAACCCCATACAAAAAAATCAAGTGGAGTTAAATCGGGTGAACGATAAGTCCAGACTACATGACTGAAAGCTTTTTCTGGGAAGTATATTCAATATTTCTTATTGAATTATCAATTAAATATTTACACTTGTAGGTATGTATATTAATAGTAATAGCACATATCTACTTAAGAAATATTGCTAATCCCGTCAATGAATTGGAAACATCTTCAACATTTTAAAAGACAAGATTTCTCATAGAATGAAAGAATACAAATAATTAGAATTATTTGTATGTACAAGAAATATTAAACTCGATACTTTTGTAACAAACGGAAATGGCGAGAGGTATTGTGCTGGCCACAACAGATTTTTACTGATTATTTTTGATAACTATTTTGAAAGTTATCGCCATCATATTATGTTGCTAAAATGCTGAAATAACAATAATAGGCAGTGAAATTGTTTTTACTGTCTATAGGCAGTAAAAGTTATATTTTACAGCTATCAAAAAATCTCTCTCTTATGCCCATATTCATAAACAGTCGTAAAGTTTTAAAACGACTCGTTACAATTTTTACCTCTCGCTAAGAGAGGTATTGGATTCATACTAAAATTCGCATATCCAGATTTTATTGAATAAGCACGATTTAAGGTCCCTAGAATCCGATTATAACATTTTTAAAATGATGTCTGAGTGTGTGTGTGTGTGGATGTGTGTATGTGTGTGCGTGTGTATGTATGGATGTATGGATGTTGGAGGGACGATTCCTCAAAAACTATAAGACTTAAAAAATATTTAACTGCAGTTTCCTCAATCTGATATTCCTGGGAAGAGCTGAAAAGGTTTTGGTAACAATTGAACAACCGGAAGTAGTAGTTTCTTAGAAAAAATCTTCTAAATATAACTTTTAGGGTTTTTTTAAATTAAATATTGAAGAACATAAAATTCTTCATCTCATACACTTAAAAGTTTTATTATATCTTGTATAGATTTAGAGATAAAGACACTATAATTTATAGAGTAAACTAATCGCAGAGGCTAAGGTACTAAGGAAACCAGTTGACAAATTCCAATGTTTATAACATAGTTGTAAATGACACATGTCAGTGTCAAAAATCAACAGTTTTAGTGACATTCTGATAGTTTTTTTCTGGGAAGTATATTTAATATTTCTTATTGTTTTATTAATTAAATATTTGAAATCATAGGTAAAATTGTGTTAAAATGCATATATCCATCAGAAATACCGCCAATCTGGTTAATGAATTGGAAGAATCTCTGACATTTAGAAACTTCCTCATACAATGAAAAATAGATATAATTAGAATTATATTTGTGCAGAAGACATGTTAAATACAATAAAAAACAATATTTGGGTAAAGTTCAGTAATATTTTGTTATAAAACGACGGTTCGAAAGCGAAGTGCAATACAAAACTTATATAGCCTAATATGGAAATGGCGAGAGGTCTTGTGCTGGCCACAACAGATTTTTGACAAATGGAATCAAACTTGACAAATTAAATTTCGATTTTGCATTGTCGACTGTTTTTACTGGATAAAAATTATAACGAACCGTTAAATTTTTTACGAGAGTTTATGAATATTGTTATAGAGCCCGGCAACTCTTTGATAATGTTCTTTGTTGAATTAGCTACATTATTTGCAAATCTGAATACTGTTCAATATATTCATTTATAATCAGTCGAATATTTATTCTTTTGTGAGCTAATGTATATCATTTTTCATTTTGACACTCGGAAATTTGTGTAAGTACAAAATATCGTATGTGTATTCACCTACTTCTCAGGAAATGACTCACTTATACGCAAATAATCGATTACTTTTTTATGAGTTTCTTTATAACATTTAATGTTACTCTTTATACGAGTATAGATACTTTGTAAAGTAGTGTCTATTTATACCAATTTGCACATTAAAATTGCAAACTTCAATCCTTTGTGGTTGTGTGTGGTATGTTTAGAGCGAAGAGTGTATAGGAATTGAAATGAAATTAGATTTAAAGCCACATAAATCATGTATTATACTCGTGTATGAAATGTATATTGAACAAATCGATAAGTGAACTAGCCACTGGTCAGTCAGTATTCGTTGACCCAGTACTAAAAGAATTAATTGTTATTGATTTCTATGAATATTACGCATTGCCACACGTGAAAGGAAATTTTACTTAGAAATTTATATTATCTGTATCAATATTTCTGGCAGTACAAATTTGCTTCTATTCGCAGATTTCGGTATTGAATATACCGGCTATAACACGAAAACCGGGTCATAGGCTTTTAATATGGGAAAAATGTTTTTCTTGGCCAAAAGTGGCCTATTAATTTTAGACAAAAATGCTTCTAATAAATGTTTTTCGCGAGTTACGGCATCCTCAGAAGTACTGATGGGAGGTAAAGCGCTGGCCACAACAGATTTTTACCTCTCGCTAAAAGAGGTATTGGTATCATGCTAAAATTCGCATATCCAGATTTTACTGAATAAACATGATTTAAGGTCCCTATAAATAAATATATCATCACGGCATATTACCCATTTCTGGGTGTGCCATTATCTACACATATGTAGACATCGGTATTGATGACGATGTATTTTACCGTGTGGGCGCTTACCAGGCGTCACCTCACGGGCACTCATAGCTGGTGTGGATAGTGCACACAGGGGTCACTTTGTGCCATTTAAAATTGGAAATATTTGGCGCCGGTCGGGATCGAACCCGGTTCCCCCAGGTTCGCGACCAGACACTCAGGCACGCGGCCACGGGAAAAGGTCCCTATAATCCGATTATAACATTTTTACGATGATGTCCGTGTGTGTGTGTGTGTGTGTGTGTGTGTGTGTGTGTGTGTGTGTGTGTGTGTATGGATGTGTGGATATTGGAACCACGATTTCTGAAATACTATTAAAAAATATTTAACTGCAGTTTCCTCAATCTGACATTCCTGGGAAGAGCTGATTAGATTTTGGTAACAATTGGACAACCGGAAGTAATAGTTTCTTTAAAAGAATCTTCTAAATATTACTTTTTGACAATTTCTGTTATTACTATTATTGAAGAACATAAAATTCTCGATCTAATACACTTAAAAATTTTATTATATCTTGTATAGATTTAGAGATAAAGGCACTGTAATATATAGAATAATCTAATCGCAGAGAAGGCACTAAGGAAACCAAATGACAAATTCAAATGATTATAACGTAGTTTGTAAATTATAGATGCCAGTGTCAAAAATCAACAGTTTTAGTGACATTCTGATAGCTTTTTCTGGGAAGTATATTTAATCTTTCTTATTGTTTTATTAATTAAACATTTAAAATTGAAGGTAAAATGCATATGTTAATGAATTGGAAGTATCTCTGACATTTAGGTACTTCCTCATACAATGAAAATTATGAGGAAAAATAGATATACATACATAATTAGAATTATATGTGTGCGGAAGACATGTTAAATACAACAAAAAACAATATTTGGGTAAAATTCTGTAATTTTTTGTTATAAAACGACGGTTCGATAGCGAAGTGCAATACAATACTTATATAGCCTAAATATGGAAATGGCGAGAGGTCTTGTGCTGGACACAACAGATTTTTTATATTTATTATTCCAAATTTTATTCAACATCCTCTGAAGTTCTTTTCCTTAAGTAACTGCCTGATTATCAGCATATTAAAAATGGAGTTAGCTTATTTTTCTTCAGAGTCTCTATTCGCATAACTTTCTAATAAAATTTTATGATTAAAAAATCAAACAATACACACTGCCATAACGCCGTAGGGATAAAAAAGGGTGAAAGCGAATTAAATTACCCTTTCTAAACAATGCGATTGCTTAATGCCCTTTCACAAACTGAATACGTAACAATTACACATCCTAAAGGGATATATCAAATTGTTTACGCCCTTATAATTTTGAAAAATGTATTCACACAAAATGTATAACAATCAAATAAAACAATCTAATTGGGTTAGTATTGACCGCAAGAACTATTTAGAGCACTAGAACTGCCAGTATCTATCAGAATAATCGTGAATAATTTTCATAATAAAATTCATTCACTTATTATTCTGCTTGCATGTTGCCTATCTTTATTAACCCAATTTTCAAATTAAATACCCCGCGGCCCGTAGGGGATAAATTTTTCATTAAATTTCAGTATTTACATGGAAATTAAATCACGGTGACCCACAACGATTAAAATTGAGATTAAATACAAATAGGAAATGAAATAATTTATGAGGTTTGGGGTTTTATGGCCATGAGTGTGTTAGGTCGCGAATCTGGGGACTCGGGTTTGATCCGGACCGACGCCAAGTATTATTTCGAATTTTAACCTTTTTCACTTAATTTTTAATAGCACAAAAGCGACCCCTGTGGTACTCTCTTCAAGGTAGCATAGAGTGTCCGTGAGGTGACGCTTTGTAAGCATTCTCAACGAATCTACAAATAAAAATCTGTTGTGGCCAGCACAATACCTCTCGCAATTTTCGTATTAGGCTATATAAATATTTTATTTAACATTTCTGGTACGCACAAAAAATTCTAATTACACTTATTCTTTATTTTTCAATTCATTCTATGAACAAGTTTCCTCCTACTCTTCTAAATGTTCGAGATTCTTCCAATTCATTGTTGAGAAGTCAAGTTGCGGCCATGTACGAATTTTATATCTATCTATAATTTTAAATATTTAATTAATGACAAAATAAGAAATATAAAATGTACTTCCCAAAAAAAGTCTTCAGTAATGTGCGTATTTTTGACACTGACATCTATGTCAGTTACAAACATTTCAATTTTTCAACTGGTTCCATACGCTGATTGATTCATTATAATAAAATATGTTATTTTACATAATTATATATTTATAATTCAGTCTATTTCCAAATCTATAGAAGATACAATAAAAACGTTCAATGTATTGGATAGAGAATTTTATATTCTTTAATATTTGTAATAATATAAATTTCCAAAAAATGATATTTAAAAATATTTTTTTTAATAAACTACTACTTCCGATTGTCAATTGTTACCAAAACCTAGTGATGCCGCGAGACGAGATATGGCGAGAAACAATCCACTCTCGTCTCGTCTCGTCTTCGAGACGAGATTTTTTCTTACTTCCTCTCGATCTCGACTCTAGAGTCTCGAATTTCTCGAATTTATAATTAGAAATAGTAAATAAATTAAAATTACAAGCAACATGAATTTAATAAACGGGTACCACTAATTAAAACATTATTTTACTAAGTCTGGTGTTTGAATAGTAGGTAAAAAATAGGTACTCTGTATTACCCGTTGTTGGGTGTAGCAATCTGTTTTGTACGCTAATATTGGTAATTATGATTTTGTATTCCTATAGTGGCGGCACTTGAGGCTCTCGAATTTCTACTCTCGTCTCGAGAAAATCTCGAGGGCACTACCCTCGTCTCGTCTCGAAATATCGAGACGAGAATAAGGTTAATCTCGTCTCGAAAATTCGAGATATTCGAGACGAGATCTCGAAAATGCGAGATCTCGCGGCATCACTACCAAAACCTTTTCAGTTCTTTCCATTAATATCAGATTAAGGAATACGTAGTTGCATTGGTCTTTAGTCTTATAGAATTTGAGAAACCGTGTCTACAACATCCACACATACACACACACATCCACACACATACACACAGACATCAATGTAAAAATGTTAAAATCGGATTCTAATGACCTTAAAACGTATCCACTAAAATCTGAATATGCAGTTTTTAACATGATTCCAATACCTATCTTAGCGAGAGATAAAATTGCAGTTTGGCAGTTTGACAAATGAGTAATAAGTTCTGGTGATATATTAATTTATTTATTTGATTATTTTCATGATGATATATTTGCACAGTGTTTAGTAATTGTAACAAAGTGTTTTTATGCTGTGTAAGATTGAATGTAAGTGTTTTAAATCCATTTGTATAAGTTTGCGTGACTGCAGGAGCATCATGAATAAATAAAAGAGTGAAATCCTGAACACTTGCAAGCAAGCCAAGCAATGAAACCCAATACTATATCGTGTGCACTGCATATGTCATAGCATGTAGCACATGTGCACGTTGGAAAGGGTAAAAGGCTATCCATATTGGAACCCGTAGAATAGCATGCGACATCAACAGAATTTTTGGCATCCAGTATGATATGTCAAATATGTAAACGTTAAAAATCGTTGTTTCGTTTAACAGAAAAAGGTATTCTCACACTTAAATTTTATAATTTCATTTGAAAATGTGTGAAATATAAGCGAATTAAAGAAATCAAAAATAATATACATCAAAAAG
Source organism: Ophonus ardosiacus (assembly GCA_943142095.1). NCBI lineage: Eukaryota > Metazoa > Arthropoda > Insecta > Coleoptera > Carabidae > Ophonus > Ophonus ardosiacus. Next base: position 51,549,051 of record OW964828.1, on the reverse strand, counting down.
TGCTGTGTTAAAGAAAAGAATAACAAAAATTTTTGGCAGAGAAGATAAAGTTGATCGACTGAACGTATGGAGATATCTATTTTCCGACGACCACTACGAAAAGTACATAAATTCACACGCTAAACTATTACTGAAAGTTGGTCATTGCACATCACTACCAAAGCTGTGTGAAATGAAAGCTCGTTAGCCAATCAGATACGTCCGCAACTGTGTGATATGATTTTATCAAACGCTGCGATGACTGAGCGAACTAACCTAAAAATTTGTATGTCAAAATTTGACAGTTGCAAATAATTTGCTAAATTTACACGGATTCAGAAGGCTGGACCCTGATTTATTGTTTTAGCATAATTTTTGGTGAATTCTGATAGCAATGATGTAAACATAATATGTTTTAATATTTTTATGAAAATTTTATTTTTTGTGGTCGTCGGAAAAATATCGTGTACAACACATGCTGAAAGGGTATTTCACACTCACGTGATTAAACCACTCGCCTTCGGCTCGTGGCTCAAACTTCACCCAGTGTTATATTATTATTATTATTATTATTATTATTATTATTATTATTATATTATTATTATTTAACTTTTATTAATTTAAATACATACCTACATATTTATTGTTACTGGAAAATATATTATGTTTATTTGCATTCGTATATCGTAAATCTAGACATGCGATTTTTAGCATGATATTTATACAAATATTATTCTAATTATATTATGAGGAAGTTCCTAAATGTCAGAGATTCTTCCATTTATTAGCAAGATTGGTGGTATTTCTTATGGATATATGCATTTTACCTACAATTTTAAATATTTAATGAATAAAACAAGAAAGATTAAATGTACTACTGAGAAAAAAGCTTTCAGAATGTTACTAAAACTGATGATTTTTAACACTGACATCTGTCATATACAAACTAAGTTATAGACATTTGAATTTGTCAACGGGTGCCTTAGTCTCTGCGATTAGATTATTCTATATACTCGTATTACAGTTCCTTTATCTCTAAATTTATACAAAATATAATAAAAAATTTAAATGCATCAGATGTAGAATTTTATGGTTTTCAAAAATAGTAATAACAAAAATTTTCAAAAAATAATATTTAGAAGATTTTTTTCGGTTGTCCAATTGTTAATAAAATCTAATCAGCTCTTTCCAGGAATGTAAGATTGAGGAAACTGCAGTTAAATATTTTTTAAGTCTTATAGTATTTGAGAAACTGTGGTTCCAACATCCACACATACACACACACATGAATATCATCGTAAAAATGTTTTAATCGGATAATAGGGATCCTAAAACGTGCTTATCCACTAAAATCTGGATATGCGAATTTTAGCATGATTCCAAACTCTCTTAGCAAGAGGTAAAAATCACTTCGGACGTTCGGTCTTAAGCACTTTTTTTGTACACACAGGGTTAGTTAAAAGTATGGAGACGGCGATTTATTGTCGTTAATATTCATTTTAGGATATTATGTTCATTACAAAAGTTTTTTAAGAGATTTTGATCTACATTTGAGAATACTTGAATTTTTTTTTTTCTTCCATTATTTTTGAGTTACGCATGTTCGCGTAATTTTTTTAAATGGTAACCTATTAATTTTACTCTACCATTCGATAGAGTGTTTTTTTCTCTTTACAACAGTATGTTTGTTTTTTTATTTTTCAATTTATTTTAATAACATTTTTACAAGGAAAAACACCGGTTTAAGTATTTACGAATAGTAGGTTCATCTAAGATAGACAAAATTATTTCCAATAAAGTTGTTGGCCACAATCTTATCATTAAAAACAAATTAATAACTAAGTAAATTGCATCGCTCGAGTTTGTTTATCGCTTCGCTTTTGTCTATCTTAGATGTACCTACTATTCGTAAATACTTGAACCGGTGTTTTTCCTTGCAAAAATATTATTAAAATAAATTAAAAATAAAAAACAAACATACTGTTGTAAAGAGAAAAAAACACTCTATCGAATGGTAAAGTAAAATTAATAGGTTCCCATTTAAAAAAATTACGCGGACAAGTGTAACTCAAAAACAATTGAAGAAAAAAAAAATGCAAGTATTCTCAAGTGTAGATCAAAATTTCTTAAAAAAATTTTGTATTGAACATAATTTCCTAAAATGAATATTAACGACAATAAATCGCCGTCTCCATACTTTTAACTAACCTTGTATATATTTTGGTATAGTTACGGCACCTCCCTTATGGTTATATTATGTTAATATTGAAATGACCGTGAATAAAATATTGTCCTTAAAACAGTGAGGTCACTTCTTCGTCATATTTTATTTTAGTCCTTTGATAAATCCTTTGTGTAAAATCCACGACGTTATCGTATAAAATAACGCCATTACAACAGTTGTAAATGAATAACCCCACTGCGAAACACTCAAAATGCAAATCGCGCATTGATTTTCCACATTAGATTTATGATGTCGTCCTTGCTTTATTTATTCCACAACAACAATGTTCTTACACCTACACACCGCTAAATTGGATGGATTTGGCAAATGACGTACCCTTTCTTATCTCGCGAAAGACCTTGCGAAGAAAAATTGGTTTATTGTGTAAACTTAATTTCAGTTGGAGAAGTTGAGATTGGCTATAGAATTAGCCAACTTTCGTGATGAAGTTTTCGTATGATAGTGATAAAGGAAATTACCTCAAATTATATAAGAATTATCCTTGTAATAAACATACTATTAATAACATATTAAAATATAATTATTTTGCCTCCAAAAATCTCACTAAATACAGGGTGTTACAAAAATAAGGGCCGTCTTCATAATCAGGCTCACTTTAAGACTTTAATTTAAATTAAGACTTTATCTTTATTTTAAAGTATTCTAAAGCGCTAAAGTTATATTATGAAAACGAAAACAACTTCAATTTTAATTTAGTGTTAAAGTGAAAATGTCAAGACAACAATCTTTTTTACCTTCCGTCAAAAATAAGGTATTGTTTTTGGTCAAAAAATTCGGTGGTGAGTTTTTAATGAATAAGCACGTTTTAAGATCCCTAGAATACGATTTAATAATTTTACATTGATTTGTGTATGTAGGTGTGTGTGTGTGTGTGTGTGACAAATTTTTCTCCGACGATAACTCCGAAACTACAATTTTAAAAATTATGATTCTTTCATATTCCTCTTCTTTACAACCATATGAAAAGCTGATTAGATTTTGGTTATAATTGGTCAACCGGAAGTACCCTTATGTGAAGATCTTAACAGTTTTTCTGAAAAAAACGCAGTTAAATATCATTTTTTCGACATTTTGTGATTATCAATATGAAAGAATATCTTATTCTCTATACGGTTTGATTATACATTTTCCTTCATATTCAATAGATATAGAGTTATAGAGACATTAAGAGAGATTAACTTTCAAAAATTAGTCAGCTTTGCTAAAATTATGGAAACAGCAGATATATTCAAACAAAATTGAATTGACAGATGTCAGTGGCAAATGCAAAACCAAAGTTGAAAGTATAGGGTCAGAAAGTTATATCTGAATGTGATAGTGTCCCTCGCAAGTAACTTGCAGTTGCAGCCTCGCCTCCAGATTGGAATTTTCAATGCCGGAAGTACGAGAAAGGCCAAAGAAAAGATGGAAGGACTGTGTAGCAGAAGATTTGAGAGAGGAAGAATTGTGTGAAGAAGATGCGTTGGACAGGAATGAGTAAAAGAGAAGAGTAAAAAACAGCGACCCCTAATAAAATAGGGAAAGGAACTTTCGGTATATAATTTGTAAAAAATAGTGTGTTCGTGTTACAATTTTACAGGATATACAGAATCTTTTTCAAGGAACTTTTGATATGGGATATGTACAAAATACATCGAATTGACGGAAGGTTTTGTGCTGGCCACAACAGATTTTTTGTTTTAAAGAACGTTTAAAAATGTTTTAGATTTATGTATTTTTTTAATAAATTAAACTTGTTTACAATAAGTATGTTTTTTCTGTAACTCGAAATCTTTATAACTCGAGGTAATTTCACAGTCCTTGAGTTATAGAACTGTAAATATGAACCGGCTGAATTATTACGAGTTTGGACTCGTAAACAGAGAACTTCACCAACGAAACCATGTACAATACAAAAATCTACGTCATGTTACGATACAATCTTAATTCTTTCCTGTACTGCTATTACTTCTTGGGTGGGGGTTGGTCCTGATTTGTGGGGTGGTTTGACCTCGATGACCTCAGGTCAAGCTGCGTGGTCACGCGAGCCTCAGACAGGAACCCGTGAGGTAATCAAGATAAGGCCCAAGGATCTTAAGAAGGGATACCCCACGAAGCCATGTAGTAATGAAGGCTGCATATTTCAGGAATCCAAGGATATTACGAGGGTTGTTTTGCAAACAGGAAACAGGAAATAGTGGATTAAGTTCAAGGGAAGATGGAGATATAATTGATTTGGAATAGCAATAAAAAAGATATTAGCGAATATTGACTGCCAAATAAAAAAAAATCAAACCCTTTGAAGAGACATACTTTTATTATTTTTGTTTTGTTTTGAAAATATACTGAAATATTAAGGACTCTCTTGCATGAAATAAATTGCTTACTGCATTTCTTCATGATTCCAGATTTTAAACCGCAAATTTATCTTTTCCTTAGATATTTGCGTTCAAACTTGGACCCAAAAAAAAAAAACATTTTTGGATTATAATAACCCAAAACTAGGGGAAGATAAATTCCTAGGAACTCGATTCTACGTAAAATCAATTTTTTAAAGAATGGATAAAAATTCTAGAGCAAAATAAGGAAAAATTACTAAAATTCAAAAATATGATTTTCATCATTTTCAAGGATTGAAGTATTTTTGGCTGTACAAACTGAACTAATGGGCCCATAAACCAATTTTTTTTAAATATTTTTAAATGAAAGATCGTTTAATTTTGAAGCAATTCGTGGTATCCAAAAGTAATAATTGTTTTTTGTATAACTGCAATTGATTTTTAATGAAACCTATAGCTATCTTTCTCACACCAGTTTCTGTAGTAGGCAGCGCGAGAATGATACCAATAGTGTGACGTCATCTGTGGCCTGGAAATAAATTTAAATATCTCGCTAAGTAATTATTAAAAAAAAAGTTTTTTTTTATCTTAATCGACTAATCGTTATTTATTGAGTAGTATTTTAAGGATCAAGTGTACATTTTATTATTTTTTGTTATGGTTTATGGGCCTTGGACAAATTTTATAAAAATTGGCAAACTTATGTAATTACCTTCCGTCACCTTTAGGTAAGGAAGGTATTGTCTTTGGTCAAAAAATTCGGTGGTCAGTTTTTAATGAATAAGCACGTTTTTATTTATATATATATATATATATATATATATATATATATATATGTGTGTGCCTGGATGTTGGAGGGACCGTGTGTGACAATTTTTTCTGACATTTTATATTATTATAAATATTAGAGAAAATGCTCTTCTCTATAAAATTTGATTATACATTGGCCTTTATATTCAACAGATAGAGAGTTAAATAGTTATAAAGAGACTAACTTTCAAAAATCAGTCGGCTTTGCTATTTATTTTACGTTGTAGCTAGAAAACGATTTTACTAGTTTTACGATGTATAAGTATGTCTGCACATGTGTGACAAAAATTTCTCCAATACTACATTTCTGAAAATTATAATTCTTTCGTATCTTTCTTCTTTACATCCATATGAAGAACTGATTAGAATTTCGTTAAAATTGATCAACCGGAAGTTCCCTTACTTGAAGTTCTTCTTCTTTCTTGAAAAAATGCAATTAAATATCATTTTTTGACATTTTATGGGGTTATCAATATGAAATAATATCTTATTGTTCCTTCATATTCAATAGATACCTATAGTGTTAAAGAATTATAAAGAGATTAACTTTCATAAATCAGCCAGCTTTGTTATAAACAGCTGATATATTAAAATAATTCTAATTGAGAGATGTCAGTGTCAAGTGCAATTTACATAGTGTATATTCGTGTTATAATTTTATTGGATTTATAGAATTCTTTCCAAGAAACTTTGGTATGGAATTTGTAGAACATAGTATATATTCGTGCCACCATTTTACTGGATATATAGAATCTTTTCTAAGGAACTTTTTGATTTGTAAATAATACATAGAATTGATGCAAGGTAATGTGCTAGCCACATCAGATTTTTGGGAAAGAAAGAAGATATTACCCTGCAATTTGCAAATCTGATATCAATGCATTGATATAATTCCCAAAATTTACATAATATTTGCAATAAAATTCTAAAAGGCAGGAACCATGTGTCCTTTTTGACCATCACACAAAAAAATTCATTTTAATCAAATAATAATAATAATAATAATAATAATAATAATAATAATAATAATAATATATTTGTGATTAAGAAAAATATCTTATACAAAGAAATGTTGATATGACAATAATTCTTGGTACATAGTAATAATTTATAATAAATACTTAAATATTTAATATAAAATTTCGCAGTTTTAGTGATCCATTTACAAAATTAAATATATTATACAATTTTTCTTTTGTTAGATTTTCCATTATGGTATGTTTGGCGTCTTGTGGTTGGCTCTTGGGTATATATTGCTGTATGGTGTGCTGACGGATAGGATTATAAATTGGGCATCTGAGGAAGAAATGAGTAAGGTCATCTTCTTCGTAGATATTGCATAATGTGCATATTTCGTCTTGCTGAAAAATGTTTGAAAGGCCATCATGATATAATGTTGGTTTTTTTTGGGAAGCTGATCTGATTTGGAAAATAAGTTTCAGGATTTTGTAAGGGACATCAATGTTTAGATAATTAGATGAAAATGTCAAATTTTTATACGTTGGATTGTAGGATGATGATTTTATTCTTAGTATGTCTTCTTGGTACTGTGCCTCTTGGAAAGATATTTTTATATTATTTACTTCATTCTTTAGTGTTATGTTACTCTGCGCGTCCCAAACCCAGGAGAAGTTAGTTTCGTTTAATGGTTGTTTTAGTTTTGTAACCCAGTTATATTTCAATAATTTTTCCTTTTTTATTGTTTTAGAATTATCTAGTTTACAAAGAACTGAGTAGCATATTTTTATATATCTTTGATCTTGTGCTAATAATAGTTTGTTCTACCAATTTAGCATTCTTTGAAAAACATGAGAAGATTGTTTACTTAATCCGAGCTCTATTATACGTATGAAGTAATTGGGAGTGTTTCTCTGCAAATTGTACAAGGATTTAAAGAAATTGACTTGAATCTTCTCTATAGCTTCGAGTAAGTTTACTGCCCAAATTTCAGCTGCATATAAGGTTGACGGGATGGTAATTGAGTGGAATAATTTGATATTGGTATCCCAGGAATGAGTTTTAGTTTTTATAAGTGTACTTTTTACGTTTTTACGGCACCAGTTAGTTTGTTTCCTTTACTAACAGTTTCTTGTAGTGTTTTGTTATAAATATAAACATTAGTTATGTTATGTTTGACATTAGCAACAGATATGACCTAATTAATAAATGTCATTTTTTGTAAAAAGTGACAAAATAATTGACGTTGAGCCATAAAAAAATTTACATCAAAGTTCAAACTAAATCCGGGAAATACGAACTTAAACTAATAAAGTACGCATTAATATAATATTGTATTAATATTAATACATCCTTTAGTGTAATGTGCACATATATTTAAACCAATAACGATACATTAATCCTCCAATGTTAAAAATGTCTTTTCGCTTCCTGTTCAAATATTAATTACCTCACTCCAATCCCGCAGTACTGCTCGAAGGAGTCGCAGTGTAAATAAAATTAAGATAAAGTGCGAACAGCCGCTGAATACTAAGTAGATTCCGTGTAATTGAAAGATTATTAAATCTGTTTTCTCGCCACAAAATAAGAAACAGAAGAAAACTCCACCAGTGGAATGTTTCGCGATATCATTTGGATCGTTTACATAATCCAGTTCCGGTTTACTTAATGCTGACGTAAAAGGATGAATCAATTAATTGGACATGAACGTGTATGTGTCTACATCAGGTAAATTATGGTGAAATGACGGTAATTGTATATGAGCAATTATTCCGTATATACATATTTCCATTTGTATACTGTAAGCAGGACAATGTCAAAATTATAATGTAATAATTATTACAAAATATTACACTGGGTTGAAAGGTTTTTGAATACATGCTGTTTACCTCTCGCTAAAAGAGGTATTGGATAGTGATTCGGACGAGACGAGACGAGAAATTCATTGTCTCGTCTCGTCTCGTTTCAAATTTATAAAATTATGTCTCGTCTCGAAATTTTTCTCGTCTCGTTTAATAGAGTCTCGCCTCGGCCGAGATTATCGCCGAGATTTCTCGACGGAAATTTAATATGTATATTTTAGTCCCATAAACTAATTATTAATTTATACAATTTTATATTAATAATAATTTGTACAAAAAGATATATATTTGTCGTTTTATCTGTCAAAATTTGATATAACCTAAAACTTGTGCAAATTTTATTATGTTATAGTTTTATTAATTTAATTTTTATCTAGCAATTTCTAATCTGTTATAAAACATTAAAAGGAAAATAACGCTAAAAATCTTAACTAAAGCCCGGATTACACGATGAAGTTTTTTTTATAAGTGACCTTACAAGTATATTTATATGATCAAGTTTTGCGTGAATTTCCCATTTTGCTATTTTTCAGTTTACTATCAATCGCTTATAACACTACTTGTATACATCAAAAATATAAACACAAATGACATTTGACAGTTACTTGACAGTTAAAATTTGTCAGGACTTTTAAGAAAACGTAGCGCATGTTCCAGTTTTTCTTTAAAAGTTTTTCGTTAGAAGCCTATTCATTTGTCTCTCTTGCACTCATGTCATTGTGCGAGAGAAAACTTTTCAAGTTGAAAAGAAAAACTTCATCATGTAATGCACGCTTAACAAATTCTGACAGATAAAATGTCAAATACGTTATTATCTTTTTGTTCAAAAATGCCATAGCTAAATAGCATCGAAATTAAACTAATGGACCAAGTGTCTCCTATTCTTTTATTGTTAGAATAATGCTCCAACATAAAAGGACAGAAATATATATTCTGTCCTTCAACAATACGGAAGTTCTCAGTTAAAGCACACTGCGCATACGTTCGTACTCATTGTGCATCTTTTTCAGCTATATGTAAACCTCTATACACTGCTCTCTATCACTAACTAGTTGTCAAAATCTACATTTGACGTTTCGTGACTTGTGTATTATTTACTTTTTCGGAGAACATTTACAATTATTTCTGTCAATACATACGTATATGTGTTGTGAGGTGTGTATGCGACAAAATAATGGAGAAACGGTGTATTTCGTACAGTGAGCAGTACGTACGTGGTTCAGCTGTGTCATTTCATATGTAAGTTCTTACTAATTATTACTTATCCCCTATAATATAATATATTGTATTAAAAATATATAATAAAACTAATTATGCACAAAAAAATCTATACTCTTAGCAATTATGCACCAAGTTTGGGACAAATCAATTTTTTTTATTTTGCCGCGTTTTCTTAACTTCCGTACTGTTGAAGGATAGAGATACTATGTCTGCACCGTTATTGCGGGACAAGCGTTTTGCTCGTTTGCTGCGTCTATTAGTTTAATGGTCGATGCTAAATAGAGACAGATATCATTAAAAGTATTTTAAATTTCACACGTTTGCATATATTACTCATGAGAAAAATAATAACCGAGAAATCTCGATACAATTTTCGAGAATATTTAAATATGATACTTCTGTCAAATTCATTCCCTTTTTAAAATGAGACAGGCAAATACATTGCTGTCAATCAAATGTCAAGTCGTAACTTATAGAAAAATTCGGCGGTTATCTGTCATATTAAAAAGATGTCATTAGAGGTTAATTTGTGCCCGATGCTCTCGAGTGGTTTTCTGACTTGGCTAAATTTCTTACAATATTTAAATATAATACTTCTGTCAAATTCGTTCCCTATGTTTTATTTTAAGTGGGACACGCAAATACATTGCTGTCAATCAAATATCGAGTCGTAACGATGGATATCACAAACCCAATGTTTCACATTAAAAAATATTCACGGTATAGCCTAATATGGAAATGGCGAGGGCGAGAGGTCTTGCGCTGACCACAACAGATGTTTTTATTTATGATCAATTCACATATTTTTTGTTGGTTATTACAATTATTACGTTTCATAATTTGTCACACGATTTAAACAAATATTTAGTAACATACTGTGACACTGACACTTTCTATAAATTTTATTTACTAATTATATATTTGTTAAACATATCCTGTACCTATTATTTTTATCTAGTTTTGTGTTAGACTTCAAGCAGTACAGTAACTAGTAAAATTAAAATATGGAAGTGTGATTATATGTAATTTATAAGAATATATATATTGTGATAAGTGGTCAATCTGTTATTCAAATCAAGGTACGAGTACAAATATTATACTGCATAGATTAATAGACAATAATTATTGCAAAAAAATATATCAAGTATTTATAAATAATATAAAATAATTTAACACAGAAATTTATAATGAAGCTAAAGCGTGCATTACACGATAAAGTTTTTCTTTTCAAGTGACTTAAAAAGTGTCTTTATAAGCGACCTTACAAGTTTCGCGTGAATTAAAATATTCAAGTGTCAAAAGTTAAGTTATACCTACATTAAATTGTCATTGAATTTTCATCATTTGAATTTTTCGTATGTAGCCATTAGTGATTCGAACGAGACGAGCCGAAACGAGAAATTCATTGTTTCGTCTCTTTTCGTTTCAAATTCATAAATTTGTCTCGTCTCGTTTATAGAGTCTCGTCTCGGCCGATATTCTCGCCGAGATTTCTCGATGGAAATTTAATATGTATATTTTGGTCCCATAAACTAATTATTAAATTTATACAATTTAGTATTATTAGTAATTTGAACAAAAAAATAAATATTTGTCGTTTTATCTGTCAAAATATGTTATAACCTAAAATTTCGGTCCGATATAGATATTTACCTTCGACCATATAACTATAGACACGTAACAGGCTATGTTAGGTTATACAATGTTTTGAAGCATAAGTGTGCGGTGCGGGGAAGAGGGGCGGTGCCCATATGTGGTGTTTTGTTGGTTGCAGGATTGTAGGGGATACAAGTGCATTGCGGATTGCATACGGGTAAGCATTTTTACATTAGCCTTTAAAAAATGTTTGAGATATTAAATATAATATTCCAATACAAATTATTTAAATATAAAATTTATATTGTTACTATTTTTAATATCTAAAATTTAAAAAGTTAAACATTATTTTAAATGAATTGCTCAGATGAAAATATTAATTTTAATAAATACCTAAAATTAATAATAATAATAATAATAATAATAATAATAATAATATAAATAATAGTAGTTAATAATAATATAAATAATAGTAGTTAGTGTTTTATACAATATTTTATATTCAAACGAAAAAAATATCGTTATTTAACAAAAGAGTCTACTAACAGCATGTAAAACTAGTAATATTGAAACATTTTCCTATCATCGAAAATAAAACAATTATTTTACATTTATCTTCATAAAAATTATTTTAAAAAAACTGATAACATTCGATAATACCTGTTAATCAATTTTTATGACGAAGCTAAAAAACATGAAATATTAAGAAAATTACTTTTAGTGTAACATCTAGTACATTTATGTATGTATTATGTACACACATTATTTTTTGTTATGTTAAATATTAGTAGTTATACAAAAATTTACTAAAATCTACATAAAGTCTATCCTTTTCTATATGAGAAGATAATAAAAATAGCAAGAATATAAATTTTATATTTAAATAATTCGTATTGGAATATTATATTTAATATCTCAAAAAAAAATCAAGGCTAATATAATAAATATTTACCCGTACGTAACCCGCAACGCATTTTATCTCCTACAAACCTGCAACCAACAAAACACCATATATGGGCACCTTCCCCCTTTCCCGCACCGCACACTTATACTTCAAAACAAATACCCGCATTACGTGTCTATAGTTATATGGTCGAAGATATTTACACACCAAGTGAGCTAAGGTAGGTAATGTTTATTCATGAGAAGAAAGTTTATTTAGTTAATTTCTTCGAGTGAATAAACATTCTTAGCTCACGTGGTTTGTACAATATTTTATTCAATTTTGACGAAATAATAATAAAAACCATTATAATATTTAATTTTGACAAAATAAAAAACTGATCAGTTAGTAGGCTGAGCATGACAATCGACCCTGATAGACGTCAAATCATCTACCGTGAGTATTTTTTAACGTGAAACATTGGGTTTGTCATATCCATGGTTACGACTTGACATTTGATTGACAGCAATGTATTTGCCCGTTCCATTTAAAATGAAACATAGGGAACGAATTTGACATTTGATAAGACGTCAATAGAGGTTAATTTTGTTTAAATAATTATACCTGCATTCTAAATTAAAATTAGTTGTAGAAAAAATATAGTGTGTACCTTGTGCCCGAGTGCTTTTCTGACTCGGCTAAATTTCTTACAATATTTAAATATAATACTTCTGTCAAATTCATTCCCCATGTGTCATTTTAAATGAGACAGACAAATACATTGCTGTCAATCAAATGTCAAAACTTATAGGAAAATTCAACGGTTATCTGTCATATTGACAAGATGTCATTAGAGGTTAATTTTGTTAAAATAATTATACCTGTTTTCTAAAAATTAAATTTAGATGTAGAAAAAATAATGTGTGCACCTTGTGCCCGAAATATGTTTCGTGCTCTCGAGTGGTTTTCTGACTCCGTTAAATTTCTTACAATATTTAAATATAATACTTCTGTCAGATTCGTCCCTATGTTTCATTTTAAATGGGACGGGCAAGTACATTACTGTCACTCAAATATCAAATCGTAACCATGGATATAACAAACCCTGTTTCACGTTAAAAAATACTCACGGTATTTAAAATGCTTTATTGTCTGTTATTTGTGCCGTGAAAAATTATGAAAATGGCTGATAATGTCTGATAAATATTATGGTAAGTGTTATTTTCGTACCTGATGTTATTTTAAATGCATTATTTGTTGCAGAGTGAGTTAAAATTTTGTGAGAGTGATTTAAAAATTTTTAATTCACTTGTGAATAAAGTGTTACTTATAGTTATTGCTATGGAGTTAATGACAGTTTAAAACGTCAAAATTGAATAAAAAATATCTTCGGCCCGGCTCGATGATCGACTCGAAATCGAGGCGGACTTCGGGCCGGGCCGAGCCAAAGCTCGATCGAGTGTATCCCTACTTGTAAAACATGGCGAGCGTTTTTCTAAAAACTTAAAATAGTTATTTACATTCGTGTAAGTTGTATTTTACAGCGCGACAGCTTTGTTTAAGGCACGAGCCCTTAAGGCGAGTGCCTTATTAGCTGGAGCGCTGTAAAATACTTCACGCACGAGAATTGTATCAAATTTTTTGGCCGACGATAATGAAAATCACTTTTTTCAATGAGATAGGTTGTACTTCTGAAAAGGGTTAGTTTAAAATACTGGGGTTAAGTCAATTTCCAAATTTGATTTTACTTACCTTCATTAGAGTACTTCTTTTAGCGAAAATTTATCTATAATAATAGACGTTGTTTATGACTGATAATCTATTTATTTGCTCATGTTTTCTTCGTAATAAATAATAGGTAGGTGTCGATATTAGACATTTCAGCAATGTTCACCTCGCGTATTTGACAGGTATATCGATCGGTGACTATGTCGGTAACGGCGGATTTTTACAATAATGACAGATGTCGCTGCCGTGATTTTGGTTTATATAAATTAATTTTAAATATAGGAAATGTTAAAGTAAAAAAATAACTTAAGTAGGTAGTACTATTTTACATGAACTTTATTATAGTAAAGATGATTTCTTTTCTAAATGCCCATAAACGTCCAGTGTATTTTGATTATTTTACCGCATAGTTAGACAAGTTACAACACAGTAAGCGTAAAATGTAGGTTACACTTGTTATGTATACAATTGTAAAGTTCCCATTACACTTCAGGAGGGCAAAAATGACTTTTACCCACATAAAAATGTTAGGATTAAGAACTTCTTTATCAATATCCAATAACTAATTCTCATATTTTTGTTTCAGATCTACAATGCGTCTCCTCTTTCTCCTCATCTCCCTTCCCTATTGTTTCTCCGCCAATCCTCGTTTCGATCCAACAACCACCATGCGTTTCGTTCAAGTTCCCGCTGATGCATCTCTCAATTCCGTTATCTACCGTCTTCGAGCTTCCGACGAAGACTTCGACTATCCATTGCACTTCGACCTGGTCGGAGACGGAGCCCGCGGAACCGTTGCTGTCGAAACGTTGCCGTGTACGAAGTATAATAGCGTTTGTCAAGCCAATGTTGTGTTGAAGAAGAAATTGGAAGTGGGGAGATATTACGATTTTAGGATACAGGTTAGGGATACTAAGGGGGGGAAAGATACTATACAGTGTAGTATTAGTGCGACGAATGCGACGACCGTGAAAGAGAGGATTTTTCCGCATATTCCTGGGTTGATTATGATTCCTGAGGTAAGAATTTTTTTACAAATTTTACTTTGTATCAAAAGTTTTGAGAAAACGTTAGACCTCGTGATCAAATGGAAAGAATATTTTTATTGAATCTTTGACATAAGAGGTTGTTCCTATAAGCTAAGAAGATAAGATATCTAAGGCGTGTTTTTACCTCCCGCTACCCTTGGTAAGGGAGGTATAGGGATTGTGCTAAAAATCACATATCGAGATTTTAGTAAATGACCACGTTTTAAGGTCCCTATAATCCAATTTTAACATTTTCACGATGATGTCTGTATGTGTGTATGTGTGTATGTATGTATGTATGTATGTGTGTATGTATGTATGTATGTATGTATGTATGTATGTGTGTGTGTATGTGTAGGCATTTTGTCTTCGCTCTAACTCATTACTATTATTCAGAAAATTCTGAAACCTAAAAATTAGCAAATTTTCACAAAATGGTGTTGTACACGTGTTTACTACGACAACTTGTGCACAATTATAAAAGTTTAACATTATTTTAACAAAATTGTTTACTTTATTAGTTTGTAATTTATCAATTTTACTGTGATAACTATTTTGGCCAAAAATTTTTAATATGTAATTCAGTTATTTCGAGTTATTATTTTACTAAACCATGCGCGTGTGCATGTTAAAAATTACATGTTTGTAAATGCTGTATATTCTACAAAAAATCTCAACTAATTGTCCTGAGAATGGTTAAAAATATAACCGAAAGCTTGACAAATTAAAAAGAGTGTACTACACTTAAGCCTACAAATTGACTGTCAAACCCACTATCCAGTTTCCTTAACTAATTACAGTCGTAATTACCTTTCACCTACATATATATATATATATATATATATATATATATATATATATATATACAGTGTGTCCCATTTAGAGGTGCCACCATTGGGATCTCGAGAACTATAAGAGATACGATGTCGGTTAAATGGAACTTTTTGTGCACCTTTGGGAGGCCATCTCAGATGTGCTTTTGTTTTTCCAAAAATTCTCATAGGACACTAGATAATGACGAAAAACTGAATATTGTTGATTTTTTCTTTCTCAAATAATTTCTAAACAATTAGTAATTGCGAAAAACGTTTCAAATATAAAAGATAGATATTTTTATTAACTAACCAGTGGCGTACGAAATAAATTTTCATATCCGTAAATTTTCGAGATATAACACAAACTTATATTTTTTTAAATGGAACCCATATCTGATTTTAGTCTCAAAAAAATCAATATTTTTTTCTCTTTTCAATGGTGTAAGGGTTATTATGTTTTATATTTGTTTTGCTCATAAAATTTAATTTTTCTCTTTATTTTCCTGAATTTTCTAATTATTTCCCAAAAACACATTATTATTTTTATTAATTATATTGTGTTTGATCAAAATAATTTGTTTTATGTCTTTATTACTCAATATTTTCATTCTAGACTCATAATTACAAATTACTCTATGAGGTGCCAAGGGCGACCTGATACAAAATATAAAAATTAATTTGATACGAATTTTGAGCAAATATTTTTAAAGAAATAAATAATTTAAATACAAGGAGTATTTCCAAATAAAAATCTACCAATATTTTCAAAATAATTATAAATTTAATACAAAATAAGGAAAAAATAATAATTTTTGAAGGCAAAACAAATATAAAACATAATAACCCTTACATCGTTGAAAAGAGAAAAAAATATTTATTTTTTTGAGACTAAAATAAGATATGGGTTCCATTTAAAAAAATATAAGTTTGTGTTATATCTTAGAAATTTACAGATATAAAAATTTATTTCGTACGCCACTGGTTACCTAATAAAAATATCTATCTTTTATATTTGAAACTTTTTTCTCAATTATTAATAGTTTAGAAGTTATTTGAAAAAGAAAAAATCAACAATATTCAGTTTTTCGTCATTATCTAGTGCCCTATGAGAATTTTTGGAAAAATAAAAGCACATCTGAGATGGCCTCCCAAAGGCGCATAAAAAGTTCCATTTAACCGACATCGTATCTCTTACAGTTCTCGAGATCCCAATGGTGGCACCTCTAAATGGGACACACTGTATATATATATATATATATATATATATATATATATATATATATATATATATATATATATATATTGAATTTTTAAAATATGTATAGAGAATTTTTTATTGGCTTCTGCAAATCGTTTTAATGTCCATTACTAAATAAATTACTTTCTGGGTCTGCAACAAATCTGCTATGACATATACCTATATACGGAGTAGCAAGGCAATAATAATATGTTCAGTAAATTAAAGTTTTAATGACTTGTTTGATTAGTAATCATCGAACTATTACTGTAATTATATAGTACAGATTTTTGTGATATAGAAGTGTTCTAGTAGCACTATGAATAGATACAATATGTGATAGTATCATAGAATCATTAATTTTAATTTTATACAGTATTAATTAAAATTAAAAAAGAGATCATTATTTTATTTTTTAGATTACCGTTGATTATAGCTCAATACTGTAATTAATTTTTAATAATATTTTGCAGCTATAACATATAATTATTGGTCAGATTAAAAAAATATATTATTATGTTTTCTCTATAGTCCAGTCAGTACAGATTTTTACATTTGAAAAAGTGGGGTAGTTTTTTATTTAGTGATTTTAATATATGTATACGTTTAGGTCAGGATTCTGATGAAAAATTCAAGTTTTCGGCCATCTTGAATGATATAATAAATTCTGTCCTAAACGAGCAGGTTTCACCGGAAATGTTTTCAGTAGTAGTATAACTGAGAAAAAATTGAAAATAATTTGACAGATTTTTCGAAAACTTGTTGCTACAAGTTTAAGAAACAAACTGGAGAATTATTTTCTAATTTATCCTACTCTCAAATTATATTTAATTAGATTATTTTTTTATCTATAAATTTGTTTCAAACAATGGGAAGCCACTGTCTTGCTATTGTGTCGCCATCTACTGTCATAAATAACTAGCTTCATTCATTTACATGGAACAGTTGGCAAGTATGTTTTGTCAACTAGAACATAACGTTGACAGGACAAAATAAATATAAATAATCGCCTTCATACCGAGTGATTATTAATTACGTTGTTTCCAGAAGTGGTTTTATAATATTTTGATTTATTTCATTATCAGAAACATCACTAAATCGGTGTTTTTCTTTCATTTTATTTATGTGTCAATAACTATCTGTCAAAAAAAAGCTACATAAATTATTCCCTGGAATACTCTATAAAGTTTTATTCTCACTATAATAATAGCAGGGTTGGTTAAAACAGTGACACGTGACAGGTAATGAAACATTTCATTGGTTTTTAGAAATGTCAAAAAATAATCTCCAAAAAAATCTAAGTTGTAAGCCGATTTGCAGATGTTTAAAATTTTAGAGGAATTTCATCTACCTAAGTTTTAAATGTTAGTAACCCCCGAATCGCTCATCCATTCGAAAATCATGTAATATATGACATGAAGGAAAATTTCATGCTGAATTCAAATTTTCAAACCGCGTTGCCATATCATTATTTTTATAAAACAGTTTTATAAAAATTGTCCATTCGTTCTGTTCCGTTCATATTATATTTTAAAAAATCTGATGTGGCCAACACAAAACCTCCCGTTATTTAATTTTTATTAATTTAAATTCCGTATTTACTAATGCTGCAAACTGTTCCATTGCATATAACTATAGCTTTATTTGCTATTTTCTTTTTAAAATGTCCCTATTATTAATTTGACGTGATTAGTTTTTTGACAGTGACATTCACCTGTTGTTACATTCATTTGAAATATGAACTGTGTAACAAAGAAATTGTGTTTATCTTAGGCTTCGGGATTTTTTTTAAAAAAATGATTTTCAAATTTATCTGTAAAATATATAGAAAAAGTATTAATGTATTCCTGTAGAAAATTCAATAATCTTTAATTTTCTTAATGACAAAAATGCGAAAAATGGCATTTAATAGTATTTTTTGAATAAAACTATGAGCTTCAGGTAAAGTGCCATTTCCTGTCATCCGATTTACACCAAAATCTAATGGTATTTTTCCATATTAGAATAGGGTAGAAATACAAGGTTTCAGAATTTTCTAAATGATAGTATTTGAGTTATAACACACACATACACACATACAGACATCATCATGAAAATGTTAAAATTGGATTCTAGGGGCCTCAGAACCTGATCATTTATTAAAATCTCGATATGTGATTTTTAGCACGATCCCTATACGTCCCTTACCAAGGGTAGCGGGAGGTAAAAAGTTTTTTTTCATCATTATTATAACATTGTGTATTTCACAAATAAATCATCGATGTTTGATAACGTTTTGTTACAAATATTTCATTATTTTTCTGACTTGATTATTAAAATTCTACTACAGGGCACCTGCACCTACATCACAACATGGCGGATGATCAGCTGATCTCGGGCAATCAAGCTTCAGTTTAACATTGCGTCTTATGCAGCGAATGTGTTTTCTGCACAAGAAATTCAGTTTTTCCTAAATTTATACATGCTATTTTAAAATGTAATTAGCCATAATTAAAGATAAGTGTATGAATTATTTACAAGTAAAACAAAGCTGTCGTATTTATAAATATATTTTTAAAAATATTAAATTGAAATAAGTAGCTTGTAGCATCAGATTCTATTACATTCATTTGAGTTTGTATAAGTTTGTTTTATGTGTATTGTTAAATGAAAACATGAATATTGAAATTAAAATTGAATTATTAGATTTTTTTAATTTATAAAGAAAATTAAATTTGAAATATATATACATACTTATCTTCGAGTTCATTTTTCTTAGTGTCATAATGTGCATTTTTATTGTATATAAATGAGCTTATTGAGTTTATACGTCAAAAATTAATCTTTGGAAGCCAAAGTACGTTAAATCGATAAATTTAAGTGAATACATAATGTGGATCCTTATACATTGACATTTTTTTTTTTTGACGAGGATTATAAATGTTTTTTAAAAATTAATATGAAATCAATTATTGATTATCTAATTTTTAAATGTCCTGACTTATTTTTTACAGAAAACACTCCTTATATATTCCCTTTTACACACTCTAATCAGTTTTTCCTAAATAAAACAATAAGTGCCGTAAAACACAATAAAAGCTTACGGCACGATATTTCTCCTGACACAATGCAAACTGAAGGTTTGGTTGTCCAAGATCAGCTGGTGGCCGCCATGTTGAAACGTCACGTGCAGGTGCCCTATTGCTAGAGGTAATAGAAAAGAGGTTCAGTCCCCAAATTGAAAAGTCAGTCGAAACAAATTATCGTTGCGCGCTCTGTACATTTACTTTTTTATTCGTATGGACGTCCTTGTACTTGAAAGTATCGCTATCATTTGTACCATTACCTCATTGTGAAGTACATTGCGGGATAATGACAGTGACAACTCTCACTTTCATTACTTTCTCTGCTTGTACCTACTTTTACTGATTGTGTGTATGTTTGTGTGTCAAGGACGCGAAACGGGGAACCGACTTGGACTACGTGGTGGCCCGGAAGAATCCACGCTTCACCAAACCGGTCTACCTCGAGTTGTGGGTAAGTAACACACCACATTTACATATTAGTGAATAAGGGAACCTATACGTCAATCTGAACACAGATATTGCAAAGAAAGGGTAATGAACTTTCAACAGTAAATTTGTAAACTTACTGCGACCTATGAGAGGGTACCATACCATAGTCAAATTTTAACTATTTTAAATAAGATGACGAAAATGTACATAAAGTTTAAATATTGATTAGGTCAGAAACTACAAGCGATTAAAGTTGATTACTAATTGGATACGACGCGTTAGGTCGTCATTGGTTGCCTGATTTTAAAAAGAAGATTCGCGCGTCTGCTCCGGTCACCTTTAAAAGATTATGAACTGTCACGTTATAATAAATGCGAAAGTAACTCTGTCTGTCTGTCTGTCTGTCCGTCTGTCTGTCTGTTACGTTTTCACGCCTAAACCGCTGAACCAATTCTGATGAATTTTGGTATAGAGATAGATTGGATCTTGGAGAAGACATAGGCTACCTTTTGTCGCGAAAATAAAACTTTAAGGGGGTGAAATAGGGGATGAAAATTTATATGGAGGACCCATCATTTCTCTCGCTGAACCAATTTTGATGAATTTTTGTATAGAGATAGATTGGACCTTGAAGAAGCACATAGAGGCTACTTTTTGTCGCGAAAATAAAACATGAAGGGGTGAAATAGGGGATGAAAGTTCGTATGGAGAACCCATCATTTCTCAAGTTAGGGATATAAAAATTTATGAAGACAATTTAAACGCTGCACATTATTTATGTTTCTTGGAAAATGAATTATTAAATTATTTAGAAGATTTAAACTTGAATGAAAGACAAAATATGTGGTTCCAACAAGATGGAGCGCCGGCTCACAATACTCGTCGAGTGGATGAACGGCTCGACGAAAAGTTTCAAGGTCGGTGGATAGCAACAAATGGGCCATATAAATGGCCCGCTCGTTCCCCGGACTTGACACCCCTTGATTTTTTTTATGGGGATATCTTAAAGATAGAGTATATTCAAAACCAGTGACAACGAAACAAAATTTGATGGACAGAGTTAGAGAAGCTTGCGTTGCTTTGACACCAGAAACTGTAATAAAAGCTACTTCTTCTGTTTAAATAGAATAGAATTATGCTTAGAAAATAATGGAAATCAAATAGAACATTATTTATAAGGAGTAATTAACAATTATTAATTTTCACTCTTGTTTCTCATCCATGGCCTACTGTACAATAATATTAAAAATAAAAATTTATTTAAATTTCAATCGCATTTTTTCAATATTTTTATTATGTAAGGATATAAAACTAATACATGGTTAAATTCAGAAAAAAATATGCTATCGAATAGGCATAAAAAATATGTAGAATCCCATTTGAAAAAATATAACTTTGTGTTGTAACTTGAGAACCACTGATTTAAAAAAAAACTTTTCTTCTCTGAAAGGATGCCCCCATTGGTCCCCTACAACTTTGTTCTATAGTATTTTTTTTGTAACTATAATAATAAAGGTAATAATGGCGGTGGTCGGTGTACGTGTTACACCCTGTATATTTAATTTTTTTTTATCTTGAATTTTGAGTTCGTAACAAATAGTATTCTCTTAAGAAAAATCCATTCTTTATGAGTAGACCTAAATACTACTATATCGAAAGGGTGTACCTATGTGTAGATACAGATGTATACAGTTGGACTTACCATACCTGGATAAAAAAGGATGATAGCGTACGAGGAATGTGGTGCGATTATGTATGTGTGTGTGGGTGGGCGGGTTTATTAATCTGAAAGGTGAAGATAATTAAATTATGTAGGAGGGACAAATTACTATTTATAGTTATTAATATGGGAACACATCTACTTCGAGAACTTAATATACCAAATATTAATTACAAAATGTTTCTGGCTTGTATAAAATACACTAATATTCACTTGTAACGAACATCAAGTGACCGCTAAAAATGGTTGCTGTAAGCGAAGTTCATTATAAGTGGTGAATTACAAAAGTATTATGTATTTGAATAATGGGGTATTCCGGTGATATGGAATTAATGCAAAATAATAACTTTTTTCTATAGTTTCCATCTTCATATAGTAGAAAAATATAATAAAACATGTTTAATAAAAAGTTTTAATTCATAATTTAATGTTACAAAATTGGAATTATTACAGCTCTAGAAACGTCCTTGAAATTTGTGACGTCAAGTTGATAATCTGTTGCTCATTTCAGAGTAAATATTTTCGTTTAAAAACACAGATGTTGCCAGTAGTTAACACGCGCGGGTATATTTCTTGTTTGACATTTCGTCCACTTTATAATTATTACTCCTATTTTTACCATAAACAAACACAGGACAAACACCGAAATACACTCTGCTACTAAAATCATATGTAAACAAGCAAATGGCTCTCATGAAGATGCGGATTTAGGCGCTGAAGTTCGTTGCAGATGTCACCATCGAGTTGACGTCATAAGCGCGCCATGATAAGAAAATTTGAATTGCGATGAAATTTTTTAAAATTCATATCTCATGTGATGCATACATTTTCTTACTCAAAGTTAGATATTCAGAGTCTTACTGGTCTGTACTAATGTAAAAAAATATTATAAAAAATGTCGGAATACCCCATACATATAACATAATAAAAGTGATACATAATTATGTGGTAGTAACAATAATCTTACTTTAAAAAATCATTCTGGGTATGGATGGTGCGTCGAACAAACGAACGTGGGACTTAAACACGTAAAATCAGGTTTCTATAATTTTCTGCTTTGGAATATTTTGTATCGGCATAGGTAAAAGTCATCATTTTTGAATTATTGCCCCAAAAGTCAATATACCCCAAATTTAGATAAAAACTTTCAAAAATCTAATTTTTATGTATCTAGATACTTCTCAATGCACTGAATCCAAATTTTGAAACCGCAGGTCGATATCTCTTTTCGTTCTCGAGATATTTAGATTTAAAGTTTTGCTCAAAACTGCCCATTTTCGGGTATTAACCCAAAAATGGGTCGAGATATGAATTTGGCGACATCACCATTCGATTCTACGGACAAAAATGCATAAGTATAGCAATTTTCATAATTTCTGTCCAACCGGTTCATTTTTTATGAATAAAAGATTGAAAACCCCTGAAAATGGCCAAAATCTGAAAAAATCGTAAGGGGTACACCTTAGATTTTTGCGATTTTTGGCCATTTTCAGTTATTTTGCTTTAGAGATTGTATGCGGTGTTCAAAAATTCTGAAAATTGGTGTACTTATGTAATTTTGCCCGTAGAATCGAATGGTGTTGTCACCAAATTCATATCTCGGCCCATTTTTGGGT
This sequence comes from Ophonus ardosiacus, assembly GCA_943142095.1. Lineage (NCBI taxonomy): Eukaryota > Metazoa > Arthropoda > Insecta > Coleoptera > Carabidae > Ophonus > Ophonus ardosiacus. The sequence goes on along the minus strand of OW964828.1, from coordinate 51,525,542 downwards.
AATAACCCAAAAATGGGCAGTTTTGAGCAAAACTTTGAATCTAAATATCTCGAGAACTAAAAGAGATATTAACCTGCGGTTTCAAAATTTGGAATCAGCGCATTGAGAAGTATCTAGATACATAAAAATTAGGTTTTTGAAAATTTTGAAGTTTTTATCTAAATGTGGGGTAGGTATATTGACTTTTGGGGCAATAATTCAAAAATGGGTAGAGATATAAATTTGGTAGTAATATTATTCGATTGTAAAGATAATGTTACGTAAGTGTACGCATTTTTATATGAGTAATGTATATTCATGTGATAATTTTATTAGATTTATAGAATATTTTCCAAGGAACTTTAGGTATGGAATTTGTAAAAAATTGTATTATGTTCGTGTTACAATTTTACTGGATATGTAGAATCTTTTCCAATGAACTTTTCGTATGGGATTTGTACAAAATACATCAAATTAACGAAAGGTCTTGTGCTGACCACAACAGATTTTTTATAGTCTATTTACTGACGTAGACAAAATTTTGTTCGATCACTATCATTGTCAATTTTTCTTTGATTTTTCATTTATCTCGGAAACAAATGAAGATCATAGGTCTGATCATTTGTTTGTGTGTGTTGCTGATTAAACTTTTTTTACTATGTGCCCTTAATTTTTTTTTACACTTTCTTTGCAATAGTTTGTATAATAAAAATAAATATTACTTCAATCTTTATAAAGATTAATTTATTTTATAGCATTATTATTGCTATTTTCAATATTTTTACCGTTGATTTACTTGGTTCATTTTCGGTACAAATATCACTTTGTTTTGTACCACGTTGTAGTCGTTTTACTTTTTATCATATTTAGAATGAATTGTAAAAGATCTAAATTAGCGTACCGAGTAGTTATGCGACTCAACGGAATAGTCGGATCCAGTATTGCATCTGGGATCACTTAGTCGGGGACGTCCTTAGTTTTCTATTTATAAATTCGCTTTCACTAAAAACTTTTCTAATACTATATTCGAAATAAGGTTCGTTTTATACGAAAGTTCGTTGCAAACGGGTTTGTTATTCGCGGGAAAAAAATTCACACTTCTTATGGGAATTATTTCGTACTGGATACAGAGTGTCTCAAAAATGACGCCCATGCTTTTATGACGAAATGTTGACATTGGGTGTTCTTGCGATAAACCACAAATTTTATTTATAGATTGCCACTGAATTAAAGCAGTATATTATTAGATAATAGTTGTTGACTATACTCTTATAATTTAATAAAAGTACAAAATGAAAACTGTTAATTTAGCAACGCGCAAATTGTAAAAATATAATTCCTGTCCATTATCCATGCTCTTCTTAATCAATTATTTAATTCTGCATCATGAATTGCAAATTACGAAATTGCACTAACATCATCTTATAGAGCGAGTTATTCAAATGAAGTTGCGGGGAATTGTTTTTCCATTACAAAACAAACAACAGCCCGCTAGATAAATTGGTGAATTATAATCCATCTCTTGTCTCTTAACATCATTAAATATAATTGCAAAGATTACAGTCATTTATCTAATTTACAAGCTTCAGCAAACAACTAAATAAATCATATTTTTTCAACTGTAATTGCAGCGAAATCGAATTGGGATTGCTGCATTAATATTAATCAATAATATTTCAAATGATTATTTGTTTTAAAAGTCATCATTTTTGATTATTTTTTATCAATATTAATCGGCTTCCAGATGTTACGATAATTGAGGAATTCTTGGTAAAGATAACCAGAGTCCCATAGTACAAATATTGTAAATAGGAGTTACATACAGCGACATGTACTTTAAAGGTTGTTAAACAGTTATAGATCAAATAATAACCACCATTTTTAGCGCGAATGAAGAAATGTTCAATTTCATTGGTTCTAATAGCCGAAATAGACGACGACTGCTAATTACAATTAAACTCTAATTCTTAATTTAACATTTCGTATGTCATATGTTAATTATAATAATGATCATTATAAACGTAATTTCTATTGTAATGATCATTACGTTACGATGATCTTTTGAGAACTTGATCGTATGTATTCGATAATAATCGCCAAATCTCGTCATGATTTTAAATTGAAATTGTAACCTCAAAAATGTCACAATTTAACAATGTTCTAAATTTGATGGCTTTATTAAACAAAACAAATTTGTTATATTTACTACAACAGTTATGTTTCAATTCAACAAAAAAGGTTATGTAATAATGATAAAGTGAAAGAAAATAGGAAAATTGTAAAACTGACATTTCATGTCAATCTGCGCATTTGCACCAAATTAATTAATCTTATACTAATGATCATTTATATTGGTCGTCTGTCTCGGATATAATACTAAACCACACCACACGTGGATTTTTACCTCTTGCTAAGAGAGATAATGGGATCATGCTAAAATCGTATATCCAGATTTTAGTGGATAAGCTCGTTTTAAGGTCCCTATAATCCGATTATAACATTTTTACGATGATGTCCGTGTGTGTGTGGATGTGTGGATGATGGAATCACGGTTTCTCAATACTATAAAACAAAAAAATATTTAACTGCAGTTTCCACAATCTGACATTCCTGAGAAAAGCTGTTTAGATTTTGGTAACAATTGGACAACCGGAAGTAGTAGTTTCTTAAAAAAATCTTTTAAATATTATATTTTGGAAATTTATGTTATTACAAATAATAAAGAATATAAAATTCTCTATCCAATACATTGAAATTTTTATTATATCTTCTATAGATTTAGAGATAGGGTGAATTATAAATATATAAAATAACCCATTGTATAACGAATCAATCAGCCTATGGAACCATTTGAAAAATTAAGATGTTTGTAATTGACATACATGTCAGTGTCAAAAATTCAGACATTACTGAAGACTTTTTTCTGGGAAGTACATTTTATATTTCTTATTTTATCATTAATTAAATATTTAAAATTATAGATAGATATAGAATTCGTACGTGAACAAGTCGAAATGTAATAGTAATATAATATGCTGTTGTTATAATGAGGAAAAGACTCCGCCAACATCTAAAATTGGTATAAAAAGAAAGGGGATTCATTTATAAGGCAAAGTATGTACAGTAGCAGTGGCAACTAAACACGCGCGTGCTATACATTTCACCTTATACCCTTCAGAAATACCGCCAATATCGTCAATAAATTGGAAGAATCTCCAACATTTAGAAGAGTAGGAGGAAACTTGTTCATAGCATGAATTAAAAAATAAAGAATATATACAGGGTGTCCCAGATTTAAACGGCATAACTTGCATGTATTAAACACGTAAAAATAAGGTGACAAGTTCATTTGAGCAAATGTCCGTAAATGCTTTGTTTCAGAGATATTCATGTTTTTCTTATTGGAGCAGCACTACCTTAAAAATCAACTTTATATCGAGATATCAAATATCTTATTAAGTTATGCCGTTTAAATCTGGGACACCCTGTATAATTAGAATTTTTTGTGTGTACCAGAAATGTTAAAAACAATACTTATATAGCCTAATATGAAAATGGCGAGAGGTATTGTGCTGGCCACAACAGATTTTTTTTTTTAATAATTCCATATTTGGGACTGTAGCGCTCTCCAAAAATATTTCCAACAAATCACACGTCAACTCTCACATACCAACATTTAAATTTTTCCATATAGGGAGTCTATTGTCATAGCGTTTGTGTAAAATAGTAAATGATGCTGTAATGTACATTAGATTAACATAAAGTGAAAAGCATTTTGTCTGGCTTGGAGCTTGGAGCGGTTCGGCGCGCTGCACTACAAACTACAATACTTCACTTCTGTGCGTTGTTGTTGTTTTGGAAAGTGGGCATTAACATTTTGGGCGTGCTTAGACCACCCAGCAAGCGTGGCAAACGGCATGCAAAGCGAAACATGGGAAGGAATTGTACCTATCTGTGAGGTAGAAGATGAGAAGAGGTCCAGTGTTTTGGACGTTTTTTGTAATTTGCTCTCGAGTAGATTAAAGGTTGCATAATGCATACGGTAGTAGCAAATTGAATTTTGTAATGGACAAAATCTCTAATTATAAATAAAATCACGAAAAGTATTGGAATGAAAATTGGGCAAGTTTTATTTTGAACTATTCAAAAGTTTTTAAAAACGAAGTGGTTTTTGGATGAATGCTTCAATTTATTTTAACATAGTCAAAGATTTAAAATTTACAATTGCGACGTTTCGGTTCTCTTTAGAACCATTTTCAAGCAATTATCAATTATGAACCGAAACGTTGCAATTGTAAATTGTAAATCTTTGACTATGTTAAAATAAATTGAAGCATTCATCCAAACACCACTTCGTTTTTAAAATTTTTTATTTGCTTCCATAAACTGAATCAAATATTCAAAAGTTTGACACTTTTAGGGCAGTATCTGATAATTTTTTAATAGCGCTTTCCATTTATACAGGTTGTTAAAAAATAAGTGTCACAAATTAAGATGACATATAGTACAGACCAAAATGAGTAAAAAAAGCGTAATCAACATTGGTCCGATCTTAAACTGTTTTTGAGAAAGAGACCATTTTGTATTAGAATTGAAGAAAAACAGACAAAGATAATAACTGAACAAAATTTTGTCTGTCGGTAAATAAACCACAAAGAATAATAAAATTTTATATGAAACTTTTTTGACTTTTTACGAAGTTATTTGAAAACTAAATATTGGCCAAGAACGCCACAACATTTGTCTTTGTAGAATTATCCTATTTTTTTTTTTTTTACCTTCCGTCAAAAGGAAGGTATTGTTTTTGGTCAAAAAATTCGGTGGTGAGTTTTTAATGTATAAGCACGTTTTAGGGTCCCTACAATACGAATGTACTATTTTTAAGATGATGTCTGTATGTGTGTATGTGTGTCCGTGTGTGTGTCTGTGTGTGTGTGTCTGTGTGTGTGTCTGTGTGTGTGTCTGTGTGTGTGTCTGTGTGTGTGTCTGTGTGTGTGTCCGTGTGTGTGTGTGTGACAAATTTTTCTCCGACGATAACTCCAAAACTACAATTCTAAAAATTATGATTCTTTCATATTCCTCTTCTTTGCAACCATATGAAGAGCTGATTAGATTTTGGTTATAATTGGTCAACCGGAAGTACCCTTATTTGAAGTTCTTAACAGTTTTTCTTGAAAAATCACAGTTAAATATCATTTTCGACATTTTATGTGATTATCAATAGAAAGAATGTCTTATTCTCTATACGGTTCGATTATACATTTTCCTTCATATTCCATAGATATAGAGTTATAGAGAGATTAAGAGAGATTAACTTTCGAAAATCAGTCAGCATTGCAAAAATTATGAAAACAACAGAAATATTTTAAAAAACTCTAATTGACAGATGTCAATGGCAAGTGCAAAACCTAAGTGGAAAGTATATGATTTGAAAGTGATATAAGTGACAGAGTGTCCCTCGCCAGTGACTTGCATTTGCGACCTCGCCTCAAGATAGAAACTTATAATGCCAGAAGTACGAGAACGGCAAAAGAGAAGATGGAAGGACTGTATAGCAGAAGATTTGAGAGAGGAAGAACTGTGTAACGAAGGTGCTTTGGACAGGAATGAGTAGAAGAGAAGAGTAAGAAACAGTGACTTCTAATAAAATAGGGCAAAGTTGAAGCAGGAGGAAGTGTTAAGTGCAATACATAATGTACGTTCGTATTCGTATTAAAATTTTATTAGATTTTAGAATCTTTTCAAAGGAACTTTCAGTATGGATATGTAAAAATAGTGTGTTCTTGTTACAATTATACAGGATATATAGAATATTTTTCAAGGAACTTTTGGTATAGGATATGTACAAAATACATCGAATAGACGGAAGGTTTTGTGCTGGCCACAACAGATTTTTTTTTTTTAATAAAAGTTCGTCTAAGATGACATTTGAAAGGTGAACAAAAAGTCTCATCTTTAGTCAAAGTCGTAACTCTTACAGTTTTCGAGATAGCAAAGGTATACTCCGAAGAAACTCATTTTTCACTACCTTAGGTGCGTTCGGTAATTACATGGAGTGAGAAGCGTCTTAAAATGGAGCGTTCGGTAAATGCAGAATGGAGCCAAGTGGAGTGAAAAGTGTTAACTCCATAAGTCCAAGCTCGATATGCAAGCATACATGGAGTTTTTTTGATTTATTTGACATCTGTCAGATCATTTTGTATTTTTATGTTGAAATATTTTATTATACACAATTATTTTATATTTATAATATTGTTTTGTAATATAACAAGGCACAGTATGTGGGAAGGGTAAGAATTCTGTACCATTTCTAATATATACTTTCTTCAGAATCATTAAAGAATAATACCGAACTGAATAACTTCTGTATGGTTCATTATTTATTTTTATTTTAGCAGCTCAGTATATCAGATTGTCAAAAAAGGAGGTTATTATATTCGTGCACCAAAATTTTAACTCCACTCGTTGGGTTTATCACAAATAAAGGAGTGTACCTTGTTCCCTCGATCTACTCCAACTCCAGCTCTACTCCCAATCCACTCCAACACCGCTCCGTAAATACTCCAACTCCGTATGATTTACCGAACGCACCTCTTATATCTCGAAAACTATTAAAGATAGGACCCATGTTGATTAAGCTTTTTTACTCATTTTGGTCAGTACTATATGCTCTCATAATTTGGGACACTTATTTTTTAACATCCTGTATATTTAGTTTTGCACGTAAAGCAGCTAATGACGTCATGTTGTTTCAACACAGGCCTAGTGCATTTTAAAAAAGTTTGTTAGCTGTCATTGTCAAATAGAGATGTTAATTGCAGAACCCCAACTGTTCATTATACAGAGTTTTTTACCGTTCGTTACCTTAAGTGAGGAAGGTATTGTCTTTATAAGACAGTTTTATATGTCTGATGAAATAAATATGTATTTTGTACTATTGTATTGAAAGTTTTCTCAATCATTTTTTCTTATTAATGAAGATCTCTTCTTTTTGCATTTATTTCTGCGTCGCTGCTCAATTTAAGACTTTTGGATTACTTATTAAATATATACAGGGTGCTTTTCAACTTCGAATTGTAACCTTTAAAGACATACTGAGCAAAATGAATATAAAAGCTTAATCTAATTAAGCTTTTTAGTTTTTACCTTCCGTCATCTTTAGGTAAGGAAGGTATTGGCTTTGGCCAAAAAATTCGGTGATGAGTTTTAATGAATAAGCACGTTTAAGGGTCCCGAGAATATATCTCTCGGTGTGTGTGTGTATGTGTGTGACAAAAATTTCTCCGACGATAACTCCAACACTACAATTCTAAAAATTATAATTCTTTCGTATTCCTGTTCTGACGACGTAATAATGGCAAGAAAATCCGAACTCAGATCATTTCACTCGAAATGTTAAATGAAACACGTAAAAATAAGCTATTGCTCACTGGTTATATAAATGGAAAACGAGTTATTCACTCAAAGCAAAAAAGTTCGCACCAAATATATAAATTAAAAAGCTATAACAGGGATCTAAAATTATGTTAACTGGGGAGGTTGAATTATAAATAGTATATTTTACACCAAGGGAGAGAAATTTATGATATTCTTCTGATGAGAAGCCGACAACTGCAGGGTATAATGACAAACGTAAAATGTGTTATTTAATCATGATTTTGGTAGCGTAGAAACCGACTTTCTGGCCAAAAGAAAGTAAAAAAAAAAATTAAAGGCATATAGTACTGACAAAAATGAAACAAAAAGCTTAATCAACATAGGTCTGATCTTCAACTGTTTCCGAGATAAATGAAAAATCGAAGAAAAACTGGCAATGCTAGTGATAGAACAAAATTTTGTCTATGTTGGTAAATAGACTATAAAAAAAACAATAAAATTTTATATGAATCATTTTTCTCAATTTCTAATAGTTACGAAGTTATATGAAAATTGAATATTTGCCAAGGTCGCTCGTCACAACATTTAACTTAGTACAATTATTATTTTTTTAAAAAAAAAACTAAAGCACATCTAAGATGACCTCTGAAAAGTAAATTAAAAGTTTTATTTAATTAAAGTCGTAATTCTTATAGTTTTCAAGATAGTAGAGGTAAACCACGTTCCTCACTACCTCATATCTCGGAAACTATTGAAGATCGGGCCATGGTGATTAAGCTTTACTCAATTTAGTCAGTACTATATACCCTTATTTTTTTACTATCTTTGAAACACCCTGTATATTTCTTGTGGCAACTTCGTTCTCCGGTAAAAGACAATAAACTCAAGCTCATCACTGTAGTAAAGGCTTTTGTTGGGTCATTATCTCACATATTTTAGTTGAACGTTCATCAATATTGACACAAGTTTTAACAACGTTGTACAACAAAGACTTGGTTCATCTTACCAACAACAAAACATGCTTACAACCAGTACACCAAGAGATATACGGTGATGACATTGTAACGCAATTTTCCATCAGCAAACCGATTGAAAATAAGGTGCATTTTGCTTTTTTGAAACGTTTCTACTTCGTGGACAGTACGAGATAATACAATTATGATATCTGTGGCTTGAGGCAAGGACAACCAATGTCACCATTTTTTAATTTTGGGAATTCGTGGTTTAAAAATCAATGAGGCACTTTTAGTAGTACTATTAGTGTTGTTTACAAATGTCAATAATTATGTGGTTTTAAACTGTAGTTATCTTAACCTATGGTCCGTCAGACTTCTTTAAAGTGCAACTGTACAGAGAAATGATATACGTCGTAATATATCCGAAGTACCAACAGATGGAGCTGTAAAACAAATGTTCAATGAACAAATTTTTAAGTTTCGTTGCTTCTCGAGTATAATAAATTTTTAGACTGTGTTTCAGCCGTACTATCTATGCACGAAAAAGCCATGCGGCTGTGGTGCATGAGCAAAGCAGCAGAATATCATTTTTTACTCAAACGGTAATACAAAGGGGCTCGCAGTAAGAAAAGGTTAAAAAAACGCTTAGTCTACAGCACTATTTTGGTTATTTACTAATGCCCAGTTTTATAAACATCGAATAACTTGCTAAGTTATTACTTTGAAAGTAAATTTAATCGATGAGTAAATCAAAATGTCTGTTTTATAAAATAAGTAGTACAGTAAAATAAGTACTTGCAGAGTAAATATTTTATTCTAGTGATTTACCGACGGAGACATCGTTTATTATTATTCAAACATCAAAATAAAGTGTCATAAAGTGTCAGTTCTCATTAAAAATGGAAAAAAGAGAGAATGGGGAAAGAATTATACTGAAATAGATAAAGCGAACATGTTAGAGATAAAAAAAATATATTAGTATTATTGAAAACAAGCAGACAGACGTAGCAAGCGTCTAAAGCAAAAATAGTGCATGGGATGAGATTTGTAAAGAATTTAATGCAGTTTCACAAATAGGTCCACGGAATAGTGTTCAAATGAAACTGTTATATGACACATTGTATTTATGTTGGCTTAGAATAGTTGGGTTTTGTACAGGTGTTAATAAGTAATTTTTAAAAGGGTATCCACTATCCCCTAACAAATAGCAATTACCAAATTCTCCGTTTTTAAGCCTAGCTCTTATTAATGAATTGTTCAATATGTTGCTGTCGTGTGCGGAACCCAGCCATCCAGCAACAACATACGTTATTCTTAGATTTTCTGAACATACCATTTGGCAATTCACAGAAAACCATCTTTTTCGGTTTCTATAAATTTCTGCGTTCTCTATAAAATAATTAATTTTGACATGTGTCAAATTTATTCTACGGAATAAAATTTACTTCCTCGAAAATCAGTGGAGTAATTTATTCCATAGATTTACTTAGTATTTTTATTCTTGCTTTATAAAACGAAAATCTCTGGAATAAACTATTTTACTTCGAGAATAAATTTTACTTTGCTAGTAATTTACTTATCCATCTTTTATAAAACTGGGCATAAGAAAGATAAATTGTATAAAATTCATGGATGGAGTTTATTGGGATTTGAAGACGGCTTTCCTATGTACTAAGATGCTCTGCCAACAACTGAGCTATAAATTCTCCTTGATATTAATGATTTCTTCACGCCGTGTCTTTTGCTAATCTTTAGACGAGTATTCTGATATTGAATACTTATCTGCCAGCGACACACTTAGTGATTACATGGAATTTCACCTAGCTAGTAGCTATATTACAAACTGTTTTTACAAAGTAATATTTATAACTTTTAGAACTGTGAACGATTCAAATTCAAGTATTAATACGAAAAAAAAAAAAAAAAAACTATCTTCACACTTTACATAAGGCTTAATGCAAGAGCAATGCGTAAGAACACAAGATTGCAAACTTCTGACGTGAAGTGTCTCTCTATTTTATAATTATTAAATTTTTATTTTTTCGGTGTAGGTGTAGATATAGATACAGAAAATTGTGTACGCAATATCCGATACTAATATAATAAATGCGAAAGTAACTCTGTCTGTCTGTCTGTTACGTTTTCACGCCTAAACCGCTGAACCAATTTTAATGAATTTTGGTATAGAGATAGAATGGACCTTGGAGAAGGATATAGGCTACCTTTTATCGCGAAAGTAAAACTTGAAGTGGTGAAATAGGGGATGAAAGTTTGTATGGAGAACCTATCATTTCTTCCGCTGAACCAATTTTGATGAATTTTGGTAAAGAGATAGATTTGATTCTGGAGAAGGACATAGGCTACCTTTTTCGCGAAAATAAACGTGAAGGAGTGAAATAGGGGATGAAAATTTGTATGGAGAACCCATCATTTCTCCCGCTGTACCAATTTTGATGAATTTTGGTATAGAGATAGATTGGACCTTGGAGAAGCACATACGCTACCTTTTGTCTCGAATATAAAACTTGAAGAGAGCAAAATAGGGTAGGAAAGTTTGTATGGAGAACTCATCATTTCTCAAGTTAGGGATATAAAAATTCTTATTTATGTTTTTGGTAAAAAATAAAGTATTTAACGTTTTTGAAAAATCGTCCCTCAAGGCGGTACAATAGGGGATGATTTCAATTATTTTTTATCTTTTTCTATCTATAGTTAAGTTTTAACCGTTAGCAGATTTTCGATATTTGTTGAAGAGATAGCTTGCGTCATATGTACATAAGAACAAGTACCCGAGACATGTTTAGAAAAAGGTGCTGTTAGGTGCGTTGCGTGGATCGGGCGGGCAGTGGGAGGAGCCTGTTACATGTACGATGCGAGGCAGGTTGCCGGCTCCCTACGCAGCTCATGTCTCCGAAGTAAATGTGAAAAATTACTGGTACACGTGTAGCTAATCGTTATTCTAGCTTTACCCGTGCGACGCCGGGGCGGGTCAGCTAGTATTAATATAAAGAAGAATTGCTGCTGAAATGGCAGTCTGCTAAACAACAAATAATAAGGAGAAAAAATTATGACATTTTTATTGAATTAGTCACTAAACAAAGTAGCTGTAAATCCTAGTAAATTGTCACAATGCATTAAGCCTTATACACTAATCATTATGCATTAAGCATTAAAACATTCGGTAGAAATGAAGCTTTAGTCTTTGGTTGTTTTTGTATATTTCTCGTCATTGCCTTATACTGTGTGCTTATGGCCTGTGGATGTATTGAATGCTTTGAGTCATTGGCTCATTAGCGACTATGGCTGAACCTTGAACCGTTTGTTTTGTTCCCAGGGCTCTACAGCATTTGCCATCCGACAACGCCAGATCTCTGCAGATGACACTGAGGGCTACATCTTCCTCTTAGGACCTTTGGACTATGAAACACAGGCTACCTATCATCTCACCGTCTATGCCAACGTAAGAGATAAATTTTCAATTATATAAATGCACATTGACTTCAAGTTCTTAAGCTTGTCCAACCTATCACCCTGGGGTATTTTCTTTCCGGAGAGGGCCAGGGGCGGATTACCAAATTTACAATACAAACCGGGAAATGTATAGTTAATAGTTATTTATTATAGTTGCGGATTAAATGCATGTTTAATTAGCGGTGTGTTAAGAGCGAGAGCGCGGAGCGCGAGCGTCTTAATCCCGCAAGTTAACCATTCATTTTAACCGCAAGTGTAATTGTTTAACTTCATTCCCCATATTAATATTATCCCAAATTTAACTATTTTAATACTTATTTTTATATTTTTTAGACGACCATTGTAATAAGTATGACATATCAAAGTAGTATCCTAATACTGAAAGTTGAACTTATCACATTAGTGTTACGATATATTTCATATCGTAATAGTTGACACGGTTGCTAGGTTACTATGTCATTATTTCTGGCTATATGTATACATTATTCATTTGTCAGCTGTTACTACGTTTGAACCTAAATATCAGTTTTGAAAAAAAAGTTAAATTTTTTTATGCTCGTCTAAAAAATCATGTTCATAACTTGTATGAAATTCAAATATCTTAGCTCGTATGTATTGACTTGCACTCCGCTACGCGTCGTGCGTCAATTTACACTCGCATGATATTTGGTATATTTCAAAACTTGTTATGAAAATAACTATATAATTAAATTGTCAAGTATGATATAAATATTGTCACTGTGACATAAAAAAAATGAAAATTTTGATTTATAAGTATTATATTTTTACTTCTCGCTAAGAGAGTTATCGGAATCATGCTAAAATTCGCATATCCAGATTTTAGTGGATAAGCACGTTTTAAGGTTCATATAATCCGATTATAACATTTTTACGATGATGTCAGTGTGTGTGTGTGTGTATGTATGTGTGTGTGTGTGTGTGTGTGTGTGTGTGTATGTGGATGTGTGGATGTTGGAAACACAGTTTCTCAAATACTATAAGAGTTAAAAAATATTTAACTGCAGTTTCCTAAATCTGACATTTCTGGGAAGAGCTGTTTAGAGTTGGACAACCGGAAGTAATAGTTTCTTTAAAAAAATCTTCTAAATATTATTTTTGAAATTTCTGTTATTACTATATTATTGAAGAACATAAAATTTTACATCTGATACATTTAAAATTTTTATTATATCTTGTATAGATTTAGAGATAAAGGCACTGTAATATATAGAATAATCTAATCGCAGAGGCCAAGGCACTAAGGAAACCAGTTAACAAATTCAAATGTTTATTTATTTTATTTATTTATTTATTTATTTATTTATTTATTCATTCCTCTGATCATATACATGATATAGGACAGTGAAAAAACAAAATATATATATACATAGAAAAAATCTATAACAATGCAAAAAAATAATAACTTACATACACTATTTTATGCAGACATATATTCATTAATTGTGTAGAAACATTTATATGTTTATAACATAATTTGTAAATGACAGATGTCAGTGTCAAAAATGAACAGTTTTAGTGACATTCTGAAAGCTTTTTCTGGAAAGTACATTTAATCTTCCTTATTGTTTTATTAATTAAATATTTAAAATTGTAGGTAAAATGCATATATCCATAAAAAATACCGCCAGTCTTGCTAATGAATTGGAAGAATCTCTGACATTTAGGAACTTCCTCATACAATGAAAAATAGATATATTTAGAATTGTATGTGTGCAGAAGACATGTTAAATACAATAAAAACAATATTTGGGTAAAGTTCTGTAATGTTTTTGTTATAAAACGACGGTTCGATAGCGAATTGCAATACAATACTTATATAACATAAAATGGAAATGGCGAGAGGTATTGTGCTGGCCACAACATATTTTTATTTTACTACAACTGATGATGACGATGCATTCGAAATGGACATATTAGAATAAAAATATTTTGCGAAGAAGGGTTTATTATTGCTGTTATTTTAAATTATGTTATTTTCATGACTTTTAAAAAGATTTACCATCCGTGAGCTAAGATATTTTAAACCAAAATTATTGTTGAAGGGACAGTCTAAAAGATATGAACTATGTATCTTAATTGCAATAAATCTACCGTGACCTTCGTAATATTCTGTATTTATACTTATAAAAATCCATTCTGTGCTATGCGCTTCTTAAAGAAAATATTCTTGTGGTTGTGTAATTCATTGCCGCCTGGAAGGGTTATAAAATTTTTATATAGAGATGATGAATCGCCGATGATTTTATTTTACATTTTATCCCGCAACATGGAAAGCGCGAGTAAGATTTATTCCTACAGCTGATATGTTATTAACATGATTTAAGGTTTGATTACGTTTGCGTGACGATATGCTTCTATTTTATAAGCTTTTTATTACTGAACGACACATTTCCTCTCTTATAATTTATAGATATTGATAGGTACATGGAAGACAGGAATAATTTAATATTATTATTAAACGCTCCTTGTTGGACAATAGTAAAAAATAATTCTAAGAAACTACTACTTCCGGTTGTCAAATTGTTACCAAAACCTTTTCAGCTCTTCCCAGGAATGTCAGATTGATGAATTCAAAGTTAAACATGTCTTAAGTCTTATAGTTTTTGAGGAATCGTCCCTCCAACATCCAGACAGACACACATGCACACACACACCTACACACACACACACATCATTTTAAAAATATTATAATCGGATTGTAGGGACCTTAAATCTTGCTTATTCACTACTATCTGACTATGCGAATTTTATCATGAATCCAATACCTCTCTTAGCGAGAGGTAAAAAGCTGACTAAATTTTGATTTTTACATATATGATACTAGACCAAAAAATAAAATACCCGTATTTTTACCTCTCGCTAAGAGAGGTATTGGAATCACATATCCAGATTTTAATGAATAAGCTCGTTCAAAATATTTGGTTCCGACGGGGGTCAATATGTTAGACATCTTGAACTTGCTTTCATCGCTCCAAAGGACAGTATGCCATTTTTCACTCGTCCACGATGAGTGTTCCTCAGCAAATGCAATTTTGGCCCTCTTGTTTTTCTTTGATAGTACAGGTTTCTAAACAGCTATTTTTCCTAGTAATCCTACATTACATAGCCATCGTATTACAGTGCGATCACTCAAATCTACATGAAATTGTTCCCGAATTTAGTAAAACGTTCACTTGATGATAAAGTAGGATCACTTACGGATAGACGCCGAATGGTTTTTGTCAATTTTAGCATTAGTTTTCTTAGACCACCGATTTTTATATTAATTTTAACACTTCTATACTGCCAATTTTTTTTCTATTTTTGTCCAACACTGTATATATATATTTCACAATTTGACCGTTACGTCTTAGTTTGATGTTCGTATATTAGATATACGTATCGAAGAGAGAATGTAGGAAACCATAAGTAAGACAGAGATAAACATACAATTACTTGTTATTTTGCTGTTCAGCAATTAATGACGCAACGCTCAAGTATGAAAAATCGGTGTAAAGCCTAATATGGAAATGTCGAGAGGTCTTGTGCTGGCCACACCAAATTTTTCTAAGAATTTTTATTACTTGCGTTATTTAAAATAGTCTTACTAAGTGATTTATATTTAAAGTAAACGTTTTCAGTTTGTTTAATGAACAGTATACTTAGTGAAGCTACTTTACAAACCAAATTAAATACCGTACGTGTCAGTATGTAAAAAATGTGGTAAGTTTATCCGATAATGGGTTTCACATGGTCTGGTCGTCAGTCAGTAAACATGAGTGTTCAGAATACAACACTCTCTTTCTCTTCTGTCTGCTTCACTTCACATCATACATAGATCCCCCCGTTGATATGTTGTACCATACGTACTTGCATGAACGGATATCCCTCATTTCTATTCTAAACCCAACGCTTCTGTCTCCGTGCATACCAAGTCGAAAAAATTCACAAACGTGGAGAACATAGTTTGTTTTCAATAGAATTCGCACATTGGATCATTGATGAATGAAGATTATTCTTTCTTTACAGTACAGTCAAAAAATACAGGGTGTTATTTAAGTAATAGAAGTAACACCTTAGATAGTAAATCTGGCAAATAATTATTGTTTTAAATCCATTCTTTAAAGTGACCAATTACCTCATAATTCAAAATATAAATCAATGTGGTGTGGAAAAATTTTTATTTTATGTTTAACAAATATATCATAGACAAAATATATTTCACAATATTGACAAACTAATAGAAAAACAACAAAAATCAAAATAATACTCCCATCTTTGCACAAAGGCTTTCCAGAGCCGTACCCTGGAAGTCAGTGAAGCAAATCAATAGTTTTTCTAATATGAAAAATATATTATTTTTACAAACCTTAATTTCATTAGAATCAAATATATTACTTCTATATTCTCCTTAACATTGTTTCATTATTAATTTTAATGTAATTGCTTCCTGACAGTGACATTTTTTTAAATATGTCAAAATTCTTATTAAAGTTTTTGTTTGATGCATTTGAAGGTAATATATAAATAGTTATTTATGCAACACGTGAAATAAGACACTTTTTACTCGATATATATATATATATATATATATATATATATATATATATATATATATATATATATATACAATTTTTTTACGTCTGCAATAAAAGTGTGAAAAAAAGTGCCGTAACGTTTCATGATTTCACTCTGTAGCGTTAAAAAAATAACTTTTTTCACACTTTTATTGTGTTAAAAAAAGACATAGGTACTTTATAAATCCATTTTAATGAAAAAAATCTTTGTGGCCAGCACAAAACCTTCCGTCATTTCGATGTATTTTGTATAATATCCCATACCAAAAGTTCCTTGAAAAAGATTCTGTATATCCTATAAAATTGTAACACGAACACACTATTTTTTACAAATTCTATGCCGAAAGTTCCTTTCCCTATTTTATTAGGGGTCGCTGTTTCTTACTCTTCTCTTTTAATCATTCCTGTCCAACGCATCTTCTTCACACAATTCTTCCTCTCTCAAATCTTCTGCTACACAGTCCTTCCATCTTCTCTTTGGAGGGACACCCTATCACATTCACACATAACTTTCTGACCCTATACTTTCAACTTTGGTTTTGCATTTGACACTGACATCTGTCAATTAAATTTTTCTGAATATATCTGTTGTTTCCATAATTTTAACAAAGCTGACTAATTTTTGAAAGTTAATCTCTCTTAATGTCTCTATAACTCTATATCTATTGAATATGAACGAAACTGTATAATCAAACCGTATAGAGAATAAGATATTCTTTGATATTGATAATCACAAAATGTCGAAAAATAATATTTAATTTTTCATGAAAAATTGTTAAAAACTTCAAATAAGGGTATTTCCAGTGGATCAATTATAACCAAAATCTAATCAGCTTTTCATATGGATGCAAAGAAGAGGAATACGAAAGAATTATAATTTTTAGAATTGTAGTATTGGAGTTATCGTCAGAGAAAAATTTGTCACACACGGACACACACACACACACACACACACACATACATACAGACATCATCTTAAAAATAGTAAATTCGTATTGTAGGGGCCCTAAAACGTGCTTATTCATTAAAAACTCACCAACGAATTTTTTGACCAAAGACAATACCTTCCTTACCTAAAGGTGACGGAAGGTAAAAAGTGTACTTTTTTTTAACAGACGTAAAAAAAGTTTATTTATTAAATGCTATTCGTAGAATTGAAGATTGTACCATTATATTCAATTTTTATTAGTAAAAGTTGCTGAAAAATTATATTTAATGGTCATTTTACAAGAAAAACTGTTAAAATCTTGAATATTTGTTACTTCCGGTTATCCGATGTTCTCTAAAAACTAATAAACTCTTCCCACTTTAGTATAGAATGGGTATACAAAATATACCACTTATGAATGCCGAATACTCGCACAATGTTGCGAAAATTATTACTTACATTTTATTTAGCAACAATGTATTTGAATATAGTATTTAAATATTGATCACCGAACCGCTCATAACTTGCGGGCATTTTCTATAACCATGTATTTTCAAGTAAATATATAATATTACAAACAATCCACAATATTTAACGTTTTTGAAGATATTCCAAAAAGAAAACGTTATAAAATGAGAAGAACTCTTGTCATGTCTCTAGGCTTAATTAAATGGAAATAAAAATTGTCATGAAATTGAAAGAATTTCAATTTCGTGTTCCATTTAGACGAAAAAAGAATTAATTAATTAGTTCATTAGTTAATAACATTACATCTCTAGGGTTGGGCAGCTATTATAAATTGCTTTCAATTAAAAATCAAAACAAATAAATTTTAAGAGCGTCTATAAAGTTTAAAACGCAAAAAACTTTAAGAGCAAAGTCTTCAAAGTAGTCACGCAAATTTATTCTTAATTACATTATAGAAAAACTAACAGAAATGGTTCAATATTATACATATATGTATGTTTTATATGTTTCAATAATTACGCAAAAGTAAAACATATAGAGCTGGGCAATAAGAATTACTTCAGTAATTCAATTAGTAATTATTGACTTTTTGCTGAAATGTAACTGTAAATGAATAACTGCAAAATCAAGTTAATTGTAACTGGTAGCAGAATGATTTGGGAGTGGGAAGATCCAAACAGCTGACTGTTGTTTTTTACCTCCCACAAAGAGAGGTATTGGATTCATGCTAAAAATCGCATATCTAGATTTTAATGAATAAGCACGTTTTAAGACCCCTAAAATCCGATTGTAACATTTTTACAATGATGTCTATGTGTGTGTGTGTGTGTATGTTTGTTTGTTGTATGTGTGTGTGTGTGTGTATGCGGAGTGTATGTGTGTGTGTGTGTGTGTGTGTGTGTGTGTGTGTGTGTGTGTGTGTGTGTGTGTGTGTGTGTGTGTGTGTGTGTGTGTGTGTGTAGATGTTGGATGTTTCTCAAATTCTGTAAGAATAAAGACCAATTTAACTACGTAATCTTTAATCAGACATTAATGAGAAGAGCTGAAAAGGTTTTGGTAACAATTGGACAACCGAAAGTATTAATATAATGTATAGGTACGAGACTCTGGTCGCGAACCCGGGGGGAACCGGGTTCGATTCCGACAGACACCATATATTTCCAATTTTAAATGGCACAAAAATGACCCCTGTGGTGCACTCTCCACACCAGCTATGAGTGCCCGTGAGGTGACGCCCGGTAAGCGCCCACACGGTAAAATATAACGTCATCATTACCGATGTCTACATGTGTTGTAGATACTGGCACACCCAGAAATGGGTAACATGCCGTGATGATATATTTATTTATAGGTACGAGAGTTGTCAAAATCTATGTTAGGGACAATAAATATTTTACTCATAACTGCATTAAAATTGTTTGTTTACATCTTAGTTATCAGGGTGGAAAATTGAGCATTACACCAGCCGGGCTTTTTGTCAATATTACTGCCCGCCGGACTATAAAAATGCCAAAACGCCCGTTAATGATACTAACCTTTATTTAATTATATGAATTTTAAAAGTATTTTTTATAATATAATGACAAAATAAGGTTAATTGCAGTTGTGCGTAATAGTTATTTACATAATTCAGTTGTAAAAAGAATGATATTGTTTGACGAACATAATTTGCAAATTATGAGTCAAACAATATCACGTTGTCACTTGTCACAACGTATTATGTACAAAATTTTATCTAATTCCGCTAAAATAATTTTAAAATACTCAAAATTCTGGGTTTTTCAATGACAGCTCAATATTCATATTTCGAAATCAATTTACCAAAGCGTTGCCGTGAAAATAAATGAATTTAATTTTTACCTCTCGCTAAGAGAGGTATTGGATTCATGCTAAAATTCGCATATCCAGGTTTCATTAAATAAGTACGATTTAAGGTCCCTATAATCCGATTATAACATTTTTAAAATGATGTTTGTGTGTGTGTGTGTGTGTCTATGTGTGTATGTGTGTATGTCTGGATGTTGTAGACACGATTCCTCAAAAACCATAAGACTTAAGAATTGTTTAACTATGGATTCCTCAATCTGACATTCCTGGGAAGAGCTGAAAAGGTTTTGGTAACAATTGAAAAACCGGAAGTAGTATAGTAGTGTATGTGTGTATGTCTGTATGTTGTAGACACGATTCCTCAAAAACCATAAGACTTAAGAATTGTTTAACTATGGATTCCTCAATCTGACATTCCTGGGAAGAGCTGAAAAGGTTTTGGTAACAATTGAACAACCGGAAGTAGTAGTTTCTGAGAAAAATTCTTCTAAATATAATTTTTTGGAAATTTTTGTTATTAAATATTGAAGAACATAAAATTGTCTATCCAATACACTTAAAATATTTATTATATCTTGTATAGATTTAGAGATAAAGACACTATAATATATAGTGTAATTTAATCGCAGAGGCCATGGCACTAAGGAAACCAGTTGACAAATTCCAATGTTTATAACATAGTTTTTAAATGACACATGTCAGTGTCAAAAATCAAGTTTTAGTGACATTCTGACAGCTTTTTTTGGGAAGTATATTTAATCTTTCTCATTGTTTTATTAATTAAATATTTGAAATTATAGGTATAATGCATATATCCATCAGAAATACCTCCAATCTGGTTAATGAATTGGAAGAATCTCTGACATTTAGAAACTTCCTCATACAATGAAAAATAGATATAATTAGAATTATATGTGTACAGAAGACATGTTAAATACAATAAAAAACAGTATTTGGGCAAAGTTCTGTATTTTTTTGTTATAAAATTACGGTTTGAAAGGGAAGTACAATTCAATACTTATATAGCGTAATATGGAAATGGCGAGAGGTCTTGTGCTGGCCACAACAGATATTTTAATTTAATGCTTATGTCTAGTACATGCGTATCATCATTAAAAATAAGTTCTGAATGTCTTCTGAGACCGATATAGATCTTCCTTCTGATGTAAAGGAATTGGGTGTAAGTCAATAATTCATAAATTAATATTTAAGGAATCACTATTGATATATTCTTGTTTTTTTATCAGTTGTTAGTTGTGCAATATTCTTTTCTTTACAAAACTCGTTTGGTATCAATTATGTAAAAAGTGACATTTCATAACGTCAAAGGGTTAGGTAAAATTCAACTTTTTAAAACGAAATTAGATAAAACATTGTTGATACCTCACGCCGAAAGAAAAGGTTTACGCCTTTGGACGAAATTTGAAACCCGACGTAAATAACTAGTACAACCCTCGTACCACCATTAGGATATCAAAAACACAGTAACAGCCACTAAATAGTAATATAATCATTTTTTTTTTTGTTTCTGTTTCAGGATGCTTGGGCAGAACAAGGCAAAGATTCCCGCAACATTTTCGGCCTAGAACTAGTAGTTGTCGTCACAGATGTGCAAGATACCCCTCCTGTGTTCACCTTAGCGCCCCCTATAACTCGATTGAACAACTCTTTACTACCTGGAGATATTGTGGTACGCGTGCGTGCTGAAGATGGCGACAAAGGAAGCAAGAGGAACATCACATATGGATTGGTTAGTGAAGGGAACCCTTTCACTATGTTCTTCAACATCTCTGAGACCGATGGTAAGGATGAGATTCTTTTTTTCTGTATCTTAAATATTTAATTATGTTGGGGATTCCGTTGACATAGTGCTACACAAAAATACATCGGTCAAACTAAAAGATAATTTGACACACTGTTTATCATCTAAAGAGCG
Source organism: Ophonus ardosiacus (assembly GCA_943142095.1). Classification (NCBI taxonomy): domain Eukaryota; kingdom Metazoa; phylum Arthropoda; class Insecta; order Coleoptera; family Carabidae; genus Ophonus; species Ophonus ardosiacus. The sequence goes on along the minus strand of OW964828.1, from coordinate 51,504,023 downwards.
GTAATCCAGAAAAAATTAGCGTAGCACAACATATTTTCATTAATAACCACAATATTATCAATAACAGTTCTAATATTAAACTATGAAAACATTAATAATGATAGATATTTAATAGTTATTTAACAATCATGTGTGATAATGAGCGTGATTAATGATTGAGACATTTTAAAGCAAGAGCGTAGCGAACGCGCTAATTGTTGAAATCATTAATCGCCAATGAACACATGTGTTAGTTATAATATTTTCCGTTGACCGTGTCTTACTGAGTTGGAAAAATTTAATTTTATTCCATAACAAATTTTTTTAGGTTAGTAACGTTTGACACATAAGTTTAGACAATTGTGCCATATTATGCGGTATCTATGGTTACCCACTAAAATCGTTTATTAATAAAAAATCATCCATTTATAAAAAAATATTGGTTCATCCGTCACATTTATCTGATTTATGCCCGGTTTCACCATTGCCGAATAAATTTACAAATAGTTATCTGACGAATAAATTTTATTCATCGGTTAGTCAAAGTTTCGTTTCACCAACCAAAATCGTTGAATAGATAGTTATCCACGGAATATTATTTTTCTTTCCATTATTTTACATTGAGTATACAGCTAACAAGTTCATCTCCCTGACAAAACTGTCATGTTCGCTGTCAACGAAAATAATTTTTTGATTTATGTCAATGAAATCGAGTGAAAATATAAATAAGAAAAGGAAAAGAAGCAAAAAATTCCTTCATGAAGAGAAAAAAATGTTTAAAAATTGTAGTGGAAGAATATTTGTATATTATAGAAAATAAGAAAACTGACGATGTGTTGTCACAAGAAAAAATTAAAGAATGGAATATTTTTGCACAAAAAAGAATATCCTTCATAAAAGAACTTTCTTTCATTTATTGGCTCCAGATGATGCTGAATCATATATAGAATTTCATTAAAAGCATTGTTTTGATAATCAGAATCGCATGCAAAAATCTACTTCGTCAAATTGATTATAAATTATGATCATGTGATTATAGGGATCATTCCTTTTTTGTCTGAATAACAATTTCTTCATCAGAAGATGTCAACAATGATGAAGATGAAATTCTAATATTGACGGAAATATGAATAACTAAAGATAACTTCATTTTTCATATTTATCTATTATCCGTTTTAGATTGGTACCTTTTGTAAATATTCTTCTGATCGCCACTGAACAATTATATTATAACACGCACAATAAAAATGTCAAATGTCAAACTATTCGTTGAATAAATATTTAACTGGGCAAAAATCTCCAGATAATTTAACTGACGATTTATTCGTCGAATAACTGCTAACTGACGTTGGTGGAACAAAAATATGTTATTTTATTCGACGAATAGCTTAACTGATGAATAAACTATTTATTCATCAATGGTGAAACCGGGCATTAGTGTAACTTTTGACTATTCTTTGGACATAAAAAAAATTATGAAATAGAAATTTTTAATTTGAAGAAGAAATTAATGCTGAAATAGTGCAATTCATGATTATTTTGAAAGCATTTCAAAAGAAGATTGGTTGGAAGATTTTGAGAAATGGAAGGAAAGAATTGTGTTATTGGTGAAAGGAATTACTTGCAATATATTTAAAATAAAATTCCAAAAAATGTGAATCATGTGTCTTATTTTCAATCGTTTCAGCATGACCATCGCATATGGATTATTTAAAATGTTACCATCTTGTTGTAAAATTATAAACCATTTCAAGAGTAAATATATCATCACGACTCACGATTTGACCTCGCAACCATGTATGAACAAAACGAGCGATTTAACCACCAGATACATAACTGTAACTTTTCTAATAATCTCTACTTAAATTGAAAATGTATTATTTATAATCAAACAGCAACTTAAATTTCATAACTTTATATATAAACTGCTAATAAAATTATTATACGAGTAGAGCGTTGGTTTGGATAGAGAAATAAATTACCCTCTGATTTTTAGAATGCACACCTAGTTCACTAAAGCAAAAAAAAATATCACGTGTCAGGCCTGGTTTTTGATGAATTTAATCTATAAATTTTTATTTAGAAATTTTGATCTAAAATTTACAATTTTCTCTCTGGTTTTTGTTCAATTTTGAAATGGGGTATTCCACTCAATTTTTTTTATTATTTTAAATAAAACTTCATTCAGTCTTGAAGCAATTCATAGTATTAAAAAATCTTAATTGTTCCTAGTTTAACAGTATTTTATTTTCGAGAAATCAGTGTAATGTCACATTTCCCCTATACTTGTCTTTCTCACACACACTGCTCTGAGTACGCTGCGAATCGCCAAAATGTATAATGTGTTTTTATTTAAAAAAAGTTCTTTATCTACCATTGCTGTTAAAGTATTATTTCATCTACCCTTGCACAAGACCTGAAAGTGATACTTTACTGGGTGAGCAAGCATATTCCAATATGGAAACTTGTGAGCCCAGTATAGACACTTTCAGGTCATGTTGGGTACAATATTTTTTTGCGATCCTGAAAAAAGAATAAAAAAGTATTATTTTATTTTTTACTACGAACAAATAAGATATAAATAAACAACTGATCTCCATGGAAACATTTAGATTTACCGGTCCCGGGATCGGTAAAGTACTTTCCGATCCCTTATAGACAACTTTCCGAGCTAACTCAGCAAAGAAGGACTTTCCGGTCTAAATAGTGATCAGAAAGAGCTCATTTTCTGGGCGATCGCGAAAAAACCTAATTACATATTTACAGTTACATATTACAGACAAATTGTTTCTTTAAAGTATACTTTTGTTATAATAAAATATATCAACATTATTATTTATATCATTTAGTTTGTTAACAATATGAAGACATGTATATATTGACGAAATTGATTTTTTGATATTAAATATTGTACATCTAGGTCTTAATTTTATATTAGGCACATAAAATGGTAACATCGATAATAATTATTATGATGGATTTAATTAAAAAATTTACATTTATAATATAAATTGTACATATATGCCTTTCCTGGTGTATAATGAAATTAAGAAATTTATGATTTAGAATTTACATTTAAAATATCACCATATTTTATATTCTAAATGTAAATTTGTAAATGCTTTCAATCATTTTACAGTATTTCAAATAATTATTTTGACGGGGAGAAAGAAAAATTCAAGTGACAATTGACAGTTAACTGCTCGTAACCTTACATTTTGATTTTGATTTGAGAAATTTGTCGAAATGGATTCTAAAAATATAGATATATTACTAATATCATCTGTGGAACAATACAGATTGATATATGAAAAATTCTGATGTGGCCAACACAAAACCTCCCGCTATTTAATTTTTATTAATTTAAATACATACCTACGTATTTACTAACGCTGCAAACTGTTCCATTGCATAAAACTATTGCTTTATTTACTATTTTCTTTTTAAAATGTCACTATTATTAATTTGAAGTGATTAGTTTTTTGACAATGACATTTACATTCATTTAAAATATGAACTGTGTAATAAAGGAATTGTGTTTACCTTAGGCGTCGGGACTTAGATTTTTAAATTTATCTGTAAAATGTATAGAAAAAGTATTACTGTATTCTTGTAGAAAATTCAATAGACTTTCATTTTCATAATGACAAAATGCGAAAAAATGGCATTTAATGGTATTTTTTGAAGAAAAACCATTATGAACTTCAGGTAAAGTGTCATTTCCGGTTATCCGATTTACACCAAAATCTAATGGCTTCTTTTCATATTAGAACAGGGTAGAAATACAAGGTTTCAGAATTTTCTGAATGATAGTATTTGAGTGCGAGTGCCAACAAAATCCATACACATACACACACACACACACACACACACACACACACACACACACACACACACACACACACACACACACACACACACGGACACGGACACACACAGACACACATACATACATACATCATCTTAAAAAATAGTAAATTCGTATTCCAGGGACCCTAAAACGTGCTTATTCATTAAAAACTCACTAACGAATTTTTTGACCAAAAACAATACCTTCCTTACCTAAAGGTGACGGAAGGTAAAAATATTTTGTATTATCAAAATTCACTTAAATTATTTATTTAAAAGGTCGCCTCTCAAACGTCATCTGCTAATTTATTATGTAAGTACTTGCAACAAAGTATAGCTCTTCTTAAAATGGGGTATTCCACTCAATTTTTTTTATTATTTTAAATAAAACTTCATTCAGTTTTGAAGCAATTCATAGAATTAAAAAATCTTAATTGTTCCTAGTTTCAAAGTATTTTATTTTCGAGAAATCAGTGTAACGTCACATTTCCTCTATACTTGTCTTTCTCACACACACTGCTCTGAGTACGCTGCGAGAGAAGGATAACAATTGTATGACGTCAATTTTCCCTTTTAGCAAATGTGAAATATCTCGTAAAGTAATTATTTAAAAAATGTTTTCAATGTTTTAACTATTATTTATTGAGCCATACTTTATGTTAAATTGAAATTTTCTTAATTTTGTTGTTATGGTGGAATACCCCATTCTTGAGTGATTCATTCCTTGCTAATGTTTCTTGTCATCGCCTTATATCGCTGAACGCGCTGGTATGCGATTAGACAACACATGTGAAATTTCGTATTTGTTATGGTAATTCTTGGTCATTGTATTTGAAGGGCTGGGACATAAGTTGTCCCAGAGTTGCAGTCTGTTCTGGTTTCGTAGAAGACGTACGTAGGTGTGATTTAAAGAATTTGGTCAACGGATTGTATTTAAATCAGTTGAAACAAACTAATTCTTAACTAGATATGTTTATTGCGAAACACCACAATTCAATAGGAATAAGAAACGAATTCTTAGAATATAATGCATAGAATCAGAATTGTAAATGCAAACAAATACAGTAGACGAGAAGAAGTATATTAATTAGTAACAACTTTTGTAGTTCGGACGCCCCGGGTTCAATTCTGATCCAGTATTCTTATTGTTAATACTGGGCTACTTGCGTACCTTTTTTACCTCCCGCTATAGGGATCGTGCTAAAAATCACGTATCGAGATTTTAGTAAATGACCACGTTTTAAGGTCCCTAAAATCCAATTTTAACATTTTCACGATGATGTCTGTATGTGTGTATATGTGTGTGTGTATGTATGTATGTGTGTGTGTGTATGTGTAGGGATTTTGTCTTCGCTCTAACTCAAATACTATCATTCAGAAAATTCTGAAACCTTGTATTTCTATCCTATTCTAATATGAAAAGAAGCCATTAGATTTTGGTGTAAATCGGATAACCGGAAATGGCACTTTACCTGAAGCTCATAATGGTTTTTCTTCCAAAAATATCATTAAAAGCCATTTTTTCGCATTTTATGTCTTATGAAAATTAAAGATTATTGAATTTTCTACAGGAATACATTAATACTTTTTCTATATATTTTGCAGATAAATTTAAAAATATTTTTTTTATTAGTCCCGAAGCCTAAGATAAACACAACTCCTTTGTTACACAGTTCATATTTCAAATGAATGTAACTGACAGTAAATGTCACTGTCAAAAAACTAATCACTTTAAATTAATAATAGTGACATTATAAAAAGAAAATAGTAAATAAATCAATAGTTTTATGCAATGGAACAGTTTGCAGCGTTAGTAAATACGTAAGTATGTATTTAAATTAATAAAAATGGATAGGAAAGTGTGGCGAAGGAAGATTGTTGCGTAACTATTATTGTGGTCCGGATGGGGCTATTCGCTACCGAAAATCAGTCACTTTAAGGGGGGGTTTCGAAAAAGCGACACGAAGTAATATCGGCCAAGCCATGAACTATTTCACGTTTGCTTATAATATTAGCCAAGAGAGGGCGATAGAATGGTTCGGGTCTCTACTTAGGTTTGTGCCTTAGATAAAATGATGAATGTAAACAAGAAGATACAGTTTCTGTAGGTCAAATTTTACCCAAGGCCTGGGGTTTTATGACTAGCAAATAAAAGCTTTTATAACCAGTGACAAAGCAACAGCAAACCATGCATTTTTGTAGCATTTCACTTTCAACGAATGATTTCTAGATATGTACGACAATTTTCCTTTTTAGATTTGTGTATAGGCATGATTACTGCCCAGTTTCATAAATTTCTAAGTATTTAATTAATGAAAAAATAAGTAATATTAAATGTACTTCTCAGAAAAAGCCTTCAGAAATGTCTCTGGATTTTTAACGCTGACATTTATGTCAATTACAAACATTTTAATTTTTCAACTGGTTTCCATGAGTTGTTTAATACAGTGGATTATTTTATAAATTTAGAATTTTCTATCTGTAAATCTATAGGAGAAATAATAAAAGTGTTCAATGTATTGGATAGAGAATTTTATATTCTTTAACATTTGTAATTACATAAATTTCCAAAAAATAATATTTAGAAGATTTTTTTAAGAAACTACTACTTCAGTTTGTCCAATTGTTACCAAAACTTTTTCAGGTCTTGCCATTAATGTCAGATTAAGGAACACGTAGTTAAATTGGTGTTAAGTATTAGAGTTTTTGAGGAATCATCCCTGAAACATCCACAGATACACACACACACACAAACACACACATACACACACATACACACGCACACACAGACATTGTAATTCGTATAATATAAAATGAATTTGTATAATCCCTAAAATTTTAACTGCCAGTTATTAAGTATTATCATACACATTTCCATTTGTTTCTTTATATTAAAATAGTAATTATAACATATTAATTATAAAAGCATTATATTGTACATTACTAGTAAATACTTATTGCCCGCACATTAAAATAATGAATAAAGTAATTAAAATTGAAAACTCAAATGGAACATATGAACTACAACAGTAAATATTTGTTGGCGATGGTGACAAAAAAATATATAGACATTATAGATTATAAAATGACATAATTATGTTAATAAAATAGAACACTGACAAACGTTGAAAATAGAATATACGGATAATATTGATAATCTATTAGAATAAAATTTGTACAACAATATAAATTGCTACTATGATAGATCTGAGACAGTTTATTTTTACTTCCCGCCATACGGTAAGGGAGGTAATGTTTTTAGTCCAAAAATTCGATAAAATAAGCACGAATTAGGGTCGCCAGAACACGTTTTTGCTATTTTTACAATGATGTGTGTGTGTGCGACTATATTTTCATCCACGATAACTCTTATATCAAACTTTAAATAATTTCTATTTTCCGTATTTAAGCTTTCTGCAGTAATGTAAACTATATTTATTATTAACTGAGTGTTGTGTTGAGTAATTAATCAGAGTTCTCCCTATATATTCAAAAAAGCAGAGCGGGATAGTTTTAAAAAACCAGTGTAGCAGAGAACTAAACTTTATAAATGCAAAAAAATTATGATTTAATACCATTTCTCCTTAATATTGTTTATTGCAAATATTTGTGAATATCTTCTTTCAAAGCAATACTACTTCATATTACATGTGTAATGAGTAAACATATATAAAAAAGTAGCTTTTAATCAAATAAACATTTTTTATGATAGAACATATTTCGTTTGCCAGTCATTTAACTATATGCCCATAATTTTTCTCATAAGTTGAGGAACGCACCTATTTGATTAATAAAATAAATGCAGCTTAGATGTGCGCAGTGGACTGAGCTATCTTCAATTTAGTTGTACGATGAAAATAAAGAATTATAGCTGAAAACTTTATTTATTTGTTGACAAACCTAAAGAACTTACACTTTTAGTAGAAATTAAAACTGTTTTACATAATGACGCGATAGGCAGATAGATTTGTTCAAGATTTACGAGTCTATTATGTAACTCAGTCGTTAATTTATAGTGAATGGTTATAATCTTTAACCAATCATGTAAGTTGATATATTATAACAAAAAATTGGATTTTTAGTTGTCAAATCAATACCTATTAGATAATTTTTTTAACCAGTTGTTTAAAATAACGACTGAGTTACAGTCGAGATTATTTGTAAATAGTTTCAATTATTTAATATTATTGTATTATTATTAATTATTGTTATTATTCTTATTAATTATTATTATTTAATCTTTATTTGTTTCAGTATTTTCTTTAAATGTATTCGTAATTATAAGTAAGTTTTTAAGTTTATATGGTTATATTAATATTATTTATTTAAATTGCATATTGCCAGAAATTGTTTTGGGGAATAGAGTTAAAAAAAAAATAAAAAAAAATGTAAAGACCCGGAATACATTTTTCTATAATCAATAATTTTACCTTTTGATTACATATCATTTACTGAGTGAAAAACTAATTAACTTTAAACTTTTTTTGTAAATAATTACAATTATTTAATATTAATTATTATTATTGTTATTATTATTATTTCATATTTATTTGTTTCAGTATTTTACTTAAATTTATTCGTAATTATAAGTAAGTTTTTTAAGTTTATATTGTTATATTAATATTGATCTGATGATGCTGTTTCATTATTGCATATTGCCGGAAATTGTTTTGGGGAATAGATTAAAAAAAAAAAAATAATAAAAAATGTAAAGACCCGGAATACATTTTGGAAGCTAAAACTTTGAGAGACAAAAAATAATTATTCTATAATCAATAATTTTACCTTTTGATTACATATCCTTTACTGAGTGAAAAACTACTTAACTTCAAACTTTTTTTTGTAAATAATTTGAATTATTTAATATTATTGTATTATTATTAATATTATTATTTCATATTTAATTATTGCATAATCAAAAATTTTACCATTTTAAAAAAAACATTCACAATGATGATAGTTAATTGATTACATATCAATTACTAACTGAGTGAAAATCTACTTAACTTTAAACTTTATTTATGATGATATTACTGTGGTAGCGAAACTATAGTCATCGTGATATAAATATTTTTCTAAAACTAAAAAAAACTGAGTCTTTATTTAAAATACAAATTCAAGAATGAAGTTTCACCATGTTAGAGCTGATACCATAAAAGAAATTTCAATTGCCTTAAAATATATTGTTTCTTGTTATTACTTTATTTCTTGTATTTAGTGAAACAATACTTTTACTAAAAATCACTAATAGTTAATAATATATGTTTTGATTTGTTCACAATAGAATATTTCGAGACAAATTTCTCTTACATTTTTATCTTAGATTTATTTTCTCTAAGAAACCATTCATGGAAATAGCCGCAGTAATAAAAGATTGTAAATCAAATTACAAAAATGTTATGGTTAGTCAGGTAGAGCTTCAATGTTTACTTTCCGAACTGCATTACCGACATTTCTAGTGCTGACATCTGTAAGGTAATGCCCAAACTATTTTTCAGTGCCGCGGCAGTCAAATGAGTCTGTTTTGGTAAAATTTTCGTTCGTGTCGTTTTAAAAACCTGTTGCATACACTTTTATAAAATTTATATATTTGTTTATGGTTTTTAATAAATTGTGTCCTGAATATAATTTGGTCTACGTATTTTAAGTTATAAACCGGAAATGAATTATTTTTTTTCATATCCGCTGTATTTTTTCAACCAAAATGGTTTTAGGACACAAACATAATCATATAATTTACAAAATTTTAATAAATATTTACTTTTTTTTATAACAATCGCGAGGGGACACGAACAAAAAATGATTTTTTTGCTTATGCAACCCTCTTCATTCAAACCCCCCCTTAATATGTTCTTCTTATGTATGAATGCTATGATGATTGTGGACAAGGCGAAAGAAGAATGTTGTTAAAAAGTGAAATGAGTCAGCTGAGCTCTTACTCTTATCCCTTTTCTTATTGTTACTATTGTTTCCGGGTATTTGCTAACCCCTTAAGTGGGAATCGCGTGATTTTATGTACGTATGTATGTATGTAAAAATTAAATAGCGGGAGGTTTTGTGTTGGTCACATCAGATTTTTACCTCTCGCTAAGAGAGGTATTGGATTCATGCTAAAATTCGCATATCCAGATTTTATTGAATAAGCACGATTTAAGGTCCCTACAATCCGATTATAACATTTTTAAAATGATGTCTGTGTGTGTGTGTGGATGTGTGTATGTGTGTGTGTGTGTGTGTGTGTGTATGTATGTATGTATGTCTGGATGTTGTAGTCACGATTCCTCAATAACTATAAGACTTAAAAAATATTTAACTGCAGTTTCCTCAATCTGACATTCCTGGGAAGAGCTGAAAAGGTTTTGGTAACAATTGAACAACCGGAAGTAGTAGTTTCTTAGAAAAAATCTTCTAAATATAATTTTTTGGGAGTTTTTTTTATTAAATATTGCAGAACATAAAATTCTCCATCTAATACACTTAAAAATTTTATTATATCTTGTATAGATTTAGAGATAAAGACTATATAATTTATAGAGTATACTAATCGCAGAGGCCAAGGCACTAAGGAAACCAGTTGACAAATTCCAATGTTTATAACATGACACATGTCATTGTCAAATATCAACAGTTTTAGTGACATTCTGATAGCTTTTTCTGGGAAGTATATATTTAACTTTTCTTATTGTTTTATTAATTAAATATTTGAAATTATAGGTAAAATTGTGGTAAAATGCATATATCTGTCAGAAATATCGCCAATCTGGTTAATGAATTGGAACAATATTTGACATTTAGAAACATCCTCATACAATGAAAAATAGATATAATTTGAATTATATGTATGCAGAAGACATGCTAAATATAGTAAGAAACAATATTTGGGTAATGTTCTATAAGATTTTGTTATAAAACGACGGTTCGAAAGCGAAGTGCAATACAATACTTATATAGCCTAATATGGAAATGGCGAGAGGTCTTGTGCTGGCCACAACAGATTTTTTTATTTAATATTTTTGAAGAGAATGTAAAAACTTGCTACCCATATTTTTTCTTTTGACAAAATTTTTATTAATTAGCCAGAAAAAAAATAATGAATTTTGATTATTTGAATTCCCGCCATGTATGACGTAGAATTACGCCGCACCAATGAATAGTAAAGCCACAGCGTGGTGCCGTCCCATAGTACTGGTATGTTTGTGCGGGTAATGTAGATCACCTGTTTGACGTTTCAATAATAGTTTGGAGGTTAGTATTTTAGTTTATCTTTTTGGTATCGATATTTTAGATTACAAGTAACTACCTATGTGTTTATTTATTAAGTAATTAATGTATTTGAGAGACCAGAGAGAGAGAAAAATGAACTAATGTATTATTCAAATTAAAACTTTCTCGCACGCCATGCCATCTATTGATAACATTCTTATACATGCTTCCCCTCCCCCAGTTCAATATAAAGACGTCACAGAAAATTTTCTTTCTTAATTTAGTAAAAAAACAAATAATTATTTTAAAATAAAATTTATATTTTTATATATGTTTTCAATATAACATTAAGTATATAGTGACAGAAATCGGATTTTCAGTACCACGCAAGTAGTCCATTGTACCGTGATGCTCGTAACGTATGTCCCAAAATTTTGGCACAAGTTTCAACAATTTTTTTTTACCTTCCGTCACATTTACGTAAGGAAGGTATTGTTTTTGGTCAAAAAATTCCCTATAAAACGATAATACTAGTTTTACGATTATGTCTGTATGTATATCTATGTGTCCGTGTATCCGTGTATATGTGTGTGTGTGTGTGTGATATTTTTTTCTCCGACCATAACTCCAATACCACTAATACCAGTACTACAATTCTAAATTATAATTCTTTCGTATTCCTCTTTATTACATCCATATGAAGAGCTGATTAGATTTTGGTTATAATTAGGCACCCGGAAGTTCCCTTATTTGAATTTCTTAACAGTTTTTCTTGAAAAACGCAATTAAATATCATTTTTTGACATTTTATATGATTATCAATATGTCTATACGGTTTGATTATACATTTTCCTTCATATTCAAAAGATATAAAGTTAAAGAATTATGCATACATAAAATCACGCGTGTCCCACTTAATGGGTTAGAAAAAACCCAAAACAATAGTAACAACTATAAGAAAAAGGATAAGAATGAGAATTAAAAAGAATTAATTATTTTTAAAGAAGTATAAAGAGATTAACTTTCGTAAATCAGCCAGTTTTGCTATAATCATGGAATCAGCTGATATATATAAATAATTCTAATTGAGAGATGTAAGTGTCAAGTGCTATTTACATAATGTATGTTCGTGTTATAATTATATTGGATTTATAGAATTTTTCCAAGGAACTTTCGGTATGGAATTTATAGAAAATAGTATGTGTTCGTGTTACAATTTTACTGGATATATATAGAATTGACGGAAGGTAATGTGCTGACCACATCAGATTTTTTATTATATTCGTCTGAAATAAAGAAAGAATATATTATGACATACCGTGAGAATTTTTTAACGTGAAATATTGGGTTTGGATATCCATGGTTACGACTTGATATTTGATTGACAGCAATGTATTTACCCGTTCCATTTAAAATGAAACATAGGGAACGAATCTGACAGAAGAATTATATTTAAATATTGTAAGAAATTTAACGGAATCAGAAAACCACTCGAGAACACTAAACATATTTCGGGCACAAGGTACACAACACACAGTATTTTTTCTACATCTAAATTTAATTTTTAGAATATAGGTATAATTATTTAAACAAAATTAACTCTAATGACATCTTGTCAATATGACAGATAACCGTTGAATTTTCCTATAAGTTATAATTTGACATTTGATTGACAGCAATGCATTTGTCTGTCTCATTTAAAATGACACATGGGAAATGAATTTGACAGAAGTATTATATTTAAATATATTTTTTCTACAATTAATTTTAATTTAGAATGCAGGTATAATTATTTAAACAAAATTAACCTCTTTGACGTCTTATCAAATGTCAAATTCGTTCCCTATGTTTCATTTTAAATGGAACGGGCAAATACATTGCTGTCAATCAAATGTCAAGTCGTAACTATGGATATGACAAACCCAATGTTTCACGTTAAAAAATACTCACGGTATATTGAAATTCGATTATGGTCACATACCCCATTGGGGTGTGTTTTAGGAGTTTAAAAAGAAGCGCCAATTGTACAAAACGTAAGAGAATAAGTATAGGGAAATAGGCAGGTAAACTTAAAAAATGCCAATACAACAATCACGTACCTACAAAGAATTGACATAATATTTGAATTGTGTTTAATAATAACAGCGCTTGACTACTGTGTATAACGACCAATAGAATCACAATAATCTGTCAAAATTCTTTCATTATTTCAGAGTATAAAAAAAAAATTGTTGTAGTTTGTGCCAAGATTTATCTATCTAGATTGTTAAAATTGTCTGACACTCCCAGGTACGCATAATAATAACTATTTATATGTATTTCTTTATTTTTCGTTTCCTTTGCACATTGTTTCACTTCGTCGCAAATTTCGTCGATCTATATTGGTGCAAAAGCTTGAAAAGCGCGCATGTTGTCGTTTGATGTAGGTACAGTTAGTATCCAAATACGTTGGGTGTAGCGAGCGTTTGAACTGTGAGACTGGTCACTAGTGACTTCCTCGTGAGCGGGGTCAGAGGTCGGCTGTGCCGTGGAGCAGAGGAGGGTCTATCGCACCATCGACCACGACCAAGACGTGAAGAACAAAATATTGACCAGGAATGCACAGCGCAAACACATAGAGCACATAAACAGTTCTCTAGGAAAGCGGAAATATGACAATTTTTGAACACGAGAATAACTAAACTCAATGTTAAGGAATCTATAGGATTGTAGGAATCAGCATCCATTGAATTAATGTCATGTCCTATAACATCATAAAACAAGAAATTGCCTAATGGAATAATAATCAATTTAGACATGTCAGTAAAATCTCGATGGGCTTTAGGGCTAAAGACACTTTAAATTACAAAATGGGGTCCTCAATTATTTTTATATGAAATATTATTTAAATAGGGCCGTTTCTAGAATTTTTGGTTAGAGTTTACACAGAAAAAAAAAACTCTAAATTGTATTTAAATTAACTAAACAAATTCCTTATTTTTCAGTCTACTAATATGTTTCATAAAATCATTTAAGTTGATTTAGTTAATTTTTCTAAATTTGTAAAAACAAATTATAATAAAATTAAATACAAAACTAGATGAAATGACTACATTTATATCGTAATATATGTTGAACTAAATATAAATAAAGAAATTAACAAAATAGGTATTTAAATTTTCTATTTAATTTACCTAATTCATTAGATAAATATAATAATAATAATATAATAATATATCATCACGGCATATTATCCATTACTGGGTGTGCCAGTATCTACAACACATGTAGACATCGGTAATGATGACGATATATTTTACCGTGCGGGTGCTTACCAGGCGTCACCTCACGGGCACTCATAGCTGGTGTGGAGAGTGCACCACAGGGGTCACTTTTGTGCCATTTAAAATTGGAAATATTTGGCGTCAGTCGGGATCGAACCCGGTACCCCAGGTTCGCGACCAGACACTCAGGCACGCGGCCACGGGACCCCATTAAATTGTAAAATATCTAATGTATATTTCGCGATATTTTCAAATTTGAGGCTCTTTTAAAATTTAGTACGTAGAACAGTATTAGTCAATCATTTCAATTTGGTCAAAAAACATCGACATTGGTTGTTCTTAAATTACACCATAGATTTATTTAAAGGTGTATGTGTACCAAATGCGTCAGAGATTAAAGTGAAAATTATTGTCTATTCCATTTTCCATTGCGTGTTTATGTAAAATTAATTCTAACATTTATATATTGATGGTGGTCGGTGGTCAGTGGTGGTTCTTTGTTTGTTTGTATAGTCTATTGGGGTTCTTAATTTATCAACCTCGTGATTACACGCCTTAATAGCCCATTAGTCAGCTTGACCTCTGTTTAGGATCATATTTAACAACTTATTCTCTTATTGCTCTTTGTGCATACGGCACGGCGTTTTGCATTTTTGAATAATAATTACGAGACGAGCCTATATGTGAAACACACACTAGGAATGTTCGCTAATTGAAATTTAGATAGATGGAAGGGAAGAGGAATCCGTTAATATTAAATAAATATTTATGTTTATGTAAATATTCTAAAACATTCAATGTTATATGTATTTTAAATTATATACTTTCTATTAACTATTTACTATTTGTATTTCCGTGCATACTGATTCCTATAATAGGTCCCTTACAGTTATACTTTGGTTATCGGAATGTAGAGTGAGCTAGTTTCACATTTTTACCTCTAGCTACTCTTGGTAAGGGAGGTATACAGGGTGTCTCAATAAGCTCACTACTGGCAACTTTTTTATTTGAAGAGATACGAGGTTGGTTAAATTAGCAAAATTGTGCCATTTTATATTAGAAAATTGGTCATGTAGACAAAATAAAAATTGTGTCAGCGGTTCCCAAAATTTGGGACAGAATATATATTTCTTAAATGAAACTATATATTTTTTATTATTTTATTGGAAAGAGTATTTTTTTCTCTTTCCAATAAGGTAATGTTGTTTATGTACAATTTTTTCAAATAAACGAGTTATTTACGTTTAAAGATAAAAATTATCTGTTATTAGTTTAGGTCAAGTAAACTATGGAAACAACTGTCTTTTATAAAATTATTATTTTATTAATTTATTTTACAGTAATAACAAAACAAAGAAAATATTCAAATTGAAAGCCATTATTTCTCTCGCATATTTAAACTCTTTTGGAAAGATAGCCGACCGTTCTACCTAACTGGTGTCTAGATATAACTTTCCATATAGCATGATCATATCTAACTTTTCTTCATTTGTAAAGTTATTAAATATTATTAAACACAGAGAACTTTACGGGAGAAATTATTAAACGTCAAACAAACAAAGAATGAATTGTTTCCATGGCTTAGTTGACTAAAAAACTAATAAAATAGTTTACAAAATTTAAATTTTTAACCGTCAATAACTCGTTTATTTGAAAAAATTGTACATAAACAACATTACCTTATTGGAAAGAGAAAAAAATACTCTTTCCAATAAAATAATAAAAAATATATGGTTGGACACAATTTTTATTTTGTCTACGTGACCAATTTTCTAATATAAAATGGCACAATTTTGCTCATTTAACCAACCTCGTACCTCTTCAAATAAAAAAGTTACCAATAGTGAGCAAGTTTATTGAGATATAGGGATCGTGCCAAAAATCGCATTTCGAGTTTTGGTAAATTACCACGTTTTAAGGTCCATAGAATCCGTTTTAACATTTTCACAATGATGTCAGCATGTGTATATCGAATTTGCCAATGTTCTAACTCAAATACGTTATTTAGAAAATTCTGAATCCTTGTATTTCTATCTTATTCTAATATGTTCGAGAAAAGCCATTAGATTTTGGTGTAAAATAAGCAATTTTCTTGAAACTCAAAATAGTTTTTCTTCGAAAAATACCATTAAATGTATGTTTTCGCAATTTATGTCATTATAAGAATTAAAGATTATCAAATTTTGTACCGGCATGCATTCATACTTTTTCTAAATATTTTATAGATATATGTATTCTACACAGAAAAAAAATATAACTGAAATTTTGTCAAATTATAATTAGATATCATTTTATTAGGTCCTACTATGTCTAATAATTTAGTATAATTTACAAATCTTACTTTAGCATTTTAACTAATCCCGAAATAGATAATAAATATTTTGTAAAAAATAACAAACTATCGTCTACTTTTATTTATACAGGGTGTCTCTTAAATAGGGGGACATGGCTTAACCACAGATTCCTGAGGCTAAAATAAGACGGTTTAACTAAACTTGCTTCTACCGGAAAGTGTACCATTTAGCCAGAATTCTGCTTCAAAGTTCTTCAAAAAAAAATTAATTTTGCTTATGATAACAGAACGCTTTATACGATTTGGATGAAATTTGGTATGACACTTCATATGGTTATAAGTCATCTTTTAAGATGATACTTATTATTAGTGAACCACTAGTGTGTGAAACTTAGGTGTCCCAACATTGATTAGACCGTAACTTTTTAATGGCCACGCCGATAACGTGAAATTATTTTTTTTCGGAAAGATAAATTCAATAGTAAACTTTTCTCTCTCTCTCTGTTTATTTTGTGATATCTGTTACGGTTCAGACAGAAAAAAATAAAACCTGAGTGACTGCACGGGAATTTTTTTTTAAATAAATTTAATCTAGCAATCTATCCAAATGTGTAAAAATTCCATATACCTATTCGAAACTGAGAAGAAAATAGGCGATGATATAATATATTGCGTGTAGTGTATATTCATATTTTCAAGGTGTTTCTTATTTATAATATCGTTCTTATCATAGTTAAATATACCGGTATAAATACTTAGCTATTATATGTGTATAAGGCGAAGTAAATAACACAAGGCTACAACTACACTGATACTGGTGCTCTGAATAAAATCACCAAGCGGAACGAATTATGATTATCCTCTAATAGCTGGAAATTGAGTTGTGCAGCAATATATCAAGCAGGAAATTATCTACCCTTCCTCCTATACTATACAATCAATTTATAATACTCAAAGCTTGAGTTCGAAACCGACCAGGAGTGAATTATTTGAATTGTGGCATAGGGCAGCTTCAACACTTCAATTTTTAGCAAAAAAAAAAAATATATAAAAGAAATAGAACACCCGCCATACTTACTTGATTTGACAAAGTGTAATTTTTATAATAATGTATCTAACAAATAATAAAAGTACAATAAATGACGGCGGCACTTGGTGAAACAGTTCAAATAAGATTTTTTAAAAATAATGCTCGCCATGTTTCACAAGATTTCAGTCTCTGAATCAACCTCACTGAAATGACCGAGAGGTTGATTAAGAGACTTAAATTTTGAAAAACATGACAAGTGTTATTTTTTAAATATCTTATTTGAACTGTTTCAACAAGTGTCGCCATCATATTGTATTTTTATTATTATTTGGCCGGGTAACCTCACAGCGTTCTCAATAGATGGCTCTGCATGTAGTTACTTACTTCAGTAGTCATCTTATCTTTTTAGGATGTTTATCATCATCCGCTCACTTAGCTGACTCAATACTCAATACCTCCTAGAGGCGTCAGTACACCACACTGAACAGCTCCAATAAGAGCGAAACGCGTCTGTGATTATGATGGAGTGTGCCAGTCTCTGAAAAATGACCAAGAGGTTGATTCAGAGACTGAAATCTTGTAAAACATGTCGAGTGTAATTTTTTAAATATCGTATGTAACAAACGAGAAAAGTTAGACGCTTCACCGAAAAAAATAATTTTTCTATTTAAATGTTGACATAAGGGGTTGTTCCTATAAACTAAGGAGATAAGAAATTTAATTTTACAACACTGATAGTGGATCATTATCATCAATGCGACGAAGTTTTAATTTTTTTTTTTTTTGTAATACCTTGACTCATTTGTCTCTGGACGATGTTAAATCTATTTCCCGTCAAAATTGGGCTGTTGCAAGAATTTTTATATGACTTAACGCTTCTAAGTACTAAATTTTAAAAGATATTATTCTTTAAAGAACCTGAAATTTGAAAATATCACGAATTATCCATTAGATATTTTACAATTACTATATTGAAATTTGTGTAATATTTTGAAAAAGTCACGTGATCTGAAACAAAATGTAACGTCAGGGTACAGACAGTTTAACATGTGACAAACTATCGCCTACTTTTATTTATATAAATAACGTAAATTGTTTTCCTCTTGGCTATGAATAACGTTATGTATGCACTTCGACGTCACAGGAAGGGGGGTTATTTTTCATGACTACTTCTGGATCAATCTTTTTATTTAATTATTTACGAAAATAACAACAAATTATTATAACTTTTTTCATTACTATGAAAAATATTGCATAAACTTTCATTTAAAATACTTTTTAAAAAATGTAAATTTTTTGCATGTAGTTTGTGAGTATATCTCGGAGTATATCAAATTGTAATGAAAAATACAAAGAAAATACGGATATTTCGTTTCATGTGTAAGTAACTGGGATTTTTTTTTACAAATAATATATTAAACAAAATGTAACTTTTAGGATTCCTGCTAATAATGACGTAAGAGTAAAGTGACTAAAATTTATTGGAAAGAAAGGTGATGTACATATTTCAAAAGCAGCAATTAATCATTATTTTGTAAAAAAGCTAGTACAAATATTAAGAGAATATGCAGCCCGCAAAACACCACGGCTTCAAAACACAGCCCGCAATGCACCATGGGTCAAAATTTAATCCAAGCTAATTGAATTTCCATTCATTATCCTTTAATTATATCGTCAACCTTCGCGTAATAATAATTATGCAAATCTCCCAAAAATAGCCTTTAATCTTTCTTGAAAGATTTCGTTCCTATTCCTAGAGTCTACTTGTTTCACCCAGGGTATAATGTATGCAAGAAGTATGCGTGTACTAGGTCAACTGTCCTTATCTTTTTCCTGTGAAATAAAATGGACTTAGATATATTCAGACGTGTATATTGATCTCACTCCACTAGTGACTCATATTAACAAAGAATACGAACTCTTTTCGTTAGAAATGATCGTAAAGAAAAGATAACAATTACTGTTTTATATTTACGAGGGGTGAACTATATTTGAGAAGTTATAGTTATTTTATGTGTTAGTAGAATCGTAAAATGAAAATAGTGCTCGTATCAAGGGCGTAAGTTAGCCATAAAGGCTCAAGGTGTGAAAATAAGAGCACGAGGTCGAGTCGAGGGCTCTTGCACGATAGTTTTTTTCGATAATGCTTGCATAAGAGATTTAGTTTTATGATATTTCTCGGTTTTTAAAGTTGAGCAACTGACGCCTATGTTTGACCGTTACACTTTTACCTCCCGCTATACTTGGTAAGGGAGGTATAGGGATCGTGCTAAAAATCACATATCGAGATTTTAGTAAATGACCACGTTTTAAGGTCCTTAGAATCCTTTCATGATGATGTCGTTGTCTGTGTGTGTGTGTGTGTGTGTGTGTGTGTGTATGTGTGTGTGTGTGTGTGTGTGTGTGTGTGCATGTGTTTTGGAAGGACGATTCTTCAAAAACTATAATACTTAAGACCTGTTTACGTATTCCTCAATCTGAGATTAATGGGAAGAGCTGAAAAGGTTTACATAACAACTGGACAACCGGAAGTAGTAGTTTTTTTAAAAAAAATTCTAAATATATTTTTTTAAATTTTTTGTTATTGCAAATATTGAAGAACATAAAATTCTCCGTCTGATACACTTAAAAAAATTATTATATTTTCTATAAATTTAGAGATAAAGGTAATATAATATATATAGAAAAAATTGTTGTAATAAATCGCACAGACCAGTCTACACCAAGGAAACCAGTTGTTAAATTCAAATGTTTGTAATTGATATATAAATGTCAGTGTCAAAAATCAACAGTTTTGCTGACATTACTGAAAGCTTTTTCTGAGAAGTACATTTAATATTTCTTATTGAATTATTAATTAAATATTTAAAATTGTAAGTAGGTATGTATATTAAAAGTAATAGTACATCCTTAAAAAATACCCGTCATTGAATTGGAACCATCTTGAACATTTTAGAAGAGTATGACAAGATTCCTTATAGAATGAAAGAATAGATAGAATTATTTGAGTGTACATGAAATAATAGTTATTTATGTATTAAGAGCGTAAGGAGGCTTTTATGGCCTGCGGCGGGATTTTGAGCCCGAGGCGTAAGCCGAGGGATAAAAACACGTAAAAGGCCAGAAAAGCAAGTTACTCTCGTGGTACATACAAAACTTTATGCACGGACGAAAATTTTCAAATTATGAGTGTTAGAAAAATTGTATCTAAAAGAATTTGTCCTCGTACATCCAGTATCTAGTGTTGCTATGAAAGCGGAGAACAACAGTTTATTGTTTGTTTATTAGTTATGTCATTTGAGTTTTATTTTGTGTATCTCCGTGCTTTCCACATAAATATCACAAAATTAATTTTCATTTTTTATTAAAGAATATAAATTTTTTCGATTTGTAATAAAAACTTTTTATGTTGCCTGTTTAAATTGTTTATATAGTAGGTTATAATTTGGTTTGACGTTTCATTATAGCCCGGCGGGCTATAATGAGACCCGCGGGCTATAAAATGACGTTTATGTCAAAGAAATTCGTGTATAATTGTTAAATTATGATACGTCCGTGCATAAAAAATATTAAATTCGATACTTATAACAAAACGGAAATGGCGAGAGGTATTGTGCTTGCCATAACAGATATTTTTTTGCGCAATGTTGACGCCCAAATTTTGAGAGAAAATGCTATTAATTAAAAATTATTATTGTTATATTATTTTTTTTGTAGGAGAAATCATTCTAGCTCGTCCTTTGGAAGAAATAACAGCTATATCACACGTAGGCGACCCTATCTTATTGACCGTCATCGCTGAAGAAGTCCGACGGAGTCCTAGTGAACCTGAAGCGATGTCTACCACCGTACAACTCGCCTTTCTGTTAGGGGACAGAGGAAATCAGCCGCCCTATTTCGCAAGCGACAAGTAAGAAGAAAAAAACATAGTTAAAAAATTAAATTACAAAATTCGATCTTTTCTTTTTAGTTATGTGGCTCGCTTAGATGAAAACTCCCCACAAGGCACAACAGTGGTTTTCAGCGACCCCTACGTACCGGAAGTCAGCGATGATGACATGGGGAAGAACGGAGTGTTTTCCCTGACTCTAGAAAACAATAATGGGACTTTTGAGATATCGCCAAATGTTGGTGAAAGACATACAACCTTCATGATTAGAGTCAGAGATAATACTTTACTGGATTATGAAGAAACCAAAAGCGTTCGATTCAAAGTAAGACAAAATTTTATTTCTTATTTGTTTTCCACTTTGGTTGCTGGCTTGTTTAATTTTTCTTTTATTCATTTATTATTTCATCGTCTTTAATAATTGCTGTTGTATACAATTATAAGTACTTACCTATGGACATGTAAGACTAAGTGATAATGAATTACTTTCTATTGATGTATGTTACAGTAAATACAGAAATACAGAAAAAAACTTAATTCGGAGTAGGTTATTAGGTTATATTATTACTTTATGGGTAATAAAAATTAAAAAAATAAAAGTAAGTGAAAAAACCATAAAAAAATTTGTAAATACCCAAGTTTGAATGGGGTATTCCACCATAACAAAAAAAAATAAAAACAAATTCATTTTAACTTAAGTATGGCTCAATAAATAATAGTTAAAACAATGAAAACATTTTTTAAATAATTACTTTACGAAATACAGTCGAACTTCGATAACTCAAACCATGACTTGCCACAAAAAAAGTTCGAGTTATCAAGACTTCGGGTTATTAAATAAAATGCATATGTATATTATTTATGTATTTATTCGAGTAAAAATCACTTACCTTATGATATACATATACAGATTGATATTTTCAGATCAAAGTTATAAACATTATTTTAGTGTAAAAAAGTCAGTTATTTGTGACTGAAAAGAGAATTTTTTATTTTGATTTTCAATAAAAAAAAGCTTCAATGTTCATCAATAGATAAAGTTTTTAAAGTACGTTTCAAGGACATATCATCAGGAATAAAAATGTCTTAAACGTGATAAATCAAGTAGGCACAGTATTTTTTTTCACTTAATAATAATTAACAAAGCATAAGTTTGAACTTCAGTAGTGCAGAACCCAAACTGCCTCCGTCATCATGTTATAAAAACACCTGTTACAAAATCACGTAATTAGGGGATTCCTCCAGAATTCGACTTATTGAAGCTGGCGCCAAATATTCTGTTCGAATTATAAAGATATTCGAGTAATCGAAGTTCGAGTTATCAAGTAAAAATTACCCATAATTCTCACTCTTGGCGCTATTGCCAACCAGTTTGATTCGAGTTATCAAAAATACGAGTTATCGAAGTTCGACTTACTGAAGTTCGACTGTATTTCATATTTGCTAAAAGGGAAAAATGACGTCATACAATTGTTATCTTTCTCTGGTAGCGTACTCAGAGCAGTATATGTGAGAAAGATAAGTATAGGGGCAAAGTAACGTAACACTGATTTCTCGAAAATAAAATACTGTTCAACTAGGAACAATTAAGGTTTTTTAATACTGTGAATTGCTTCAATACTGAATGAAGTTTTAAATTAAGTGGAATACCCCCCCCCCAAAAAAAAAAAAAAACCGGAAATAAATTTATGTATTAATCTTACGAATTTCAAGTATTGCCGAATCAGTTATATTTGTTACTCTTTATTTTGATAAACGTGCGAAATAAATTTCACGGTCAAGGTAAATGCGCAAATAGGATAGAAAACATGACGGGGTTTATAGATTTAACATATGCAAAAATATCAGTCTACCTCGCAAATTTTCACATACGATCAATTGTAACCTTCCCTTTTACTATGAGTATTTACAGTATTGGCCATAAAGATAGCAACTTAAAAAAAATACAATTGCTCTAATGTAAAAACTGGGATTTCAGAAATAAATTACTGCAGTATTAGTGCCTTGAACCAAGTTTAATTTACATTAAAATAATTTGCATTATATTAACAAAAATTGATTCACATGATACCAATTGGAGATTTTATCAACCGAAACTTTGTGTAACTCAAAAAAAAAAATAAAGACAATGAAAGTTCGAAATACTTCTTTTATTCTTAAAAATTGATTTATGTGCAAAAAAATATTTTTTATTTGGGCATAAAAATAAAAATAGCAACTTTTATAAAATTAATATGAAAACTAAATTTTCTAATATTTAGTGTAATAACCGGAACCACGAGAATTTATTACTTATTCTCGTTTCATCATGAATTCAAGTAATTTTGTTAATACATTTCTATCAATTAATCTTAGTTCATCACTAAATAATACTCTTTTCCACATGTCAGTTGTCCAGTTTACATGATTTTCTGCAAAAAAATAATCGGGCCTTCACGTTCTTCTTCGAAAGAAGTGGTTTCTTTGCAGGCCGACGACTATAAAGTTCTCCGGCAACTAATATTCTTCTTCCCTGTCTTGAAGATATTTTATCTTTAACATTACTTAGTAGAAAGCCTAAAATTTTCTTTGATGATAACAACGGATTTTTAACGATATGTGTTTTATCATTCTGTAGCTTCGGTTTGATGTTTTTTTTTTGTCTACTAGAAATTGTAGAAGGCTCAATATTACCCTTCCTTCGAAAATGGATTATTATTCGTGCTATTGTAGATTTATGCAAATTAAAGTTCTTCGACATTTTATGCCGCGAAGCACCATTTTCATATGATTTAATTATTAAATTGCGAAATTCTTTATTCAAAGTCTTATTACGACCCATAATTTTGAGGTACTAATTTATATTTTTTAAACAATTATACGATATAAACGTTGAAATTGAGAAAATAAAGACATTCATTATGTAGTTGCTATTTTTATGCCCAGACAAAAGTAAGAATTATGCAAATTAAATAAATTCTATAAATTTAATATAAATTATTTTAACATAAAATAAACTTATTTTAAGAGGTTATTCTTTATGTAATTTATTTTCAATATTCTTATATTCACTTCATTGAAATAGAAATTTTTTAAACGTTGCTATGAGGATAATTATGAAATTTGCAATTTTTTGGACAAAAGAATAAAAATATTGAGTCTCGGGAGTAAAAATCGGACTTGCTTTTGTTTTTGCGCGAGAAGAGACTTCTTCATCATTTTTTTAATTTTTTGATGACATGTGGGACTCTTCTTGACGTTTATGACGGAATTAGCCGACCAAATCCGAACCTTTGCACTCTTTGCATGTGTTTGCGCTTGCACTTAATTTTAGCTTTTCTTTGCTATCAAGAGGTTTTCCATCTTTTTCTATATAGAGCTTTCTACGTCACAGCTTTTAAGTACTTCTCAGAGGGCGCAAAACATTGCTTCATTTTGCACTTTACTTTTTCTAACACCTAATAAGCTTCTCAATAAATCTACGTTCTTAAACTACAATTTATTCAGATTATCGCTCAAGAACTTGGACCTACCACCAATCTATCCACTTCGGTCGACGTAATAGTTTTCTTAAACGACGTAAACGACAATTCTCCCAAATTTCTTCAAGAAGAATATTTTGCTGAGTTTCCTGAAAATGCTACAGCTGGTACGCGGGTCACTCAGGTCACAGCTGAAGACCCTGATACTGGAGTTTACGGAAAAGTGAGATACACACAGATTTTGGGGCATTTGAATACATCTTTAAGCTTGGATCCTCAAACAGGAGTTATAACTATCTCCACAAATAATCATGGATTCGATGCAGAAGTTATGGAGGAGTATAGACTATATGTGGAAGCTACAGACGAAAATGGAGAGGGCAATCGAGCTACGGTTCCTTTAATAATAAAACTTATAGATGTTAATGATGAAATACCACAATTTGAACGGCGGTTGTATGAATTTATTTTGTCAGCCAGTTTGAAAAACTTTACGTTTCCCGCCTATATAAAAGCGATCGATAAAGATGTCTCTCCTCCCAATAACATAGTCAGATACGAAATCATCCACGGTAATTACGAAAACAAATTCAATCTGAATTCAGTAACAGGAGAACTAACCCTCAGGGAACCTCTTACGCGCAGAAACAAACGTCATGTTAGATTACCGCGCCAAACTGACGAAGCAGAAGTCTACATTTTAACTGCGCGCGCATACGATCTCGGAATCCCCCATCTTTCTTCCACGTGTCAAATAAACGTCTACCCTCCGGAATCAAGAGCAAGAGTAATGCTCTTTATAGTTCCTGGCAAGAACCCAGATCGGCAGAAAATGGAAGAAACTTTGGCAGCTATTACTGGAGGAAATGTTATCATACAGGAAGTCAGGCCTTATTCTGGAAATGAAGAGGATGCTACTGATGTTACTTCCGGGGACAGCGGAGAAAAGTATGAATCAAATTTTGTGGTTAGGGTTTATAGTAATGTATTTGTTTTGTAGGAGTGTGGTAGTAGCGAGTGTTACATACAGGAAGAATTCTGTGGTAGACGTAAGTCAGTTGCCGAATAAATTGGGGAGAAATAGGACTACAGTCATTGCTGGGACGACAGACGACAATTCTGTGAGTAATATTGCATTATAATTTATAAACACATTCATATACCAGGGGGTACCAAAAATATCCAGTTTGATTTTCTGGCAGGTGGTAGCCATATCACCCGACAGAATAGCTATTTGTGTATTAAGAGCGCAAAATGCGACATTGTCGATTGAGAGGTTGTTGCCGCGCGACGAAGGAGCGCGGCATTATCTCGAAATCGACAATGTCCATTTGCGCTCGAAACACACACAAGATTTTTTCTACAGTCGCCACAATGGGGTCCTCCGCCATAACAAAAAAATAATAAACTGTACACTTTATACTTACAGTACTGCTCAATAAATAACGATTGGCTAATACAAAAGATACGGTTCAAACTTAAAAAGTCTTTTAAATGATTATATCGTTACATTAGCCATCTATTCCAAAAAAAAAACAAAATTAGAGCGTGGAAGCAAGGATTTGTGATGATTTGATGAGTTTTTGTAGCAAAATGTGTGGTTAGTTGTCACGCCTGTCACACTGAAAAAATTAACAAATATTTCAAGGAATTTGTGATTATATAGACATGTATGTGCATTGACTGACTTCTCGCAATTATTTAAGTAACGAAATAACTAATAACTTTATTGTAATCAAAATAAATAGTTAACTAGAGATCAGATGTCAGTACGACTCGCAACTATCCTACCGCCATCTGTGTACAATCATTCCTATTACTAAACATAACTGTTCACACAATTTATTTTATATTTAATTTTATTTTATCGTTTATCTTCTTGAGTTTTTATTCAATCTAATCTAAACATTTTATACTTTTGTTTTTGTAAATGAATGCCCTATTTCATTTTCACAGCAGTGTGGCATTTTGTTAGGTTATGTTAAATATCGACAGAACATATGTCAAATTGACTTGTGAACGTGATAAATGTGTAATTACAGTGCCATTAGTTCCTAACTAAACATTTCCATTAAGAATGTAGACAAGTGACATTTCTCAACATTGTATACTTAGAAATTTGGACAGCGAGCGTTTTTTCTACTTTGTCGCGCATGAGCGGCAAAGTGACATTTTGCGTTGACAAAAGAGAGCGCAAATGGCTACTTTCTATAGTGACTGTAGAAAAAATAAATTATTATTTTTAGGCACCTCCTCCTATTTCTCATATTTTTCTAAATTGCGCAGTTAATAAAATTTGATTAATTATATAATTTTATTTTTTCAGGCAGCGTATAAAGGCGAATCCAATATAGTCTTCTGGCTGCTGATGGTCCTTGCAATCCTTCTTATTCTTGCCATAATAATCCTTATCCTTTGCTGTATTTGCGCAGGTTGTCCTTTGTATATGCCTCCCAAAAAACGCATAATCCGCGTAAACTCCACTGACGACGATGTCCATCTCGTCGTTAAAGAAAAAGGTATAGGAAAAGACAACAAATCTCTCCATTCCGTTCGCAAAGAAGCTTGGAGTGCCGATATGGCAGATTCCCGCACTCGTCCCACACATTGGCAGTTCAACAAACGCGCAGGCGCTGTTCACATCAAAGAAAAAGAACACGTAAATGGCAGCGTGCCGGATTTTCGCCCGAAACATTACGACGAGACCCGAAGTTTGAATCTTACCATGCACGACGGACCTAATATAATCTATAACAGAGACTTGCAAAACCGCCATTTTAAATCAGACAGGGACATATATTTAGAAGATTATGACGAATACACAACTCCAAAGATGAGAAAACGAATGCACGAAGAAGATATGGAAACAGAATCTTTACGAAGACACGAAATGGAGAGGGGATCAGATAGAGTTTACAGAAGAGATTATGGTGATAATAATAGCTTCAGAAGAAGTTTTCGACGTCAACAACAAGTCATCCATGACGAAGATCCTGAAGAACAAAGGGAACAATTATTTATTCGAGAAGGCAACACAGAAATTCTTCGATTAATAACTCGGGGGCGACAAGAAGACGAAAAAAGTTTAGGTCATCATCAACAACAACAACAAAGACCTGTAACTTTAGTTCAACAACCCCAGTACATTCTTGTGGACAGCGGAAAACATCTATTAATGGAAAGATTTATTGAGCAGCAACTCTTACAACAACAAGAATTACAACAAAAACATTCAAACACTCCTAGTGTCATTTTACCGAACGAAACTATGCACGCCAAATCAGATAACCTACAAAATAGATCCATCAAGGGTTCAGAAATAAGTTCTAGTATTTCCGAATCAAAAAGGACTGCATATTTCAACACAGAACTTCTAGAAACTTCTCTTCGACAACAAAATGAATTGTTGAGACAGATTCTACTAGAAAAAGAAAGAATGGATCAAAAACAAGAAGAAATGAAGTTAGAAACTCAAAGTTTACCAGGCCAGTCGGTAATGGCAACGCAAACAGATTGCACTACTGCCACACAAACAGACTTACAATATCTTCGCCCGCCTAAAAGGCAAATAAGAAGTGATAACGATGATTCCGTCACAGATGACGAAGATGACTTTCAGGTATATATCATCAAACAAAGCGATGATTTAAATGGGATAAGATGGGTGAAAAAACGGAAAAAATACAAACGTAGACGAGCCAGAGATGTGGATAGGGTAGTGGCACAAGTTAGAAGACATATTAAAACTCCTATTTTAGAAGAAAATGAAAGTCCACAAGAAATAGACAGAAGCAAAAAGGAAGAAAGGAAAAACTACCACGAAACTAAAACTAGTGTACTTAGAAGAAAAAAAATCGAAGAACAAGCAAAAAAAGATCTTCATTCCGAGTCTGAATCGCGAAAAACTCCCCTTCAAAAAGACATCCTACTAGAAATTTCTGAATCTTTAGATAGCAAAACATCTCCTAGGTCGCCTAGAAAAAGTCCTGCCCGAATAGAAAAAACTCAAAAAATAGAAATAGAACTTGAATACGATTCAGATTCAGATGACGAAAAAGTCTACGCCGTAAAAGCTGGCAAACTAGCTGAATTTTTTTCCGAAGATAGCTTAGACTTCGAAGTTGAAGACATTAAAGAAGAACCTGCAAAAAAGGACCGCAGAAATGTTGTATTTTCAAGACAAGGATCTTCAACAGAGCAAAGAGATTCCAGCGGTAAAGAACGCATCAGAAGAATGAAAAGTGCAGAGAAATTATACTCTCCTAGGGAAGAAGAACAACAAGCTATTGACGAAAGAAGAAAATATCATTCATCATCAAATTTACTAACACCAGAAGTAGACCGCGAACGGGACAGTTCTTCAAAAGAAAATTCCATTGAACGGGAAAAAACACCAACAAAGAAAATCGATAAAAACAAGAAGATAGATGTATCGAAAAGTACCCCCAGGTACATGCAATGGTACAACAAGAAAGAAAATAAACAAGTCCCTAAAAGAAAAGAAGAAGAGATTAAAAAAAACGTCAAAAAAACATCAAAAGTTTCTAAAAGTTTATTAGCCGACACAAAATCATCGTCAATTAAAAAAGTCTACCCGACAGAAAAAACTTCTGACAAAAAATCTTCAGAGGAAAGCAAAAAAGAGTCAGTAAGTTCCATCTCCCCTGAAAAATCAGATAAATCAGACAAACAAGTCGATCCTTCAAAATTTCACCCCCTCTTACAACATTCGGAATACCGTTTTGAACATCCTTATTCCTTACAACCAAATCTAGCTCCCGTTGGAGTTCCCGCCCCAAATAACCCCCCTCAACCCCCGGTAACGTCGCCCCAACAGATAACAGTAACATCCCCTCCCCAGCAAATATCAGTACAGCCAACTCCACCGAAGAAAACCCCAGAAAAACCACCTAGACCTACCCTGAAAAAGGACCCGTCAATAGGAAAAATTGGCAGCGACCATAATGGCAAAATTCCAGAAGATTTGTCGAAATTTGGACAACAACCAATTTTGAAAGGAATTGACGAAGATTACGACAGTGGAATAGCAATGGCTTCGTTGGTTAATGATGTAAAAAAGAGAAATCCAATGACGGAAAAGAAAAGTATATTTACGATAGCGTATGATGATATGCATACGAAACAGTTAAGACCTGACAGCACTACACCACCATTTTAAAGGTGGATTCTATATTTAAGATACTGATTGTTGAAATTTTCATCTGTCGGGCAGATTTTATTGTTGTAATCAAAATATTTTTCCCAATACAACAATCAAATTCAGGGCCACGGCCAACTTACACTACTACAACTAAAATACTACATTTTGCGATTATCCTTACCTAAAAATAATAGTAATTTACGTAACAAGACCTGAAAGTGATACTTTACTGGGTGAGCAAGCATATTCCAGAGCGAGCCGTAGGCGAGCTTTGGAAGCTTGTGAGCCCAGTATAGACACTTTCAGGTCATGTTTGGGTACAATATTTTTTTTGCGATCCTGAAAAAAGAATAAAAAATAATTATTTTATTTTTTACTGCGAGCGAGCAAGTAAGAAATAAATAAACAACTGATCTCCATGGAAACATTTAGCTTTACCGGTCCTGGGATCGGTAAAGTACTTTCCGATCCCTTATAGACAACTTTCCGAGCTAGCTCAGCAAAGACGGACTTTCCGGTCTAAATAGTGATCAGAAAGAGCTCATTTTCTGGGCGATCGCGAAAAATAAAATATTGTAAGAAAAGGTAAATATCATCAAAAAAATGACATTGACAAATGTAAATTTAAAATGACAAACCAAAAATTGAGATTGCGACAGTTAACGTAAACATATGAGCCAAAAGTCTAGTTATCAAATTGATCTTCAAAGATAATTTTAAGAGAAAAAATAATAAAAAAGGAAACAGAAATTTGCCATTCGCCATTTACTAATTTATTTCCATATCTAAAATAAGAGTCAAGAAAAAAAGGTTCGATTTTTTAATAACATTTTTGACAATATCTCGTGTCAAATTGATATTTAATTACATACTTTTTTCGTATTTTATACAGTAATGTACTATTTTAATATACTCAAAATCATACAGTAATGGGTTACTTTACAACATAACAATCATTACTGAATAGCAACGATTTTGTCATTAAAATACATTTTGAGACAAGGAATTGTTTATTTTTTATTGTTCTTCGCATCATCTAGATCTAGATCCATCATTTTACAAGTCGATCTCAAAAAAATAATTTGTTTGGAGGTTGCAGGGTATAAAAAACAAAAGTTACTTTGTTACTGAGAATCAGACTACTATGTTTTTTTAGATGTTTTTAATTTATGCCGTAAAAAATCAAATTTTAATACTAATATAAAATATGAAAAAATAGTGTACCACCGCGTCAGAAAAGTGATTTTACTATACTCGTATGGCATTTAAGTACTCGTCTTCTTCTTCTTTCACTTTTCTTAACTTGGAACGTAATATACTATACTTGCCGTCAAATAATTATGAACTGGAGATTTCTACACTGATGCCAATTTTTTTAAGTGTCTACCTGTACAAATATCTGTAATCTGTCAATGTCATTTTATATTCTGACATTTTTGTTAGTACTTGCGTGCGCGTTTTATTCCCAATCCTATAAATTGCATTATATTTAGACTTTTGAAAAGACTATAAGTGAAACTCATGAATTAAATAGTCTTGGTTCTTATACAAAACGTTTAGGAAAACAAGATTTAAATGCGCAGGCAAAAACAATTATTGCCAATGTGCGCAATTTTTTCAAAAAATTGGCGTTACTTCCTGTAAAAATTTATAATTTAACAAGAAAACTTTGGAATTGACTGCAGAAGCATGTTGTGTTGGCAGTTCTACTGTTCACCTAATAATCAGTTATTCTTACCTTTTATTTAGAGTTCACCGGTTATTGTATTTTAACGCAAATGCGACCTTATCTTGATTGTGGAAACTTTGGTCAAAATATAAATATAAATTTTCCACAGAGACAATTTTTATATTACGTATTACTGTCTTACCTTACTTATTTTAAAATATATATATATTAATTAGTTTTAAATGTATTATATGACATTTGCGTTCATTCCTGGTCATATCAAGTTACAAGCGCAACACCGCTGGGCAAGGGACAGGGTGCGGAGAGGTATAAAAGTTGAACATCAGTCCATAATCATTTGACGGCGAGTATAGAAGACGTGTTCCTTTGTTCGTAGCTTACTCTGAGTGTATTTTTTTTAAGGAATAATATGTATAAGATGAGAATAATAGAATATTACTTACCGAGCCGGGAAATGACCCATTACACTTGAGCGCTGACTTAGATAATAAGCATTTGATTCTTCGCAAAATGCTGGTATTGAAATATTGATGATTTTTTTTTTTGTTGAATTCATTATTATAATCAATATTATTGGGCTATAATCAGAATATCCTTTGTTGTAATCAACGCCATACTTTTGAAAGTATAAATGCAACCCCATAGATAATAACATAAATTTTCTGTTATTACGATATTATGATTACAACAATATACAATTAATAGCTGTTCGGCGGATTAAAATATTAACAAAATAAATTTCAGGTAATTCATACTTGAATTCTTGAAAAGAGTTTACGAATGATCTTGTATAGTGTAAATATTTTTGTTTGTGCCATCTGCACCGAACTGTAAAAACTGCCTATTTATTTCTAAGATTTTATATTTATAGTTATTTTTGTATATATAACAAATATATTCATTAAATTTTACATTGTTACATTACAATAATTTTTAATGTTTTTTATTTTTTATTTTGACATGCATTTTCACCTTCTTTATTTTTTTCGATTTTAACGTTCTTGTAACTACCGAGTCTTGCGCTAAATTTTGCAAAAGGACACTTCTCATCGCTTCTAAAAAGGGACAATCACTATTTGACGGCATAATTTGTTGTTGTTTTTTATTTTTAGTTGTACAGATTTTGTAATCTCTAGGTGTCGATCGTCCAGAAGAATCAGCAGAGGAATATTTCGGGTTAGTACATTTGCAACAAGTACAATTTTGCAATGAAGAATTTGATCCAAACGAAGGGATACTGTGTAATCGTTTCTTTCTATGTTTGCTTCGTCTTTTGCGGTGTTTGGAACCAGTTTTTTGTATGCCTTTATTCCGTTTGTTAGGTACCACGCGATATTTTTCTGAAGACGTTGTAGATTGAGAAATTGAAGAATCATCATA
Organism: Ophonus ardosiacus; assembly: GCA_943142095.1. NCBI lineage: Eukaryota > Metazoa > Arthropoda > Insecta > Coleoptera > Carabidae > Ophonus > Ophonus ardosiacus. The sequence continues at coordinate 51,470,825 of OW964828.1, read as the reverse complement.
TTCCCAAAATTTGTGTCTTTTTTCTACTATGGCAGTGGCAGTACAAGTAGTTGTATTAGCATAAAAATGTTCTGTTTTCGCTTTGTACACATTTTTAAATGTTCCTGTATCTTTTGTACATTTACAGCGAGGAATATCATACTCCTTATCATCGTTTTTAAAAATAGAGTCTATTTCTGGCATATTTAAGCTCCGTAAATCTGTTTTTACTTGTGCCAAAGCTTCCCTGACGGGTTTAAGTTCAGCTTCGCATTGCTTAAAAGCTTCCATGACTGGATCTGGTTTCAATACAAAAGCAGAAGATTTTCTGTTTATGTATCCTGAACAAGGAATATTTTGTGGTTTTTTAGTTTGACAACATAATGGACACACATCTCCACAAACACATAAGTTTTTGTTTGATTCTGTTGTGTCCGCCATGTTTTTGTTCATGTAATACGTGACAGTTTCTGACGCTTGAGAACTACATGGGATACTTTTAGTTGATTGGTCTACTTTAAGGTTCTTGCTTTTGTCTCTTGAAGCAAAACACGAAGATGTTTCTGATAAATCTGCTTTAGATTTTGGTTTACTACATGTTTGTTTTGGATCACATTTACATATCCATTCTGGTGCAGAATTACATTCTTTCAAAGGATTTCCAGTTTTTGATTTACATGTTGGTGTAGGACAACTTGCTCGTCGTGAAGGAGCGTTGAAGTTAATTTGAAGAATTTTATGAGATTTTATTGGTTTCACCTGTTCTAGTATAATATCAGATATTTTCCGTATTTTAACATTTTTTGGAAGTAGTAACTTTCCCCATGGCATTGTACCATCTGGTACAATAATATTTTCTAAGTGTAGTTTATCCAAATATGGTTCATGTATTGGACATTTATCTAAAAAGACGAATTTTTTTATAGTTGGTACAGGTTCCTTAAGCGGTAACTCCATGCAAAAATCTACGTGACGATCTGGACAGCAAATATCTGCCGGTGCAGATTTTGGTTTTCGTTTACAACATTTCAATTTACTGAAAAAGCTTTTATTTTCAGCTGATTTGGGCCGTTTTTTTGATTCTCCTCTTGTTTCATTTCCTGGTTCTGATTTATATTGCCAAGGTTCCCTCATACCAGTAAAAGAGGGTGTTTTGCGGTATCTTGATGATGAATCTGAAAAACAACTCTCTGATGACTTTTTTTGTCCTACAGTAGAAATGTATTTCGAAGATTCTTGAGGAGTTTGGTTGCTACTTTCTGATACTTGACTAACGGTTTCTTTTGATTTTCGTTTTTTACGTGTAATTGAACTTGTAGATTCGTCGGAACTTTTAACCTTTTGTTTAGATCCCATTCTTTGAGACAATTTTCTACCTACAGAAGTTTTGCTCTGGTCAGAAGATCGTCTTCTTTCTCTAGACAATTGAGGTATTTTAGTTTCATTCGACGGACGTCTTTCAGATACTCCTGGTTTGTCTGCATCAAATCGACTTCTTTCAGATGGTGTTCGGCTACTATTTTGACTAAATCGTCGATTTACTACTGGCGGTCCTCCTCCTACACCTTTCTTAAATGTTCTTCGAGGTCTGTACGGTCTCGCCCGCGGTTCTGGTGATAACAAACTGTCGTAAGACTCTTCTTCTTCAAGTTCTTTACTTGATTTTATTTTTCTGAGCTCTGGGTGTTCTTTTAACCTCTTTTCTCTGAGCTGTGGAGTTGTAGGCTTTAGACCTAATGCAAGATCTGGTTCTATTTCGTCACCAGTTGTTATGGATGGACCAGGTTTAGGTTCGGAACCAGATGTACCAGGTTTCGATCCGGTACTAGATGTACCAGATGTACCAAAAGTAACTGGTTGAGGACGAACAAGAACTTTATACTGATCTGCAGGTGAGGGTCGCACGCATGTTGTTGGTGAAGGCTTTCCACAAATTGGAAAAATAGAACACTTTTTTTTAGGTATAGCTTCCACTATAAGTTCTTCAGGTTGAGGGAATATTTCTCGTCTGTCTCCTGAGGGAACTACAGGTCGAAACATGTCATCTCCGGGACATGGTAATGTATAATTACTCCAGGAAATTTTTAAACGCGACTCTTTTTTACAAGATTTGCTCGATTTTTTAACGTAGGGACATTTAATGGTACAAGACGAATTCAAAGACTCTGATAATATTTTTGGTCCAAGTGACAAATCAGTTTGTATTTCCACAGTTTCTTGTGTCGGACATTTGTCAATTTTTAAGTAAGGTTCTATATATGTGCTTTTGTGACACCAGGGTACCTCAACTTTTTTGGGCAGTTTACGTTTTTTCTTCACTGGTGGGGTTACAGTGACTTCACGAATAAATTGGCATTCTTTTGAACAACTTGTTGGTAGAATTATATCCATATCTGAATTAGTAGGTTTTTCTACAGTTTCCAGAATATTTTCTCCACAATCTGTACAGTTTTCGTACAGTAGTTTCTGTGTTTTAAAATAAGCTTTTATAACTTTGTCATCGTACTTTAAGCTAAAATCTGATGCTGCTTCTGGTGGAGGAGTAGGTGGTCTTTTGAACCGAAGTTGTACAGGTATAGTTATAATTCCACTAGAAGAGCGATCTAACTTAAGTGGAGTTACATCAATATGTATAGATTTAATTTTTTCTGGCCCTACGTCTACTCGTACCTCAGGTAATATAATTTTTTTGTCAGTATCAAAAACATCACTTGATGCCGAATCTTCTGAACCTTCAAATTTAACATCAGATTCTTTCTTTTCTACATCATTTATTCCTTCTTCCATTTCTTTGATTTTCTCGGCCAAATCTATATTAACTTGTTTAACTATGGTAGGTTCTTCTTCTTCTTTGCTTACAGCAGAACTTTGAGCGGGAGTACGAACCGCTGTGGTGTCAATACTTGTTTCTTCTATTGTACTTTTACTAAAATCACTTTTTGTACAAGAACAGCACTTTTCATTCTTCCTAATTGGTATTTTTGATTTTGAAGGTGGATTCTTTTGCGTTTTGTCTTGTGCGCAGACGCAGGTAAATTCAGAACTTTTAGACATGCATTTACATCTATATAAACTGGTAACATCACTAGATTCATCAGCAGCTTTAGACAATTGTTTAATTGGTTTCTCTTTCTTGCAGAAATCGCATCCGGCAGCCAAATGGCCGCCTGCTAAACAGAACAAACATAAATTAGTTCATTCGTTCCATACTCAAGAAAAATGAATACAAATTTTTATTTCTCGATGCTCGATCATTTCGTCATGCAAACCAATGGATGTCACTTGCCATACGAAGTTCTACTTAGGTCTTCTTCATGTAAATACAACTCTGAATGGCACGCACATGGCATCCATACGATTAAATGTTAATATTATATTTCATAAAACAGAATCTAAGAAGCTATTCTTTGACAGTAAATTTGACATTTTGTACAAATTATAGCAACGAACATGCATGATTTGTTTATTTAGTGCGCTTCAACTTCAAGGCATAGTGTGCTCCTGCAAAACCCTAAAATCTAATTCCTAAAATCGTAAATAATCACTAGATTTAGGGCATATAAATTTAAGATTTAGATATTAGGGTGATAAAAGTGCAACATCAGACACAGCCTTTGTTCTCTTCAATTTTTTGGCATTTAGTATTCAGGATTTAGGTCTTCTTCACACAAATATAACTCCGAATGGCACACTAGTGATATCCATCGGTTTGTATGGCAACACTTTAGAACAACTAAAATGAATTATACAATTCGATTTAATTTGATGCTTGAGAGTAAATGTTAATATTATATTTCATAATATAGAAGCAAAGACTGTGTCCGATGTTGCACTTTTATCACCCTAATATCTAAATCCTAAATTTATATGCCCTAAACCTAGTGATTCTTTAAGATTAGAGGAATTAGATTTTAGAGTTTTGCAGGAGCACACTATGCCTTGAAGTTGACGCGCACTAATTAAATAAATCATGTTCGTTGCTATAATTTGTACAAAACGTCAAATTTACTATCAAAGAATAGCTTCTTAGCTTCTATTTTATGAAATATAATATTAACATTTACTCTCAAGCATCAAATTGATCTGAATTGTATAATTCATTTTTGTTGTTTTACAGTGTTGCCACACAAACCAATGGATATCACTTGTGTGCCATTCGGAGTTGTATTTATGTTAAGAAAACCTAAATACTAAATGCGAAAATGCGACGTCGGGCACAGCCAAAATCTAATTCCTAAAATCCTAAATAATCATTAGATTTAGGGTATATAAATTTAGGATTTAGATATTAGTGTGATAAAAGTGCAACTTCGGACACATCCTCAGTGTTATCTCTGGTAAAATAAAATAGCTAGTCTACAAAAACCTGTAAAAAGAATATTAATACACCCATCTATGATGGGTAAAATTTATATTGTATATATTTATGTATAAGATAATGAAAAATCTTCTTACTTCTTTGCGTTTCAATTTCCGGAGGTGGATAACTTTCCAATGGATTCACTGAACTCCGACACGACACAGAAACAGAGTGGTAGGACATATTTGCAGAGTAGTAAGACGAGTGATCACTAATAGATTTAGTACAGCAATATGAAGAATCTTTTTTATTGACAGTATTTTTGGTAGATGAATCACTTGTATATTGCACATTCTTGGAATCTTTGATAGTTTCAAATTTCATTTTTATCTTCGTGGCGGGTTGTGATCCTTTGGAAACATCTTCGCAGCACTGTTCAGAGCACCCCATGATATTTTCGTCGAGAGAGACTTTTACGGTGATGTCATAGTCGCTATCGTAAGGCAGCTTGATCCCGAAGTTGCCTTGCGAGTCTACCGGGGTGACGTTGATAGAACCGGGGCATGAAGGCGTCTTCTTCTTCTTCGATGAGGGGGCTGCAGCAACGCTGTTAACAAGTGGCGAGAAGTGTTAAATTTTAAAAGAGACCCTCTACAACGGATAAAATAGAAAATTTACAAATGTTTCCGACGAAACTAATAAAAAATAAATAAAATATAAAGTATAGGATCAATAATAATGGATGTATTGACGACATCTGTCTATGATTGGTTTCTACGTTTTGTATTCCAATTATTTCAGGACTATGATTATGACTAGTTTCTGCCTTTTGTATTTTAACTATTTCAGGTCTAAAATTTTGATTAGTTTCTGCATTTTGTATTTCAATTATTTCAGGTTTAAAATTATGATTAGATTCTGGTTTTTGTATTTCAAGTATTTCAGGTCTAAAATTGAGATTAGATTCTGCGTTTTGTATTTCAATTATTTCTGGACTACTATTATAGTTAGATTCTCCATTTTGTATTTCATTAATTTCAGGTCTATGATTATGATTAGATTCTGTATTTTGAATTTCAATATCAGAATCACTACAAATTGCTTCTACGCATATATCTTGTTCTCCTTGTAATGATTCGTCGAACCGCACGCCACTGGTTAACAGGTAACATTTAAAATAAGAAAGTGTCTACAGTCCCGAACGCGGGATCGTTAAAAATCCCGAGAAGCCGTGGTTAACGTAATTTTTCTAAGGGCCGTTTTTTTAATCTGCACAGAAAAAAATAAAATCTACTTAGATAATTTAATGAAACATAGAAGGCTGAAAATGGGGTATTCCACCATAACAACAAAATTAAGAAAATTTCAATTTAACATAAAGTATGGCTCAATAAATAATAGTTAAAACAATGAAAACATTTTTTAAATAATTACTTTACGAGATATTTCACATTTGCTAAAAGGGAAAATTGACGTCATACAATTGTATCCTTCTCTCGCAGCATACTTAGAGCAGTGTGTGTGAGAAAGACAAGTATAGAGGAAATGTGACGTTACACTGATTATTCGAAAATAAAATACTCTGAAACTAGGAACAATTAAGATTTTTTAATACTATGAATTGCTTCAAAACTGAATGAAGTTTTATTTAAAATAATAAAAAAAATTGAGTGGAATACCCCAATTTGTTTAGTTAATTTAACTACAATTTAGAAGGTTTTTTTTCTGTGTGGTTAAAATTTTAGCTTCTAGTTAAGTACACAATATTGCATCGTTTTGTTGACAGCAATGATAAATCTGTCATTTGACAGTTCATTTCGTTTCAATTTTATTTAACTCTTAGTTAAAATTTTAATTAAATATTAAAAAACCGGCCCTAAAAAGTTCAAGCTTTAACTACAAGTTAACAAAAAAGTGTATATCGAAATTTTAACAATATTATTTAATAACTCATTTGACGTTTCGATACGATATTGTCAATTTAACCAAAGTTATGCCCGTATCACACTAGCGGGTTTTGAAGCGGTTGGCGGGTGCGGATACGGGTGCGGGTGACTCTCGACCAATAGAAGCGCGGCGGCTAGCGTCTGCGGTTGCGGGAGAAGGAATAGCTAATAGGTTATTTTTTCACCCGCCAGTCGCACCCTTAGCCAATCACAGAGCCCGATATAATCACGCAACTGTCTTGATTTGACAAGTGCTATAGTTTTCGTCTGTGCCGGTGCAGCATTTTTCATTTGTTGACTTGAGGCGAGAATGACAGCTTACAAAAAAAGATACAAATCTGATTTCTTTAGAAAAGGATTTTTTTGTCCAAAATTTAATAGATAGGCCCGTATTATGGGACACTGCTAATGGGGTCATTTCAAAAAAAATAATTGTCGATTTTTTTTATAAAATCATGAAATCCATCTCATTTAATAATATAGTAATAGAAAATAAATTGAAATATGCTACTTTTCATTCATAAATTTGCTAATAAACTTTCGCGGTTTTAAACACGGACTAAATTTGTGACGACACAAATTCATACTCACACGAAGACAATTCACTCTCTCACACACACACACTTCACAACCTGAAACAGTAACCTAACCTAAAAGGGTGACAGCTGACAGCAAAATATACAAGAGAGAAGATTATTATTACTTTCTATTTCTTTAAAAGTACTAGTGCAGTATAAATTATGTAAATAAACCATTTATTTAAATAAATACCAAACCAAATAGTCATAGTTCTAAATTAAACCGGTAGAGCTCGACTGTCGCATCCGTGAATATGTGTCGTCAGCCGTTGAAATATTTGAAATTAAACGTAACTTTTAAAAAATCATATCTCTGATTCTAAAGACTTGTAAGATGTAAAACATACACATACATGTTTAATTTGAACTATTTTTTCAAGAAAAAAATAAATCAGAAAATGTGAAATGACCCCATTTGCATCTCCTCTGTTTTCGCAAAAACTCTTAACTTATCTATTGTTTTTTTTTTCACGATTTCACCGCCGTCTGGAACTGCTCTCGTCTTCGATAAAACGTCAAGAACCGCCACCCGTACCCGCACCCGCAAACCGTTTCGAAACCCGCTAGTGTGATATAGGCTTAATAAAGTGCTTTGTGCTTTTGTTAAAAGTGGAAGAATAAATGTAAAAGCGCGCTTTATAAAACAAAGGTCTCGTTAAAAGAGTTAGTTATTTCTTTTCTCACCCAGATTTTGGTGGCGGAGAAGGCATCACAACCATAGGTGGCATATCATATCCTCCTGAACATTTAAGAGAAAAACCACTCCATCCTTTTTCTGGAGTCTTGTCACCCTTTGGAGTTTTTTCAACCTTCAGAGTCTTCTCAGGAGTTGTTTCTAGCTGCGGCTGATATTTTTTTTGAACTTCATCAAAAATGCTTACTTCCTCATATCCATCCGCTTGGTCTGGGTCTTTGAACTGCACACTGGACCTCTTCTCAGAAGAAGTTAACAATTCGGTTGATGTGGCGGTGGGGGAACGGCCAGGGGTTCCTGGAGTTGAATCTTTCGACGATTTCCTTCTTTTTTTCAGGTTGATGAAGTGCTTGCATGTTACTTTTTTACAGCGAGGGCATTTACATGTTTCCATTGCTCGGTTTATTATATACTCATATTGATTTGTATAGATTTGTAAATTGAAATAATTCACTGATAATTTGGATAAAAATGTCAAATTTCAGATTTTTTTGTGTCAATAATTCATGGCGTATTTGATTTTTTTCCTACTCCAGCTATTATACAGTTCATTTTTTTAAGATCTCTGAGGACTGTTTCCCAAAAAATACTGGTTTACACGTTACTAGTTACAAATTTCTGGAAAAATATTTCTGAAAAATATTTTACTAGTTCATAAGTTATTAGTCTGTACACTAGTAAATACTAGTTCCCAACTTGTAACTAGTATTTTACACTTTTATATTTGAGAAACAAAAACTAGTAAACTTCACTAGTATTACTAGTGTATGGACTAGTAATACTAGTCCGATATTTTTCAAGAAACAGGTCCCTGATCAAGGTCATCTGTACCATAATAAGTTGGTATGCATTTATCTCTCTCATATTTACAATGACAAGAAGGGCACTTCTCTTTCAGAAATTTATATTATTTTCTATGTAAAATACCCAATTTCAGACTGCCATACTGTTCCACTGGAATATTTGGTTATGGTAGTTATGCAGCTACACGCTATTATTTTTACAAATACTTGTATACCAATAAACTATAACTACAATATACTAAGTTTAAGATAAGTAAAAGAAAAGTAAATAAGAACAATATGAAATTTTAGTTTGAGTTTAGAACCTCTGGTAACAGCAGCCAAGACAGCAGCTGCTGAGAGTGAAAGCACGATATAATGCCAGTGCTCTCCACCACTGGGTTCGTTTACGTTGAAAGGCGGGGAATGCTGGTTCTTCCATAAGAAGCCGAAGTTTTAAAAAAGAAAAATTAGGAAATTTTTGCATTTAAAAATACTATAAAAATCATGGAATCCCACATTGTCATCAGTCGTAAAACCATAGTATAAACATAGTATAAACAAATAAAAGTGTTATCTAATACATAGCAGTCAATTATAATTTATTTTATTAATTATTTATTTTTGGGGGATTATTTATTGTTGTTACCTAATACCAGTCAATTAGATTGGCTAATTCAGCCATTTATAGTGTTTCATTTCAAAAGTGCGGACGTGTGTATGGTGTGCTCGTGTACTAAGGCCTCGAGGACAACTTCCTGGTGCAAGAAAACGAATTCTAATACAACTTCAGAGCCTGGAAATCAGGACCGGCCAGACGAATGTGCGAACTGTTCCCCCGAACAGGGCGCCAAAAGATTGGGGACGCCAATAAGTTGGATCGGTGGATTTTTTTTTTGTTTCATTTACTTATGCATATAAGGGCACATCAAGAATCTCGAACAAGGAGCTGATTGACCTGGGACAGGCCCTACTGGAAACCTACTTAGGAACGTCATTTTTCACGGTGAGATTTTTTTTTGTATTATTAGAGTTTTGTACGTAGTACCATTGATTATATATACTATCGTAATTATTATGTCGCCTATGATTTTTCTTTTATTGAAAATCAGAATTGAAAGAATGTAAAGATATATCTGTGTGTATGTTAAGCCGCGTACAGACCAAGTTCGCGAACCTCTGCAGAAGTCGGTGTGTACCAGAGATCGCGAGCAGTTCGTATTCGGGTTCGAGTTCGGCCAATGTTCGCTACATCAGCGGTAACTTCAAAGAAAGTGTTAGCAAACAGCAGTTCTAGTGTGGACGTTCATGGGTGATGATCGATCTTAAAAGTGTAGTTAGCTCTTTTAACAATGGAGTGGAGTGAAGAGAAAATTATTAATTTAATCAAACAATATAAAGTGCATCCTAATTTATGGAATCCAAAAAATCCCCATCACACAAAGCGGAATATGAAGAAAGACTCGGTTCAAGAAATTAGTGAGGCTCTAAATATGCCACGGTTTGCAAATAAATTTTTTCTCCACCACCTTCTTTTACGGGTTCTTTCTGCTTTCTTCTTTTTCAATGCTGTTATAGTTAAGAGACTTGTACAAGCAACAATATTTTCTTCCTCGCTTGGCGACGTGGACATTGTTTCTATATATTTTAAAATAATGAAAATAGAGGACGCGTAGCTTTATAGCGAACTTCTGACGAACTGCCTTCAAACTAAATAACGAACTCGAGTCTCGATTCGAAAACAGTGGTGTGGACGTTGAAGCTGATTTTGGTCTGTCTGTACGCGGCTTTAGAGGATGATAATAAACATACATGAAAAAAGAACTCTATATATTATTTTAAGTTATATACATATTTGATGAATATAAATCTATAATATTGTTGTTAATTTATATTTTATTGTATTTGATTTTGACATGAAGTAGTGTTAACTATATTTTCCCTTGTTGCAGAACCCGAACAACTTAGAAAAACACTAGGCTAAATAACGAAACGTCTGAATAAGGTGCTGAGCGACACAACAATGTTTTCAATTTATTATAAAATTGTAAGAATTTTTACATTAAAATTTTAATCTTTATCGCCCTCATGTTTTGTACAGAAATTGTATCACACTTATTTACTTTAAAATTGAACTCATCACATATTTACTGATTAATTTCTATTTTCAAGTATATATTTTTATTAAATTTTATTCTTTTGCTACAGCATTAAATTTCATTGTTACAGAACCCTTGCAATATCGAGATCGAGGAATCCGTTGCCCAGAAGCGCAGCTCTCGAAGGCCCTGGGTGATTGCAGTTCTTGTTACAAGATGTTTCGTGTCCTGAGGAAGAATTCCTGGAGTAATACAATATTGTACTCTCTCATATGTACTTTTGTAAATAAAAAAAACTGTATCTGTATACTTATTAATAATTTTTTGTAAAGTATTTCATAATCATTTTCATTACTTATAATACTGTTTATTGGCAGTGAATCTGGGAAATCTGGTCAATATACAATTTTCATTATGGAAAACTTATATAAAATTCATGTACTTCAAATACAGTGTGTTAAAAAAATCCTAACTCGGAGTAGGCTATGAAGAAAAAAACGCATGTCAGTTTGAAAGTAGTTAATTAAATATCAATTTGGCACGAGATCACAGATTACAGACACTATTATAGATAGGAAACTGTAATGCTGCAAAGCGGTACTATAAGTACAGCGCCCCCTGGTCGTGGGAAGAAGAAATTTTATGTATAGGAGGCGGGAATTTTGAATTGATTATTGAAGTTATAATGGTGGCCCGCTTTTCTTCTTGAATCCTTATTTTTAACAATAGAAATAAATTAGTCAACGGTGAATGGCAATAATCTGTATCCTTCTTTATTATCTATTCTTTTTAAAATTACATTTCATAATCAATTTTGACGACTTGACTTTTCAAGTGAATAATAATCAGACATACGTTTCTTTGTTTATAGCCTACTGCGAATTAGATTTTTTTTTTTACACTGTACTATACTGAATATTTACATATTTATTCACATGCACAGATATTTAAACACACAGGACAAATTTTAAATATTAATATTCTCCGAAATAAATTAATGTTTTCATTAACAGCGAAATTCATGTATGAAACACTAAAAAACCATTATTTTTTCACTTATTAAATCATTCGTGCATATGGTATTCTTCACGTAGAAAAGCGTTACGCAATTACAAGTGTATGATTTAAATTATATTATTAACAATACATATTCATCTTTCGGCGTATGAAGAGATTTGTGAAGTACCTATATTTATTAATTTTCGTATCCCCTTTTGCACCAGAATCTTCAATTATTATTGTCCATTAATTAAACCGATAAATACCATCTGCAATTTTTTTCTTCATTGTAATAGTCTGTTTCTAATAGTTCAAAATTAAAAGTTGTATTTAAAATGTTTCAGAAGCAATGCTGTTATTGCTATTAATAAAAATGAAAAAAGTTTCTTTGCACCTGAATATATGAATATTAACTATCATAGATGCAAATAATGCACAATATATTTTGCAATTTTATGCATTTTAGGAGATATTTCATTTGAGCACTTAGAAGTAAATCATTTAGAGTTAGAGAAATTTGTATTATTTAAAAACATTTTATAGCTATTTATATAATGAGTTCCGAAAGGAATGTTTTATAGGTGGTACAACACGTCAAGTGCCTAAAACATTCATTTCGCCATGTGTTACATACATGATGTTTTATAATAGCGTTTTAAAACTGATCATTTATTATCAAATAACAACATTTTAAATTTTTCAAAACTAAAAAGTAGGCAGACGTCAGGTTCATTTATTCGTTGCTAAATGAAATACTTTTAAACACTAGTGCTTAAAAGTAACATTTTACGCATTAAACTGTCACTTTTACGCATTAAACTGTCACTTTTACACATTAAACTGTCATTTTTAAGCACTAGTGCTTAAAACTATTTCATTTAGCAACGAAAATGACAATCAAAAAGTTGTTATAAAACGCTAGTATAAAAAAAAAATCTTTTAAACATTTTTAGAAATATTTTAAAAATAAATAATGCCATATTACCTACTTTTACCAATATTTTAGATATGGTAGCTCTATTCATAGACAGATAATAGAAAAAGATATTAATCTTTATACCCATTTTGTAAATAAACCATAAAAATAAAACCATGTATACATGAATTGGAAAATTTATTTTATTTTAACCTTTAGAATGAAATCATTTGTATACCTTTACCTAATATAGGATACTACAAACATAATGAACTAATTTATAAGATATTTATATTTGTATCAATTATTTATACATGTTTTATAAAATTATAATAAATCTACTGAGAAACACCCTATATTTTTTTTTTTTTTGTTGTTAGATATACATGTGTCATATTTACAAAGATATACATATGCATATAATATAGATCTTTTAAAATTGTGTAATACAATAAAATATCCTCAATTATTAATTCTTCATTAATAATTTCTATATTATGTGTAATATTTATCTTACAAAATCTGTATCAATAAACTTCTCTTCTCACCCAAGACATGAACTTTATTGTAATAATATGTATTTGTATCAATCATTTATTGTAATATCATTCATATGTATTATACAACAATATAATAAACAATGAAACTTACATTATTTTTTATTACAATACCCTATAAAAAATCACCTAAAAACCGTAAATCCTAGAGCAAATCAAACTTCATATTCGTATCATACTCGATAAAAATAGTACAATAAAACTTTTCCCGACTTTCTACCATTAAAAATACCTTAATTAGAGTACAAAACGAACTTTGAAATTGCTCTAAATAAAAGAACTAGATTACATAAATCACGACAATCAAAATAATATATGTCATTAATAGGACAAAATAATAATCGTAATATCATTACAAGAATAATTTAAAAAAATTAATATTCCATTCATTATATTACATAATACAAGCGACAAAATCCAGCGACACACGAGGGCACGAGCGCAGCAAGCGAGCGGTCGACCAGCGATCCCACCAGCAGAAACCCACCACCCGTGGCCCAGCCTGCGGTCTGGGCTACGGATCTGGTGGCCAGCCGGCCAGCAGCCAAAAACCAGCTAAAAACCTGTATATTGCTCGTTACGTAATATTCACGGAGCAGAGTGACGCAGACCAACGATTCGGACGGCCGTAGCTGTCCTACTGACGCCATTTTATTATTTCAAGCCATATATACAGTAAAACCCCCTCTCTGAAACCTAGGATTCATAATTCGGTGAATAAATGCCCTGCGCTGTGGGGCTGTATTGCTGTACATCGGATCAAGCGCTAAAACTTAGAATTTTGGTGGGTCCCTTCGGAAAAATTTGACTTCGGATTCGTGTTCTACGGGTCGAAATTAGTCTAATAAAACTTGTTTGACCCTTCTATTCCATACAGTTTCGGAATTACATCTTATTGTTCTTAAGTAAAAAATTTTCGTTTTGAATCTGAAACAGCAATTATTTATATGATTTTAAACCTTGCCCTAGGCCCTTGAAATTTTAATATGTTGTAGTTTGACCCTATATTAACATCCGAAATCACTTCTGTGATGGGCGGTCAAGGAAAACGCTGAAAAACCAGCCGTTTCCGAGATATCAGCCCTTAAAGTTTTTCAGGGGTTGTTGGGCTATAAATTCGATACTATTTGGGCTAGAAGGGTAAAACAAATTCTGTTATACTAATTTCGACCCGTAGAACCCGAATCTGAAGTCTAATTTTCCCTAAGGGCTAATTTAAAGGGCGAAGGGCTTAAAATAGCCCTTCGCCAAAATTTGACTTCGGATTCGTGTTCTACGGGTCGAAATTAGTCTAATAAAACTTGTTTGACTGTTCTATTCCGTATAGTTTCGGAATTACATCATATTCTTCTTAATTAAAAAATGTTCGTTTTGAATCTGAAACAGCAATTATTTATATGATTTTAAACCTTGCCCTAGGCCCTTGAAATTTTAATATGTTGTAGTTTGACCCTATATTAACATCCGAAATCACTTCCGTGATGGGCGGTCAAGGAAAACGCTGAAAAACCAGCCGTTTCCGAGATATCAGCCCTTAAAGTTTTTCAGGGGTTGTTGGGCTATAAATTCGATACTATTTGGGCTAGAAGGGTAAAACAAATTCTGTTATACTAATTTCGACCCGTAGAACCCGAATCTGAAGTCTAATTTTCCCTAAGGGCTAATTTAAAGGGCGAAGGGCTTAAAATAGCCCTTCGCCAAAATTTGACTTCGGATTCGTGTTCTACGGGTCGAAATTAGTCTAATAAAACTTGTTTGACCCTTCTATTCCATACAGTTTCGGAATTACATCTTATTGTTCTTAAGTAAAAAATGTTCGTTTTGAATCTGAAACAGCAATTATTTATATGATTTTAAACCTTGCCCTAGGCCCTTGAAATTTTAATATGTTGTAGTTTGACCCTATATTAACATCCGAAATCACTTCCGTGATGGGCGGTCAAGGAAAACGCTGAAAAACCAGCCGTTTCCGAGATATCAGCCCTTAAAGTTTTTCAGGGGTTGTTGGGCTATAAATTCGATACTATTTGGGCTAGAAGGGTAAAACAAATTCTGTTATACTAATTTCGACCCGTAGAACCCGAATCTGAAGTCTAATTTTCCCTAAGGGCTAATTTAAAGGACGAAGGGCTTAAAATAGCCCTTCGCCAAAATTTGACTTCGGATTCGTGTTCTACGGGTCGAAATTAGTCTAATAAAACTTGTTTGACCCTTCTATTCCATATAGTTTCGGAATTACAGCTAATTTTTCTTAATTAAAAAATGTTCGTTTTGAATCTGAAACAGCAATTATTTATTTGATTTTAAACCTTGCCCTAGGCCCTTGAAATTTTAATATGTTGTAGTTTGACCCTATATTAACATCCGAAATCACTTCCGTGATGGGCGGTCAAGGAAAACGCTGAAAAACCAGCCGTTTCCGAGATATCAGCCCTTAAAGTTTTTCAGGGGTTGTTGGGCTATAAATTCGATACTATTTGGGCTAGAAGGGTAAAACAAATTCTGTTATACTAATTTCGACCCGTAGAACCCGAATCTGAAGTCTAATTTTCCCTAAGGGCTAATTTAAAGGGCGAAGGGCTTAAAATAGCCCTTCGCCAAAATTTGACTTCGGATTCGTGTTCTACGGGTCGAAATTAGTCTAATAAAACTTGTTTGACCCTTCTATTCCATATAGTTTCGGAATTACAGCTAATTTTTCTTAATTAAAAAATGTTCGTTTTGAATCTGAAACAGCAATTATTTATATGATTTTAAACCTTGCCCTAGGCCCTTGAAAATTTAATATGTTGTAGTTTGACCCTATATTAACATCCGAAATCACTTCCGTGATGGGCGGTCAAGGAAAACGCTGAAAAACCAGCCGTTTCCGAGATATCAGCCCTTAAAGTTTTTCAGGGGTTGTTGGGCTATAAATTCGATACTATTTGGGCTAGAAGGGTAAAACAAATTCTGTTATACTAATTTCGACCCGTAGAACCCGAATCTGAAGTCTAATTTTCCCTAAGGGCTAATTTGAAGGGCGAAGGGCTTAAAATAGCCCTTCGCCAAAATTTGACTTCGGATTCGTGTTCTACGGGTCGAAATTAGTCTAATAAAACTTGTTTGACCCTTCTATTCCATACAGTTTCGGAATTACATCTTATTGTTCTTAAGTAAAAAATTTTCGTTTTGAATCTGAAACAGCAATTATTTATATGATTTTAAACCTTGCCCTAGGCCCTTGAAATTTTAATATGTTGTAGTTTGACCCTATATTAACATCCGAAATCACTTCCGTGATGGGCGGTCAAGGAAAACGCTGAAAAACCAGCCGTTTCCGAGATATCAGCCCTTAAAGTTTTTCAGGGGTTGTTGGGCTATAAATTCGATACTATTTGGGCTAGAAGGGTAAAACAAATTCTGTTATACTAATTTCGACCCGTAGAACCCGAATCTGAAGTCTAATTTTCCCTAAGGGCTAATTTAAAGGGCGAAGGGCTTAAAATAGCCCTTCGCCAAAATTTGACTTCGGATTCGTGTTCTACGGGTCGAAATTAGTCTAATAAAACTTGTTTGACCCTTCTATTCCATACAGTTTCGGAATTACATCTTATTGTTCTTAAGTAAAAAATGTTCGTTTTGAATCTGAAACAGCAATTATTTATATGATTTTAAACCTTGCCCTAGGCCCTTGAAATTTTAATATGTTGTAGTTTGACCCTATATTAACATCCGAAATCACTTCCGTGATGGGCGGTCAAGGAAAACGCTGAAAAACCAGCGGTTTCCGAGATATCAGCCCTTAAAGTTTTTCAGGGGTTGTTGGGCTATAAATTCGATACTATTTGGGCTAGAAGGGTAAAACAAATTCTGTTATACTAATTTCGACCCGTAGAACCCGAATCTGAAGTCTAATTTTCCCTAAGGGCTAATTTAAAGGGCGAAGGGTTTAAAATAGCCCTTCGCCAAAATTTGACTTCGGATTCGTGTTCTACGGGTCGAAATTAGTCTAATAAAACTTGTTTGACTGTTCTATTCCGTATAGTTTCGGAATTACATCATATTCTTCTTAATTAAAAAATGTTCGTTTTGAATCTGAAACAGCAATTATTTATATGATTTTAAACCTTGCCCTAGGCCCTTGAAATTTTAATATGTTGTAGTTTGACCCTATATTAACATCCGAAATCACTTCCGTGATGGGCGGTCAAGGAAAACGCTGAAAAACCAGCCGTTTCCGAGATATCAGCCCTTAAAGTTTTTCAGGGGTTGTTGGGCTATAAATTCGATACTATTTGGGCTAGAAGGGTAAAACAAATTCTGTTATACTAATTTCGACCCGTAGAACCCGAATCTGAAGTCTAATTTTCCCTAAGGGCTAATTTAAAGGACGAAGGGCTTAAAATAGCCCTTCGCCAAAATTTGACTTCGGATTCGTGTTCTACGGGTCGAAATTAGTCTAATAAAACTTGTTTGACCCTTCTATTCCATACAGTTTCGGAATTACATCTTATTGTTCTTAAGTAAAAAATTTTCGTTTTGAATCTGAAACAGCAATTATTTATATGATTTTAAACCTTGCCCTAGGCCCTTGAAATTTTAATATGTTGTAGTTTGACCCTATATTAACATCCGAAATCACTTCCGTGTTGGGCGGTCAAGGAAAACGCTGAAAAACCAGCCGTTTCCGAGATATCAGCCCTTAAAGTTTTTCAGGGGTTGTTGGGCTATAAATTCGATACTATTTGGGCTAGAAGGGTTAAAACAAATTCTGTTATACTAATTTCGACCCGTAGAACCCGAATCTGAAGTCTAATTTTCCCTAAGGGCTAATTTAAAGGGCGAAGGGCTTAAAATAGCCCTTCGCCAAAATTTGACTTCGGATTCGTGTTCTACGGGTCGAAATTAGTCTAATAAAACTTGTTTGACTTGTTCTATTCCGTATAGTTTCGGAATTACATCATATTCTTCTTAATTAAAAAATGTTCGTTTTGAATCTGAAACAGCAATTATTTATATGATTTTAAACCTTGCCCTAGGCCCTTGAAATTTTAATATGTTGTAGTTTGACCCTAATATTAACATCCGAAATCACTTCCGTGATGGGCGGTCCAAGGAAAACGCTGAAAAACCAGCCGTTTCCGAGATATCAGCCCTTAAAGTTTTTCAGGGGTTGTTGGGGCTATAAATTCGATACTATTTGGGGCTAGAAGGGTAAAACAAATTCTGTTATACTAATTTCGACCCGTAGAACCCGAATCTGAAGTCTAATTTTCCCTAAGGGCTAATTTAAAGGACGAAGGGCTTTAAAATAGCCCTTCGCCAAAATTTGACTTCGGGATTCGTGTTCTACGGGTCGCAATTAGTCAAATAAAACTTGTTTGACCCTTCTATTCCATACAGTTTCGGAATTACATCTTATTGTTCTTAAGTAAAAAATGTTCGTTTTGAATTCTGAAACAGCAATTATTTATATGATTTTAAACCTTGCCCTAGGCCCTTGAAATTTTAATATGTTGTAGTTTGACCCTTATATTAACATCCGAAATCACTTCCGTGATGGGCGGTCAAGGAAAACGCTGAAAAACCAGCCGTTTCCGAGATATCAGCCCTTAAAGTTTTTCAGGGGGTTGTTGGGCTCATAAATTCGATACTATTTGGGCTAGAAGGGTAAAACAATTCTGTTATACTAATTTCGACCCGTAGAACCCGAATCTGAAGTCTAAATTTTCCCTAAGGGCTAATTTAAAGGGCGAAGGGCTTAAAATAGCCCTTCGCCAAAATTTGACTTCGGATTCGTGTTCTACGGGTCGAAATTAGTCTAATAAAACTTGTTTGACCCTTCTATTCCATATAGTTTCGGAATTACATCATATTCTTCTTAATTAAAAAATGTTCGTTTTGAATCTGAAACAGCAATTATTTATATGATTTTAAACCTTGCCCTAGGCCCTTGAAATTTTAATATGTTGTAGTTTTGACCCTATATTAACATCCGAAATCACTTTCGTGATGGGCGGTCAAGGAAAACGCTGAAAAACCAGCCGTTTCCGAGATATCAGCCCTTAAAGTTTTTCAGGGGTTGTTGGGCTATAAATTCGATACTATTTGGGCTAGAAGGGTAAAAACAAATTCTGTTATACTAATTTCGACCCGTAGAACCCGAATCTGAAGTCTAATTTTCCCTAAGGGCTAATTTAAAGGACGAAGGGCTTAAAATAGCCCTTCGCCAAAATTTGACTTCGGATTCGTGTTCTACGGGTCGCAATTAGTCAAATAAAACTTGTTTGAACCCTTCTATTCCATACAGTTTCGGAATTACATCTTATTGTTCTTAAGTAAAAAATGTTCGTTTTGAATCTGAAACAGCAATTATTTATATGATTTTAAACCCTTGCCCTAGGCCCTTGAAATTTTAATATGTTGTAGTTTGATCCTATATTAACATCCGAAATCACTTCCGTGATGGGCGGTCAAGGAAAACGCTGAAAAACCAGCCGTTTCCGAGATATCAGCCCTTAAAGTTTTTCAGGGGTTGTTGGGCTATAAATTCGATACTATTTGGGCTAGAAGGGTAAAACAAATTCTGTTATACTAATTTCGACCCGTAGAACCCGAATCTGAAGTCTAATTTTCCCTAAGGGCTAATTTAAAGGGCGAAGGGCTTAAAATAGCCCTTCGCCAAAATTTGACTTCGGATTCGTGTTCTACGGGTCGAAATTAGTCTAATAAAACTTGTTTGACTGTTCTATTCCGTATAGTTTCGGAATTACATCATATTCTTCTTAATTAAAAAATGTTCGTTTTGAATCTGAAACAGCAATTATTTATATGATTTTAAACCTTGCCCTAGGCCCTTGAAATTTTAATATGTTGTAGTTTGACCCTATATTAACATCCGAAATCACTTCCGTGATGGGCGGTCAAGGAAAACGCTGAAAAACCAGCCGTTTCCGAGATATCAGCCCTTAAAGTTTTTCAGGGGTTGTTGGGCTATAAATTCGATACTATTTGGGCTAGAAGGGTAAAACAAATTCTGTTATACTAATTTCGACCCGTAGAACCCGAATCTGAAGTCTAATTTTCCCTAAGGGCTAATTTAAAGGGCGAAGGGCTTAAAATAGCCCTTCGCCAAAATTTGACTTCGGATTCGTGTTCTACGGGTCGAAATTAGTCTAATAAAACTTGTTTGACCCTTCTATTCCATATAGTTTCGGAATTACAGCTAATTTTTCTTAATTAAAAAATGTTCGTTTTGAATCTGAAACAGCAATTATTTATATGATTTTAAACCTTGCCCTAGGCCCTTGAAATTTTAATATGTTGTAGTTTGACCCTATATTAACATCCGAAATCACTTCCGTGATGGGCGGTCAAGGAAAACGCTGAAAAACCAGCCGTTTCCGAGATATCAGCCCTTAAAGTTTTTCAGGGGTTGTTGGGCTATAAATTCGATACTATTTGGGCTAGAAGGGTAAAACAAATTCTGTTATACTAATTTCGACCCGTAGAACCCGAATCTGAAGTCTAATTTTCCCTAAGGGCTAATTTAAAGGGCGAAGGGCTTAAAATAGCCCTTCGCCAAAATTTGACTTCGGATTCGTGTTCTACGGGTCGAAATTAGTCTAATAAAACTTGTTTGACCCTTCTATTCCATACAGTTTTCGGAATTACATCTTATTGTTCTTAAGTAAAAAATGTTCGTTTTGAATCTGAAACAGCAATTATTTATATGATTTTAAACCTTGCCCTAGGCCCTTGAAATTTTAATATGTTGTAGTTTGACCCTATATTAACATCCGAAATCACTTCCGTGATGGGCGGTCAAGGAAAACGCTGAAAAACCAGCGGTTTCCGAGATATCAGCCCTTAAAGTTTTTCAGGGGTTGTTGGGCTATAAATTCGATACTATTTGGGCTAGAAGGGTAAAACAAATTCTGTTATACTAATTTCGACCCGTAGAACCCGAATCTGAAGTCTAATTTTCCCTAAGGGCTAATTTAAAGGGCGAAGGGTTTAAAATAGCCCTTCGCCAAAATTTGACTTCGGATTCGTGTTCTACGGGTCGAAATTAGTCTAATAAAACTTGTTTGACTGTTCTATTCCGTATAGTTTCGGAATTACATCATATTCTTCTTAATTAAAAAATGTTCGTTTTGAATCTGAAACAGCAATTATTTATATGATTTTAAACCTTGCCCTAGGCCCTTGAAATTTTAATATGTTGTAGTTTGACCCTATATTAACATCCGAAATCACTTCCGTGATGGGCGGTCAAGGAAAACGCTGAAAAACCAGCCGTTTCCGAGATATCAGCCCTTAAAGTTTTTCAGGGGTTGTTGGGCTATAAATTCGATACTATTTGGGCTAGAAGGGTAAAACAAATTCTGTTATACTAATTTCGACCCGTAGAACCCGAATCTGAAGTCTAATTTTCCCTAAGGGCTAATTTAAAGGACGAAGGGCTTAAAATAGCCCTTCGCCAAAATTTGACTTCGGATTCGTGTTCTACGGGTCGAAATTAGTCTAATAAAACTTGTTTGACCCTTCTATTCCATACAGTTTCGGAATTACATCTTATTGTTCTTAAGTAAAAAATTTTCGTTTTGAATCTGAAACAGCAATTATTTATATGATTTTAAACCTTGCCCTAGGCCCTTGAAATTTTAATATGTTGTAGTTTGACCCTATATTAACATCCGAAATCACTTCCGTGTTGGGCGGTCAAGGAAAACGCTGAAAAACCAGCCGTTTCCGAGATATCAGCCCTTAAAGTTTTTCAGGGGTTGTTGGGCTATAAATTCGATACTATTTGGGCTAGAAGGGTAAAACAAATTCTGTTATACTAATTTCGACCCGTAGAACCCGAATCTGAAGTCTAATTTTCCCTAAGGGCTAATTTAAAGGGCGAAGGGCTTAAAATAGCCCTTCGCCAAAATTTGACTTCGGATTCGTGTTCTACGGGTCGAAATTAGTCTAATAAAACTTGTTTGACTGTTCTATTCCGTATAGTTTCGGAATTACATCATATTCTTCTTAATTAAAAAATGTTCGTTTTGAATCTGAAACAGCAATTATTTATATGATTTTAAACCTTGCCCTAGGCCCTTGAAATTTTAATATGTTGTAGTTTGACCCTATATTAACATCCGAAATCACTTCCGTGATCGGCGGTCAAGGAAAACGCTGAAAAACCAGCCGTTTCCGAGATATCAGCCCTTAAAGTTTTTCAGGGGTTGTTGGGCTATAAATTCGATACTATTTGGGCTAGAAGGGTAAAACAAATTCTGTTATACTAATTTCGACCCGTAGAACCCGAATCTGAAATCTAATTTTCCCTAAGGGCTAATTTAAAGGGCGAAGGGCTTAAAATAGCCCTTCGCCAAAATTTGACTTCGGATTCGTGTTCTACGGGTCGAAATTAGTCTAATAAAACTTGTTTGACTGTTCTATTCCGTATAGTTTCGGAATTACATCATATTCTTCTTAATTAAAAAATGTTCGTTTTGAATCTGAAACAGCAATTATTTATATGATTTTAAACCTTGCCCTAGGCCCTTGAAATTTTAATATGTTGTAGTTTGACCCTATATTAACATCCGAAATCACTTCCGTGATGGGCGGTCAAGGAAAACGCTGAAAAACCAGCCGTTTCCGAGATATCAGCCCTTAAAGTTTTTCAGGGGTTGTTGGGCTATAAATTCGATACTATTTGGGCTAGAAGGGTAAAACAAATTCTGTTATACTAATTTCGACCCGTAGAACCCGAATCTGAAGTCTAATTTTCCCTAAGGGCTAATTTAAAGGGCGAAGGGCTTAAAATAGCCCTTCGCCAAAATTTGACTTCGGATTCGTGTTCTACGGGTCGAAATTAGTCTAATAAAACTTGTTTGACCCTTCTATTCCATATAGTTTCGGAATTACATCATATTCTTCTTAATTAAAAAATGTTCGTTTTGAATCTGAAACAGCAATTATTTATATGATTTTAAACCTTGCCCTAGGCCCTTGAAATTTTAATATGTTGTAGTTTGACCCTATATTAACATCCGAAATCACTTTCGTGATGGGCGGTCAAGGAAAACGCTGAAAAACCAGCCGTTTCCGAGATATCAGCCCTTAAAGTTTTTCAGGGGTTGTTGGGCTATAAATTCGATACTATTTGGGCTAGAAGGGTAAAACAAATTCTGTTATACTAATTTCGACCCGTAGAACCCGAATCTGAAGTCTAATTTTCCCTAAGGGCTAATTTAAAGGGCGAAGGGCTTAAAATAGCCCTTCGCCAAAATTTGACTTCGGATTCGTGTTCTACGGGTCGAAATTAGTCTAATAAAACTTGTTTGACCCTTCTATTCCATACAGTTTCGGAATTACATCTTATTGTTCTTAAGTAAAAAATGTTCGTTTTGAATCTGAAACAGCAATTATTTATATGATTTTAAACCTTGCCCTAGGCCCTTGAAATTTTAATATGTTGTAGTTTGACCCTATATTAACATCCGAAATCACTTCCGTGATGGGCGGTCAAGGAAAACGCTGAAAAACCAGCCGTTTCCGAGATATCAGCCCTTAAAGTTTTTCAGGGGTTGTTGGGCTATAAATTCGATACTATTTGGGCTAGAAGGGTAAAACAAATTCTGTTATACTAATTTCGACCCGTAGAACCCGAATCTGAAGTCTAATTTTCCCTAAGGGCTAATTTAAAGGGCGAAGGGCTTAAAATAGCCCTTCGCCAAAATTTGACTTCGGATTCGTGTTCTACGGGTCGAAATTAGTCCAATAAAACTTGTTTGACTGTTCTATTCCGTATAGTTTCGGAATTACATCATATTCTTCTTAATTAAAAAATGTTCGTTTTGAATCTGAAACAGCAATTATTTATATGATTTTAAACCTTGCCCTAGGCCCTTGAAATTTTAATATGTTGTAGTTTGACCCTATATTAACATCCGAAATCACTTGCGTGATGGGCGGTCAAGGAAAACGCTGAAAAACCAGCCGTTTCCGAGATATCAGCCCTTAAAGTTTTTCAGGGGTTGTTGGGCTATAAATTCGATACTATTTGGGCTAGAAGGGTAAAACAAATTCTGTTATACTAATTTCGACCCGTAGAACCCGAATCTGAAGTCTAATTTTCCCTAAGGGCTAATTTAAAGGGCGAAGGGCTTAAAATAGCCCTTCGCCAAAATTTGACTTCGGATTCGTGTTCTACGGGTCGAAATTAGTCTAATAAAACTTGTTTGACCCTTCTATTCCATACAGTTTCGGAATTACATCTTATTGTTCTTAAGTAAAAAATGTTCGTTTTGAATCTGAAACAGCAATTATTTATTTGATTTTAAACCTTGCCCTAGGCCCTTGAAATTTTAATATGTTGTAGTTTGACCCTATATTAACATCCGAAATCACTTCCGTGATGGGCGGTCAAGGAAAACGCTGAAAAACCAGCCGTTTCCGAGATATCAGCCCTTAAAGTTTTTCAGGGGTTGTTGGGCTATAAATTCGATACTATTTGGGCTAGAAGGGTAAAACAAATTCTGTTATACTAATTTCGACCCGTAGAACCCGAATCTGAAGTCAAATTTTCCCTAAGGGCTAATTTAAAGGGTGAAGGGCTTAAAACGGCCCTTCGCCAAAATTTGACTTCGGATTCGTGTTCTACGGGTCGAAATTAGTCTAATAAAACTTGTTTGACTCTTCTATTCCGTATAGTTTCGGAATTACATCATATTCTTCTTAATTAAAAAATGTTCGTTTTGAATCTGAAACAGCAATTATTTATTTGATTTTAAACCTTGCCCTAGGCCCTTGAAATTTTAATATGTTGTAGTTTGACCCTATATTAACATCCGAAATCACTTCCGTGATGGGCGGTCAAGGAAAACGCTGAAAAACCAGCCGTTTCCGAGATATCAGCCCTTAAAGTTTTTCAGGGGTTGTTGGGCTCTAAATTCGATACTATTTGGGCTAGAAGGGTAAAACAAATTCTGTTATACTAATTTCGACCCGTAGAACCCGAATCTGAAGTCAAATTTTCCCTAAGGGCTAATGTAAAGGGTGAAAGGCTTAAAACGGCCCTTCGCCAAAATTTGACTTCGGATTCGTGTTCTACGGGTCGAAATTAGTCTAATAAAACTTGTTTGACCCTTCTATTCCATACAGTTTCGGAATTACATCTTATTGTTCTTAATTAAAAAATGTTCGTTTTGAATCTGAAACAGCAATTATTTATTTGATTTTAAACCTTGCCCTAGGCCCTTGAAATTTTAATATGTTGTAGTTTGACCCTATATTAACATCCGAAATCACTTCCGTGATGGGCGGTCAAGGAAAACGCTGAAAAACCAGCCGTTTCCGAGATATCAGCCCTTAAAGTTTTTCAGGGTTTGTTGGGCTATAAATTCGATACTATTTGGGCTAGAAGGGTAAAACAAATTCTGTTATACTAATTTCGACCCGTAGAACCCGAATCTGAAGTCAAATTTTCCCTAAGGGCTAATTTAAAGGGTGAAGGGCTTAAAACGGCCCTTCGCCAAAATTTGACTTCGGATTCGTGTTCTACGGGTCGAAATTAGTCTAATAAAACTTGTTTCACCCTTCTAGGCTAAACAGTTTCTGATTTACAGTCGATTTTTCTTAATTAAAAAGTCAGTCAAATTTTAATTAACTATCCATACTAATTTCTATCCACAGAATACGAAGTTAGATTTTCCCTAAGGGCTAACTTGCAGGGCGAAGAGCTTAAAAACAGCCCTTGAGGAAAATGTAACTTTGAATTCGTGTTCTACGAATAGAAATTAGTAGCTATTATCCAGCCCTTCAATGAAATGTAATTTGCTAATAATTTATAATGACAATGTATCTTACCTTATTTATGCAGCAGTATTGTTTAAATGGGAAGCTAAAAGAGATATTGGATTCATGATAAAAATCGCATATACAGATTTTAGTGAAAAAGCACGATTTAAGGTCACTAGAATCCGATTTTAACATTTTTATAATGTGTCTGTGTGTGTGAATGTTGGAGAGACGGTTTCTCAAATTTTGTTAAGACTAAAGACCAATTTAACTACGTATTTCTTAATCTGACATTAATAGGAAGAGCTGAAAAGGTTTCAGTAACAATTGGTCAATCGGAAGTAGTAGTTTCTTCTAAATGTTATTTTTGGAAATTTATATTATTACAAATATTAAATATAAAATTCTCTATTCGATATATTGAACATTTTTATTATATCTTCTATAGATTTAAAGAAAGAGAATTTTAAAAATGTAAAATAATCCATTGTAATGAATTTCGCAGCCCAAATAACTCCATGGAAACTAGTTGAACCATTAAAATATTTGTAATTGACAGAAAGATGTCAGTGTCAAAAATCCAGATACATTACTGAAAGCTTATTCTGGAAAGTATATTTAATATTTATTATTCTATTATTAATTAAATATTTAGAATTATAGATACGTATATTACATATCAGTGTAAAAAGACTTACAAGTGTTAGGGATAAAAAAAAAACTGGAAAAATAAAGCACAGAACATAATACAGTGCGAGAATGTTACAAGAGAAGCCATAGGTCTACACGGCCTGAAGAGCTGAGTGTTATACCGCTAATGTCAATTAATTTGAAGAATCTCGAACATTTAGAAGAGTAGGAGAAAACTTATTTATAGAATGAATTAAAAAAATATATTAATAATAGATGTAATTAGAATTGTTGTGATGTACAAGAAATGTTAAATACAATATATCTGTATTTATAATAATAATAATAATAATAATTTATTTAACTATATTACATTGTATTAGACAAGTTTATAGTAGGTCAAATATAGCCTAATATGGAAGTGGCGAGAGGTCTTGTGCAGACTACAACAGATTTTTAAAAATAGAATCAGGTAATTATATTTTTTTATTTTATTATAAATATTAAAAAAATACATTAATTTTTCAGCTGTTACATCTAAATTCTGTATTAAATCGAGAGTAGTTTATATTAAAATAATTGTGATATTACAGGAAATTAAAAATATGAAATAGATAATTATGCAAGAGAAAATGGAACTGGCGACAGGTACTGTGCTGGTCACAACATATTTTTTGTGTTATCGTTGAGAAAAACCTAAAAACGCATTTTATTTTTTTATTAGATAAAATATAACAAGAGGATACAAAATAAAAGGTAGTACAACATAAGTAATTCCAAGAGGAACATTATACAGCTTATAAGTATGTTTAGACAAATATTAACTTTCTTTTATTAGTTAATATTATGAACAATATAAAATTACATATTTAAATAATTGTTTATATAACAAACATAATATAATAGAGGCACTATCTATTTTATTTCGTTTATGGAAAATGATTAAAATTATATATTTTGTTAGTACCGAACAAGTACAGATTCAGATCTGTTTAGTATAAAAAATAATATCATAATCTAACTTTTAAATGCTCCATTCTTTGCTTGATTCGTTTGCGCATTTCCTTGTACCTGAAAAAAAAAAAAAAAAAATACGTAATAATAGACAAGAACTGCAAAGCTATAAACAGTTTTTTTTTTTGCAAAAAATATTTTAGTTACAAGTCATTACATTTTAAAGTTTGAGTGTTTCTATAAAAAACGCCCTATAAAACTATCTAATAATTTATGTTTAACATGCAATAATTAATCTATGAAAGTAAGCTAAAAAAGTTATTCTTTGATTATATCAAATTTTAAAAAAATAGACCACGGTTTTTTGCTAAGAACTCCTCAATTTTTATAATGTATGTAACAAAAGTTTTGAGAAAAAATTAGACCATTTTCATCAAATAGAAATATTTTTACCTCTCGCTAAGAGAGGTATTGGATTCATGCTAAAAATCGCTTATCCAGATTTTAATGGATAAGCACGTTTTAAGGCCACTAAAATCCGATTATAACATTAATACAATGATGTGAGTGTGTGTGTGTGTGGATATGTGTGTATGGAAGTTGAAGGAACGATTTCTCAAATTCTATAAGACTAAAGACCAATTTAACTACGTATTCCTTAATCTGACATTAATGGGAAGAGCTGAACAGGTTTTGGTAACAATTGGACAACCGGAAGTAGTAATTTCTTTAAAAAATCTTCTAAATATTATTTTTTGGAAATTTATGTTATTACAAATATTAAATACAAAATTCTCTATTCGATACAATGAAAATTTTTATTATATCTTCAATGGATTTGGAGATAAAGAATTATAACTATATAAAATAATCCGTTGTAATGAATCTCACAGTTCAAATAACTCCATGGAAATCAGTTAAAAAATTAAAATGTTTGTAATTAACATAAAAGTGTCAAATAGTACATGTAATATTTCTTATTTTATTATTAATTAAATATTGCAAAACTTTTTCTGGCAATTTAAAAAAAAAACCTAATTCGAAGTAGGCTATGAACAAAGAAACGTGTCTGATCATTATTCAAAAGTCAAATTGTCAAAATTAATCGTGAAATGTAATTTTAAGGAGAAAAGATAATAAAGATATAGAAATTTGCCATTCCCCGTTTTCTAATTTATTTCTATTTCTAAAACAAGAATTCAAGAAGAAAAGCTTTGATTTCTTAAGACAATATTTTTGAAAATTTTTTGGTTAAAAAATTATCCAATTGAATCCCTTTATTGCTGACCACATGTGCGAAAGTAACCAATCAAAACAAACTTACACTGATAATTATCCTAAGACAATTATCACTTATGTTACTAAGTTGCTAAGTAACAAACAGTTTTTGACATATAATTAAATATTAATTGTTTTAATTTTAAAATGTCATTGTAACGCTGTCAATGAAAATAATGATTTAATCGACCAAATTATAGAAGAAAACACATCAAAAAATACTGTATTAAATAAAAAACTAAATGTGGAGAAACTTTTGTATGCCTTATCTTCTTCTCTTTGGTCTCACTCAAAGAGATCTCATTCTTATTGCACACTTCACACTGAACATATTCATAGACACATTCACGTTCATAGCTACATACTAGTGACATCTACTGGGCTATATTAGACACAAAAATTCCGTGAAATATAAATTTTAGGCAAATTTAATGTTAAAACTGCAAAAAAATTTCTCACCAAATACCCCTCGATCATTGATAAATACTTATAATTTTATCACACTTCCTCAAGCACGTTGCTTTTAGGTAACACCACCTCCGCCTTCGGCAACGCGCTTTCGGTAACTGTCATAAAATTATTTCGTAATTATCAATGTCCTCGGGATATTATAGCTGACAACATAATAAATACAGTGTTTAAAAAAAAAACCCCCAATTCGGAGTAGGCTATGAAAAGGGAAACGTATGTCTTAAATTTAATTAAATGTCAATTGGACACAAGATTTGCATGACATTGTATATACATAGAATCATACTTGAGAAATAGAAATAAATTAGAAAATTGCGAACAACTTCTTTAAATAAAATATCTGTTTCCTTCTTTATTATCTTTTCTTTTTAAAATTACATTTCAATTTTGACAACTTGACTTTTGAATAGGCCCATAAACCAAAAACCATAAAACAAAAAATAATAAAATGTACACTTTATCCTTAAAGTACTACTCAATAAATAACGATTAAGATAAAATAGTTATTTATGTACCTAGGACAAAAAATTGCATATTACAGCAGAGCTTGAGTTTGCTTTCCGAGGCGAAGCCGAGGTAAAGCAAACAAGCGAGGCTATAATATGCATTTTTTGACGAGGTACATATTACATTTTTCTGTCTACCTTACTTTACGTAATAGATCTAGAAATAAATACACGATTTTTTAAATTCGTAAAATCTTATTATATATTACATGAATAATGATTGGATAATATATATCTTCTGCCATTTTCACAAAATTTTAATTTTTAGCTCTGTTTTAGTTTGAAGGAAGACACACTACACTCACAGACACATCAACACTATTTGACAGGTGAAAATAAACAAATCCAACAAAATAACCTCGAAAACAACTCTATCCAGCGGCATCTTAGATTAACAATTAGTCATGTCAAAATTAATAATTTAATTATTAATTTACATTATTAATTGCGCACATATTTAAATTAAATTTATCATTAAAATAATATTTTTATTTGCTCGTTTGATATTTGTTATTTACAACTCCGGTGCTACACATAATTGCAATAATCATAAAATCGTAGCAGGCTTAGCGTACGAAAAAGGTTTGCGGACGAAAAGTGATAAGGTTCAGAAAAGTGTCATTTTTCGTCCGAAAATAAGTACGTAAAATTTCACTTTTCGTATAGGTAGACAGAAAAATAACATTTTTTTAATTACTTTGCGAGATATTTGAATGGTACAGGTAACGTCACACTATTGGTATCTTTCTCGCGCAGCCTACTACAGAAACTGATGTGAGAAAGATAGCTACAGGTTTCTTTAAAAATCAAATGCAGCTATACAAAAACAATTATGAATTTTTGATACCACGAATTGCTTCAAAATTAAACGAACTTTCATTTAAAAATATTTTAAAAAATTGGTTTATGGAATAACGATCAGACATACGTTTCTCTATTCATAACCTACTCCGAATTGGGATTTTTTTTTTTGAACTCGCTGTACTTTCAAAGTGACATAAGTTTTTTGTTCAGAGCCTACTCCGAGTTAGGAATTATTTGAACACACACTGTATTTATGTCCAGCGACAACTAGATTAGAATTTATTTAGTAATAAAATTTGAAGCGTAAATATTTTCTCAAAACTTTCGTTACATATGTTAGGCTAGAAATGAAAAAAACTCGTTTTCCTTACTTGTCTAAAACACGAGTGACTTCTCTCTCCTCCTCGTGCCGATATTGTTGCAAAATGGCCCTACATTCAGCCAAAGACAGATTCAAAAACTGTGCTACCTCATTACTGACTTCCGGAGTACTGTGTCTGTCCATAATGAACAATTTGCACACATCTTCATGAGGCCCTAGAAGCACTCGAACCACAAGAGGATATTCTTCATCTCTTAATCGCTTTTGCTCTGAAAATCAAGAAGAAAATCACCCTAAAACATCGCGAGATATTTTTTGGGTCTAGGTTGTAACTGCAAGTTTTTGGTAAATGGGATTTTGGTCTGGCTAGGTTTTATCAAGCATATTCTATTTCTTTCTGATATTAATTTTTAGATATTATTGTCTATTTTCGAGATAGTACAGAGTGTCTCATTTTCGATGTTTTTTTTAAAGGTATTTCGGGTAATATTAATGACAGAGCAAAATCGTTTGCACATTTCAGGGTTTGTTTTTCGCTAATTTTGAAAATATCTCATATTTTATTTATTATGATAGCAAACAAATTTTGTATTGTTTTTTTAAGTAGAATAAAATGGCGTAATTCAATTTTTTAAAATCTTGATTCTCGAGATATAACACAAACTTTTCTAAAAATGGCAACCTATTATCTTTTTGCTTATTTCAGAAGATTTTCAATGAGATATATCAAGTCTATATTCTTTTATTCTACATATAAATAAAAGATGAATTATTAATTTTTTGATGTGGAAAAAATGAAAATTATTAAAAACAAATTGTTAAAGCCAACTGTGACGTCGATAAATAATAATTTAACTAATCCAAAAATAATTGGTTTAGAATAATTTTGAGAACATAATTGATACATCGGGGATGAAAATTAAAAAATAATGTACTGTAATAGATTTTTTCATTTGTTTCACCCCCAAAAATTAATAATTTATCTTTTATTCATGTGTAAAATAAAAGAATGTAGACTTGTTATATATCATTGAATCAATGAGCCTGTTTCGCATTTTTCAAAAACTATTTTAAATTAAAGTTTATGCAATGATTTTCTTAGTAATAATTTTTATTTTAATAATTTGTTGTTATTTGTGGAAATAATTATATAAAAAGATTGGCGTCCTGAAAAACTACCCCCCACTCCTGTGACGTAGAAGCACATACATTACATCATTAATAACCAATGGGAAAATAGTTTTTCCATCACCTCCGTTTATTCATATTATTTATATAAATAAACGTAGGCTAAAGTTTGTCACATGTTAATAACAAAGGCTAGTAGCACAAGCCCTGTTTTAACTAAAACGCTGTTTTAACTAAAACGCTGTTTTAAGAAATGTCAGATTTCATTATTTAATAACAAAAATAAATAGTATCAAATTTATCAAAATATGATTTTAAAGCAGAACATAGTTTGTATTCAAATAAATATTTTTTAAAAAATCGCTCTTTAAACATAAAGGTGAAATTAAACATTGAAATTTGTATTTGACATTTCTTAAAACAGTGTTTTAGTTAAAACAGGGCTTGTGCTACCAGCCAAAATCTTTTAATTTGACATTTGACGCTGACATTGCTCATTGTAAATGAATAATAAAGTAATAATGGCTAATTCAAATTACACTCAAGCTAAATCTGACAATTAACCGAAGGTCGATAGCTGGATGATGGCTGAATTTATATCAGAACGATTGTTTTACTGCTACCGAAATAAGGGGTGTTAAAGAGTTGAGGTAAAATAAAATATAAAAACTGAATTTATTATATAAATTGATAATATATTTTACTTTAAAGTTCTGGTCGTGATTCTTATTTGACACTTGTTTGACAACCTTGACAATACACTTGACACCTTAGAACCCTGAAATGTATGTACTCTGACGTCACATTCTGTTTCTGATCACGTGACTTATTCAAAATTTTATCCAAATTTCACAAATTAATTGTAAAATATCTAAATGATATTTCGTGATATTTTCAAATTTGAGGCTCTTTAAAGAACAATATCTTTTCAAATTGAATACTTAGAAGTCATATAAAAATTCTTGCAACAGCCCTATTAAGCAAAAAGACGATACTATTTTCAACATAGGTTGCCATTTAAAAAATCATAAGTTTGTGTCATATGACGAAAACTATTAACATTTCAAAAAATCTAATTATGCCATTTTATTTTGCTTGAAAAACGGTATAAAATTTGTTAAAATAATCGATTTTGTTCTAACATTAATATTTTCCGAGATACCCTAAAAAAAAAAACAGAAAATTAAATACCTACTCACCTACTATTTCCACAAATAAATAATAATGTGAAGAATATCGAAGGATGATGGATAAAAATGAAGGATAATAAATTAATATTATCCTTGTTTGCAAACGTTTTGATTTTTATTAAACTATTTTCAGTGCTGGTGAACAAAGAAAAACAAATGATACAATATAAAGTGCATACCAAGGTTGGAAAAAATCAAATAAATCATGATTTTTTGATTTTTAAAGATCTAGTGGTGTTATTGTACTTTTTAAATTGTTTTACAAGCAATATAAATATTTTATTTCATAAACGAAATCTGTAATAAACCCCAAAAGATGCATTTGAATTTTTACATAAATTTAGTATATAACGTACAACGCGCGCGCGTCTCTTTAAACAATGCATACTTAAATAAAATAGGTCAAAACATGTAATCAGTAATCTGTTAGAATTCGAATACAGTCCATATTTTTGTTGTTATTTATACTTTTGCAGTAAATAAATTTATTTTTATTACAATTTGAATCTTTTTTTATCTGTGATAAAAATCAGTGATTTTTTAAAAAAAATCAGTTGATTTAAATCAAATGATTTATGCTGGATTTATACAGCGTAAGCCGTAACGTAACGTACAGTGCCTTAGCATAATGTAACGTATCGTAACGTGTGATTTTTTTAAGCTATTTTATACAGACCTTTTACGATGATTTGACGTAAAAAGTATGCTCATGCTCAGTCAATATAATTGTGCGACAAATTTGTATTTGACAGGTTAGTTTATTCGTAATGCACTATATTTCGTATATATTTCCATTTAAAATATTAATATAAACTTTGACACATGACACATGTCAGTCACAGTCCACAAGAAAAGACTATTCGTAATGAAGTATTTTTTATATTTATTTCCATTTAATATATTAAGCTAAACTTTAACACATATTAGCCACATAAAAACAAACAATAACATAGGGAAGTAATAATTTTCGTAATACCACAACGTATCGCAACGTGCCGTAACGTAGAAAGATAAAAGTTGGCGATCTTTGGGATTTCAATACGTTAGAGCACGATACGTCACGTTACGGCTTACGACTGTATAAATTGTCGCATTTGTTTGCATTGTTTTATTTTTTACGTTACGTTAGAGCACGGTACGTTACGTTACGGCTTACGCTGTATAAATCCAGCATTAAATCAGGCCAACCCTGGTGCATACATCGTTTGTTTTCTTTTGTTCACCGAGCACTGAGGATGATTTAATAAAAACTGAAACGTTTGCAAACAAGGAATACATTAATTTATTATCCTTCATTTTTATCCATCATCCGTCGATATTCTTCACGATATTATTTATTTGTGAAAATCGTAAATTTATGCGCTACAAATAATAATAAAACAAATTAAACAGTAATAAATTGCTCCATTACACAAAAAATTCTAATTTAATTTTAATATAATGTCATAGTAGTTGCTGTAGTTTTTGGACTATTAAATTTAGATAAAAAAAAGTTGTTCAGAATTAAAAACTACGCAATATGAGCCTAAAATGAATCACAATTTCTTTTTATTTTACGAAAAAACGCAAATTAAAATTCGCAATTTACAGCAAAATTCAAAGTGCCATTGAATTAGTTTCCTCGCCAATTATTTTCTTGTAGTTACAACCTTGTCATTCTAGACCCGCAATTTTTCTCTTACCGCCGTTATCTCTAACCACGAACAGAGCGAACTGATCAGCATGAGCATCCACTTTATATTTCTCTAGCATCAAGTTGATGACTTCTTGTGTGTTTACAAGACTGGTAACCCAAACAGAAGTCTGTGAGCCGTGTGGAGGAGTGAAGAAACTGGTCTCTCGGTTGTAAAAATGGCCGTTTATAGAGCACCGACGTTTTAGTTTTGTGCGGGAACGACGTTTTCCTGGCCGGCGACGAATTGCTGTTGAACCCGTCTTCGGAGGACGACGGACAATTTCTTGAAGAAATAGAATCCACAAATTAATGTCAAGCCGTTTTCCCGTCATTATACAAAGTGTCTCAGAAATAGGGGAACATGGCTTAACACCACAAAACCGATTTAACTAAACTTACCCTTATCCGAAAGTATACCGTTTAGCCGATAATATAATGCTGCTTATAATAACGGAACGCTTTGTTCAACTAGAATGAAATTTAGTATGACAATCCATATGGATATATTTCATCTTTAAAGATAGTTTTTCTTATTATTAACGAACCACTAGTGTATGAAACTTAGGTGTTCCGACCAAGATTAGTCTATAACAGCCCGATTCACAAAAAAGTTTAAGCTAATCCTTATTTTTGGATTAGTGAATTCTATTCTATTCCGGTATTTAAAATTTAATTTTGATGATATTATCAATAAAGGTAGATACTAGGAATAGATTAGACTATATTTTAAGATATAAACTGTCAAAATTAGAGTAGAATTCGCTAATCCAAAAATGAGGATTAGCTTAAACTTTTTTGTGAATCGGGCTATAAGTGTTTAATGGCAAAGCCAATAACGTAAAATTACTGTTTTTCAGAAAGATACATTCAATAATAAACTTTTCTGTCTCTGCGTAAGTTGTGATATTATCTGTAACGATTAAGACAGAAAAAAAATAAAAGGTAAGTGACCGCGCCGTATAACTTTTAAAATTAATTTTATCTAGCAGTCTCTCAAAATGTCAAACAACTCATTTTTAATGACAGTAATAATTGTTTACGAGTTGTTAATCTTCTCAAGTTGTTTACGAGTATTTTAACATTATTTAATATAAGTATAATTATACTAATGGCAGTAAAATACTATTAGACCGAACAAACGGATATATTACTAGTTTTAGAATATTGCGAAGGAAATTTTTGACAACCATAAACAATTGTCAGTGTCATTAAAATTATTTATTTGTTGTTTGACATTTGAATAGACTGCTAGATAAAATTTATTTTAAAAATTATACGGTGCAGTCACTGACATCTTATTTTTACCTTCCGCTGCCCTGGGAGGTATAGGGATCGTGCTAAAAATCGCGTATACCCATTCTATACTAATGTGGGAAGAGCTCATTAGTTTTTAGTGTATATCAATTAACCGGAAGTATCATTTATACAAGGTTTTAACAATTTTTCTTGTAAAAAATACATTGAATATAATTTTTCAGAAACTTTAACTAATAAAAATTAAATATAATAGTACAATCTTCAATTCTAGGAAAATAGCATTTTGAAATAACTTTAAATATTAAGTTAGAAAATAATTTCTTTTTGTAACTCATCTTGCCTATGCGTCAAACAAAAACAATATTTTAATAACAATTTTGACATATTTAAACAAATGTCACTGTCAGGAAGCAATTACATTAAAATTAATAATGAAACCGTGTTAAGATTGTATTGAGTCTAATGAAATTAAGGTTAGTAAAAATAATATATTTTCCATCATACATAAATATTAGATGTACAGAATGATCCGATATAAATTTGATATGTTTGCAGCACTAAAACTCAAACAGTTATGAATAAGCACGTGCTATCAAGGTGTCAAATATTAGTTTACAACTACACATTAACGAAATGGATCACGTAAAGCAACAGATATTTGCAAGGGAACTTAATATAGTTTGCAGGATTAGTAAATATGTAGGTATGTATTTAAATTAATAAAAATTAAAAAGCGGGAGGTATTGTGTTGACCACATCAGATTTTTTTTGTGTCTAAATCGTTAAGATATCACAACTTTCGTAGAGACAAAAAAGTTGACTATTAAATAGATCTTTCCGAAAAACAATAAAGCAAAATTTATTTTTTTAGAAGAACTTTGAAGCAGAATACTGGCTAAATGGTGCACTTTCGAATAAGGGAAAGTTCAGTTAAATTGTCTTATATTGAGCACAGGAATATGTGATTAAACCATCGCCCCCTATTTTAGAGACACCTGTATAACCCTTTCGCTATTAAATTATAAATAACTCACCACTTCTCGCATCATCGCTAACTCCACTTTCACTAACAGTCTCCTCTTCTTCCGAAGTCTCCGTATTTCTTATCCTTTCGAGACAATCAGGCCCCGACATACTTCTATTCAACAACAATCCCTTCTCGATCCACGAATCGTCTTGTGCTAGTTTGGATTTTTGTGCGTTGTCCGTGGAAGACTCTATTACAGCTACAGGCTCCACAGGTGTCTCTGGGGTGTCTGTGTGTTGTGTGGAAGGCAGTGGCACCGGCATAGTTTGATATAGTTTGTCGCAGTCGTCAACACGACGTTCTACTTGGAGAAGGTCGTCGAGTTCGTCCCAGTCGAGAGAGCGGACGTCTAGTTTTGGAGGCAGTGTTAGGGATTTTGTGTCTATTGATGTGCTGGAAAATAAATAGTAACCTAATTTATTATAATAATTACAATGAAGTGCTCCACTATTTAGTACCTCCCGCTACCCTAGGTAAGGGAGGTATAGGGATCGTGCTAAAAATCACATATAGAGATTTTATTGAATAAGCACGTTTTGATGTCCCCAGAATCCGATTTTAACATTTTTACAATGATGTCTGTAGGCATGTATGTATGTATGTGTGTCTGTGTGTGTGTGGATCTTGTGGACACGATTACTCAAATACTATCAATCAGAAATTTTTGAAATTTTGTATACCCATTCTATACTAATGTGGGAAGAGCTCATTAGGTTTTAGTGCATATCGGATAACCGGAAGTATCATTTATACGAGCTTTTAACTGTTTTTCTTGTAAAAAATTCATTGAATATAATTTTTTAGCAGCTTTTACCAATACAAATTGAATATAATGGCACAATCTTCAATTCTACAATAATAGCATTTAGTAAATAACTTGAAATAACTTTGTATTATATTATAAAATAGTTTATTTTTGTGTTAAGAAGAATTTAGTAGTTTAAATATGATTCTAATGAAACTAAGGTTTGTAGAAATAATATATTTTCCATCATACATGAATATGAGATATACAGTATAATTCGATTTAAGTTTGATGTTTGCAGCATTACATATCAAACAGCTCTCAATAAGAACGTGATTTCAAAGTGTCAAATAATAGTTTGCAACTACACATTTACGAAATGGATAATGTACGGCGAAGAATTTACACAGATTGCGTTTTAGAGCATAAGGAAGTTGGTGATGATTTTGACAATAATGTGTGTGTGACGATTTTTCCTTAAAATATATTAATGATCCAAAACTTTGCAAAGTTGGTAGGTATTTAATACTCTTATATAATTTGAAACAACATATTAGATTTTGACTATATATGATAAACCGGATGTAGTACTTAATTTGAAGCTCTAGCAGATTTTTCAGGAAAAACATAATAAAATATAATCCAAAATTTCGTATTACAAACTTTTCTATTTATTGGAACAACAAAGTAGATTTTGTTTACAAACGTTCAATCGGAAGTGAAACTTTACTTAAAGCTCATTGCTATTTTAAACATAGAATTGGCGGGAGGTCATGTGCTGGCCCCATCAGATTTTTTAAAATTATTTTTATACAACTTTATCTGAACTAAAAGCAATTTTAGATTTCCCTACAAAAGATGGGAAAAAACTACTTTAACATGTATGTTATTTGGGTCGTGACGGGGATGAAAAATTCAAATTTGTGACCTTGGGAAGACTCGGCATGAGCCACCATCTTGGATCAAAGGTGTAAAAATAAGTTTTTCGCAATTATCTCGAAAACAGTGTCCCGTATCAAAATTTTACAAGAATACAAAAAGGGTTTTTGCATTTTTTACCTAGGATGAACTCTCAAAGAGTTATGTTCAAAAATAGGTAACCGGAACAACAATTTATGAAAGAAAATTTAATCACTCAAAATATACACAATATTAACTTTTTAACACGTAGTCTAATTGGTTTGATTATTTATAACAGTTTACACTCGTCGTGGTATCAAAAGAAGTAAATTATCGTTGATTTTTAAATATTTTTTTCAACGCTTCCCCACAAATTCATCAACCACTCTGACACCGTTAAAGATACGAAACCGCAGTTTAAAAATTTTAATTCAGCTTGGAATTCTCCTTCATGTCATGTTAAATGATTTTTGCACCGATGAGTGGTTCGCGAGTTATTAATTTAAACTTAGATGAAATTTCTCTAAAATTTGAAACATCTGAATATCGGCTTAGTTTTCATTTTTTCATTAAAAATTTCTACACGTATTAAATGCGCAATAATGTTTATCTTTAATCGTGTCGAAATTTGCAATGAAAATATGAAAATTAAGCCGATTTGCAGATATTTCAAATTTTAGATAAATTTCATATGTGTAAATTATTAATAATTCGCGAACCGCCCATCGGAGCAAAAATTGTTTAACATGAAATGAAGGAGAATTCCAAGCTGAATTAAAATTTTCAAACTGCGGTTTTGTATTTTCAGAGTGGTTGATGAATTTGTGGGAAAGTGTTGACAAAAATTAATTAAAAAATCAATAATTTACTTCTCTTGATGTCACGACGAATATAAACTGTTATAAATAACAAAATCTATTAGACTATGTATTTTGTCAGGTAAAATCTTCTATTGACTGAACTAATTGGCTATTTAATACATAAGATAACACCTATCAATAGGTTATGGGCCCAGTAGAATCTATAGCACTAAAACTCTTCAATAAATAATAAAGTATACATACAGGAAATTTATTTTAACATGCAACATATGGTCATTCACTTCCATGGTTACTCACTATTGTCAAAAAATGACAGCAATGTAATATTTGTCCATTTTAAAATGCAACATACAAAATTTATAATTTTGTATTACCAAAACAAATTTACACTAAATTAGCCTACATACGATTAACAAGAAATCAAAACATGAATGTTGCACATCTTAACAAACTTTAGCTTACAAAAATTCATAACTTTCATGTAATAAATGTTAAAAAATACCCCCATTCACACTGAGGCAACATCCTAGTCGGTCGTAATAAGAATTGATACCATTTGTGATGTGTTCTGGAGGTATCTCCTGTGCTGCAATACTATTTATATTGTTTAAAATGGACAAATATTACATTGCTGTCAGTTTTTGACAATAGTGAGTAACCATGGAAGTGATGAACCTTAATGCCGCATTTTAAAAAAAAGTCTCTGTATGTATATTTATATTTAAAATATATTTCTTTTTACCTATTTTGCTCAATAGTAGGCGAAGCCGTACAAGAATTCGAAGTAGAATTCGAATTAGACTCCATACTCTCACTTCCAGAATCAATCCCTGTATCTGTTGTATCCGTTGTATCCAAATCATCATTATCTTCATCATCTATTCCGTTACTAAGATAAGAATTTCTCTTTCTTACTGTTACCATTCGTTGGTCATCATCTTCTTTAAGATGAATTACTCCTTGTACACCCCAGTAGATTCTAAGAGCACCTTCAAGAACTAAACGGCCATTTACCTCTCTGGATTTTATTTCGCCGCTTTTTCCATCATAGAATTGATTAAAAACCTGGAAATAATAGAGTGCTAAACATGAACGTATCAAGAGAGGCTCGGTGCAGTGTACATAATGGAGTGCTAGTGCCTGCTTTGATGTATGGAAGCGAATGTTGGGCATAAAAGGAGAGTGACCGCCGTGGAAATAAGGTATTTACGTAAGATGGAATCAAGAAAGGAATAATTTGAAGTAATAAGAATGTTAAGAGTCAGTTGAGATGGTTTGGTCATTTGCACTACACGATAAAGTTTTTCTTTTCAAGTGACTTGAAAAGTTTTCTTTCTCGCATAATGACATGAGTGCAAGAGAGACAAATGAATAGACTTTTAACGACAAACTTTCAAAGAAAAACTGGAACATGCGCTACTTTTTCTTAAAAGTCCCTACAAGTTTTGACTATCAAACAACTGTCAAATGTCATTTATATTTATCTATCTAAAATTGAGGATTAGTTGTTAGTTTTATGCCCGATTGCACCAACGTATCTTTAATATTAATCACGGTTTAAATTGACAATATTGCATCAAAATGAAATGTCAAATGAATTATATTATATTGCTGTCAAAATTTCGATTTGCATTTTTTTGTTTGAACGTAGATTAAACATGATTCATAGATATTTACCCACCAAGTGAGCTAAGGTAATGTTTATCCATGAGAAGAAAGTTTAGCTCACGAGCCCGAAGGGCGAGTGAGTTAAATTCTTCGAGTGAATAAACATTCTTAGCTCACTTGGTTTGTACAATATTTTATTCAATTTTGACGAAATAATAATAAAAACCATTGTAATATTTAATTTTGACAAAATAAAAAATTGATCAGTTAGTAGGCTAAGCATGACAATCGTCGCTGATAGACGTCAAGTCACATATTTAAGAAGCTTCACTGTCTGTCATTTATGTCGAAAAAATAATGAAAAGGGTTGATAATGTCTGATAAATTATGTGGTAAGTGTTATTTTCGTTCTTGATGTTATTTTTAAATGCATTTTTTGTTGCAGAGTGAGTTAAAATTTTGTGTGTGATTTAAAAAAAATTTTAATTCACATGTGAAAAAAGTGTTACTTATAGTTGTTGCTATGGAGTTAATAATGACAGTATGTTGTGCAATTGGGCATTAAGTTTGTAAAACGGTTTCATTAGTCACGGGTTGCCGAGCAACGAGTGATTAACATTTTTAAAAGTGCTAAATTTGCAAAAACAGGTGAACATTTTATTACCATGGCAAACTAAGATTATGTTTATTTATGAGAAGAAAGTTTAGTTCACGAGCCCGTAAGGACGAGTGAGTTAATTTCTTCTAGTGAATAAACATTCTTAGCTCACGTGGTTTATACAACATTTTTTACAATTTTGACGAAATAACACAAAAAACTAATCAGTTAGTAGGATGTGCATGACAATCGTCGATGATAGACGTCAAGTCATCTATTTAAAAACCTTTATTGTCTGTCATTTGTGCCGTGAAAAATAATGAAAATGGCTGATGTCTGATAAATACTATGGTGAGTGTTATTTTCGTGCCTGATGTTATTTTATATGCATTATTTGTTGCAGAGTGAGTTAAAATTTTGTCAGAGTGATTTAAAAATTTTTAATTCACTTGTGAATAAAGTGTCACTTATAGTTGTTGCTATAGAGTTAACGACAGTTTAAAATGTCAAAATTGAATAAAATATTGTACAATACACATACGTAAACCATTTTTAGTCACTCAAGGGTCTAAAAACACGAGCGTGACTAAAGTCTAGCTTTACGTACTTGTATCGTAAATAACTATTTTGATGTGTACAAGTGTGATATTATAAGTGATAGGTATTAAACTGAAAAATGGCAAAATGGGATAGAGAAGTAATTGAAATCTTGAAATTTAATGTAGGTCTACCTTAAATTTTGACTCTTAGGGCCAGTATTATAAACGTCCAGTTAAATTTACTTGCAAAGTAAATTATTAAATTTTAATAAAGTTAACAAATTCGAATCAATTTCTATGTTCTTTATGAAATTTAAATCATTGCTGCCAAAGTTTGTGTTGCAATTGTTCATTTAATAAAATTTACTAAATAGAACTAAATTTAACTGGACCTTTATAATACCGGCCTTTAGATATTTTAATTCACGCAAAACTTGATCGTGTATATAAACTTACACGGTCACTTGAAATGAAAAACTTCATCGTGTAATGCACGCTTAAGAATCTTGTTAAAAGACTGAAATGAATCAGTTAAACTCATTCTTATTATTTTTTTCGGGTTTATGCTAACCCACTAAGGTGGAAAGGCGTGATTTTTATGCATGTATATAAATAATCGACTATAAAGCAATTCAAGACAAAAGATCATGTACTTACCTTTAGTTTGCTTTCTAGGTGTGACCTAGGCAAAGGAGGTCCATTTCCAACTTTAGGTGACCCCTTCTGCCCGAAACTTTTGTGGGATTCAACCCTGGTTCCGTGGCCAAAAAGTTGTGGTCCGAAAAGCGCGCCATAACAAGGAACATGGCAATAGGGCACTCCTTTGTGTTCGGCGTGCTGACCAGGATCCAATCTCTTACCGCATTCCTCACACCGTAAACACTCTGGATGCCAGTCATAGCCCAAAGATTGTTTACGTTCGGCTAGAAATAGAAAATTAATATAAAGCACTGCACTTACAGAAAACAAGAAAAAAAGTTTGGTTAAAACAAACCGAAGTAGACGGGTTTACCGCATTTGTGACATTTCCACATGATTATTGTTAAAAATGATAAACTAATCTCACATTTTTTGTATAAAAAGTTAAAAATATATGTTAAAAATTCATACGGTGTAGTTCAATGCTACCATTGTTTTATGTCAATGTCAAACATAGACACGACTGCCAACGATATGCTAAAAATTTTGATCAGTGTTGCCAACAGTGTGAGGCAAAAAACTTTTCATACGTATTTATAGATCATAGATCACTACGTTAAAGATGTAACAGTTGCTTTAAGTTATCATAGTGTACGTAATTCCCCTATGAATCTGTTTTGAAACTAAAATGTAAAATTTCCTCTTCTGTTCCATTTTTTGCTTCATTCTGTCGATTTTCTATTTTGTAGAATCCAAAAATATATTCTGTTCATATGTTTAAAGTTCACATTTACCTAGTTTTAAAGTAAATGTCGTAACTTAGTCGAAATCGAAACCATATACAGTGGCTTAAAAAATTATTTGTACCTTTTTTTTATCAGGAAAATGTAAAATATTAGAGGTTTCCAAAAAATAAATTCATTCAAAAAATTAATCATAATCTTCTTAACACATTTTAGAGTCAAATGATATAGTCATCAAATTTAAAAAATGTTTTTATACTAGCGTTTTATAACAACTTTTTGATTGTCATTTTCGTTACTAAATGAAATACTAGCGTTTAAAAATGACAGTTTAATGAGTAAAATGTTACTTTTTAGCACTAGTGCTTAAAATTATTTCATTTAGCAACGAATAGATGACCCTGAAAAATTCCAAATTTTGATATTTGAGAATAAATATGTTACATATTTTTTTTTTACTTACAGGTGTACCTATAATTTTATCTCAATGGGGGATTACGCCATTTTTTTTTTTATAATTTCATCTGAAAATATTAGGAAAACTAAGACTATTGATGAAAATCCGGTGAAAAAATTCCTATTAATAAGCGAGTTATGGTCTCCCGAATTTTCAAAAGATTGACGTGACGTCACATTTATGTGTTTTTATATCAAACTGTTTTCATCATGGACCTACATGTTCTTGAAATATATGCTATTTTAAGTTATATTTACATAAAAATAAATGAATATTATAACACTGTATAAGTCTACATACTTTATAATTACAGGTGTATTTAAATTATTAAATTTAATGCAAGAAATTTATGTTAAAATAAAAACTGTTTGGAAACTGTAGTACAGGAATGTTAGCCCCTCCTTTCGAATTTGAATTTCTTAACTTCCATTGGTAGTAATCCCCACCTCCTAACACGCTATTTGTAATGCATGTATAGGCGGTTTCTCGGTCGCCAATCAAAATATTTTCATATTAGTGTCGAAGCGCTATAACAAAAAACCCTTTATTTCCGAAATATCTCAATTATACCATTTCATTTTTTTTATTAATATTCGTTATTCAGCATATACATTCGTATTTTTTTACTATTTTCCTTTAATTCGATTGAGCCGTAATCCCCCAGGTATTAGATAACAACAAATTAACAATTAATATTCTCCAAAAAAATAAATATTAAATTAAATTATAATTGACTA
The DNA here is from genome assembly GCA_943142095.1 of Ophonus ardosiacus. Classification (NCBI taxonomy): domain Eukaryota; kingdom Metazoa; phylum Arthropoda; class Insecta; order Coleoptera; family Carabidae; genus Ophonus; species Ophonus ardosiacus. The sequence continues at coordinate 51,426,166 of OW964828.1, read as the reverse complement.
TTATGTATTAGATAATATGTTTATTTGTTGACTATGACAATAATTGGGCTGAAATTGGATGTTTACATAGAATTTTATTTTATTTGAAATATTAATTGTACGCAACTTTCATTTGAAGTAAATTTCTCTAAAATAATTTATCACCTTAATCACTTGTTCATGTTCATACTATTACCCAACATTTTCACTTGTTTTAAGATTGTCGACAAAGTAAACAATATTGTTTCATGATCTCAATCAATCACATCAATCAGTTTGAAAGAATGTTCCAAGTCATTTGTCAAAGATGAATATTCTCAAAATACTGGGGGTAAAAAGCTGGGTATTCCCAATAATATTTTTCGAACATTTAGACAATGGTGACAAAGTAAAAAACCTTATAAGAGAATTTATATTTTACTCCATATGTCTCTTTGCCATATCAGTATGTATGTATTCCTTTACCGTAAACTATTACACATTTTTATCTATGTATTCAATTTTAGCTACTATTGCACACGTATCATCATTTTATTTGTATGATTTAGCAATGGATCAATTGATTGGTGATAACATGGAATTTGAAGAAAATGGCGTTGTCATAAAACACATGTCAGACGTGGCAAACATAGAACAAATGTGGACGGTACAATTATTATTCTAATTCACGAAATCTTTTTTGTCGACAGTTCCGAAAATAAGAATAAAATTTTACATAAAAATAACGATATAACAATAGATTCTTATGAAAATGTTCACAGCTCTCGAAAATAAAATTAAACAAAAGCCGGATCCACGTCAATAAAAATTTATGTTGTATATTGTATTTTGAAATTCAGTACAAATATTTGTGGATCCGGCTTAAGGTCACTACCATTTTTGCATCTAAACATTTTAATTTTCATTTAAGGCCATAGAAGTATTGTTAACGGATAGCTACTTATGGGAACACTGGTACAAATATCCACCACAGAATACTAAAAAAAAATATATCCATTCATTTCTATTAGGTCCACCCAGAATTCGACAAGTAATAATAATGACATTAAAATGTACATAACCTACTAATGAGAATATTGTAGGTAAGAGTTAGAAACGATAGCTGTAGAGTACTTGACGATTTTGCAAAATATTTCCAATACTGTTATTATTTTTACAACTACAGAACTAAAGAAACGAAGCCCTTTGGAAAAACAACCAATATACCTGAGTCGGCGTAAGATGAAATTCGTTACAAAATGGCGAAATTGACCATTTTCATTGAAAATGAGACATCCATTAACATTTTTGTAAACTAAAAATTATATTCCTAAGATTTGTAGTTCAAGGTTAGAACTGTCAACTGTTGAACTAAATAATTTAATACATTTCTTATATTTTCATGCACCACTCATACACGGTTAAAGATAGAATAACGGACGATGAAAGTCTGAATTCAACATGATATTCTCTTTCTTTTCATGTCACGCATGATTTTTTTACATCATCGGATCTCGAGTTACAGCCTTTGAAGTTACATGATTTTCATCGAAATGTTGTATTATTGAAAATACATATTATGTATTATATTACATGCTTATTCTTTCCTTTTCACAATTGATTACTATTATAATTATTTTTTAGTGATCCAGTGACGGAAATTAATAATAATCAGGAAAATAACAACGATTAGACAATTTTTTTTTACTAGATTTTTAGCTGCCACAAACTTGTGTGAAGTAGAAGTGATAATATACCTCATACTTCACAGAGAACATCGGATCTCTCACTCTAACAAAGCAAGCAAGTGCACATCAACAATGAAAATGGTCAATTGTCGCCATTTTTTCATGAAATTCAGTACCTACTATCCAGAATTATAGGTACACTTGCTGATTTATATAAAATCAAAATACATACTCAAATTGGGGCCTACCCTATTTTTTGTGACATTTCAATCGAATTGAAGCGATCTGTAGGTACAAAGTTCTAGACAGTATTGTTATTCGTCAAGTCGTAATATTTTATACTGGGGTTACTACTTTTTTATCACAATAAGGAATGAGTATCAAACAAAATATTCATATTTTATGGTGCCGAAACGTTGGGTTAAAATAATAAATTACAGAACTTAAACTAAAAAAAAGGTAGTATTTTTCCAATTAATAATATGAGTTCTGAAAGATATTTTAATAATTTAAAATATTCATAAATAATAAAAATAACTCAACAATGTATTCATCAAGAAAATAATAACTCTCTTGCAAAATGAAATAAATAAAACAATAAGTGTTTAATAAAGATGCCGAGTAGTGTTATTCACATGAAGAAATGTCTACATTTGTTTGCAATTTTATATAATAATCATAGTTAACAGTATAAAGAATAAACTTTTATATAATTTTAAATTTAATTTACTCGGTTACAAAAAGAGCAAAATAAATGGAATTATTGAAATGGATGTAGAATTTAACAGCCCAATTCACAAAAAAGTTTAAGCTAATCCTCATTTTTGGATTAGCGAATTCTACTCTAATTTTGACATTTCATATCTTAAAATATAGTCTAATCTATTCCTAGTGTCTACCTTTATTGATAATATCATGAAAATTAAATTTTAAATACTGGAATAGAATAGAATTCACTAATCAAAAAATGAGGATTAGCTTAAACTTTTTTGAGAATCGGGCTGTAAATCTCTAACTTTTATTTGAAGAATTATTGTCTATAATTAATAGGGTACTGTTGCGCAAGGAAAAACTATTTTCCCATGTTATTCGCATATGGCCCCGCTTTTCTTGTTATACCCGGTATGTAATTGCTAAATATTTTATAGAATATCCTATTCTATTATATAAAATAATTATGTCAAAATTAAGTACAATACATTAACGAAAACCAATGGAAAGTTGGGAAACATAGAAAATTTGGTCCCACCGACGCCACGGGAAAAAAATTGAATACATATATGTATATTAAACATTTGCACACCTACTTAAATATTATAATACTGTAAGCTTATTGTTTTATTTATTTTGTAAGAGAGTTTTATTTTCTTGGTGAATACATTGTTTGATAATCATTATTCCTTATTTTGATAAAGAAAACCGGGTATTCTCTATTTTTCTTTGTTTGTCATTTTGAAATATTCGTTATTTATACATATTTGCAATGAGTACAACATATTTCACAACATTTTTAGAGTATTACAGTGATTTTTACCTGAATTTTGATCCCACTTCAAGTGAATAACAAGTTTTAAACACTGGGGTTGCGACTCGTATACAGTTCTTATACGTAGAAACGCGCTTTACTCGGCCTCAGTATGTGCCGTCATCTGGGTGTTTCGCGCACTGCATTCAAAAACCTTATGAAAATACCAGGCCTAAATTTGTTAAGCAGTTTTCAAAGCAGAGGTTTTCCGAAGGATCGAAAGTATTTTTCTCGGTTAAATTTTTATAACAAAGTTTTCTTTTTCGAATTTACCACATGTACCCATATTTTTGGATAGTGAAATAATTTTTTTTATGCAAAATGTACAAGTTTTAATGATTTTTAGATGGACATACAACTATCCGTTCGACGTAGGTGGTATGACTTTCGAAGGCAAAGTTTCAAGTTACGATGCTGGCGGATATTACGTAGATCTTAGTTACAGTAAACCACAATCTTTAAAGATGATAAATCATCTTAAAGAAAACCTTTGGGTAGACAGACAAACAGCTGCTGTCTTCGTGGATATCAACGTTTATAATCATAACATCAATGCATTTCTTTGCGTGAAGTATGTATAGATCGCGTGACTCGAGCGATCTTGAAGTGCTTAGAGAATCAGGTGATTGGTATGCGCTTATCACTTTGACAAGAATAACGTCACTGTGACAAGAATAATGATTTGACTTATTATATCGCTAAATACGAGGTGTGGCAATTAAATAACAAGATTGATCTTAGAACATTGACAAAATATAAGGCTGAATACACACATGTACAAATTACCGTAACAGAACACCGTCGCGTTACTTAAACGCGTAACAATGTGGACGGCACATTGTAACAGCGTAACGTCGTAACATCGTAACAGAACAGCGTTCCACCCTTAGACCAGGAATAGAGGGGAGACAGGGCATGCTATGTATTTCGCCGTAAGAAGACTTTCCAAATCATCATAGCGACTTTCGACCTTATTGAAACGTCAAAGTCAGCTGCGGTAGCCCAATCGACCAGATGTGTTACATACGTGTGCAGTCGAACGAATAAGTTTTCAAAATCAACAAGCGTCACCCGACGTTATCAATCATTATTTTGACTTCTGACGTTCTTGAATACATACGTCTTTAGTTTGATTCATAGTTTTCTTAGTTTTAAATTGTTTTATTTATGTTATGGATAATCAAGTATTTATTTAGATTTGGTCAACTGTAACATAACAATATTTAACTGGTCGACTAGCTATTCCACCTGATTCAATAAGGGTCAAAATCGCAGAGATGATTTGGAAATATACGCGTGAATATGCCCTGTCTCCCCTCTATTCCTGGTCTAAGGTTCCACCCGCTGTCGGTTTTCTAGCGTCGCTGCGTCGCATCAAAGAAATGTTACGCGCTCATGTTACAACCGAGAAATGTTCGAGTATTTGATCGTGGCGAGTTTACGTTACGGTAGACACTAAAAAATAACGTGACGTCGACGCGTAGCAGAAAATTGTTACGCGGCGGTGTTCTGTTACGATAATTTGTACATGTGTGTATCCAGCCTATATATTATTATTGTCGGGAGGTGGTTCATTCTTGCCCCTGTACTGCGACCTTTCTGGTCTATTGTACCCTCCGTGTTTCCTCCTATTCTAGGAGCCATGTATGTTTTGTAAACTCCAGGATTTTCTTTAGACTAATGTCCTTTAGTGTCTCAGTGTGTAATTTCTTTGCTCCTAAAAGGTTATGTCTGCTTGCCATAAATGCTTTGCAGTGACATATTAAGTGTTCAGGGGTTTCATCCTCTTCTCCACATCCTCTGCATGTTGGTTCTTGTTTGAGGCCCAACCTATGCAAATGTTTATTTAATTGACAGTGTCCTGTTACCAGTCCTGTTATTAGTCTGACATCTTGCTTGCTCATTACAAGTAAGTTGTCTGTTATTTTCTTGGATGGCTCATTCAGGAAGAGCTTGGAATGTCTTTGGCCTGATGTGGCTGTCCAATGCCGTTTGTGCCATTGCCAAAGCAAAGTATTAAGTTCTTGCTTAACTGTTTGCGCAGTTATTCCGCAAGCAGGTTCTGGTCCTATAAAAGGTATATTTGTCCCATCTTTTGCAAGATGGTCGGCTGCCTGGTTTCCTTCAATTTCTGAATGCCCGGGTACCCATATCAATCTTAATTTGTTCGTCGCTCCTAAGGCATTCAATCTGTGTATGCAATCCAGAATTAGTCCTGAGCCTACCTCACACGAGTTTAGTGCCTTAAGTGCGGCTTGGCTGTCTGTTACTATGGAAGAATCTCCATACTAACAGTGTATTCAGCCTAAAATTACACAAAACAAATATTGCCACCTTCAATGTACTCTCCTCCCCGAAACCTACACCGCCCGATACGAATGTTTCATTGTTGGAAGCAATACCTGCAGGCCTTTTTTGTTAGGTTGTTCATAAGCTCTGCCGCTTTTTTATAACCGCATCTCGGCCCCGAATGTGGTGCCTTTTAACGCAGAATTACAATTTGGGAATAAAAGCAAGGCACATGGCACTAGGTCAAGTATGTACGGTTGATGTACCAACACTGTGAGTTTGTATTTCGTCAAAAATGTCTTGCCAGACAGGGCGTTTTGTTCCGGCGTGCTGTTTTCATGGAGAATCCATCACATATCAGCCCTTTTTCTTCTCACCCATGCATGAAGGGTTATCAAAACCTTCTTATAATATACTTGGTTGACGAAATGCCCCTCAGGCACCCAATCCATGTGAGCAATCACTCGCATTTTGAAAAAACAATGTCAGTACACGGCCGAGTCACTAATCGTCTCCAATCTCTTTTCTTCCTTCTTTAAATCTTCTAAACTGCTCGAAAACTTGAGTACTAGGTAGACCCTCATCACCATAAACATTCTTCAACAATTCGTACATTTCTGTAGCGGATTTTTTAAGTTTTACACAGAATTTCATGTTGACAACAACATAATTCCGGCGGAGTACGAGAAAGTAGTTAACTTCAATCAAAGGCTACTGCCGAACGGTTTTTATCAAAGTGACAAGCGCACACAAATCACCTTCAAGGTCGCCTAAGTCACGTGTCTGCTCGTGGCCTATTGGAAGTACCTACTCAAATTAAAAATTGAAAAATGAAAATTTCATGATTTTTTTTTTTTTTGCAGGGTAGCGTTCGAACTGCCACCTACGGGAGGAGTCGTGTTTTCAACTAAAATAACAAATTATCAGCTTTTATTGTATAAATTCAGACGTGATTATTTTGTATTTGCTTGTGACTTTTTGTTTATGTTATATAATACTTATTACATATTGAACATTTCCTACGGTTTTGAAAAACATGGTATAGAATTTATGTATAATAAATGGGTTATTTTGGAAATAATACTTATTAGTGTAAGTACCTCATACGTTTAGAAATTGGTCATTTCGAAAAGGGTCCGCTACTCTACTAGTTTCTGAAACCTGAAAGAGAAATACTTAATAGAAATATTGTTTTAGCTTGGTTTTCTGTTAAAATTCGCAAGAGGAGGAATAAACATTTTCTCTCAAAGATTATTTGAAAAATTTAAACACGCCGATGGAAACTTTATCAATTTTGAAATACTGGGCTATATGAATATGCACTATGCAAATATGGCTGGTCTTTTCTTTTTTCTAAGTTGGATAAAATTGTTTAAATACATTGGTTTTAGCGGGGTTATGGGGCAACTCAATACTGCTATTCAAAAAGTGAGGAACTAAAGTTTACGAGCCCAAACTCCTAATTATTCGACCGGTTAACATTTTCCACAAATTATAAAATCTGTAGATATAAAACTTAAAAAAAAATCTGTTGTGGCCAGCATAAGACCTCTCGCCATTTCCATATAAGGCTATATAAGTATTGTAATGTACTTCTCTATCGAACCGTCGATTTGTAACACAAAATTACAGAACTGTAACCAAATATTGTTTTTTATTATATTTAAAATGTCTTCTGCACACATAATTCTAATTATATCTATTTTTTCATTGTATGAGGAAGTTCCTATATGTCTTCCAATTCATTAACCAGATTGGCGGTATTTCTGATGGATATATGCATTTTACCTATAATTTCAAAATAATAAGATTAATAGGGCTATTCTGTAAGTGATCGTTATGACATAACGAATCGTTATATCGTTAAAATAACGATAATCGTTAAAATGGTATTCTGTAAGCAAAAATTCAATTGTTTATAACGACAAGATGATAACGATTTTCGTAAAATCGTTATTTTTTAGCGACAAGAAAAAACTAGTCGTTATGTTAACGATTTGTTGCATTTCAATCACATTTCAATATTCTTGAAATATTTAATGTCATTATAATGAATAGTGATCCCGAATTATTATAATTTCTTCACTTTATCAAAGAAAATAATGAAAGGTAATTATATATTTTAAAAATATGTCAGATTATATTTCAACTTTACTACATATATTTAAGAAGAAAAATTTCGAAAAATTCATAGGGTTTTAAGAAATAAAAGTGATCCTTTTACTATCCTAGAGGAAAATTTTAGAAAATTATTTACATTAGGTATCAGAAGCTGCCGCTAGAGATTTTACAACTGTTGCCATTCCTGGAAGCAAATACAAGGATACTGCTATACCAAATCTCCTAAAAATACTCCTATATTAATCATACTTTTACATATGCTTTATTTTATTGAGTGCATTGTTTGATAATTAGATATTTGAATTCGACCTATTATCTCTTCCACGATTTGCGCTTCTTCGTGATCCATCATTGGCATTTAATCCCATAGCCAATTCAGCATACGCTTCTTCAATTTGATTTGGACTCTCTGGATTATATTTATTTGTTCTCAGAGCGACATTACTTTCAAGAAAGTCTACATGATATTTATATTGCTCTTTTGTAGTTTTTGAGCCCCTCGTTTTCTTATCTATATCTATTGTAATACAGAATGAAAATAATATGCCATTAATAATATGAAATAATAATATAACATATTTAAATCCTCACCAACAATTTTCAAAATGAAATTTAAATGTCAGTTTTAATAGTGAATTGAGTAAACAATAGTACCAACTGCAAAAAAATTATAACGTTTTCGTTATGAATTATATTCAACGATAATGTTTTAACGATCGATCTTACAGAATACAAAATTAACGATTTTCGTAAAATACAAATAACGATTTTCGTAACAACGATTGTCGTTATGATAACGATTCGCTAAGCGAATGTTTTACAGAATAGGCCTGTAAATATACTTCCCAGAAAAAGCTATCAGAAAGCCACTAAAACTGTTGATTTTTAACACTGACATATGTCATTTTCAAACTATGTTATAAACATTTGAATTTGTCAAGTCGTTTCCTTATTGCCTTAGCCTCTGCGATTAGAATCTGCTATATATTATAGTGTCTTTATCTCTAAATCTATACAAGATATAATAAAAATTTTAAGTGTATTAGATGGAGAATTTTGTTTTTCAATATTTGTAATAACAAAAATTTCCAAAAAATTATATTTAGAAGAAACTTTCTAAGAAACTACTACTTCCGGTTGTTCAATTGTTACCAAAACCTTTTCAGCTCTTCCCAGGAATATTAGATTGAGGAAACTACAGTTAAATATTTTTTAAGTCTTATAGTTTTTGAGGAAACGTGTCTACAACATCCAGACATACATAAACACATACACACATCCACACACACACACAGACATTTTAAAAATGTTATAATCGGATTCTAGGAACCTTAAATCGTGCTTATTCAATAAAATCTGAACATGCGAATTTTAGCATGAATCCAATACCTTTCTTAGCGAGAGATAAAAAACCTATGGGCCAAATGATTGGTGATAATACGAGGTGTGACAATTAAATAACGAGATTTATTTTTTCCGGCTTCCCTGTAAATTTGGCAACATTGCAGGCTATGTCATATTAATTTGTCATCTTCCTTCCATTCACAGTTAAAATTTCAAGATAATTCGGCAAACCGTTCGGCAGTAGCATTTGATTGAAGTTAACTACTTTCTCGTGTGTGTTAACGTCCATGTTTTTGTATGTATTATTATGTGTATTGTTGGTCTGTCGAAGCTATAAGAAGGTGCAAGTGTGCACCGAAACATCGGTATTGTAAGAAAATAAATGATGGTTGACTGAGATTTCGAGTAATTGCTAACACTTTATCCACATCACAGTCAAGAAATTTTCCCACGTTTATAATTTGTTTGCTGAAAATGTAAATCGGTCGAACTATAAGTTTGGGCTCGTATTTTTATCAGTATCAAATTAACAAAAACATATTTTGTAGTCATTCATGCCGATATTAGGATTCTTTTTAATTTTTATGATATTCTTTTTCGCATATGCAATATTGGGATACCTTATATTTGGAGGAAACGTAATAAACAATTTAAGATATAAATTTTTATGATTTCCATTTTCATTTTACACTTTTAGTCTCATCTATTCTCCACAGTTGGTACAGCAATGTTCACCCTATTCTGTTCCATTCAAGAAATGTTTGACAATCATGAAATACCCAATGATATTTATGGGAGACTGTACCTCGTTGCGTATGTTACAATGATTGGATTCATAATGCTAGTAGGTGATACTGTTTTGTTTTAGCGTACAAAAAGATTCTCGCTTGTAATTATTGTGACTGAAAAAATGTGTTTTCTACGCACATATTTTATAATATTTTACGCACAACTGCATTAAAGTCATTTGTTTACGTCTTGTTTACCATGGCGGAAAAGGAGAGAAAAAGCCCGGCGACTGGTAAACAAAACGTCAAAAATCAACAAGCTTTAATAATTATTTGACTATCCAGTGTGTTAATGAGGGTGATTAATTTTAACGCGTGAGAGTAGCGAACACAATTGTAGAAATATAAGAACCGTTTCATCAAGTATCGCAAATATGCTTTATTGTACCTACATTTATTACTGCAAATATTTGAATCACAATAGTTACAGTTTCGAAACTTTCTAAAAGTACGTCGTAAATATTTTTTTACGGGAGCGTAAATGGGCCAAGAGTAAAAATATAATTGAAAATAAAATGTTTTGAAATCTGTATTATAACTAGTATTATAACTTTTGTAACTAGTACTACCATTTTTTTTAACTATACTGTCAAATTGTTACCAAAACCTTTTAAGCACTTCTCATTAATGTCAGATTAAGGAATACGTAGTTAAATTAGTCTTTAGTTTTATAGAATTTGAAAAAACGTCCCTCTAACATCCAATCACACATACACACATCCACACACACACACACACACACACGCACACACACACACACACACACACACACATACACACACATCATTGTAAAAATGTTAAAATCGTATTCTAGTGACCTTAAAACGTGCTTTTTCACTAAAATCTGGTTATGCGATTTTTAGCATAATTCCAATAGCTCTCTTAGCGAGGTAAAAAGTGATAATACCAGTTAAAATGGCACTACCAGGTAAAAAATCTGATGTGGCCAACACAAAACCTCCCGCTATTTAATTTTTATTAATTTAAATACATACCTACGTTACTAATGATGCAAATTATATTATGTTTTATTGCTTTATTTACGATTTTCTTTATTATTTAATATGTCACTATTGTTAATTTGAAGTAATTAATTTTTTGACAATGAGGTTTAGCGGGTTTAGCTGTCAGTTACATTTTGTTTATTTTAGGCTTCGTGATTAAAAAATGAAAAATGATTTTTAAATTTATGTAAAATATACAGAAAAAGTATTAATATACCTGTACAAAATTGAATAATCTATAATTTTCCAATGACATAAAATGCGAAAAAATGGCATTTAATGGTATTTTTTGAAGAAAAACCTTTATGAGCTTCAAGTAAAGTGCCATTTCCGTTTATCCGATTTACACCAAAATCTAATGGCTTCTTTTCGTATTAGAATAGAGTAGAAATACAAGATTTCAGAATTTTCTGCATGATAGTATTTGAGTTAGAGCGAAGACAAAATTCATACACATACACACACACACACACACACACACACACACACACACACACACACACACACACACATACATACATACATACATACATACATACACACACATACAGACATCATCGTGAAAATGTTAAAATTGGATTCTAGGGACCTTAAAACGTGGTCATTTACTAAAATCTCGATATGTGATTTTTAACACGATCCCTATACCTCCCTTACCAAGAGTAGCGGGAGGTAAAAATTGGCAATACAACTTAAATAAAGTGGTAGTACCAGTTAAAAACCGGTAATACTAGTTATTATAAAAGGTTCAAAACATTTTAGGCATTTACGAAAATTCTACCGGTAAACTGTTACCGGTATATCCCGGTAAACAGCTGTTCATCAGGTAACAGCTACCGGGATAGATGCTTTAAAAACGCAAGTGATAAACAGGGTAGATTTATAACCTACGAAAAGCAGTTCAAAGATGAAACAGATTTGAAATTTGACGTAGTTAAATGTTATCTCGTCTCATCTTCTGTATTAACATAAGTAACTTCTGAAATCTATTTCTGATTCCAACTTCGCTTGACATCTCTACCTTTTTTGAGATTAAGGCCTATTTATAATGAAGTAACGTAAAACACAACGCAACGACGCAACGTAATCAGTAACGCAAAGACGCAAACACAAAATATGTGATTTATATAATAACCGCGGAAGATAGCACTTCTAACCAATCAAAAGAATTCTGCATATATCGTTGAAATTCAACTCGCTTTTATTTAATCTTTATGACACATGACAAATAAATAAGTGTATGTTGTTTCTAACTCAGTGATTCTTGATTAATTCGGTTAATTTTTGTATCATCCATAATTATTCTTCGTATCGCTTTGAAAATCTAACCGGTCTAACCACAAAATGTAGAATTTATTATGTAATTTTGACATTTCACGAACATGTCGATAATACAGATTTTTATAGTAAAACTGAAACACTGAATTCTGATTGGATAGCGGTAAAAAAGTAAGGTAGAAAGATGAAAGTTGGTCAGCTTTGGCGTTGCGTTGCATTACGTTACTTCTGCGGCTCTGCGTTGCGTTATGCATATTATTTTCGTAAATGCCTTTTATTTTAAATAATATTTTTACCCTTGGCCCTTCTACCTTCTACGCTTCCGTAATTTTTCTATAATATTATATTTGTAGAATATGTTTCTGGCCATAATAAACAGCTCGTATACTACAGTAAGAAATGAAATACTTGTAGAGGAACCAGTTTCAGAGTTGCTGAATGTGCTTAAACGTGGGCTGTATCGACTCTCTAATCATTGTCCTCGGAGAATTCGAAATCTATTCAGATTTCGACGACCACTAGAAGAATTTATTTATTTAAAAACAATTTTAAGACTGTAAGAATTATAAAACTACAAGGGCAAAACATTCTATTACCATCAATTATTATATTACCTGGTAATAATTTATTTTTACAGGGCAAAATACGAGAAAAAAGAAATAAACTTATTCTTTACAAAATATAAAGTTGAACGAGATATAACAGATAAAGAAGCGAAAGAATTTATTAAAGAAGTTCATGAGCATGGCTATGAGATGAGAGGTATATTATTATAACCATGAATTTGTAAATACAGGCCAGCACAAAACCTCTCGCCATTTTCATATTAAGCTATATAAGTATTGCACATATTTGACATTTCTGATACACACAAAAACACATATATTTATATATATATTTTAATTTATTCTATTCACTCTTATTCTTCTAATGTTCGAGATTCTTCCAATTCATTGATGAGATTGACGATATTTCTGAAGGGTATATAATAAAATAAGAAATATTAAATGTACTTCCCAGAAAAAGTCTTCAGTAATGTCTCTGGCTTTTTGACACTCACATTTATCTATCAATTACAATCACTTTAATTATTCCACTTGTTTTCCATGGGCTGTGAGATACATTTACAACTTATTATTTTATATATTTATGTCTCTCTTTAACTCCATAGAAGATATAATAAAATTTTTAAATGTATCGTATAGAGATTTTTATATTCTTTAATATTAGTAATAATAGAAATTTTCAAAAAATATTATATAGAAGATTTTTTTAAAGAAACCAAAATCTAATCAGCTCTTCCCAGGAATGTCTGCATTTTTTAAATCTTATAGTATTTGAGAAACTGTGGTTCCAACATCCACACACACAAACACACACACACACACGCACGCACGCACGCACGAACACGCACACACACACACACACACACACACACACACACACACACACACACACATCGTAAAAATGTTATAATCGGATTTTAGGGACGTCTCATATGGGGGAGACATGAAGATTTTTTATCCTTATTTTTTGACCTATTAACATTTTTTATTTATTTTTACCTATAAAATATTAATACAATTCAAAAATACACAAAAAGATACTTTTGATAAAACTTATATAAGCAGTAGTTTTTGAGTTTATATAAATTTCATTTGTTTCGTAATTATTACTTAAACTTTTTTGGATGCTTATTTTTTTCTAAAATTTAAAATATCTCAAACACTATTGCCTTTATCATATTTTAGCAAGAGTACTTCTTGTGTATTTTTGTATTGTATGTAATATTTTATAGGTAAAAATAAAAAAAATGTTAATAGGTCAAAAAATAACGATAAAAATCTTCATGACTCCCCCATATTACAGGCCTCTGGTTCAGATACAGAAAAAAAAAGTTATGCATCTAAGTAAGTAGTATTCTCATACCAAGTTTAAAATTTTTAGTGCAACTAGTATCAGAGTTATTAATAAAAATCTGTTGTGGCCAGCACAAAACCTTCCGTCAATTCGATGTATTTTGTACAAATCCCATACCAAAAGGTCCTTGGAACAGATTCTATATAATATCATGTAAAATCAAACACGAATACATACTATTTCTGCTCTATAAATCCAATAAAATTATAACATACACTAAGTAAAATACACTTGACACTTCTTCTTATTCTTCAGCTTCCCCTATTTTATTAGAGGTAGCTGTTTCCTCTTTTCTTCCAATCATTCCTGTCCAACACATCTTGACACATGCATTCCTTTCAGTCTTTTGCGATACAGTCCTTCCATCTTCTCTTTGGCCTTTCTCCGCGTGTCACTTGCGAGGAGCACTATGACATACCAATTTTGTGATCCTACACTTTCCATATTTGGTTTTGCACTTGCAACTGACATCTGTCAATTAGAATTTTTTTAATATATCAGCATCAGCTGTTTCCATGATAAATAGCAAAGCTGACTAATTTTTGAAAATTAATTTCTTTATAATGCTTTAAATCTACATCTATTGAATATGAAGGAAAATGTATAATCATACTGTATAGAGAAGAATATTTTCTTTAATATGTATAATAACAAAATGTCAATAAACAATATTTAACTGCGTTTTTTTAAGAAAAACTGTTAAAAACTTCAAATAAGGGTACTTCCGGTGGATCTATTATAACCAAAATCTAATCAACTCTTCATATGGATGTACAGAAGAGGAATACGAAAGAATTATAATTTTTAGAATTGTAGTATTGGAGTTATCGTCGGAGAAAAATTTGTCACACACGGACATACATACACACACACGGACACACACACACACACACACACACACACATACACATACACACATACAGACATCATCTTAAAAATAGTAAATTCGTATTGTAGGGACCCTAAAACGTGCTTAATCATTAAAAACTCACCACCGAATTTTTTGACCAAAGACAATACCTTCCTTACCTAAAGGTGACAGAAGGTAAAAATGTGCTTGATGAGGTACACTTTTAAAGGCCTGTAACTCTGTAACGAAAAGTTTCGGGACATACCTTCATATAACATTTTTTGCTCAAAATTAGCTAAGGAATACGCTATTCATTATTGTTACACGAGCTATGATACACCTTGTATAAAATATGGTATGTCATTTTAATATAACAAATGTGAAAATAAAATTTCTTTGCAGAAGCGATAGATTACATCCGAAATCGGGACGATTATGACCAATTCGTTACTCCTCAACAATTCCTGAAGTACACACTTATTTTCTTTATAATAAACAACAATTATAATTATCTTTTTTTCAGTCAAAACATCCAACTGGAAGCTTTAGAAAGAAATGTGAAAAAACTGCATTACATGCTTATTCTTCTTGCTCATTACAAAGACCAATTGATTTAAAAAAATATATAATATGTATTATCTTAGTTGTCTTTGTAAATAAATAAATAAACAGTTGTTGCAAAATGTCTTTCCTTAAAAGTATTTTTAATGTATTTGTACTTGTGTTTATTTAATAATTAATTTCTTACTCTTCCATTAGAAATATGGTGCCCAACGTACGCTGCGAAAAACAGGGAACAGCTTTTCGAATATACTTTAAAAAATATGTTGGTGTATGTTGTATTTTTAATCATATCTGCTTCCAGTAAGTAAATATTTTGAGCAACACATATTTTTACACTACATCATATATTGTAAAGGTGTTCAAGAAATGAAACAGTTATATTAATAAACATATGTATTAGTGCCACTGAAATACAGTCGAACTTCGATAACTCAAACAATGACTTGCCACAAAAAAAGTTCGATTTATCAAGACTTCGGGTTATTAAATAAAATGCATATGTATATTATTTATGTATTTATTTGAGTAAAAATCACTTACCTTATGGTATACATATACAGATCAAAGTTGTAAACATTATTTTAGTGTAAAAAAGTCAGTTATTTGTGACTGACGAGAGTATTTTTTATTTTGATTTTCAATAAAAAAAGCTTCAATGTTCATCAATAGATAAAGTTTTTAAAGTACGTTTCAATGACATATCATCAGGAATAAAAATGTCTTAAACGTGATAAATCAAGTAGGTACAGTATTTTTTTTTCCACTTAATAATAATTAACAAAGCATATGTTTGAACTTCAGTAGTGCAGAAACCAAACTGCCTCCGTCATCATGTTATAAAAACACCTGTTACAAAATCACGTAATTAGGGGATTCCCCCAGAATTCGACTTATTGAATCTGGCGCCAAATATTCTGTTCGAATTATAAAGATATTCGAGTAATCGAAGTTCGAGTTATCAAGTAAAAATTACCCATAATTCTCACTCTTGGCGCTATTGCCAACCAGTTTGATTCGAGTTCTCAAAAATACGAGTTATCGAAGTTCGACTTACTGAAGTTCGACTGTATATACTAACTGGAATGCGCGTACGAACCGTGACTGTGAAGCATATTGAAAGCCTGCTGCTGGAGTAGTCGGCAAACATCGAGACAGTTCGTAAGTAGACGGAAGCCTGCTGCTGGAGTAGTTGGCAAACATCGAGACAGTTCGTGAGTAGACGGAAATTATTTCGTGTGGCGCATGTTTAAATAAATGAAGCATAATATGAAAACAAAGCGATCAGCTATGATACGAGTTATTCGGCTAGGTTCGGTTCGGCAAGAATGTGCGCGAACAGAGCCAGCCATTATTGTTCAATGAGCTTCAGTGCAGCGTACGCTGATAGGTAGAGTATGCGAGTTCCAGTTAGTATATATTTCAGTGATTAGTGCATAACATATCTTGCACTTGTTGATCACTGAATATACTTCGCACCATCATTTCCAAAAAAATCTATTTTTAATTCATTCGAAAATAACACTGTTCTCTAGTCGACTTCATTCCAAAGTTGATAAGTTTTGCAACATTTATTCTCGCCTTTTTATTTCTTCTACTAAATAAAAGTTTGTTAAAAATGAAATTTCCAATGCGTTCTTCGTCTTAAGATAAGGCTGTGTTGTTTTCTCATATACAGCGTGTCTCTTAAATAGGGGGACATAGCTTAACCACAGATTCCTGAGGCTAAAATAAGACGATTTAACTAAACTTGCTTCTACCGGAAAGTGTACCATTTAGCCAGAATTCTGCTTCAAAGTTCTTCAAAAAAAAATAATTAATTTTGCTTATAATAACAGAACGCTTTATACGATTTGGATGAAATTTGGTATGACAGTTCATATGGTTATTAGTTTCGTTTTTAAAATAGCTTTAGAAATATGATGATAACCGAATATAATTTAAAAAAAAAAGTTGATTACTTACATATTTGTAGTAATAATGTGTTCGATACCCCGTCTGCGATTTACTTATGGCGACATATTGAGAAAACAATTCACAGAGGAAAGATTTATTGTGACTTCAGGAAAACCTATTAATTTTAATGGAATAAGAACTGCTGAGGATTTCTGGACAGTAAGTATAAAAAAGAAAAATTCAAATGCTTAAAAACATTTAGCTATTTCATAAAAATTTCAGTATTTAGATAAAGTCGTTTCTGTGTACCTATACAACGATGATTGGTATAGTACGAGAGATTCAATCAAATCAACTATTGAGGATGATAAGAAAATTTTATTTGAAAATAAAATACTTGGAGTTCCCAGAATAAGACAAGTAAGAAAAGAATTTTTTTCTATCTTTTCATTGAACGAAATAACACATTCAAAGCAGAGTTTGGCTATATGTAGTTGATACGAGGGTAGATCCCTTTGCGCCGCCCCAGACTTATTTCTAACATAGTAACGAGGTCCTCCACTATAATATAAATATAAAAAATCTGATGTGGTCAGCATATGATCTCCCGCTAACTCCATGTTTAAAATAGCAATGAGCTTTAAGTAAATTATCACTTCCAGTTAATAGTTTGTAAACAAAATCTAATTTGTTGCTCCAATAGATAGAGAAGTATGTAATACGAAATTTTGGATTATATTTTATTGATTTTCCTCAAAAATCTGTTGGAGCTCCAAATTAATACTACATCAGATTTATCATATACATACATATATAGTCAAAGTCTAATATGTTGTTTCAAATTATATTCGAGTTTTAAATACCAAATATGAGAAGTTTTGGATCATATATTAATTGATTTGAAGAAAAAACACACATTACTGTAAAAATCAGCATCAACTTTCTGGTGCTCGAAAACGCAATCTGTGTAAATTCTTTGCCGTGCATGATCCATTTCGTAAATGTGTAGTTGTAACTAATATTGATTTATAGTGCTGCAAATATAACAAACTTAAATCGGATCATCCTGTTCATCTAATACTTATGTATAATGGAAAATATATTATTTTTACAAACCTAAAATTCATTAGAATGAAATATTTTACTACTATATTCTTCATAACATGGTTTCATTATTAATTTTAATGTAATTGCTTCCTGACAGTGACATTTGTTTAAATATGCCAAAATTGTTATTAAAGTATTGTTTTTCTTTGATGCGTAGGCAAGATGATGCATAAAAATAAATTATTTTATAAATTTATATTTAGTTATTTAAAGTCATTTACTGAATGCTATTATCGTAGAATTGAAGATTATACCATTATATTCATTTTTTATTAGTAAAAATTATATTCAATATATTTTTTTCGAAAAAAATGTTAAAAGCTTGTATAAGTGATACTTCCGCTTATCCGATATACACTAAAAACTTATAGTTAAGATTTGGAAAAATAATGTATTTTCCATTAGAGATGCATTCGGGCGAGCCGGGCCGGGCTTTGAGGTTTGGATCGACTCGGCCCGAAAATAAAAATTACCGGCCCGACTCGACAAAAAAATTAGCTAGCCCGACTCGAAAATTGACTCGAAATCGGGCCGGGCCGGGCCAAAGCTCGAAATGGGTGCATCCGGCATTCCTAATGCTGATTTTTATGTTAAGGCGAAATGTTTAACTTTTTTTGTGTCAAACTTATAAAAAACCTCTACATTCTTATAACTTTCAACATTAGTTACCATAAGTATTTAAAAAAGAGACCCTTCTAGTGTAAGTTTGTTATAAAAATTACAGATCTACGAGTATTTAACACTTTGTTTACCAGTTTACCAAAGAATTTAAACAACTTTTTCACAAATCTTATATAAAAAAAATATAATTTTAATTTACATAAGGATTTTTTATCTAACTTTCGTTTCTGCTCAAAAATAGGACAAGAAATAATTATGGTAGGAACAAAAATCACTTTTATTTAAGTATACGAGTAATAACAATAATAATAGCAACATCACAATATAATTCTTATGCTTTAATAAATAACCTTGAATTCTTGAAGTAAAATAATACATTTTTATTTATTAATATGTGAAGTGTGTTGTTATTAAATCATTTTGATCCTTTTTAACTTCATCAATTTTCATTAAAATATTAAGGAAACTGTGCATTTGATTGAACCATAAGATTTTTCGGGCCGGCCCGAAAAGCTCGAATTTTCGGGCCGGGTCAAAATCAAAAGTCCGACTCGCCTCGATTTTTGAAAATGATTAGCCCGATTCGGCGCGATAAAAAATATCTT
Source organism: Ophonus ardosiacus (assembly GCA_943142095.1). Taxonomy (NCBI): domain Eukaryota; kingdom Metazoa; phylum Arthropoda; class Insecta; order Coleoptera; family Carabidae; genus Ophonus; species Ophonus ardosiacus. The sequence goes on along the minus strand of OW964828.1, from coordinate 51,406,611 downwards.
CGGCCCGGCTGGATGATCGACTCGAAATCAGGCGGGCTTCGGGCCGGGCCGGGCCAAAGCTCGAAATCGAGTGCATCTCTATATACTAGTAATAAATTTGATTCTAATGAAATTAAGGTTTGTAAAAATAATATATTTTCCATTATAGATAAATATCAGAAGTACTATTGATTTGCTTCATTGCCTTGCAGAGTACTGCTCTCTAAAAAGACTTCGTATAAAGATGCGAGTACTAGTTTGATTTTTGTTAAGTTTTTCTATTAGTTTTGTCAATATTTGTGAAATTTATTTTGTGTATGATATATTTGTTAAATGTAAAATAAAGATTGTTATGATTGAATGTAAAAATATTTGAATATAATGATAGCTTTATTTATACTGCGTGAGGTTATGGGCTGGCCACATTAGATTTTTTTTATTAATTCTCATTCGAATGATTTTTAGGTCCGTGTCAAAAATGATTCTTGCATTATTCACGCCAATTTCGCGAAATCTTTCCCAACATGCTACGGTCCATATAATTCAAAAAATGAAGACACATCAACCTTCGGTGTGAGGTCAGAATTGGCGTGGCATTTCAACAAACCTAGTTCCTACTACATTTATTGGGGAAGAGTAGCTAGATATCATATAGGAGGCTATTTCCAGGATTTAGGCATGACTAGGAACGAAACTGTGGCCATATTTAAGAAGTTGCAAGATAATTTGTGGATTCAAAGAAATACGAGAGCTATATTTCTGGACTTTACGGTGTATAATGGGAATATTAATTTATTCTGTATTGTAAAGTAAGTGAAGAAACGAACACGCCATTTTATCTAAATAATAACAAAAGAAAACAATATATTACCTCCCGCTACCCTTGGTAAGGGAGGTATAGGGATCGTGCTAAAAATCACATATCGAGATTTTAGTAAATGACCACGTTTTAAGGTCCCTAGAATCCAATTTTAACATTTTCACGATGATGTCTGTATGTGTGTGTGTGTTAGTGTGGGTATGTGTGTGTGTGTGTGTGTGTGTGTATGTGTAGGGATTTTGTATTCGCTCTAACTCAAATACTATCATTCAGAAAATTCCGAAACCTTGTATTTCTATCCAATTCTAATATGAATAGAAGCCATTATATTTTGGTGTAAATCGGATAACCGGAAATGGCACTTTACCTGTAGCTCATAATGGTTTTTCATCAAAAAAATCATTAAATGCCATTTTTTCGCATTTTATGTCTTATGAAAATTAAAGATTATTGAATTTTCTACAGGAATACATTAATACTTTTTCTATATATTTTGTAGATAAATTTAAAAAATTTTTTTTTTATTAGTCCCGAAGCCTAAGATAAACACAATTCCTTTGTTACACAGTTCATATTTCAAATGAATGTAACGAACAGTAAATGTCACTGTCAAAAAACTAATCACTTCAAATTAATAATAGTGACATTTTAAAAAGAAAATAGTAAATAAATCAATAGTTTTATGCAATGGAACAGTTTGCAGCGTTAGTAAATAGGTAAGTATGTATTTAAATTAATAAAAAATGGATAGGAATGTGTGGCGAATGATGATTGTTGTGTAACTATTATTGTGGTCCGGATGCGGTTATTCGCTACCGAAAATCGGTCTCTTTATTATGTTCTTATGTATGAATGCTATGATGATTGTGGACTAAGCGAAAGAAGAATATTGTTAAAGAGTGAAGTGAGTCAGCTGAGCTCTTACTCTTATCCCTTTTCTTATTGTTACTATTGTTTCCGGGTATTATACTATACCGTGTTTTTAAACTATAGACAGCATTAAACGAAGTCACATTTACACCGCTAGAAATTACCAAAAAAGTCACTAGATTTATTTGGCGGGAGAATTGAAATGTTAAAATGAAGGCCAGGTCAGCATATACACTTTCCAGGTTATATTTTCATTAACCAAAATTATTATAGATAATCTACTTAATTTATCCATATAAAATCATAAATACATAACTTTTAATTATAAATTAATTAATTGCTTATTTCTTTGTAATTCCTTAATGAAAAATTTATATATTATAACCGTTTTTATTCGTGAAATATCACAAAAAGAGAAATGACACAAAAAACACGTGCAAATTCAACAAGTGATTTGACAACTACTAAGAGTTTGACGTTTCAATTACGTTTGAAAGTTAACTTGAAATTTCGTCTGGTTAAATGCGGATTTACGAAATAGAGCAGCAGCCAATCACAGGCTTTGATTTTCTCACTAGAATTTCTATACAGTGTCCCACACTCTATGTTCAGTATAGAGTCTTATGGAGTACCATGTTGCCATATTTACCTGCTGTAAATCTGCAAGATAGAAAGAGCAAAATAGATGCCCAAAAAGAGATGAAGTATTCTGGGTACTTCATTGAATGTATTTATGACTGGTATACTTTCAGTGTATCTAAACAGGTGGGTGAAAAGAAAAAAAATTAAATTAAATAATGAACTGATCAGTTCAAATCAAATACAAAATGTAAGTAGGATATAAAATTATAACAAGCGTAGGTAAATGAAATGAATTAACATATAAACTCTAGTCAATTTAAAGTAAATAATATAAAACATTTTTGTACTTAATTGGACATTTTACAATCTACAATGAAATTGAATAACACACTGGTCAGTTTAATAACACATATTTTTTATTTAATTTATATCTTCTTATTTGATAATTTACTAATATTTAAGCTTGAGAGAAATACTGCATATATTTTACATAGTTCATAAGTCTTTATTCTTTCTTTGTAATCTCCAATTTCAATTTATAATATTTTAAAATTCTAATTTCTAATGCATTTAATTAATCAAGATTAGTATACTGGGGGGTTTTAAAATATTGTATGGAAATATTATTTATTACAGGTACAAATAGCCCTGTATATAAAACTATTTAGACAAATATTGGGTGTATACAATAAGCCCTTGGGTTAATAAGAGACCCCCATAAAACTTAAATTTTAGAGTGTTAACTAATTTTGGTATAGCAATGAAAATTTATGAATGTTTCAATATTACATTACATTGAAAAATTGGCAACATGGTACAGAAAACCTCCATAAGAATAACATTGGCTATCTCTGCCACACTGAAGATAGAGTGTGGGACACTGTATAGTTACTGTCTATAGTTTAAAAACAGAGTATAGTATAAGCGCAAGCGAAGTCTTATTGTATAATTTTTTTTTTTTTTTTAGGTTAGTATTTGAATTTCCTCCGACGGGCGGCATCATGACTACCAGTCATTTTTACTCAGCAGACCTGATCAAATATGTACACGTAGGAGATTACATTCTTCTTACTTTTGAAATTGTATATATCTTATTCGTTATTTATTATACCATCATGGAAGTATATACCATCAGGTATCTACGAAAATATTACTTCACGTATTGTTGGAACTACATAGAGCTCGCCATATTAATTGTAAGAATTAGAATAGATATAATGAGTATTTTTAATTAATAAGCTTGTTTTAGTCTAAAGAGAAGTCACCAATATAACAAATTATCTTTTTAAATTATGTATTGTTTATAGGATTCGTATATATCTTTAGCGTTTAGCATATTCCGTCATTTTTACATACAGAAACAAATAGCGTACGTTAACGCTAACCCAGACATTTACGTGAGCTACGAATATGTTGGTATGGTTCACAAATTGGTGAACAATATTTTAGGGATAACTTTATTTCTATTATGGGCTAAAATATTTAAGTTTATAAACTTAAGTAGAACTTGGGGACAACTGGGTAGAACTTTATCAAGAGTAAGATGATTACACAATCTTGCCATAAATACTGTCACATGATTAATTGTAAGTCGCAAAAATTTGTGAAAATAATAATACATTTTGTACTGCAAGTAATTTGACTCGAGTATTTACAGTAGTAAAAAAATCTGATGTGGCCAGCACATTACTTTCCGACAATTCAATGTATTTTGTACAAAACTCATACCAAAAGTTCTTTAGAAAAGATTCTATAAATTCAGTAAAACTGTAACTCGAACATATACTATTTTTCACAAATTCCATACCGAAAGTTTCTTGGAAAAGATTCTATAAATCCAATAAAATTATAACACGAACATGCACTGTGTAAATTGCACTTGGCACTGACATCTGTCAAGAAGAATTACTTGAATATATCAGCTGTTTTCATGATGAAAGTTAATCTCTTTACAATTATTCTTTAACTCTACATCTATTGAATATGAAGGAAAATGTATAGTCAAACAGTATAGAAAAAAGATATTCTTTCATATTGATAATCACATAAAATGCCAAAAAATGATATTTAACTGCGTTTTTTCAAGAAAAACTGTTAAGAACTTCAAATAAGGGTACTTCTGGTTGACCAATTATAACCAAAATCTAATCAGCTTTGTATATGGATAAAGAAGAGGAATATGAAAGAATCAAAATTTTTAGAATTCTAGTATAGGGCACCTGCACCTACGTCACAACATGGCGCATGATCAGCTGATCTCGGTCAACCAAGCTTCAGTTTAACATTGCGTCTTATGCACGAATGTATTTTCTGTACAAGAAATTCAGTTTTTCCTAAATTTATACATGCTATTTTAAAATGTAATTAGCCATAATTAAAGATAAGTGTATGAATTATTTACTAGTAAAACAAAGCAGTCCTATTTATAAATATATTTTTAAAAATATTAAATTGAAATAAGTAGCATGTAGCATCAGCTTGTATTACATTCATTTGAGTTTGTATAAGTTTTTTTATGTGTATTGTTGAATGAAAACATGAATATTGAAATTGAAATAAATTGAATTATTAGATTTTTTTTTAATTTATAAAGAAAATTAAATTTGAAATATATATATATTTATCTTCGAGTTCATTTTTCTTATTGTCATATTGTGTATTTTTATTATATATAAATGAGTTTATTGAGTTTATACGTCAAAAATTAATCTTTGGAAGCCAAAGTACGTAAAATCGATAAATTTAAGTGGATACATAATGTGGATCCTTATACATTGACATTTTTTTGACGAGGATTATAAATGCCTTTTAAAAATCAATATGAAATCAATAATTGATTACCTATCTAATTTTTAAACCTTTGTGAGAAACAGACACAAATATATATATATTTTTTCTGTTACTAAAAAAAACTTCATTAAAAATTTGTAATTCTGTCATTTACAAAATATTTTTTCATGTTTTTTATATATATTATTAAAGAAAATTACATATATTAAACATTCATACAATATGTTCCTATCCGATTGTTTAAATTATTTTATATGCAATAAAAGTATACACAAAAAAGTGGGATTGGGTTAGTTTTAATTTAATAACCTGGACTCATTAAATAGTAAGAATATCCTGACTTATTTTTTACGGAAAACACTCCTCATATACTCACTTTTACACACTCTAATCAGTTTTTCCCAAATAAAACAATAAGTGCCATAAAAACACAATAAAAGCTTACGGCACGATATTTCTCCGTAAGACACAATGCAAACTGAAGGTTTGGTTGACCAAGATCAGCTGGTGGCCGCAATGTTGAAACGTCACGTGCAGGTGCCCTATTGGAGTTATTGTAGGAGAAAAAATTGTCACACACGGACACATACACACATACAGACATCATCGTAAAACTAGTAGGTACCCGAAAACTTGCTTATTCATTAAAAACTCTACACAGAATTTTTTGACCAAAGACAATATCTTCTTTACCTAAAGGTGACGGAAAGTTTTAAGAAAAACCGGCCATTCTGCTATGGCAGCACGGACCGTATCTACTCACTGCGAAGGTGTACCAAGATAAGTTCTAAAAGAAGTTGTGATACCCCTGAACAACATGGGTCTGCCCTTTGAATATATACATCTGGAAGTAGCTACCAACAAAAATCGTGTACCAAAGAAGATTGACAAGGATGGAGATACAATTGAGACCAATACATTTTCCCCTTAGAAAAATAACCTTCTCACTCTTTCACAGGAGCACTCGTATGGTGCTCGTGGTTTTCCGTTCCGCCTCGTTGAAAACGGGAGTCTCAATTAGCAGGATATCTTTGTCCAACTAATGCTTATACATAATTCTATCCTTCTCAATCTACTTTGAGCCAACAAAGTCTTAAGGAACATATAGTGTACGCTACTTCCATCTACGTTAGTAGATATGTATATTCAAAGGGTCTGCCAGACCCAGGCACACAAGGTGAGAACGACGCAGGCCTGTCTGCTAGCCAATGTTTCAGCCTTTATTCCAGTCGAAGATGGCCCTCTGGCAATCCAGACCTCAACCCTCTGAACTACAAATTATGGTCAATGTTAGAAGAGAAGACAAGAGTTAAATCTCACAGAAATTTAGACTAGCTAAAGATAGTTTGGAGAAAGCACGGAGAGAGGGAAACCGATAGATAAAGTGCACTCGACCAAAAAAATACTACTTTACACACTGATTACATAAATATTTTACTACTGTAAATATATATAAACCATGTGACAGTATTTATGGCAGGACTATGTATAATAAAATAATAACTTTTCTAAGGCGTTACATGTTTCAGTGCGCCAAGGATATCATTGGCTTTTCCATAATGTTCTTTATAATTTTTTTCGCCTTCGCACAAGTTGGATATCTTTTATTTGGAGGAGATGTAAGTAAAAAAGTAGCCTAAGGCTGTGTCCAATGTTGCATTTTTATCACCCTAATATTTAAATCCTAAATTTATATGCCCTAAATCTAGTGATTATTTGAGATTTTAGGTATTAGATTTTAGGGTTTTGCAGGAGCACACTACGCCTTGAAGTTAACGCGCACTAATTAAACAAATCATGTTCGTTGCTATAATTTGTGCAAAATATCAAATTTGTTGTCAAAGAATAGCTTCTTATCTTCTGTTTTATGAAATAAAATATTAACATTTAATCTGAAGCATCGAATTAAATCAAATTGTATAATTCTTTTTTGTTGTTTTAAAGTGTTGCCATGCAAACTATTGGATGTAATAAGTGTGCCATTCGGAGTTGTATTTAGGTGAAGAAGACCTAAATTCTAAATACCAAAATGCGATATCGGACACAGCCTAAGTCGAAACAAGCCTTCCATCCTTATTATTGTTATTATTAGTATTATTATTTTCCTTTAGGTTCCGAAATTCAGCACTTTCGGTGATTCGTTAATGACCTTACTAATGGCAATTTTGAGAGAATTTGCATATTATACGATTGAAGATTCCCATAAAGTACTGGCTCCAATATATTTTGTAACTTACATTTTTTTGGTTTTCTTCGTACTGATCAACATGTTCTTAGCAATCATCACAGATTCCTATGCAGAAATTAAAGCAGAAGGCATTTTACGAGAGGTGGAACCAGAACTGGATGAGTATATTATAAAAAAAAGTATAGGAAGATGGTTAAAATCTTCCACTACTTTTCCGGGCGAAGAAATCATGGATAAAATCAAAATGATATTGAAAACGTAAGATCTTTCCCAAGAATAAAATACTTTACCTTTACCGGTTTTAAGATATTAAGACTTTGTTTACAAATACAAAAGTAACAACCAGGGCATCGAAACCTGAACGAACCAAAACCGGAACCAAAACCGGAACCAAACTGTAAAGGCCCATTCACAGCTACGAAAATAAGAAATATAAATAAAATTATAAATAAGACTTTATGGTTGGTGTTTACAGCTTCAAAAATAAAATATAAACTGTCATTTAATATATTCATAATTGACAAGCAATAATAACAACTTCATACCTTGTAAAGCACTGTACGAAATCATATACAGTGTGTCCCATTTAGAGGTGCCACCACTGGGATCTCGAGAACTATAAGAGATACGATGTCGGTTAAATGGAACTTTTTGTGCACCTTTGGGAGATCATCTCCGATATGCTTTTGTTTTTCCAAAAATTCTCATAGGACACTAGATAATGACGAAAAACTAAATATTGTTGATTTTTTCTTTCTCAAATAACTTCTAAACTATTAGTAATTGAGAAAAACGTTTCAAATATAAAAGATAGATATTTTTATTAACTAACCAGTGGCGTACGAAATAAATTTTCATATCCGTAAATTTTCGAGATATAACACAAACTTATATTTTTTTAAATGGAACCCATATCTGATTTTAATTTTAAAAAAATCAATATTTTTTCTCTTTTCAATGGTGTAAGAGTTATTATGTTTTATATTTATTTTGCTCCTAAAATTTAATTTTTCTCTTTATTTTCCTGAATTTTCTAATTATTTCCCAGAAAAACATTTTTATTTTTATTAACTATATTGTATTTGATCAAAATAATTTGTTTTATGCCTTTATTACTTAATATTTTCATTCTAGACTCATAATTGCAAATTACACTATGATGTGCCAAGGGCGACCCGATACAAAATATAAAAATTAATTTGATACGAATTTTAATCAAATATTTTTAAGGAAATAAATTATTTAAATACAAGGAGTATTTCCAAATAGAAATCAACCAATATTTTCAAAATAATTGTAAACTTAATACAAAATAAGGAAAAAATAATAATTTTTGAAGGCAAAACAAATATAAAACATAATAACCCTTACATCGTTGAAAACAGAAAAAAATATTTATTTTTTTGAGACTAAAATCAGATATGGGTTCCATTTAAAAAAATATAAGTTTGTGTTATATCTCAAAAATTTACAGATATAAAAATTTATTTCGTACGCCACTGGTTAGTTAATAAAAATATCTATCTTTTATATTTGAAACTTTTTTCTCAATTATTAATAGTTTAGAAGTTATTTGAAAAAGAAAAAATCAACAATATTCAGTTTTTCGTCATTATCTAGTGCCCTATGAGAATTTTTGGAAAAATAAAAGCCCATCTGAGATGGCCTCCCAAAGGCGCATAAAAAGTTCCATTTAACCGACATCGTATCTCTTACAGTTCTCGAGATCCCAATGGTGGCACCTCTAAATGGGACACACTGTATACTAACATTTGTCTTAAGACAGCTTTTTACCTCTCGCTAAGAGAGGTATTGGATTCATGCTAAAATTCGCATATCCAGATTTTATTGAATAAGCACGATTTAAGGTCCCTAGAATCCGATTAAAACATTTTTAAAATGATGTCTGTGTGTGTGTGGATGTGTGTGTGTGTGTGTGTGTGTGTGTGTGTGTATGTATGGATGTTGGAGGGATGATTCCTCAAAAACTATAAGACTTAACAAATATTTAACTGCAGTTTCTTCAATCTGACATTCCTCGAAAGAGCTGAAAAGGTTTTGGTAACAATTGAACAACCGGAAATAGTAGTTTCTTAGAAAAATTCTTCTAAATATAATTTTTTTGTAGTTTTTTTTTATTAAATATTGAAGAACATAAAATTCTCCATCTAATACACTTAAAAATTTTATTATATCTTGTATAGATTTAGAGATAAATACACTATAATTTATAGAGTAAGCTAATCGCAGAGGCTAAGGCACTAAGGAAACCAGTTGACAAATTCCAATGTTTATAACATAGTTTGTAAATGACACATGTCATTGTCAAATATCAACAGTTTTAGTGACATTCTGATAGCTTTTTCTGGGAAGTATATTTAATCTTTCTTATTGTTTTATTAATTAAATATTTGAAATTATAGGTAAAATTGTGGTAAAATGAATATATCCATCAGAAATACCGCCAATCTGGTTAATGAATTGGAAGAATCTCTGACATTTAGAAACTTCCTCATACAATGAAAAGTAGATATAATTAGAATTAAATGTGTGCAGAAAACATGTTAAATACAATAAAAAACAATATTTGAGTAAAGTTCTGTAATTTTTTGTTATAAAACGACGGTTCGAAAGCGAAGTGCAATACAATACTTATATAGCCTAATATGGAAATGGCGAGAGGTCTTGTGCTGGCCTCAACAATTTTTTAAAATTATATTTAAATTGGAAACCTTTGCCAGAACTTAAATTGACAGCTCAAATGACAGTTGTTATGTATGTGCTTATTTTTGTGTAAAATATTTAACATTTGCAAATCCTTGTGTTTATGCCTTATGTTTAATTTTATTTTCGAGAGCTGTGAACACTTAAGAATCTATTGTTTATATCGTTATTTTTATTTTTATGTATAATTTTATTTTTATTTTCGGAGCTGTGAATGAGGCTTAACATTTTAGTGAAATACGATAATATCCATAGCAACAGTGCAATTGAACTCAGCAAACGTCCTTCACGTAAAATATTTATAATTATTGTAACGTCAAGTTGAAATAATTTAATTTAAATATGTACGTCTGAAGAAAAAATATAATGTGTCATTCGGAGTAAAAGTGTCATTCTGTGCCTCGCATGTAATTGTCCGACTCGCTACCTCTCGTCGTGCAAACTTACATGCTCGCCACACAAAGTGTCACTTTTACTCCTAATAACACTATACTATTTTTAATAATGTCTTAATTTTCTGAAACCGATAAACTATTCAACAAACTGCGGGTGTTATGAATCATAACAAGTCTTAGATGTCTTCAAATCGACATATGCGGCAGTTATGATATTCATAATAATCCTAGGTATGTGAATAGCTATAACATATTAAAATGAAAAAATACGACTCGAGCTCAATGAATTAATTTTTCAGATGCAATTTTACTTACTTAGAAATAATGGAATTTTTTGCCTTGCATGGCTTTACTGAGAAAAAAGGAATTACTAGAGAAGATCTTGATATTCTATTAGCTCATATTCAAGAGACTGCAGAAGGTAAGCTTATATATATTAGCGGTGGGATCCGGATCCGGATAGTTTCGATTTCGGATCCAAAAATATCCGGATATTCAGATAATTGAATGTTGAACTATCCGGATCTCGGATCCAAATCTCAGTATCGGATTTTGGATCCGGATCTGAGTATCGGATTTTGGATCCGGATCTGAGTATCGGGTTTTGGATCCGAATCTGAGTATTGGATTTTGGATTCGGATACGAATATGAGTATGAGTATCGGATTTTAGATATGGAATTTCAGTATGCGCATCGGTTCTCGGATTCGAGTACCTATTCTCAGTATTGAACCAGATGATAATATTTGAATGTATATTATCATGGAGTCACAAAACCAAATAAATTTGATTATGAAATAATCCACTATACATTTTTGTTTGATGTAGTTAATAGTCGGTATATTTTCGATGTTAAACTTTTAGCATCCGCTAAGAAGGAAATTCCTCGATTCCACTGAACTATAAGTAGGTCAAAAAAACAATCCCTTTTATGTGAAACACATGCACGATATAAATAAATAGGTATTTCGACACCTGCAATGAACCTGTAACCATTATTACTCAAATTTAATCTTAATTTCGTTTTCTTTGAAGTATTTGTTATATTGAATGTTAAAATTTTAGAACTACAGAATTTTCAATATTCTAAGAAAAATTTGCACCAACTACCTGGCTATTTTAGAAGGGTATTATAAAATTTATTGCTGATTACAGACCGCTGTCTCTACAACCGTCTACATTCAAATGTTTGCCTTTACATTCAAAATGATGAAACGGATCCAGAATTAAAATTCGGATCCGGATCCGTGAACAACACATCGAATCCGGATCCGAATAGGATATGGTACCCAAACCAGAATCCGGGTCCAAATCAGGATCCGGATCCAAATCCGAAATAAATTTACGGATATCCGCTTCAATATCCGAACATCGGATATCCGAGGAACCGGATATTTTAAAATCCGGGTACTCGGATCCATGTTTTGTCGGATCTTCACAGCACTAATATATACTGTCGTCGAATTTGAGAATGGAAACAAACTGTCGTATATGTGCTTTTTATGAATTTTTCCATTCATTCATTTTCTTTTATTTAGAACAACATCAAGAAGAATTGGCTCTCGCAAATGTAGAAGCAGCTCCCAAACGTTTTTTTGCCAACCGAGTAACAATGGATGCCTTTTTATCGTAAGCAAATATACTATTTCAATTTTTCAAGTTTTCTATATTTTCTTTTTCACATGTAGACAGCATGACAAGATCGAGTTACTACAATATGAAATTGAAACTATACAAGAACTACTAGATAATATGCAACAGAAACCAGAAGAAGTTGAAGACAGTTTTGCAGAAGAAAATATTCGTAAATAGATTGTTTTGTAAAAAATGTTAGAATTAAATAATTATTTCCAACTTTCTAAGAGTTCCTGTTTTTGTTATCTTTTTCTTCTTCTCCGTATCCCTAACACCTGTAGTATGGTCACTGGTACGACTCTACTCTATACGTGTGTATTTCAGATTGGTGACCTTCAACAGGCTCGCTTTACGCAACTTTTGCACGCTAGCTTAGGCGTACGTAAGATATCTGCCTAGGTGTTTAGGAGGAAAGATTTACATTAATATCAATGTTAATTACTATAAAACTTAAACCTTTAATGCCTTTTACGCAACAATATACAGCACCCGGCATTATATATATATATATATATATATATATATATATATATATATATATATATATATATATACAGTGTCCCACACTCTATGTTCAGTATAGCGTCTTATGTAGTACCATGTTGCCATATTTACCTGCTGTAAGTCTACAAGATAGAAAGAGTAATATAGATGCCCAAAAAGAGATGAAATATTCTGCGTACTTCATTGAATGTATTTAAGATTGGTGTACTTTCAGTGTATCTAAACAGATGGGCGAAAAAACTGTATAATTTATTCGTATTATTTCATTTTATTACGAAATAAAAAAAATTAGAACAAAATACTATTTTAAGTTTTTAAGTTTTAAGTTTAGTTCATTTGAAGCATTTTTGTTTTAAAATCAGTATGGGACGATATAGCTACATTAAATAATTAACACTATATTTTCTACAGTGCATTTTTGTAACACTACTTGACGATTGGAGCAGATAGATTTGATGACTTGAAATCTCTAATTTGTTGTGTTCCTCCTAGGATACATTATCCCAATGTCATATTGATGAAGAATATATATTTTTAAGTTTTATGCTATTTATGTCGACATATTATATAGTGAACTTTACATTTATTTTCTGTTTAATTTTGTTTATTTATTTGTTATTGAAATGTATTAAAAGTAAATAGATTTTTAATTTCAGAGAGAGTTAAAACTATTAAGCATTATTTTTTTATTTAATTTATATCTTCTTAATTGATAATTTACTAATATTTAGGCTTGATAGAAATACTGCATTTATTTTACATAGTCCATAAGTCTTTATTCTTTCTTTATAATTTCCAATTTGAATTTATAATATTTTAGTATTCTAATATTCTAATGCCTAATGCATTTGATCAATATTAGTATGCCGGGCCGTTTTAAAATATTGTATTGAAATATTACTTATTACAAATAGCTTCAGCATGTTTTTTACACCCCGATTCCAACGCATCTTTTCGCGGCCTGTATACAATACTATTTAGAACTGCAGACAAATTTCGGGTGAATACAATAAGCCTTTGGGTAAATAAGAGACCCTCATAAAACTTAAATTGTACAGTGTTAACTAATTTTGGTACAGCAATGAAAATTTATGAATATTTCAATATTACATTACATTGAAAAAATGGCAACATGGTACAGAAAACATCCATAAGAATAACATTGTCTATCTCAGCTACACTAAAGATAGAGTGTGGGACACTGTATAGTAGTCCAGTCTGGTAGTCGCAATATTATTGCGCTGAACCGCTTTACACACGAACACCACCAGTCCGTCACTGGCATAGCCGGGCGTACTGGAGTACGCCCAATCTCCTTGCGTTACCCCTCCCTGGTCTAAGTTCACGCACACATAGCTATGAGCACACAGACGTTAATACATACAACAGTGTCGCTTCTGTTGACGTTAGTCATGTATATATTCTGTGGTATGGTGGAGGATTTCCTTTTCTCAAGGTTATTTCTTTCTGTCCTTTGCCATCTTTTACATTTCTCTAATTTTTTACTTCTTTTATTTCTGAGTTTTGCTATTCTTTATTAGTTAGGTACCTACTTACTACTTTTTTGTTGTTTTATTTCTTATTTTTACATGCCTCGGTATTTCTAATTTTTAAATAGCTCAAAACACAAAAGTAACCCCTGGTCTCTCTACGACTGATTTGATAACAAAAAATCTGATGTGGCCAACACAAAACCTCCCGCTATTTAATTTTTATTAATTTAAATACATACCTACGGATTTACTATCGCTGCAAACTGTTCCATTGCATAAAACTATTGCTTTATTTACTATTTTCTTTTTAAAATGTCACTATTATTAATTTGAAGTGATTAGTTTTTTGACAGTGACATTTACTGTCAGTTACATTAATTTGAAATATGAACTGTGTAACAAAGGAATTGTGTTTTTCTTAGGCTACAGGACTTGTAAAAAAAAAATATTTTTAAATTTATCTGTAAAATATATAGAAAAAGTATTAATGTATTCCTGTAGAAAATTCAATAATCTTTAATTTTCATAACGACAAAATTCGAAAAAATGGCATTAATGGTATTTTTTGAAGAAAAACCATTATGAGCTTCAGGTAAATTGCCATTTCCGGTTAACCGATTTACACCAAAATCTAATGGCTTCTTTTCATATTAGAATAGGGTATAAATACAAGGTTTCAAAATTTTCTGAATGATAGTATTTGAGTTAGAGCGAAGACAAAATCCCTACACATACACACATACATACATACACACACACATACATACACACACATACATACATACAAACACACATACATACATACATACATACATACATACCGTGAGTATTTTTTAATGTGAAACATTGTGTTTGTCATATCCATGGTTACGATTCGACAATTTGATTGACAGCAATGTATTTGCGTGTCCCATTTAAAATGAAACATAGGGAACGAATTTGACAGAAGTATTATATTTAAATATTGTAAGAAATTTAATTGAGTCACAAAACCACTCGAGAGCACTAAACATATTTCGGGCACAAGGTGCACACAATATTTTTTCTAAAACTACATTTAATTTTTAGAAAACATGTATAATTATTTAAACACAATTAACCTCTAATGACATCTGATTGACAGCAATGTATTTGCCTGTCTCATTTAAAATAAAACATAGGGAATTAATTTGACAGAAGTATTATATTTAAATATTGTAAGAAATTTAGCCATGTAAGAAAATCAGTAGGACACAAGGTGCACACAATATTTTTTTATAACTAAATTTAATTTAGAAAGCAGGTACAATTATTTAAACAAAATTAACCTCTATTGACGTCTTGTCAAATGTCAAATTCGTTCCCTATGTTTCATTGTAAATGGGACACACAAATACATTGCTGTCAATCAAATGTCAAGTCGTAATCATGGATTTCACAAACCCAATGTTTCACGTTAAAAAATACTCACGGTATATACATACATACAGACATCATCGTGAAAATGTTAAAATTGGATTCTAGGGACCTTAAAACGTGGTCATTTACTAAAATCTCGATATGTGATTTTTAACACGATCCCTATACCTCCCTTATCAAGAGTAGCGGGAGGTAAAAAGAAAATAATTTTTGCAGGTGATCTTAGTTATCTGGTAACCTTTGTAAATAAAAAAAGAATTTGTTGCAAAATGACTTTCTTTAGAATTAGAAGTATTTATTATACATTTGTGTTTATTTAATAATTAACTGAATCATCCTGCAGGAATATGGTGGCCAATATACCTCGCAAACACCAGAGAAGAGCTATTCGCATATACTTTAAAAAATATGCTGATATATTTTATATTTTTAACAATCGTTTCTGGGGGTAAGTATATAATTTTACATTTCATGCAAAGGAGATTGGATCGTCCAAAAGTATGGATACATCTGCTTACTTGTAAAAATGAATGCATGTATAGTTTCTGTCAAGATAAATGCACAATGACTTCGACTTCTTACGCTTGTCCATTTCATAACCCCGGGGCATTTCAAGTGTTTATTCTTAAAGAACAAAATATAAACTTCGATATTCTATTTTGTTATTATCAGATGTATCCCCATACATTTGGAACGCACTATATATACCATATTGTCAAATTTCCTTTTTTTTTATAGTAATATTTATAAGGATGCCAAGACTCAGATACACTTACACGCAAGTTTTAAAAAAACAATTCATTACGGAAAAATTTTATACAAATGCAGAACATATTATCACATTTAATGACATCAAGAACATGCAAGAGTTTTGGGACGTAATGATTTATAAATTTGAAATTTTGGCCAGTAAATTGAGTAACAATGTAATATTTTTTTTCAGTACATGGAGAAAATAATATGTGTATACCTATACAGTGATTATTGGTACAGTTATCAAGACCAAATTAAAGAAACTGTTTCAGATGAAAAGAAACTTTTTTATGAAAATAAAATCCTTGGCGTGCCCAGACTTCGACAAGTACGCATGTACCTAATGTTAAAATGGTATTAACAAACAAGTGCATAGGCTGCGTTCGATGACCCATTTTGGCATTTAGTTATTAGGATTTAGGTCTTCTTCACATAAATACTATTCCGAATGGCACACTAATGACGTCCAGCAAAAATGAATTATACAATTCGATTTAATTTAATTGTTAATACCAGCCCAGGCTCATAATAGTTCGGCCGGCTTACAATTTCAATTAAACGCCTTAACAAATGATAAAACCTGCACGAATGAAAAGATATTTCTTGAATTTTTTTTTTACTCTAAAATATATGCTTTTAACATACAAAAACAGAATACTTTATTAAAGTAACTAACTAAGTACAAGTTATAAAACAAAAACTATGGTCCAACAGTCGGGTCATAAGAGTTCGGCCGGAATTTAATATTGAGTTACATCGCCTTTACTACTTATAACAGTGTTTATTCTGCTGGGTATTGTGTCCACTAGCTTTGCACATTCTTCTGCTAGAATATTATCCCATATGTGTTGCAATATATCTTTTAATTGGGGTACTGTACGGGTCGGATTTTTCCGAAGATGTTTCTTCATATATCGCCAAATGGACTCAATAGGAGATAAATCTGAACTAGAAGATGTCCATTTTTAAACGGCTATTTCATGCTCCTTGAACCATGTTTGAACATTTTTTGCCATATAACACGGTGCGCCGTCCTGCTAGAAGATGAACTCACCTTCGGTCGTTTCGCAATTAGCGATTGAAGGTAAAAAACTTACTTCCAATATGTCTCGTTATTTCTGTGAGTTCACTGTTCCATTAATAAAGTGTATTTACCCACGCCCCTTCCAGACATACAATCCCAGACCATAACAGACGCTGAGAACTTGACTTTTTTCACTAAACAGTCGTTTTGGTAATCCTCCGCAGATGTACGCAACACTCGTTTCCGCGAGTTTTCTAAGCAAACATCGAATTTGGCTTCGTCACACCAAATTACGCTGTGCCATTGTCTTTGAGTCCAGTTTCGGTGTTCTCGAACCCATTTCTGTCTAATACTATTTTGTAATTTTGTTAATAATGGTTTTTCTTTTGCCTATTGCAAAAATTACATAAGCTATTAACAAATTATAGTACAATGTTACCATATAGAACTTGTATCCTATATTTCGAACAGTTCTCTTCGTTATAGACATCAAAACTTCCTTTTGCTATACTCTCCCTCTATAGCATAGTTATTTTTTTAGTATTTGACCGCGGATTTTTTTACTATTCTAAGTAAAGCTAGCTTGTTTACTTTTGTAATAGTAGATGGTCGGCCGATTTTGGTTTTTCTTCGACTCCGACTGTTCTTTTATATAAATTAATGGTATATTGCACTGTCGAAACAGGAACAGAATGCGAAACTGATATTCGACGTACCGAAATTCCCTTTTTATGGGCATTAATGATAGATAAGCGCAAGTCTTTACTTAGAGATTTAGCACGAGGCATTGTGCTTGAAAACCATTAATTACAAACCGATAACTAATACTGAGAGGTATTTTGTTTATTTGTGCAATGTTTGTTCTGTATTAACAAGAGCGCATTATTTTTATGACTTGTATGATAAGTGGCCGAACTATTATGACCCATCAGTTGGACCATACTTTTTGTTATATAAATTTAGTTTATTAGGCGATTTTAATAAAGTATTCAGTTTTTGTAAGTTTCATGTTTCAAGTCTATATTTTAAAATAGACGAAAAAGATTTGTAGAAATTACTCACCATTTGGGTAGGTGTAATAAATTGTTAAGACGTCTAGTAGAAAATGTAAGCCGGCCGAACTATTATGAGCCTGGGCTCGTATTATATTGCATAAAATAGAAACTAAAAAGCTATTCTTTGACAGTAAATGTGATGTTTTGCACAAATTATAGTAATGATTTGTTTAATTACTGTGTGTCAACTTCAGGGCATGGTGTGCTCCTGCGAAACCCTAAAATCTAATTCCTAAAATCCTAACTAATCAATAAATTTAGGGCATATAAATTTAGAAAGCTGTGACGTCACAAATTTAGTTTGTGTTTACAGCTGCGAAAGTTTACTACGGTAGAAATGAAAAGGGAGAAGATTTACGTCATCAAAAAATATCCCTAAAGTAATGACGTCATATACTACTACGTTTACATGTGATACTAATTTATAAGGCGCGAGCAGTCATGTGACTTTGTTGGTCTTTCTTGACAAGCAGATATTGGGGCCCGTGACAGAATGACAGCTAGTAATCATGTACATAGATGTCAAATGTCATTATTTTTCATTCCAAATTTACTGAGTTTCCAATTTCATGTGATTTATTTAACTCGCCAAGTAAAGTCCACACTCCTGGTGACAAAGAAACCGGGTATTTTCCTAAAAAAGTGCAAAAGTTGTGGAATTTTTCCAAAATTTATGAAAATAAAACCAGGTGAACTTAGAAAATCTTGAAATTTTGAATTAAAATTTATGACATTTTTAAGTTATGTTCATAGTGACTAGCTGTCATTCTTTTCAAGATTTGCTTATTTGCAGGACATCTTTTGCTCTCTAAAAATACATAAAATAATTATAGATTAATAACAAAAGAAATATTTGAACAAGATACCTTTCGAATTCATTCATAGATACATAGTATATTACTTATTAAAACAATCAAGTAATACTGTAGCACAAGTCACAAATACTTAACGCAGAGAAAACTAACAACCAAGGACAATAGTGACAGGATCGATATAAAATTAAATGTAAACATTGTCATGCCAATGTATGGTATAAAAATCAACTACAATTATTTCAAATAATTTTATTTTCCGTAAAAGGAATAGAGATTGACTTCTTAGAAATACGTGTAAATTTCATCAGTATTTATGTTTCTTAATACTCGTATTTTTTTCTTCTGTATTTAAAAATAAATAATTCGTACAAATTATATTTCATTTTATAAGGTTTTTTTCAGGTCGATGACGTAAGTCTTCTGCCATTTCATTTTCACCATAGCAAATTAGTGAATAGAAAGTTGCATATTTCAAACTATTTTATTCAATTTTGACGTTTTAAACTGTCATTATTAACTCCAAAGCAACAACTATAAGTAACACTTTTTTCACATGTGAATTAATTTTTTTTTTTTAAATCACTCAAAAAATTTTAACTCACTCTGCAACAAATAATGCATTTAAAATAACATCAGGTGCGAAAATAACACTTACCATAATATTTATTAGACATTATCAGCCATTTTCATTATTTTTCACGGCACAAATGACAGACAATACAGCATTTGAAATACATTACTTCACGTCTATCAGCGATGATTGTCATGCTCAGCCTACTAACTGATCAGTTTTTTATTTTGTCAAAATTAAATATTATAATAGTTTTTATGATTATTTCGTCAAAATTTAATAAAATTTTGTACAAACCACGTGAGCTAAGAATGTTTATTCACTCGAAGAAATTAACTCACTCGCCCTTACGGGCTCATGAGTTAAACTTTCTTCTCATGAATAAACATTACCTTAGCTCACTTGGTGAAATGAAAATCACTTTTTTCAATGAGATAGGTTGTACTTCTAGAAAGGGTTAGTTTGAAATACTGGAGTTGTCAATTTCCAAATTTGATTTTACTTACCTTCATTAGAGTACTTCTAGCGAAAATTTATCTGTAATAATAGACGTTGTTTATGACTGATAATATATTTATTTGCTCATGTTTTCTTCGTAATAAATAATAGGTAGGAGTCGATATTTGACATTTCAGCAATGTTCGCCTCGCGTATTTGACAGGTATATCGATCGGTGACTGTGTCGATAATGGCGGATTTTTACAATAATGACAGATGTCGCTGCCGTGATTTTGGTTTATATAAATTAATTTTAAATATAGGAAATGTTAAAGCAAAAAAATGACTTATGTAGGTAGTACTTTTTTACATGAACTTTATTATAGTAAAGATGATTTCTTTTCTAAATGCCCATAAACGTCCAGTGTATTTTGATTATTTTACCGCATAGTTAGACAAGTTACAACACAGTAAGCGTAAAATGTAGGTTACACTTGCTGTGTATACAATTGTAAAGTTCCCATTACACTTCAGGAGGGCAAAAAAAAATTGACTTTTTTTTTCTAAATGACCCCATTGAAATTTGGTTTTAGGTTCGGGTTCGAAATAACTCGTGTACAGTTCACCATCAATTCAAATATTCATTTGAAAGTTGTTATGGTCTATTTAATTGGTATAATGAGGACAAGTCTAGCTTCGGTTTAAAGACAAAACCAGCCTGGCAGTATAACGAACCTGAATCCCGTGTGTTTCATTCGGGAGAAATATCTTATTATGGCTCAGGAGGCTACTATCAAGATTTAGGGACAAACAAGAAACAAACTGCGATCATCATAAAAAACTTAAAAGAAAATTTGTGGATTCGGAGAAATACCAGAGCAGTGTTTCTGGATTTTACGCTCTTCAATGGGAATGTTAATTTATTCTGCATCATAAAGTAAGTAATGTCCGTCTCACGGAGGTGGTAAGGCAAGTTATTTTATTCACCGATGAGTCGTACGCGTGAAATAGAAATTCACCAATGGGTCTTTTTATTCAGCGCTTTAAAAGCAATGAATTTCAATATAGCGTTCCTATTTTCATCGATTAGTTAAACCGAAATCTATCGGATCCATCAGGTTTGAGTGTCGATGGATTTGAAAATTTCTGATGAATTAGTAGTGGGGGTATAATTTTTAGGTTATGTTCACAAGTTTGTTGACATTTTAGCTGGGAGTCAATGAAGAAAAGTTGTGAATTATGAATGTTATAGAAATGAATTCATCGCCATTATCTCAATGTTTTTTATTTTATTTTTTTAATTATTAATAGAGTTTCTAAATTGTCACTACTCGAATCAGCAGAATTTTCTTCATTGGAAAATGAATCCGAATCGGAACAATTTAGTAATTTTCCCAATAAAATACCCTCAATAACTTTCTCTAGTGACAGCGATAATTCTTATTCTAACCTACAATATGTATAATTTCCAGCACCATTTCATCAAGTAGCTCCTTCTTATGACGTCTTTATCAAATTGCAATGAATTTCACTGATGAATTTTTCGATAAATAAAAGAACTGGCCTATACGCATGTCATCAATCATAAGAATATGGGGGGAGGTACTATTGACGCAATGTAAAAATTTACAGTAGGTATTATAAAGGTGTTCAAAAAAATCTTAACTCGGGGTAGGCAATGAACAAAACATTCGTTACCGTGCGTAACACGTACGACAATGGGGGAGTTCATGATTTTTTTATTTTTATATTATGTTATAGTATTTTTAAATTTAGAAATTCCCGATTTTTTTTTTCTTGAAAATTCGGCTTCAAACCCGAGATAAATAGCGGCGAATATTTTACTATGACCGTTCCCGCAAGTGTGACGTCACCGACCTCACTTCCGGTGCCAGTGATATCATCGACGTACAGAGCACGCATTAATAAAGACAAGTATATGTCCGTATGTCTTAACTTACTTGTTCTGTTTCTGTATACGCGCTACTGTCATACTTTATCAGAGGTTATGTTCTTGTGTTTATATGTTATTACATTATTATTCTTTCTTGCAGTATTGTTATTATACATACAGGCATGACATTTAATTCAAAGGTTATGTTTGTGTTTATGTTTGTTCAAATGTCATTTATTAAGACAACAGCGCCATCTGCACAAAAGGAAGTAGCACCTTTGAATCCCGTGACGTCATTGGCGGACGATTTAAATGTATGCTACACTTTTACGTAATTAAAAAAAAAGTGTTGCAATAAAATTATATTTTTTTATATTTAATAATACACTAATACGATTAGAAACAGATATAAATAAATCTTATCTACAAATTTAATATAAGTGAACTCCCCCATTGGTATAGCTAGTAAGCCTCACCAAGCCATGTGTGTTGTGTACGACAAAGATGCTAGATTGAAGTTTAATAATGAGGTATTACACGATTTTCTTTTCTTTTCATTATTTGATAGAAAACTAATATATATTTACCCCGTATTTTTTATTTTTATTCAAATTAATCTCTAAAAAGAGAAAATAATTATTAATTGATAATCTCTTGCCTACTGTCGTCAACGGGTACAAGCCAATAAGGTAACAGTATATTCAGTGGCGTTTGTTGTCATTTTAAACGTCAAACGCGTAGTAGAAATAGAGATTATAGAATCATAAACGTTGTAAGTATATGGATTGCTCCTAAACATATCGATTTTTTTAGATTTTATTGTATAAAATATGTCGAATACCATCCATCTATAATGTAAGATCTACAGCGAACTTGTTTTTCATTGGCTTGTACCCGGATACGTCACAATTTCGGCAACGTTTTGCATGAAAAATACTTTAAATTGTTTTTACCTTCCGTCACCTTTAGGTAAGGAAGGTATTGTCTTTGGTCAAAAAATTCGGTGGTGAGTTTTTAATGAATAAGCACGTTTTAGGGTCCCAACAATACGAATTTACTATTTTTAAGATGATGTCTGTATGTATGTGTGTGTGTGTGTGTGTGTGTGTGTGTGTGTGTCCGTGTGTGTGTGTGTGTGTATGTGTGTCCGTGTGTGACAAATTTTTCTCCGACGATAACTCCAATACTATAATTCTAAAAATTATAATTCTTTCGTATTCCTCTTCTGTACATCCATATGAAGAGTTGATTAGATTTTGGTTATAACTGATCCACCGGAAGTACCCTTATTTGAAGTTTTTAACAGTTTTTCTTAAAAAAACGCAGTTAAATATTATTTTTTGACATTTTGTTTTTATATTTATTAAAGAAAATACTCTTCTCTATATGGTTTGATTATTCATTTTCCTTCATATTCAATAGATGTAGAGTTAAAGCATTATAAAGAAATTAATTTTCAAAAATTAGTCAGCTTTGTTATTTATCATGGAAACAGCTGACATAATTATTCAAAAAAAATTTAATTGACAGATGTCAGTTGCAAGTGCAAAACCAAATATGGAAAAAAGTATAGGATCTAAAATTGGGATGTCATAGTGTTGCTCGCAAGTGACACGCAGAGAAAGGCCAAAGAGAAGATGGAAGGACATTACTTAGTGTAGCTTATGTTATAATTTTATTGGATTTATAGAACCTTTTCAAATGAACTTTTGATATGGAATTTGTAAAAAATAGTATGTGTTCCTGTTCGATTTTACATGATATTATATAGAATCTGTTCCAAGGACCTTTTGGTATGAGATTTGTACAAAATACATGGAATTGACGGAAGGTCTTGTGCTGGCCACAACAGATTTTTTCTAATCCAAATAAACAAACTTTTACATAAACTGTTATATTAAATAAAACTATGAAGTTAAAATACCTCATTCTTGCAATAAAAAATGAGGACGAGTATCAACTTGAGGAAAAAGATTATACATACATACGTACATGTAAGGTGATGCCCTTAATTTGGTTTTAGGTTAGTATTCGAATTTCCCCCTACAGGTGGCGTCATCCCTACATATTTTATTTATCCAGCTGATTTGGTCAGATATATAGGTTTCACAGATTATATTATTCTTCTTTTCGAAATAGTGATTTTACTATTTATAATTTACTACACTCGTATAGAGATCATTTCCATAATACATCTACGAAAATATTATTTTACGCAAGGCTGGAACTATGTTGAGCTTTTCATATTAATTGTGAGCATTGAAAAGACATTTTATCAAACGGAATAAGAGATTGTTTAATTTTTGCAGGACGCTTATATAACTTTTGCGTTTGGTATATTTCGACAAATTCATATAAAAAAGCAAATAGCATACGTCGATCGACACCCAGATATTTACATTAGCTACGAATATGTTGGTTTGATTCATAGACACGTTAATAATTTTTTAGCAATAACTTTATTCGTACTGTGGATTAAAACATTTAAATTTTTCAAAATGAGTAGGTCTTTGGGACAGTTAAACAATACTTTATCAAGAGTAAGATCTGACAATGAAGAAAGAACTTTTTTATTATTATATTCATGTTTCAGTGCATTGGGAATATAATTGGTTTTTCTGTAATGTTCTTTATCATTTTCTTTTCGTTCGCACAAGTAGGATATATATTATTTGGAGAAGATGTAAGTATAGAAATTAAATAGTAATTACTTATTGGTTTATTCAATTCAGTTTTGGGTTGCGAAACGCAGGCATAAACCCTTAACATTCTTAAACACAATAAATAAATAAATAAAGCCCTATTCGGATAGAGCTTAGTGCAGTTGTAGGGTAGCTGTATTATAATGCAAAAAGATTGAATAGGGACAGTAAACGCAAGCGTTAATAACATTCTTATATATACAAAGAACTTTTACGTATCTTATAGACGCATTTCGTTTAACAGGTTAAGACAGTCATCTTGTGAATATTTTTTTTATATATTGGACGAACCCACCAGTGACGATGTTTTGTTTTTCTTTTCTTCAATATAGTCCAGTCAATAGAGGTTTTTACCCTACAGAAGGTGGGGAAAAAATGATTTTAACATATGTTGTTTGAGTCGAGACGGGGATGAAAAAATTCAAATTTGTGACCTTGAGGAGGCTCGGCGTGTGCCGCCATCTTGGATCAAAGGTGCAAAAAATAAGTTTTTCGCTATTATCTCGAAACCACTGGCCCGTATCAAAATTTTACGAGAATACAAAATTAAAGCTCTTTACTTTTTGTACAAAAAAGGTTTACGATTAAAGATAAGCTTTACTGTGCATTTAATACGTGCTGAAATTTCAGAAGAAAAAATGAAAACTAAGCCGATTTGCAGATGTTTAAAATTTTAGTGAAATTTCATATAAGTTTAAATTGTTAATAATTCGTTAACCGCTCATTGGAGCAAAAATCGTTTAACATGATATGAAGGAGAATTCCAAACTGAATTAATATTTTTAAACCGCGGTACCGTATCTTTAACCGGGTCAGAGTGGTTGATGAATTTGTGAAAAAGCGGTGAAAAAAATTATTTAACAATCATCAATAATCTTTTGATGCCACGACAAATGTAAACCGTTACAAATAACAAAATCTATTAGACTAAGTATTAAAAAAATAATATTGTGTACATTTTGAGTGATTAAATATTCTTTCATAAATTGTTGTTCTGGTTACCTATTTTGAAACATAACTCTTTGAGAGTTCATCCTAGGTAAAAAATGCAAGTAACGAGAGTTAATTTTGTATTCTTGTAAAATTTTGATACGGACCACTGGTTTCGAGATAATAGCGAAAAACTCATTTTTTGCACCTTTGATCCAAGATGGCGGCCCACGCCGAGCCTCCCCGAGGTCACAAATTTGAATTTTTCATCCCCGTCTCGATCCAAACAACATATGTTAAAATCATTTTTTCCCCACCTTTTGTAAGGCAAAGGTCTTTTTTGGTCTCCATTGACTGGACTAATAATAATACTGCTGCATATGGCTCCTATCTTATAGACAATAGAGTTATTTATTTTCTTTTTTAGTCATTAACATTCAACACGCTCGGAGAATCATTAATGACCCTACTCTTCACAATTTTGGGCGAATTTGAATATTACCCCGTTGAAGAAAATCACAGATTTTTGGCTCCTATATTTTTCCTAACATACATCTTTTTGGTTTTCTTCGTACTTATCAATATGTTCTTAGCTATTATAACAGATTCGTATTCTGAAGTCAAAGAAGAAATCGTCTTGAAGAAGATGGAACTAGAGTTGGATGATTATGTTCTAAAACGGACTGCAGGACGTTGGTTAAAAAGATCTAATCGTGTTTTCCCTGGCTCAGAAGTCGTAGAGAAAATCAGGACGATATTGAAAATGTACGAGCCTGACTCATAATAGTTCGGCCGGCTTACATTCTCATTCTAGCACTGGTTTTCTTGGACGACCGACTTTTAAATTAGTTTTAACACTTCCATATTAAGATCTTTTTTCAAAATCTATAATACGCCACTTTTACTAATTTTTAAAGTTTTGAAATATTGCACTGTTGCTCACCACTTTTATGGAGCTGTATTATAATGAAAATAAAATGGCAGAAGACCTACGTCATAAATCTGAAAAAAACTTTATAAAATCAAATATAACTTGTAAAAATTATTTATTTTTAAATACAGAAGAAAGAAAAATACTAGTATTAAAAAACGTATATATTAATGAAATTTACAAGTATTTTTAAGTTAATCTCTTTTTCTTTTACGCAATTTGAAATTATTTGAAATAATTGTAGTTCATTTTTATACCGGTACGTTGGCATGACAATGTTTACATTAAATTTTATATCGATCGAATATCTATCCTGTCACTATTGTCACTTGGTTGTCATTAATTCCGTTGAAAGCCGTTCAAAAGGTATATTTTTTTTCAAATATTTCTCTTGTTATCAATGTTTAAACATGAAATGTACATGATTACTATTACTGTTCTAAATAATTTTCATTCTTTGACCTCGGATTTTCGCCAAACATTTCCAGATTGTCTTCATCACTAGAAGAAAATTCCCCAGATTCATACGACTCTTCAGATGACAATTCGTCAATCATATATACGACTATAACAGAAAATGTCGCCAAATTACAAGGTTAATTTTTAACAAAACAGCTGACCAAAATCGTATAACTGCGCAAACTCGAATCATTAGTAAGAAGATAAACCACCTGAAATTGGAAAATATCATAAAATTTGGAATGAAAAATGACGACATTTGTCATTTATATTACTAGCTGTCATTCTGTCACGAGTCCCCATATCTGCTTGTCAACACAGAACACTAACCTAAACTTGTCAAGAAAGACCAACAAAGTAACATGACTGCTCGCGCCTTATAAATTAGTATCGTATGTAAACCTAGTAGTATATGACGTCATTACTTTAGGGATATTTTTTGATGACGTAAGTCTTCTGCCATTTCATTTCTACCATAGCACCGTAAAACAAGTATATGCTATTTCACTTAAATCGTACAGCCAATATTAAAAATAATCTTGCGATTTTATTCTTTGATATACTGACTTTAGAAAACAAGATTCAAATTTGCTAGAACTATAAACATAATAAAAAAATTAAATATTTAAAAGTTTCCGTATTTTTGTCTGCCCCTATATCTTCTATATCTTACCTATATTTTAAATTAGTAAAAAAAAAAAGTAAAAATATCTCACTATTTGCGAAGTTTTATAATTATTTGTGTATTGAAAACATACCTACCGAACTATTATGATCCTTGGCCCGTATGTTCGAAGTACGAAAAACATAGCTATATATTAAAATCATAATTTAATTTCGTAGGTGCAATTATAGCTACACAGAAATACAAGCGTTTTTTTCTTTTCATGATTTTCGTGATGACAAAGAAACTACTAGAAACGA
This sequence comes from Ophonus ardosiacus, assembly GCA_943142095.1. NCBI lineage: Eukaryota > Metazoa > Arthropoda > Insecta > Coleoptera > Carabidae > Ophonus > Ophonus ardosiacus. The sequence goes on along the minus strand of OW964828.1, from coordinate 51,378,737 downwards.
TCTTGATAAACTATTGGACAGTATTAAATTAGCATTAGCTGGTAAGTGTATATTAGTTATTTTTTGTAACTAGTAGGGCAAATTAGCGATTCTGAAACGAATTCAAGTTTCCGAAACAAATTAAGTATGATTCGGAAATGCTCTCTGCTTAATTTCACAAAAGTATAGTTTTATTTCACGAACAGGAAAGTTTGACCGAACGAACCGCAGGGGACTTCGTCAAATTCCATGAGTGAAATAAGACACTTTTTACTCGAGTTGCATACAATTTTTTTTTTCGCGATCGCCCAGAAAATGAGCTCTTTATGATCACTATTTAGACCGGAAAGTTGGTCTTTGCTGAGCTAGCTCGGAAAGTGGTCTATAAGGGATCGGAAAGTACTTTACCGATCCCGGGACCGGTAAAGCTAAATGTTTCCATGGAGATCAGTTGTTTATTTATTTCTTATTTGCTCGCAATAAAAAATAAAATAATACTTTTTTATTCTTTTTTCAGGATCGCAAAAAAAATATTGTACCCAACATGACCTGAAAGTGTCTATACTGGGCTCACAAGCTTCCAAAGCTCGCCTACGGCTCGCTCTGGAATATGCTTGCTCACTCAGTAAAGTATCACTTTCAGGTCTTGTTACGTAAATTACTATTACGTCTGAATGAGGCTTAACTTTCATAAATCAGAAAGCTATGCTGTAGCCATGAAAACTGCTGATATATTCAAATAATTCTAATAGACATTATAATAATATCAATTTCAAGTGCAATTTACATAGTACATGTTCGAGTTACAATTTTATTGGGTTTATTGAATCTTTTCCAAAGAACTTTCGGTATGGAGTTTGTAGAAAGTAGCATATGTTCGTGTTACAATTTTTTTGGATACATAGACACTTTCCCAAAGAACTTTTGGTATGCGATTTGTACAAATTACGTATAACTGACGGAAGGTAATGTGCTGGCCACATCAAATTTTTTAGTTTCATCTCATGGGCTATTCAGATTTTTTAAGAACACTCATTAATATTGTCTTCGTTTGTTTAGAAAAAAGATTTGAAGCTGACGACGCGAAAATAAAAATGGCTCAAAGAATAACCGTAGACGCTTTTATATTGTAAGTATATAGCATTATTCACAGCTCCGAAAATAAAAATAAAATTATACAAAAAATAACGATATAAACAACAGATACTTGAAAGTACTCACAGCTCTTGACAATAAAATTTATCATAAGACATAAACACAATTGCAAATGTTATTATTTTACACAAAAATAAGCACAACCCTGGGTCCATGGAGCCGTGTGCTCTGACGGTGGCTAGAGTACCTAGTGGTGAAACACCAATAAGTGAGGGGCTGAGATTCACGAGGGGTCTGGGACCCAGTGATCGTAAGCTAAGCTCTCATACATGTCTGGCACATGTGAAGGTGGCTAGAGTACCTAGTGGTGAAACACCGATAAGTGGGAGGCTGAGATTCACGAGAGATCTGGGACCCGGTGATCGTAAGCTGAGCTCTCATATAGCTCTGGGACGGACCTAATACCTTTCCCCCCTCCTATCTATCTCATTAGATGATAATAACACCTAGGGATAGAGATGCATTCGGGCCGGGCCGGGCTTTGAGGTTTGGATCGACTTGGCCCGAAAATAAAAATTACCGGCCCGACTCGAAGATCGACTCGACAAAAAAATTAGCTAGCCCGGCTCGAAAATTGACTCGAAATCGGGCCGGGTCAGGCCAAAGCTCGAAATTGGGTGCATCCGGCATTCCTAATGTTGATTTTTATGTTAAGGCGAAAAGTTTAACTTTTTTCGTGTCAAAAAATAATAAAAAATCTCTATATTCTTATAACTTTTAACATTAGTTAACATAAGTAGTTAAAAAAGAGACCCTTCTAGTGTAAGTTTGTTATAAAAATTACAGACCTACGAGTATTAACACTTTGTTTACCAAAGCCGTTCGAAAATTTAAACAAATTTTTCACAAATCATATAAAAAATACAAGTAATAACAATAATAATATTAATGAATTTATTTAATGAATAACCTTGAATTCTTGAAGTAAAATAATACATTTTTATTCATTAATATGTGAAGTATGTTGTTATTAAATCATTTTGAACCTTTTTAACTTCATCCATTTTCATTAAAATATTAAGGAAACTGTGCATTTGATTGAACTATAAGATTTTTCGGGCCGGCCCGAAAAGCTCGAATTTTCGGGCCGGGCCAAAATCAAAAGTCCGACTCGCCTCGATTTTTGAAAATGATTAGCCCGATTCGGCCAGATAAAAAATATCTTCGGCCCGGCTCGATGATCGACTCGAAATCGAGGCGGGCTTCGGGTCGGGCCGGGCCAAAGTTCGAAATCGAGTGCATCTCTACCTAGGGAAACGCGTTCTAGGAGAGCTGTCCGATGCTGACGAGCTCGTGTGCGTGTGAAGAAGAGGACGCCGATAACAGGTTAAAAGGAATGTGAATTGTATATTATATTAATGACTGTATTATCGCCCATATATTCCTGACAATAAATAGTTCTATAGTAATTAGCCCAACTCTACATGCAATGAGCTTTAATAATTGAGAAAAATTAATTAACTAGAAAACAACTACCTTTTTTATATCTTTTATATATAACTATTATTTGGACTGTCAGTTTAAGTTCTGACAAAAGGATTTCAATTTAAATACAATTTTAAAAAGCTCTCTTAAGACAAAGGTTCGCTTATATGATTGCGTACAGTTTTTTAAAAGGTATGAAGTTATTATTATTGAATATATTAAATGACAATTGATGTTCATTACATTTTATTTTCGAAGCGGTGAACATCAACCATAAAGTCTTATTTATAATTTTATTTATATTTATTTTCGTAGCTGTGAATGAGGTTTATTTGTTTTGCCCAAACATCGAAATCGCGCAGTAAGCGAAAAAAACAAAAACGCGTTGCGGACGGTGCTGAACGATCAAATACTGAAATCTGCTCAACAACCATTGTCTAAATTGCCAGTGAGGTTACGTTATTGTTCGTATTTTTTTTTTTTTTGAATAAAATCTGCATTGTAATCAAACTGGCAATTCCTAAAAACCACGACCGCAATCGAATTTCAGTATTTGGTCGTTGTGCCTGTTTTTTTCGCTCACTGAGCGATTTCGATTACCGTTTGACTTTAAACTATACTTTAATTTCTTTCTTTTTATTTACAGACAACAAGCCAAAATAGAGGAATTAGAATTTCAGGTTGAAGCCATACGAGCAAAACTCAGTATGCTGTTAGAAGTTCCTGGCATGCTAATAGAATATGAAGACTAAAATAATGTTACATAAAACATGTCATAAAATATTTGAATTACACAATGTACTACAAAAAAAATCATTTTTATATTTATTTTAATGATAAGATTAGCAAGTAGTGATAGCAAAACGCCAGTGTAGAAAAATAACGGTTTTCCTTATAAGGAGAATTCTACATATTTGTTTCCAGTAAAATTAATCACCAGCTCAATAAAACTAGGTACTTATTTATCTATCAAAAACTAAAATTATTTACACCTGTCATCCAACCACGTGAGTGTGATATTTGGAATAATATAGTTATTTATGATACAAAAGAAAAAAAGTCTGTTGTGACCAGTACAATACCTCTCGCCATTTCCATTTTATGTTTATGTGTTGCACTTCGCTATCGAACCGTCGTTTTATAATAAAAAAAATTACAGAACTTTACCCAAATATTGTTTTTATTGTATTTAATATGTCTTCTGCACACATACAATTCTAATTATATCTATTTTTCATTGTATGAGGATGTTCCTAAATATTAGATTCTTCCAATTCTTAACTAGGTTGGTGGTATTTCTGATGGATATATGTATTTTACCTACAATTTTAAATATTTAATTAATAAAACAATAAGAAAGATTAAATGAACTTCCCAGAAAAAGATTTCAGAATGTCAATGAAACTGTTGATCTTTGACACTAACATCTGTCACAAACTATGTTATAAACATTCGAATTTGTCAACTGATTTCCTTAGTGCCTTAGCCTCTGCGATGTATATATATATTACAATGCCTTTATCTCTAAATCTATACAAGATATAATAAAAAAATTAAGTGTATTAGATGGAGAATTTTATGTTCTTCAATATTTGTAATAAAAATTTCCAAAAAATTTCTATTGTTACCAAAATCTAATCAGCTCTTCCCAGGAATGTCAGATTGAGGAAACTACAGTTAAAATTTTTTACGTCTTACAGTATTTGAAAAACCGTGGTTCCAATATCCACACAATCACACACACACCTACACACACACGGACATCATCGTAAAAATGTTATAATCGGATTACAGGGACCTTAAAACTTGCTTATCCACTAAAATCTGGATATGCGAAATTTAGCATGATGATGTAAAAATAGTATTTACCAGTCGAGGTGCATATTACATATAATATTTTTTATCACTATGGTAAACTTCGAGCATATACTGACTCGAGGCCGCCTTAGGCCTTACGGTGTTTGTTTTGATCGGAAGATATGCGGCAGGGGAGATTTGCGGGAATGGAAGCCATTGTGTATTGCGGGCTGCGTATTATCGTAATATTTGTACTACCTTTTTACAAAGTAATGCCTAGATGTTGCTTTTGAAATATGTAAATTACCTTTATTTTCAATAAATTTCAGTTTCTTTTCTCTTACCTTAGCCAGAAACCTAAAAGTTACACTTTAAAAATTGTCACTTGACCGTCAGCCATTTTTGATAATTCTGTACTATATCTTTGTAAAGTTGTGACGTCATACTGTTATAGCGCGATTAGTTCTTGTTTTTATTAAAATTTTGAATGAAAAGTTTTATATTTTAATAAATAATTTGTAAAGAATCTTTTAAAATTAGTCATATTTTGATAATTTGAAAAAATGTCTTCAGTAGAAAAGCATTTTTATGAGAAAATTAAATTGGATAAATGATTCTGATCTGACGGAACTTTGAAATTTATGTATCAATTTTGTACTTAAGTACAACTTGAAAGATAAAACAAATACCTAATATATTATTATCCTATATTCTAACTTTCGAAAAAAAAATCATTTTTATAAATTGTTATATTGTGAAATTATCACCCGGAAAATAAATACTTTTCAATATACATATTTATGTTTCATCATATTTATAATTATATTATCAACCATTATGATTCATATGGCACATTTTTAAATAGGTTGGTATATATTCTATAGTATAAGTCATTCTTGTTATTTAAATATGAAACGAAACTATTTGTTATCTGCCTTAGATAAATTTATTTGACTTGATAACGACTCTGCACCTTTTCAATATCACGCAGACCGCTCAGTATTCTGTGTTCGTCTTCAGATCATACCGCAAAAATGAAGACAATAATTATTGTATTATTGTCATTAATCAGTTATGCAGTTTCTCAAAATAATTGTAAGTATAATTTTTTAATAATATTTTGTTTATTGAATATGAAGAAAATATTAACCGCGCCCAAAAGATAATGACTGATAGTATTTACTTTTGATCACGCACCGGGTGATTAAGTTTGACTAAAATAACAAATTCAGTTGTTTTTAGACATACCAATGTATTTTTAAATGGTAGTCAAAATTTTGACTAGTCAACATGTCTGAGAAAATAAACAAATTAATAATTAATATATATTTTATCACAGGCTTATTACCCACTTCTGGGGGGTGCCAATCTGATTTTTGTTTCCATTTTGCTGATATATTTGTACCAATGAGGACGTTTTTCAGGCGTGGTCTCATTGGCCCTCAAAGTACTCACGAAAAGAGCACAAAATAATAAATTTTATATTTTAATAAAATTCATTTTATAAGTACCTTATATAATATACTTGGAGATCATTTTCAATACCTACAAGTAAAATATTGATTAGTAATTGTTCCACTTAAAATATCTATAGCTGACAATAACTAGGTATATTATTGGGCGAGTTAGTCTGCTTAGAAAAATTCAGTACAAAGGGCAATTGTGACGTCATATCATGTCATATATGTATGTCGCTATTTCTGGAACAAATAGGGCACACCCTTCTTTAAATATATTTAAAATAAACATACAAGCATATTATCAAAATTTTAAACAAATATATTTTAGATATAAGTAATAGTTATTTACGTTATAAAAGCATTAAACACATAATAATGTGTATGTAGCATAATCACAGAACTATGTTAATAATGCATTATCCCACGTGTAACATACAAAATTTAATATAAATTTTAAAAAATTACAGTCTGACATTTTTCAACCTGCGATCTGTCAAAATTTTGTAATGAGGTTAAATTTTACATTAATAACTATTTAAATTAAATAAATAAGTATAAAATATATCTATGTTGTTTTTAAGGGAACCATTAACTATCTTAAATAAGAAGAAAATATACATAAATTACTGAGTATTAGTGATTTTTTTTTGTTTAAATATTGATTAGGTCGCAAACTACAAGTGATTGAAGTTGATTACTATACTCGCCGTCAAATGATTATGGACTGATGTTCAACTTTTATCCCTTTCCGCACCCTGTCCCTTGCCCAGCGGTAAACGCAACTGTCTTATAATACATTTAAAACTAATTAAAATTTTTAATACATCGTAAATAAAGAAAATATTATAACAAATAAGTAAGGTAAGACAGTAATACGTAATATAAAATATAAAAATTGTCTCTGTGGAAAATTAATATTTATATTTTGACCAAAGTTTCCACACATCAAGCTAAGGTCGCGTTTGCGTTAAAATACGATAACCGGTGAAATCTAAATAAAAGGTAAGAATAATTGATTATTAGGAGAACAATAGATTTGCCAACACAACATGCTTCTGCAGTCAAAGGTTTTCTTGATATTTAATAAATTATAATCTTTTGCAGGATGAACGCCAATTTTTTGAAAAAATTGTGTACATTGGCATTGTTTTTGCCTGCCCATTTAAATCTTGTTTTCCTAATCGTTTTTTACAAGAACCATTTAATTCATGAGTTTCACTCATTTTCTTTTCAAAAGTGTAAATATAATGCAATTTATAGGATTGGGAATAAAAAGCGCACGCAAGTACTAACGAAAATGTCAGAATCTAAAATGACATTAACAGATTACAAATATTTGTACAGGTACACTTAAAAAATTTGCCATCAGTGTAAAAATCTCCAGTCCATAATTATTTGACGGCAAGTATAGTTGGGTATGACGCGTTAGGTACTAAGAATTTGATTGGTCGCCTGATTTTAAAAAAGAGATTCGCGCGTGTTCTGCGATCACTTTTAAAAGATTATGAACTGTCACGTTGATGTGTATAACCTAACAAAAAATTTAACAATTTTGTGTTTGATGAATTTGTTTAATTATAATATCTAGTAATTTTAACAATAATAATGTATTTATAATTAAATTAATTTGTAATATTAAATTAATATTAAATTCAGAAATTTAAAACATAGAAATTTCAAAACAAACAAACACTAGCGCCATCCGCCATTAAACTTTGTGTCAATATTGGCAAACTGCTTCAATGTTCCAAGTATAAGTTATTAGGAAAAAAATCTGATGTGGCCAACACAAAACCTCCCGGTATTTAATTTTTATTAATTTAAATACATACCTACGGATTTACTAACGCTGCAAACTGTTAGTTAGGTACCTACCTACTTACTACTTTTTTGTTGTTTTATTTCTTATTTTTACATGCCTCGGTATTTCTAATTCTTAAATAGCTCAAAACAAAAGTAACCCCTGGTCTCTCTACGACTGCTTTGATAACAAAAAATCTGATGTGGCCAACACAAAACCTACAGCTATTTAATTTTTATTCATTTAAATACATACCTACGGATTTACTAACGCTGCAAACTGTTCCATTGCATAAAACTATTGCTTTATTTACTATTTTCTTTTTAAAATGTCACTATTATTAATTTGAAGTGATTAGTTTTTTGACAGTGACATTTACTGTCGGTTACATTCATTTGAAATATGAACAGTGTAACAAAGGAATTGTGTTTTTCTTAGGCTTCGGGACTTGTAAAAAAAAATTATTTTTAAATTTATCTGTAATATATATAGAAAAAGTATTAATGTATTCCTGTAGAAAATTCAATAATCTTTAATTTTCATAACGACAAAATGCGAAAAAATGGCATTTAATTGTATTTTTTGAAGAAAAACCATTATGAGCTTCAGGTAAAGTGCAATTTCCGGTTATCCGATTTACACCAAAATCTAATGGCTTCTTTTCATATTAGAATAGGGTATAAATACAAGGTTTCAGAATTTTCTGAATGATAGTATTTGAGTTAAAGCGAAGACAAAATCCCTACACATACACACATACATACACACACACACACACACACACACACACACACACATATATATATATATATATATATATATATATATATATATATATACAGACATCATCGTGAAAATGTTAAAATTGGATTCTAGGGACCTTAAAACGTGGTCATTTACTAAAATCTCGATATGTGCTTTATAACATGATCCCTATACCTCCCTTACCAAGGGTAGCGGCAGGTAAAAATGCTTATTATTTATGTTACTTATGCTTTATAATAATTTCTTCGTGAATATAACGTATAAGTTTTAATTAAAAATGTGTGGGTTATGTTATCTTTAGAAAAGTTGCAACCGAAAAATATCCATATGTACTGACAAAAACAATTAATGCAAATTAATAATATATACCTATCTAAAATTTAATGTTAATATAGAAATTAATAATAAACAATAGTTATTTTTATTTGTTTACAGACAGATTATGCCTTCACACAGTAGACACAAAAAAATACTGCGATCAACTTAATGATGAAGACGGTAATACTATACAATGCTTAAAAGCACAGGACAGGTATGTATCTAAACGTATATATACTTATAGGCCTGCCAATAGGGGGTTTATCGTGGAAATAAATGAAGGCAAACTGAAATAAATTTTATTCTCTTTATTAGGACCCCCAAAAAGACTTCCTAATTTTGCACGGTCTAGCAACCGTGATATTTTGCTCTAAAGTTAATTCAAACTGAGATATTCACAAAAATCAATAAAAATGTCTTATTTTCACGTGGTTTTTTCAATATGGCGGCAAAATCCAGCGTCGCTAGACGTGCAAAATTAGTAAGTCTTTTTGGGGGTCCTAATAAAGAGAATTAAATTTATTCCAGCTTCTTTTAAACGCCCAGCAAACTAGCCTATTAATACTTAAAAATAATGCTTCCCTCATAACTTTAGGGTACTCATAAAATTATTTTTTTCTTTTGCAGTGTGGAGTGCTCCAATAAAGTAAAAAGAGGAGAAGCTGACTTTACTATATTACACCCTGAACAAGTTCATCTTGCTTCAGGATTCATCAATGATCAGACATCAGTAGTTGCCGAAGTTAGGGCATTAAAACAGCAAACTCGTAAGTGAAATAGACCAGCGTTTCACGGAACCCCAACTCTACCCTACATTTTTATTGGCCATAATGAACCCCAAACCGATATATCGGCTATACTGTCGATTGCCGATATTTACCGATACAACAATACATTCCCAATATCGCGCTTTCAAAAAACCACGTCAACTTTCCGTGAAAAGAAATAATAGTTTGAATATAACAATTTTGTGGCCCAAAAACTTGGTTTCTTTTTATAGCACGTATTTTTGTGGGATGTTTTTTGATACATTTTATTTTTGAATTTCGTCCTTGTTCGCGGAAACCTAGAAATTCCGGAGAATACATTTTGGGAACCGCTGAAATAGATAATAAAGTGTTTTATGCACGGACGTATCAAAATCAGGGTATCGAACCCGAACCCGAACCTGAACCGAATCCAAACCGGAACCAAACCGTAACATTTTAGGGAACCCAAACCAAGAACCGAACCTCAGATACATTTTTAATTGAACCTGTGTCGAAACCGAACCGAGTATTAAAATTCAGGTTCGGGGTTCAACTCCGGTTCAGGTTAATTTTTAGTTCGAAAAGTAACTTCAGCCGATAATCGACGTCTTAGGCGTCTACGTTGATGCCTGGGCTGACTTTTCGTGAAAATTGTGTTCGTTTCTTGTTGCGTTTTGCGTAAATTCCGGCTCTCATTTTACATTATTTCGAACCTGAACCGCGAACAAAACCGCAAATTTTATTAATGCTTGAACCAGAACCGCACCCGAACCCATCTTTTAAAAAACAAATTAACCTGAACCTAAACCGAACCCAGTTTTTGGCGGGTTCGATGCCCTGATCATAATTTGACAATTATACACGAATTTCTTTAACATAAACGTCATTTTATAGCCCGCGGGCTTCATTATAGCCCATCAAACCAAATTATAACCTACAATATAAACAATTTAAACAGGCAACATGAAAAGTTTTTATCACAAATCGAAAATTTTTATATTCTTTAATGAAAAATGAAAATTAATTTTGTGATATTTATATGAAAAGCACGGGGATACATAAAATAAAACTCAAATGACATAACTAATAAACAAAAAATAAACTGTTGTTCTCCGCTTTCATAGCAACACTAGATACTAGATGTACGAGGACAATTTTTTTTCGATGCAATTTTTCCAACACTCATAATTTGAAAATTTTCGTCCGTGCATAAAGTTTTGTATGTACCACGAGCGTAACTTGCTTTTATGGCCTTTGACGTGTTTTTATCCCTCGGCTTACGCCTCGGGCTCAAAATCCCGCCGCAGGCCATAAAGGCCTCCTTACGCTCTTAATACATAAATAACTATTATCGATTTGCAACTTCTAAACCACTCAAAAGTTAAGATGAAAACATTACACAACGGATAGAAACTTTGATGTAGATTTCAAAGCGCACATCGTTATTTTAAACAATATAGTATACAAAAATTCACCAGTCAATAATATCAAGTTTCATAGAAAAATATTCCTTTTTAGAGCCCAATAATTTCCAAATGGTAACAATAGTCAGAAAAGACCACACAGGAGGCAAACTTGGTTTAAGAGGAAAAAAATACTGCCACCCTGGCTTTAAGGAACACGAATTTTGGACCTCCAGAGCCCTCAAAGAATTTGAGTATGCTTTACTAGAAGATAAACTTAAACGAGACTGTGCTAATAAAGAAAACATCACTTATATTGAACAAGAAATTAGAGCATTGAGTGAATTCTTTGGAGAGTCTTGTAGAATTGGACCGTGGACACAAGACGGAAATTTGAACGAAAGACTAGGTAACAGTTGATCATATTATGTATTGTTGTTAAGAATATGGATTAGTGATGAACTTTATTATTATTACTCTGAAAGGTTGATATATTTTTTGCAGATCGAGAGAATAAAAAATTAACAGCTTTATGTAACGGAAACGACAAGCAAGATTCTTTACAATGTTTTAAGACCAAAAATGCTGATGTTGCTTATACAACACTGAATGAAGCGTTATCTATGCCAGACTCAGGAGAATATAGAATTCTGTGTCGAAATGATAGCCTTATACCCATCAGATATGGAATTCCTCCAATATGCACTTGGAGAAACCAGCCATGGACCCTTGTGATAGCACAAAGGTAAGAAAACATAAAGAAAATAATCATTGGTGCCCGTAGATCTTTTTTATGGCATTTACCCATTTTTTCTTCGGTCTCTCCCTTCTTTTCTTTCCTCCTTCAGCCCCTAATACTGCTTTTTAAAAAACCAACGTTTCGGCACCTTTTTTATGTATACAATTTACTAGATAATATATGCATGCCCGGCAATAACTTGGACGGCGAACATGCAACTTCTCAGGAAAACTCTCCTTTTGCCAGAGGAAAAACCGTCTCAAAAACTGACAGAGAAATGAACTGTATAACTCAGAGACGCTTTATCGGTAGTGAAATACCGCAGCCGTACTCTTTATCAACAGATGTTACAAAAAGTCTAGAAGAACTTGTATACATATTACAAATTATAACACATTTAAAATTGGAAGCCAAGCGCGACTAAGTTCTAAACCGTCACAATGATTGAAATTAATGAAAGTAAAGATGTACTCAGGATTTCAGTCAGTAATAATAATTTTATTCTACAGCCAACGTTTCGCCCCCATTTGGAGCTTCATCAGGGCAAAGAACAAGTTAAAAAAATTTTACAGTACAAGAATGTCATAAATATATTCTTGTACTGTAAAAAATTTTTAACTTGTTCTTTGCCCTGATGAAGCTCCAAATGGGGGCGAAACGTTGGCTGTAGAATAAAATCATTATCACTGACTGAAATACTGAGTACATCTTTACTTTCATCCTTAGCACAGTCGTTTACTACTTCTTCATATTGAAATTAATAGTGAACTGTCGCACATGCGCAAAGCGGCCACTTCTCGAACAGAACCTAAAAACCGCTGTCTACCAATATGAATTGTCAGTTAGGTATTGTTGTAGTTCGTCTTTTTAAAAAAAACCCCAACTAAAACAATATCTAACTGGCAATTCCTAATTGGTAGGCAGTGGTGTTTAAGTAGATTCGAGCCTCTAGAATTGTCCGCTAGATTCCGTCTGGTCCAGGTGCGACAGTTCACTAATTTTTTTTTTGCGGCTCTGTCTGGATAATACAATAGACACTTTCTTGATCAAATCCCTAGGGGTTAGGTTAGGGGTTTTGCTAGAAACCCTATGGATTTGATAAAACAATTAATTTACTCATATCCTGCATTCGTAAAGGGAAAACTTTTTTCTTTTGAACCATCACGAACTTTTGTAGGTAGAAATGAAGAGACAAATCATCGAAATTAGATCAACAACTGTTAACCAGCAGTGTAAAAAAATCTAATACAAAGATTGCCTAGTGACTGTTAATAATTTATAGTAACTTATCCATCAGTTCGATTGTCATAAATTATTGTTATTTCCAGGAACAAAGCTCAAGAAATCCAGTCCAATTTAAAAGTATGGATTAATCCAGAGTTCCTGGCCCAACCAGAAGCTGTTCCTTTTGGAGGACCTACCGATAGACGTAATTTTGGAGAAAATACTCTGGCAAAAATTTTACTCCAAGATACATCTGCATATCGACTATCTATTTTGAATGATGCACCTCTTATTCTAGACCATTTGAAGAGAAGTAAGTAAGACAGAATAATACAAATACGGCTTAAAAATGTTACTTTTAAGCACTAGTTCTTAAAAGTATTTTATTTAGTAACGGAAATGACAATCAAAAAGTTGTTACAAAACGATAGTATAAAAAAACTATTTTACAGTGACATCTACAGAAATTCGTCGACCACCAAGAATTTTTTTTAATTTTCAAAGTTTCCAATAAAAAAATCTGCTGTAGCTAGCACAATACCTTTCGCTATTTCTGTTTTATTACATAAGTATCGACTTTAACATTTCTTGTACACAAATAATTCTAATTACATCTATTCTTTCTATAAGGAATCGTGTACTACTCTTCTAAAATGTCCAAGATTGTTCCAATTCATTGAAGGGTATTTCTTAAGAATATATGTACTATTACTATTAATATATATACCTATCTGCAATTTTAAATATTTAATTAAAAATTCAATAAGAAATATTCAATGAACTCAGAAAAAGCTTTCGATAATGCCAGTAAAACGGTTGATTTTTGACATTGACATTTATGTCAATTACAAACATTTGAAACCATCGTTGGTATAGTCCGGACTGGGCGATTTATTGCAACAGATTATTTTATATATTATATTTTCTTTATCTCTAAATCTATAGAAGATATAATAAAAATTTTAAATGTATTAGATTGAGAATTTTATGATAATAAAAATTTTCAAAAAATAATATTTAAAAGAATTTTTTTTAAGATATACTACCCCCCAGTTGTTCAGTTATCAAAACCTTTTCAGCTCTTCCAATTAATGTCAGATTGAGGAATACGTAGTTAAACAGGTCTTAAGTAATATAGTTTTTGAGGAATCGTCCTTCCAACATTCAATTACACACGTACACACACACACACACACACACACACACATCGTTTTAATCAGATTCTAGGGTCCTTAAATCATGCTTATTCACTAAAATCTGGACAAAGGTAAAAATCTTAAGCCTTTTTCTGAAAAAAAACTTAGGACATCAAATCCTCTCTGAGTACATCATGATTGTGATACCACACAGTAATGGTTAAATATATCTTTTTTTGTTTTTAGATAATCAAGAAATTAACTCTCGCATTAAAAGCGAATGCCCCATGCGTTGGTGTACAGTAAGCGAAAAAGAAGAAGAAAAATGCAACTGGTTAGCAAGGGCAGCATCTTCAGTGGGTATCGAACCCCAAATCTCTTGTATCTCAGGTCTTCACATTTACGACTGTTTAAAGAAAATTTATGATAATAATGCTGACATCATAGCCATTGACTCCAATTATGGATATCTTGCTAGAAAGTAAGTTATCTGATCTATCAATCTTATTACAACAGATTTAAATTTGTAATGAAATATTTATTTTGTTTTAGAGCGGGAATGCAAAATCTGTTATACAGCAAAAATTCTGCAGACGATATAGCGTCTGTTATAGCTGTTATAAAAGATGATTCTTCTATTAAAAGTTTTAGCCAACTGCAGTCAACAAGAGCTTGCTTCCCAGAATACAGAGGACTAGGTAAATACTAGTGCTGTGAAGATCCGACAAAACATGGATCCGAGTACCCGGATTTTAAAATATCCGGTTCCTCGGATATCCGATGTTCGGATATTGAAGCGGATATCCGTAAATTTATTTCGCATTTGGATCCGGATCCTGGTTTGGGTACCATATCCCATTCGGATCCGAATTCGATGTGTTGTTCACGGATCCGGATCCGAATTTTAATTCTGGATCCGTTTCATCATTTTGAATGTAAAGGCAAACATTTGAATGTAGACGGTTGTAGAGACAGCGGTCTGTAATCAGCAATAAATTTTATAATACCCCTCTAAAATAACCAGGTAGTTGGTGCAAATTTTTCTTAGAATATTGAAAATTCTGTAGTTCTAAAATTTTAACATTCAATATAACAAATACTTCAAAGAAAACGAAATTAAGATTAAATTTGAGAAATAATGGTTACAGGTTCATTGCAGGTGTCGAAATACCTATTTATTTATATCGTGCATGTGTTTCACATAAAAGGGATTGTTTTTGTTACCTACTTATAGTTCAGTGGAATCGAGGAATTTCCTTCTTAGCGGATGCTACAAGTTTAACATCGAAAATAACCGACTATTAACTACATCAAACAAAAATGTAGTGGATTATTTCATAATCAAATTTATTTGGTTTTGTGATTCCATGATAATATACATTCAAATATTATCATCTGGTTCAATACTGAGAATAGGTATTCGAATCCGAGAACCAATGCGCATACTGAAATTCCATATCTAAAATCCGATACTCATACTCATATTCGGATCCGAATCCAAAATCCAATACTCAGATTCGGATCCAAAACCCGATACTCAGATCCGGATCCAAAATCCGATACTCAGATCCGGATCCAAAATCCGATACTGAGATTTGGATCCGAGATCCGGATAGTTCAACATTCAGTTATCTGGATATCCGGATATTTTTGGATCCGAAACCGAAACTATCCGGATCCGGATCCCGCCACTAGTAAATACATATTCTTCGACAATATTATCTGAAGACATTTTTGTTTGGAAAAAACGAACAGTAGAAAACAATCTGAAGATTATATATGAATTTACTTTTTTCTATTTTAATTAACAAGTGTTCCGCCAAAAGTTCTTGCTCACAAAAGTGTTCCGCGCTATTAAAAAGGTTTAGAACCACTGATTTTAACTTAAAGCACAAACCAAAAAGTTCACGCTCTACAAGTTCAAGGCACGGGACCTAATTCAGATCAAACTGCACCGAATACAGAAATCTCCAATGCTATGTAGTTTAATGTTTATTTGTTTTTTCAGCATGGATATCGTTCATAGATTCAGCACACAACTTTAAAATAATAAAGAACTCTTGTACATTTGGAAAAGATATTAGTGAATTCTTTAGTGGAGTTTGTGCACCTGGTGCAAAAGATGATTTACATTATAGGGAAAATAATGAAATGTATGAGAAACTCTGCAGCATTTGTTCAGGTAAATATTTAATGAGTTTTCTACGATTTTTGATATCTTTTCCGTAATCATATTGATGCACATTCTAATTAGGTATTTTTTAATTTTCAGATAACTGCAATTCGGACATAAGTAACAGGTATTTTAACAACAGTGGTGCTTTGTCTTGTCTTGACGACAATAAGGCAGATGTCGCCATTGTTGAATGGCAAGCAATTGGTAAGTTTCTTACCACACTAGGAGTTTTCGTAAAGTCGATCGGATTGATCCGATGCAATCTGAAGTGTTCGTAAAGTCAATCGGGTTAATCTGACGCGTTCGTAAACTCACTCCGATTAGTCAGATCGAGCGATCCGATCAAAAGTTTTCTGAGCGATCGCGAAAAAAATGTATTTATTTAATTGTTTCTGATTATAAACATTGCAGCACTATGGCAAGTTCCGAAGAAAATATGGCAGTTCACACTGTGAAGATTTTATGAATTATTACGAACGAATAAATGACCACATGAAACAATTTCTGATCTAAATAATCTAAACAAATTATTCAAGTGGTCTTTCAATCTCACTTGAGTTGTCGTATATAAAAACTAGAGAAACAAGCACTTTTTCTTAATTATTTTAGCAAGTTAACTTCTGTAACCTCAGATTTAAATAGCAAAATCATATACAGATCGGACGCGCTTGGAATATCAGATGGATCTGATATATCTGTAACGTCATCAAATAGATCCGTCGGATAGCTCCGACTGACTTAGAAAACGCCTACTAGCTACTGTTTTAACAAACTATCATCTTTTCCGAAAACTTATTTATGATTTAATTTTCAGAAAAACTTCCCAATCTTAGCAAATACAGAGTCCTCTGCGCAGATAACAGAGTTGTATCTATGGATGAATACAAAACACAAACAGATGTGTGCAGTTTGTCAAATACAGTAGACAGTGAAGTCATATCTAGAAATAAAGACCCAAGGAAATATGATTATAAACTAGGACTTTTGGATATGGATGAAATCTTCGGAGCTGCGTACAGCAACGAAAAAATATTCCGAATGTTCAAGGAATTTAACTCTGAAAAGAACTTGCTCTTCAAGGTAAAAATCCTAGATAATATAGTCAAAAAATTGACTGTTGGGTCTAACAATAAAACTATAAATATCATTATTGTGACAAAAGCAATATATCGCTCACTGCTTGCATTATGATATCAGGGCATCGAACCCGCCAAAAACTGGGTTCGGTTCAGGTTTAGGTTAATTTGTTTTTTGAGTGATGGGTTCGTGTGCGGTTCTTTTTCAAACTTAATGAAAAATGAATTAATGTTTTATAAATAACAACCTTTATGTAGAAATAATTTTAAATGCGAGCCGGAATTTACGCAAGACAAGAAACGAACACAAAGGCATGTTTTTATATCCATCAGCGAGTTCTTAAATTATTTGATGAATTTTAGATTGAATATGTATCAAGTTTTTAAATTCAGCAATGAAACATTCGCTTACTCATCATATCCATCGAACTGGAGTCGATGGATTTTCAAAATTTCGCTGAATTCGTGGTGGGGGTAATAGTTATTTACGTATAGAGGGCCGAAAGAGTTTACGCCTGCGGACGAAATTTGAACCCGCCCGCAGGGTGTAATCTTTCATTTTCCGCCATGGTAAGTAAAATGTAAACAAACAATTACAATACAGTTGTGCGTAAAAATAATTCTGCCATTTTTAATTTTCAAGCGCATTTTCAATAGAGAGTTCGTAAAATGACCTTTTGCGCTGTGTCATCGGTTACATCTTAAATCCATCGTTGACGTCATTTTAAAATTTGATGGAATTCAGCGCTTAATTTTCTGTTGAATAAAAAAACGTGCCCAATTTCCACAAAAAAATCAACACAGGCAGCAACGCAGACGCCGATATCGTCGATTATCGGCTATATTACGATTACGCGTCCTATTTGAACTGAAAATGAACCTGAACAGGAGTTGAACTCTGAACCCGAATTTTAATACCCGGTTCAGTTCCGCATCGGGTTCAATTGAAAAATATGTCTGAGGTTCGATTTTGGGTTCGCAAAAATGTTATGGTTTGGTTCCGGTTTTGGTTCGATGCTATTGAATGCCAAGAGTCAATTTTTCTGATTATAGTATCATGATGGATTGATTCTTCTCTTTTTTCTAGGAAAATGTGCTGAGTCTTGCCGATGACCAATCAGACAATAGATACGTTAAAAATTACATCAAGCTCTTTGAAAGAGCGAACGAATGCACCTCAAGTTCATCTGTAATTCAACCATTTATTTCTCTCTTAATTGCATCCATTGTTTTGTTAAATACCTTTAAGTATTAACCATAAATATTCATCATTGTAATTTTTACTTGTAAAGAATTGACATGTTTTTGCATTAATTTTTTTGTATAATTTAAGAATATATGGTAATATTTGTATCTTTATTCATAGCCTTAAATACTTGCCAATATAAATAAAAGAAATCATTTATTTGTTCATTTTTTAACGAAATGTATTCTTCGTATTTTCTGTTGGTTGTGATAGTTGGTAAGTTTTACTTTTACAAATTATATTCTGGTCCTTCTTTATGCCTACAGTACTTCAATATTAAAAGAATTTTTTAAAAAAAAAACTCATTTTCTTCTCCATATCCCTACAACCGTAGTCAGGTGTGGGGTTCCTTTTATCAAAGTTGATTTTTAATCCATTGCTTCCACTACTTTCTATCCTTTATCATTTCTTCCTATTTTATTCCCGAATTCTCCTATTCTTCCTTGCCATGTTTTCATCGATCTTCCTTTATCATTTTTTTGTTCATACTTTCAACTTCTACTACTTTTCTTACTAGACTTTTCTTATTCATCCTCATTGTGTCCGTATCAACACATTTGCTTTTGTTCTATACTGGTTACTGTAGTGTGTTATGTAATCATCCTTATTAGTGAATTGTCGCACATGCGCAGAGCGGCCACTTCTCGAACAGAACCTAAAAACCGCTGTCTACCAATTATGAATTCAGTTAAGTATTGTTAACAACAACCAAAACAATACCTAACTGACAATTCCTAATGGGCTACTTGTGTACATTTTTTTATTTAATATTTTTGAAGAGAAGGTAAAAACTTGCTACCCATATTTTTTCTTTTGACAAAATTTTTATTAATTAGCCAGAAAAAAATATAATGAAATCTGATTTGAATTCCCGCCATGTATGACGTAGAATTACGCCGCACCAATGAATAGTCGCAAAGCCAAGCGTGGTGCCGTCCCATAGTAAGGGTATGTTTGTGCGGGTAATGTAGATCACCTGTTTGACGTTTCAACAATAGTTTGAAGGTTAGTATTTTAGTTTATCTTTTTGGTATCGATATTTTAATTTACAAGTAATTACCTATGTGTTTATTTATAAAATAATTAATATATTTGAGAGACCAGAGAGAGAGAGAGAAAATGAACTAATGTCAAATTCAAATTAAAACTTTCTCGCACGCCCTGCCATCTATTGATAACATTCTTGAACATGCTTCCCCTCCCCAGTTCAATATAAAGACGTCACAGAAAAATTTCTTTCTTAATTTAGTAAAAGTCAAATAATTATTTCAAAATAAAATTTATATTTTTATATATGTTTTCAATATAACATTACGTATATAGTGACAGAAAACGGATTTTCAGTACCACGCAAGTAGCCCATTGATATACAGTGGTTTCTAGATGGATTCGAGAAGTGGCTGCTAGATTCCGTCTGGTCCAGGTGCGACAGTTCAGTAATTTTTTTGCGGCTCTGTCTGGACAGCGCAATAGACACTTCCTTATAAAATATTTATGTATAGGTAATACTTGGGCACTACGCGAGGAAGACTTTATATGCATTGACGGTACTATAATCAATATTAAAAAAATCTGTAATGGATCTCCAGATTGCCCAGATAATTCAGACGAAACTAAACAACTTTGCTATCATTCTATGTATGTTAAACTATCTTTCGTTTCGAGTACCAGGAATACTTTACAAACTGAAATATTTTTAGTTGCCCTAGAGACATGTTTCGATGTTACTACGGAGCATGTATTCCCCAGAATTTAAAATGTAACGGGAAAAACGACTGCATTGACGAATCAGACGAAAGCCAATGCGGCAAAAATAAAGGCAGTTGCAAGTATGTCACAATATCATAATTATTCTTCCCTTTGTAATATCTATTTTTAGTCCAGGAGAATACAGATGCAAAAGTCATTTATGCATCCCAGTTTCCCAACTCTGTGATGGTACAGACCATTGCCCTGATGGTTCCGATGAGACTGAAGAGATGTGCGAAGAACTTCCCTGTCCAGACAAATCTTTCAGGTGCACTCGAGGAGGCTGCGTGGATCTGGATGCCCGTTGTGATGGCCGACAAAACTGCCTAGATAACTCTGATGAGACGAAAGTACTTTGCGACAATCTTAAGTGTAACGGAAGAGAGTGTGTTGACCGTAAGTACAAAATAAGAACTGAATAGCTGATCAAAAAGTATTAGACTTTTAGTCGGGAAAAATACGACTGCTCTTGTGGAGGTCTGTAACTGGACCTTTTCAATTTAACAGCTATCTCTTTCTATCTATACACATAGTAAGTAAAATGGCGCCTGCACCTGCCGACTGGACTGTCAAACGAAACGTCAAAAATATTGCATCGTTTAACATTTTTTATTTATTTATTTATTTATTTAAGAAAATAGGAGAACCAACAGCTCAAACAGAGACCAAATAAAGGTTCTCGCGTATTAAACACAATATTACAAGAAAAGAAAAAAAAATAGCAAAACAGTAATAAAGTTAGTAGAAATAAACAAAATAATTACACTAGTAAAGCTCATCATAAAGTAGTTTTGACACATTTTTTAAAACTATTAAGAGATAAACTAAACAAATCAAGATGACTGAATTGATTGTTGTTACTGCCATTATTCTATTTATGCAAGAAAATTTATAATTATTAGTGTTACTTGCAGGAAACAAATTATAAGTTCTTGTACATTTTGCTGGAACATTTATAAAAAACAGAGAAAGAATATTGTCAGAATACAACAAATTGTTGAAAATCTTGAAGAGGAATAACATATCAAAATAAGTTCGTCTACTTTCTAAGCTATTCAAATTGAACCTTTCTAATTTATTAATATAATTCGAACAGTTTACTTTAAATTATAGCATAGTAGATTAATAAACTTTTTTTGAACAGTTTCAATTATATTAATATTTGATCTGTATTGTGGATTCCACACAACAGATGCATATTCTAGTTTAGAACGTACTAGAGAATTGTATAAAGAAATAAGTGTACAAGGGTTTTCGAAAAATTTACATTGCCTAAAAATGAAGCCCAATGTACGAAATGAATCTTTACTGATTTTATCGATATGAGTAGTCATTGTTAATTTAGGGTCGTATATAACTCCTAAATCTTTTATAACAGATTTAATATCAAGTTTTAGATTATTTATGTGGTAATTATATGTTATAAAATTATAGTTTCTGGTAAAGTTCATGACGTAGCATTTAGACGGATTTAGACTTAAATAATTTTGTTTACAGTATAAATGTAAACGTAATAGATCACTTTGTAATTCAGTACAATCATTAGTATTTGTAATTGTTTTAAATAATTTCAAATCGTCCGCATAAAGTAAGAAATTCGAATTTTGAAAGCATTGTCAGATATCATTGATGAATAAATTAAAAAGTAATGGACCTAAGTGTGAACCTTGTGGTAACCCTGAGGGTACTAATATAGAATATGATTTAAAACCATTACAATAGACTAATTGTGATCTATTAGTAATATAAGATTCGATCCATCTTAACAAAGTACCATGTATTCCAAGTATCTGAAGTTTATAAATTAGTATAGGATGATGAACCCGGTCAAAAGCTTTACTAAAATCCGTGTAAATAGTATCAACTTGTAATCTTTTGTCCATGTTTGAACTAATAAATTCAGTGAACGGGATCAAATTAGTTAAAATAGACCTCTTTGAGCAAAAACCATTTTGTTCGGGTATAATTTCACTCTCTAAAATACATTTTTACTCTTTGACAATTAGAGATTCGAATAACTTCGGAATAACAGAGAGAATGGATGGAATGTTGTATTCTGGCTTCAATTATAGGTTTTTGTAACTTCTTTCAAGAAGTTTTTTAAAGTTTTTACTCACACTTTTTTTTTATACTAAGAGCAGAAACAATTACAACAAATATAAAACTTTTATTAGCATTTTATAGAGAAATACGCTTGGCAAGACACGTCACTAACAATAGTAACACGAACAGTTGAGGGTTATTTAGTATCAATCAGTATCAATGGTTCCTTTTGTTTTTAGGTCATCACAAAGTACGTTGTCCAGCTATAGATCTGACTAGAATAGATGCAACTTGCCAATCTCATATGGATGGTATAGTACCTTGTGATAACCCAGTACCAGGTGGTACTAAAGTCAAGTATCAGTGTAAACAATATTTCGAACCAGTTGGTCATATACATAGGCACAACAAACACGCAGAGTGCCAACTTGATGGTACATGGAGCAGAGAAATACTGCAATGTGAACCAGGTAAGACTAAAAACCTTTCTTTGTAAAGAAACTAATTTTCTGTTTCTAGAATGTGGTTTGATGGTTACTGACCCTGTTGCTTTAATTATGAAGGGATGGGATACAAAGAAAGTTATATATCCGTGGCATGCACAAATTTATTTAAAAGAAGAAGAAGTCTGGGAAGAATCATGTGGTGGTACTTTGATAACCGAAAGAGCAGTACTAACAGGTAATGCAAGAAAGCAACTTTTTTTCGAAAACTCTGTACGACGATTGTACAGTATTGTAACATAGTAACAACTTTAAAAAAAACTCGGAGTCTTTATCGCAGAAGTCCTGAATTGCTACCATTACAGCTTCGTCGGTTTCAGTTTTTTTTTTCTTGTATACTTTCCTTTAGCTTGGTAGACAAATAAAAATCACTATTGAGAACTGTAGAGAATCGATATGACATCTGGTGACTAAATTTTGAACTAGTGCATGACGGTAGGTGCGAGCAAATACAACATAATGTTAGCATACATTTTTTAAAAGTATTTCTTTTATACGAAAATGAATATTGCAAAACACGGTAAAAGCAATATTATGTGTTGTGTATATGGGTGACATTCGCTTGTGAGTAGGAAAACTCATTTAAGTTTCCACATTTTTTCAAAAATATGTAAAAATAAAGTGAGTATAACCACAAATGCAGGTATTCAACAAACATTGGAGCTTGTAAGTATGTTTTACGTTCTGGAAAACAAATTTCCAAGTATATGAGAGTATGTTCGAGACATTTAAAAGACATTGACTTTATTCTTCCAGGTAATATTATTAATAATTATATTTGAAACATATTTATGATTATTTAAATTTTTGGAAATTCCTTCTCAACGGAGAAATTAAAAAAAAGTGCTGTACCATCTTTGTGACGACAGAGTACTTTTTACACTTTTACAAGATTAATATTTTACATAAAGTAGTAAATGAATATTATATACAATCATACCTTCAACAATAATCCTAGAATGATGAGTAGCATTTAGAAAGACAAATATCTGAAACAATACTTAGCTTCATTTTGAAGAAACACAAGCAAAATTGTATCATATGACAGTGACAGATTGTACACCTACCGTTATGCATCCGCCATATTGAAAGTGCTTGCAGCGCCTCTATCGGTCATTTCAGTTGAGAATACTTGCCGTCAAATAATGGAATGGAGATTTCTACACTGTTGCCAATTTCATTGATCATGTTGAAAATGTTATAAAGAAGTGGCAACACCGCAAGGGAGAGTGTGGGAAGAAGGAACAAAATTGAGCAACAGTTCATATTTATTTGACTGAGAGTTTAGGCGCTAAATCAGGTGAATCCCGTGGATATGACATCTGGAAGCCGATTCTAATTCACTGGGGGCCTGAGACTGTCTCAATATAGTCTCTATTATTGAGCCAAAAAAACTTTGAATTCTGTTTAAACAACACCACATTGGCTTCTGAAGAGGTGACTTTCTTTCGCTTTTGTTCGGGCGCCAACAATGGGGTATTCCACTCAATTTTTTTTATTATTTTAAATAAAACTTCATTCAGTTTTGAAGCAATTCGTACTATTAAAAAATCTTAATTCCTAGTTTAACAGTATTTTATTTTCGAGAAATCAGTGTAACGTCACATTTCCCCTATACTTGTCTTTCTCACACACACTACTCTGAGTACGCTGCGAGAGAAATTGTATGACGTCAATTTTCCCTTTTAGCAAATGTGAAATATCTCGTAAAGTAATTAATTTTTTTTAATTAACACTAGAAAAACCAAACTTGGCACTTCGATTGCCAGATGAACAATAAACAATTGTTGTTATGAAAACAATATTTCAAAGGCTACTATGTTAAGGACAATAAATACAGTACAACCCTCGTACATCAACAAGGAAAATGGTCAATGTACCGAATGAATGAAAACTCAACAACATTTGTGAACCCTAATTTTTATTTTCTTTCCTTTAGCTGGTCACTGCGTTTGGAACGTCGACCCCATAAACATCAAAGTGGCTTTTGCCAAATATTACAGCGATTTTAATAAAGTTGAACCCGAAACAATGATCATGGACGTTAAAGAAATCATTACTCAATCTTTGTACCAAGATCGCAATGGCAACTATGGTTCAGATCTTTCTATTTTGGTCTTAGAACATGCAATTAGGCTTACCTCATCTGTTCACCCAGCTTGCTTGGACTGGAATCTCAAAGATGTTGACCATCATCTTCAGGATGGCAGCCTTGGCCTGGTACTGCAAGAAATACTAATTTTCTGTCAAGTTTGATTAAATTAAATGATTTACTGAATGAAAGAAAAATGTAGAATGGTTCAAATAGTGTTAATATTTAATTGTATTTGTAGGTAGTAGGTATGGGATTGACAGATGGAGATGAATTTAGTACAATTTTAAAAGGAACCTATCTACCAGTAGTGGATAACGAAAAATGTATACAAAATCAAATGCAAGATTTTAAGAAGTACATAACATACACTTCATTTTGTGCTGGATGGAATAATGGTACAGTATATTAGTATACTAAAAAAAATCTAACTGTAGGAACCTGTAGAAATCAAAATTCGTTGATATTTGTTTACGTTGTTCGTTGTTTATTCTTAGATTTTATCATTGTTGCCTTGTTGTGCATCAAACTTGTATTTTTCAATCAAACAGTTGTTTTTCCAGTTGTGTTTCGTTGTTAAAATTAAATTAGTATACCATGTAAATTTAGTAATTCCGAGAAGTCATTATCTAGTTACAAACTTTAATGACGTGACTACTCTGCATATTTTTTTTACTATAATACATGTTTCAACATTATTAATAATGAAAATTTCTTGTACGCTATATTGGCATTGATTGTTTTTTAAGCCAGAAACATAACAAATAAGTATGAATTAGTTATTGTAGAACTTATTTAGACTTACCACACACTAAATACAGCAGTTCTGCAACATATTTAATCATTATTACACATACAAAACCAATAATAAACACCTAAAACTACAAAACACTATATAGGCACAGCCATATTATCTTGTCACTCTGGTCCGCTCTGGTCTGTCATCTGTATGTGTAAACTGGTCACTGCGCAAGCTTCGTTACAAAATAGTACTAGGATGTTCAAAAATAATACAACTTGACATTTACTTTATTAGAAAAGTATTAATATATCGAATCCTATACATCATTCCACGACTTACGTAAATTAGCAGTTACGTAATAAATCTACAGAGCAAAATTAGTTTTCGGAAGACATTTTTTATTTGAAAAGTGTTATTTCCATTTGTTTTTATATTTTTACCATCCGTCACCTTTAGGTAAGGAAGGTATTGTCTTTGGTTAAAAAATTCTTAACTACGTAACACGGAGGATGACTGCAGTTTTTTGTTACGATATTGCACAAATATATTGACTAGTAAACAAATATTGCTCTCAGAATATCCGTCAAACTTATTGTATATAATTGTACAGGCTGTTTCAAAGAAAGTGTAAAAAAAATTAAGGGCATATAGTACTGACAAAAATGAGTAAAAAAAAAAGCTTAATCAACAAGTCTGATCTTCAACTGTTTCCAAGATAAATAAAAAATCGAAGAAAAACTGATACTGATAGTGATCGAAAATTTTTTTGTCTATGTGAGTAAATAGACTATTAAAAAAATCCGTTGTGGCCAGCACAAGACCTTCCGTTAATTTGATGTATTTTGTACAAATCCCATACCAAAAGTTCATTGGAAAAGTTTCTATATATCCAATAAAATTGTAACACGAACATAATACAATTTTTTACAAATTCCATACAGAAAGTTCCTCGGAAAATATTCTATAAATCCAATAAAATTATCACATGAATAATACATACATTATGTATACTCATATATAAATACTCTAAAAATGCGTACACTTACGTAACATTTACTTTACAATCAAATAATATTACTACCAAGTTTATATCTGTATCCATTTTTGGATTATTGCTCCAAAAGTCAATATACCCCACATTTAGATAAAAACTTCAAAATTTTCAAAAATCTAATTTTTATGTATCTAGATACTTCTCAATGCGCTGATTCCAAATTTTGAAACCGCAGGTCGATATCTCTTTTCGTTCTCGAGATATTTAGATTCAAAATGTTGCTCAAAACTGCCCATTTTTGGGTAATAACCCAAAAATGGGTCGAGATATGAAATTGGCGACAACACCATTCGATTCCACGGGCAAAATTACATAAGTACACCAATTTTCAGAATTTTTGAACACCGCATACAATCTCTAAAGCAAAATAACTGAAAATGGCCAAAAATCGCAAAAATCTAAGGTGTACCCCTTACGATTTTTTCAGATTTTCACCATTTTCAGGGGTTTTAAAGCTTTTATTCATAAAAAATGAACCGGTTGGACAAAAATTATGAAAATTGCTATACCTATGTATTTTTGTCCGTACAATCGAATGGTGATGTCGCCAAATTCATATCTCGACCCATTTTTGGGTTAATACCCAAAAATGGGCAGTTTTGAGCAAAATTTTAAAGCTAAATATCTCGAGAACGAAACGAGATATCGACCTGCGGTTTCAAAATTTGGAATCAGCGCATTGAGTAGTATCTAGATACATAAAAATTAGATTTTTGAAAATTTTGAAGTTTTTATAACTAAATGAGGGGTTTAATGACTTTTGGGGAAATAATTCGAAAATGGGTAGAGATATAAACTTGGTAGTAATATTATTTGATTGTAAAGAGAATGTTAAGAAGTTATATTAAAATTTAATATTGGCCAAGATCGCCACAACATTTAACTTAGTACAAAGATAAACAAAAAGTCTTATTTAATTAAAGTCGTAACTCTTATACTTTTCAATAAAGTAGAGGTAAACCCCGTAAAAACTCATTTTTCACTGCCTCATATCTCGGAAACTATTGAAGATCGGACCCATGTTGATAAGTAGTATACGCCCTTAAAAATTATTACACTTTCTTTGAAACACCCTGTATACAATACCGTTCAAAAATAAGGGGTACACCTCAAAAATGCAGGAAAAGCTGTAAAGGACAACCAAAAATTTTTAAATTCAAAATGAATATGTTTATAGTAAAACTTTATGGGAGTCTAAGGTTAAATAGATAGTAGTCCTGTGGTGCACTCTCCACACCAGCTATGAGTGCCCGTGAGGTGATGCCTGGTAAGCGCCCACACGGCAAAATATATCGTCATCATTACCGATGTCTACATGTGTTGTAGATACTGGCACACTCAGTAATGGGTAATATGTCGTGATGATATATTTATTTATTTATTTCTATATAAAGATTGTTATTCATAAAACATTAATTAAATTTTCATTAAGTCCACCATGTCAGGGGTCCAAAAACAAATATGAAAACAGAGCAGATTAAGGTTACTCAGTATGTCAACCATACCAGAAGTCCAAAACAGCTCAGAACAGCTCTGTTTCTCAGATTTGTTTTTGGACGTCTGGCATGGTTGACATGTTGAGTAATCCAAACTGATCTGTTCATAGACGTAAGTTTACTAATAATGGCAACTTAGTTGCAAACATTTAACCGAGTCTTTGATAATGACTTGGCAAACTCTAGGGCACTCTTTGTATCAGTTCTTATAAACTTACCTTTTTTCAGGGACCGGCGTTTGTAATGGCGACAGTGGTGGTGGTCTTCTTTTCCCTAAAAGTGCCAATAAAAACCAATGGGTCCTTCAAGGAATTGTGAGTGTTAGTCCCAGAAAATTAGGAACTTCTTATTGCGACCCAGAACACTTTACTATATTCACAAAAGTTTCCACATATTTGGGATGGATTCGGGAAATTTTGAGAAAAATACATCAATTTTAAGCGAAAAATGTTTTAATCAAAAAATAAACATTTATTATAGAAAATGTGCTTTGCTTAATAAAGAGATATAAATTCAAACATTTTTTATATCCATAATTCTAATCCAATATATTGTCTGCCAAGAATATTATAATCAGTACCTTGATCTATCAAACATATCACTTGTTCTTCTTCAGTAAGTCCGGACGCATCATATTTTCGTCTTTTACTATTTTCATCGCCCTTTACTACGTTTACATAAGCCTCTTTAACTTGAGGTACACGTATAACCCCACTTTCTAATTCCCGTATTGTAATGGCGGTAGAATTAGCTCCATCTAGTTTCCGCTTAACAATATCAATTTTAAATTCTGGTGCCCAAACATTTTCCTCCTCAAAATTTTGACTATTCTTTGCACTTTCTAACCAATCAACGCTGGGATCTTTTATGAAAACATCCAAAGATGTCACTAACAATTCCTTCATTCGTCGTATGGCCCTCAAAACATGCAACATGCTAAATTCCACAATTCCAACTGATTTTAACGGGCTTACTAATTCTAAAATATGCGGAGTTAGTCTAAATGGTATTAATTCTGGTATGACGGAATGCTGTGTCATAGCTCCAAAGGCGTAGCCGAAATCTATACCAACTACGCGACCGGAAGTGAGAGAAACTAAAGTGTTTCCGAGATTTCGGTCGCCTATACCCAAAACCCAGTGTACAATGCACATTGAAGCATAGCTAGTGATGAATTGGTGACGTAGGTGGTGGTATATTGATGGAGAAGGACTCATACTCCAAAATGATTTACTGTAAGACAAAATATACATTCATTTTATTATAAATAGGTTCTTATGTCGAAAATAATAACTATAGTATTCTTCGCACAATAATGTTTGGTTTATAGATAGTTTAATAGGGGATTCCACTCATTCTGAATATTTATATAAATTATGTATAATTATTTCTTCTCATATAACTGTGTTATTGACGCAAATTTCTTTTTTACCTTCCGTCACCTTTAGGTAAGGAAGGTATTGTCTTTGGTCAAAAAATTCGGTGGTGAGTTTTTAATGAATAAGCACGTTTTAGGGTCCCTACAATACGAATATACCATTTTTAAGATGATGTCTGTATGTATGTATGTGTGTGTGTGTCCGTGTGTGTGTGTGTGTGTCCGTGTGTGTGTATGTGTGTCCGTGTGTGACAAATTTTTCTCCGACGATAACTTCAATACTACAATTCTAAAAATTATAATTCTTTCGTATTCCTCTTCTGTACAACCATATGAAGAGTTGATTAGATTTTGGTTATAATTGATCCACCGGAAGTACCCTTTTAGTTTTTAACAGTTTTTCTTAAAAAAACGCAGTTAAATATTATTTTTGACTTTTTGTTATTATACATATTAAAGAAAATACTCCTCTCTATACGGTTTGATTATACATTTTCCTTCATATTCAATAGATGTAGATTTAAAGCGTTATAAAGGAATTAATTTTCAAAAATTAGTCAGCTTTGCTATTTATCATGTAAACAGCTGATAGGTATATTCAAAAAATTTTAATTGACCCATGTCAGTTGCAAGTGCAAAACCAAATATAGAAAGTATAGGATCTAAAATTGGTATGTCATAGTGTTCCTCGCAAGTGACATGCAGAGAAAGGCCAAAGAGAAGATGGAAAGACTGTATCGCAGAAGACTTAAGAAAGGACTGTGTGAAGAAGATGCGTTGGACAGGAATGAGTGAAAGAGAAGAGGAAACAGCGACCCCTAATAAAATAGGGGAAAGCTGAAGAAGAAATGAAGGAAGTGTCATATAGAATCTGTTCCAAGGACCTTTTGGTATGGGATTTGTACAAAATACATCAAATTGACGGAAGGTCTTGTGCTGGCCACAACAGATTTTTATACTAACGTTTTATAACAATAACTTTTTGATTGTCATTTTCGCTAATAAATGAAATACTTTTAAGCACTAGTGTTTAAAAGTAACATTTTTAAGCAATGAACAGAGTTACGACATACGTCGCCTTACAAACAGAATCTATAACTTGTAATGCAAAAAGAAACTACTTCAATTACAATAATTTAATTCTTACCTTAGTATGTCTGTAGGTATAGTGTTCACAAATCTTGTGAACATCATATTTACTTCATTTTTGTCGTACATAATACAAGCTTTTCCATAACAGTCAGCATCTGAAACTTGCTGCCCCTTAGCAACATTTTGTATCCAATGTATATATTGCTCTTGAACAGATTTGTATTTCGTCATTGTTTCAGAATGTTTTACAGTTTGATAAATAAAATCTGATAAAGGTTTTGTGTTTTCATAGAACTTTATAAGTCCTAAGCATTTAGTTAGAGGAATAACCTGTAGATGAAAATGTTTACAACATAATATTCTGAGACTTAATGCTAGAACAACCAAAGTCTAACTGTAGAGATGAAGTTAACTAAAGAATTCAAAGTTAACAAATTTTGGCATTTCAAGCTGTATAGTAATTAAAGGTTCTAACTTTGTACAGCTACCTATGGCCGTAAGCTAAGCTCTCTTAATGGGTCTGAGATGGAACCAGGGTTGGCCTGATTTAAATCATTTGATTTAAATCATGATTTAAATCAATTGATTTTTTAAAAAAATCACTGATTTTTATTACAGATGAAAAAAAATATTTAAATTATAATAAAAATGAATTTATTTACTACAAAAGTAAAAATAAGAACAAAAATATGGACTGTATTTGAATTCTAACAGATTACTGTTTACATGTTTTGACCTATTTTATTTAGGTATGTATTGTTTAAAAAAAACGCGCGCGCGTGAGTACGTTATATACTAAATTTATGCAAAAATTCAAATTCATCTTTTAGGGTTTATTACAGATTTCGTTTTCGTTTATGAAATAAAATATTTATATTGCTTTTAGAACTATTAAAAAAGTACGATAACACCACTAGATCTTTAAAAATAGAAAAAAATCAAAAAATCATGATTTTTTCCAACCCTGGATGGAACTAATACCTATAACATATAATATTTAAAAAACTATATATTTTATTATTGACATTGGTTGTTCTCGCATTAGACCACAAACATAGTTCAGTATTATGTTTATACCTGATATTGTTCCAAATATAAATTTCTTTCTTTACAATTTTTATCACTTTTTAATATATTATTTGTTAAAGAAAATAACTGCTGTATTTTTTGGTCTTGGCGCAAATCTTCTCCAAATTTGACTAAGAAAATATATTCCTTTGAATCGTTACCAAAAATTGTTATTTGAAATGGTTTTCGTAAAGAATTCTTCTTGCAAGATATCTAAAAACATTGTTACAGTTGTATTTTTTTCTATATTAACCTTGTTAAAAAATATATGACAATACCTCATGTTTAAAGTTACATATTTTTGCATGATATTTAACCAATGGTTTACTTTCTCCTGTATACTGTCCTGGAATTTCCAGTTCAGTACCGGAATCAGAAGATTTAAAATTAGCAAGCCATGGACTGTAATATTTTAATTTTCTGTTGATACTTGTCAATAAATTTTGTTTATTTTCAGAATGAATCTTTTGAATGCGGCTTTTCATAAGATTAAAATCGCCAACTCCTATAACATTAAATATATAAAATTTGTATTCATTTTAAATGTTGGAAAGTAAGTACCTTCAATGTTTTGTAATAAATTGTCTAAAGAAATTTCTATTGATTTGAAATTTTGTCTGTTTTCTATTCTATGTTTCAAATCTACACTTAAATCTTTAATTTTATTATGTATAACTTCGCAATCTGAACAATTTTTTATAATTTTTTCCAGATAATAATTAAAATATAATTCTGGAATACAAACATACGACATTTCTTCTAAAAATTTATCTATTAAACTGTTATTTAAAATACTATCCAACCTAAAAAAAAAAAATATACAAAATAAACAACAATTCAAAATTTGTTATTAAAATCATACTTTTCAATTATGTTTTTGAAATGTGGAGTACATTTATTCAAATCATATTTTTCTCGTGCTAATTTATAGGTATATACCAAACTTTGAGGATATGTTAAAGCTATACGTTCTAAAATTTCTTCTACACATTTTGTGGAATGTTCCAGAGATATTAGAAGCTGTGGAATCCATAATAAAAACATCCATGTTGGGACAGATGAACTCTAAAATTAAAATAAACTTTTTAGTTTATGTTCAGTTTATTTTAATTTAAAACCAACGTTTCGAAAGCATATACTGATGGCTTCTTAAGGGTAAAAACATAAATAAATATAAAACAAAAACAAACAAATAACCAGAATCATAATTTATAACATTTTTAATATTCGACTACATTCGACTAAATTTTAAACCCTCACAATGATTGAGATTATTTTTCAAAATAAATTTTGTCAACGCAAAATGACACTTTGCCGCTCATGCTCGATAAAGTGAAAAAAAACGCTCGCTGTCCGAATTTCTAACTATAAAATGTTGAGAAATGTCTCTTTGTCTGCATTCCTAATGGCAACGTTTTGCATTTGTTTTCGCTTTTCGCCACGAAGCGAAAATTTGGTAGCATGCGTGTCTCAAAATATTCGCCTGCAAGCGTATGACTTGAGGCGAAAGTGTCAAAGTAAAGTCATTATTTTGCCACAGTTCTATTCAAAGCCAATTTATATGTAATTTATACATTTATATTATACATTTGCCATAATGTATATTTTTTTAATACTATAAAATCCATTATTTCCCGAATCAAAAAGCTAATATAGAATGGGCCACTTGCTTGGTACTAAAAATCTTATTTCTATCACTATATACGTAATGTTATGTTGAAAACTATATAAAAATATAAATTTTATTAAAAAAAAATATATTTGTTTTTTAGTAAATTAAAAAAGAAAATTTTCTGTGACGTCATTATATTGAACCGGAGAAGGAAACCATGTTTAAAAATGTAACGTATAGATGGCATGGCGTGCGAGATAGTTTTAATTTGAATTTGACATTTTTCTCTCTCTGGGCTCTCAAATATATTAATTACTTCACAAAGAAACACATAGGAAGTTACATGTAATTTAAAATATCGATACGAAAAAGACAAACTAACAATACATGGCGGTAATGGGGTATTCCACTCAATTTTTTTTATTATTTTAAATAAAACTTCATTCAGTTTTGAAGAAATTCATAGTATTAAAAAATCTTAATTGTTCCTAGTTTAACAGTATTTTATTTGCGAGAAATCAGTGTAAAGTCACATTTCCCCTATACTTGTCTTTCTCACACACACTGCTCTGAGTACGCTGCGAGAGAAAGATAACAATTGTATGACGTCAATTTTGCCTTTTAGCTAAGGTGAAATATTTCGTAAAGTAATTATTTAAAAAATGTTTTCATTGTTTTAACTATTATTTATTGAGCCATACTTTATGTTAAATTGATTTTTTTTTAAATTTTCTTGTTATGGTGGAATACCCCATTCAAATAATCAAATTTCATAATTTTTTTTCTGGCTAATTAATAAAAATTTTGTCAAAAGAAAAAATATGGGCAGCAAGTTTTTACCTGCTCTTCAAAAATATGAAATAAAAAAGGTACGCAAGTAGCCCATTCTAAAATGCATGCTACCAAGATTCGTAAAAGAAAAATTGTATTCGCCTGCGTTCTATGATAGAATTCTAAAGTGCGTGCTACCTCTACTGGTGTTTAAAGGAAAGCAACAATAAAATAGGGCATTCATCAAAAAAATGAAAGTAAAAAATGCTTAGATTAGATTGAAGCAATAGCTCAAGAAAAATGGAAAATAACGATAAATTAAAATTAAAAATATAATCGTTATTTATTGAGTAGTACTCTAAGTACAAAATGTACATTTTATTATTTTTTGTTATGGTGGAAGACTCCATTGTGGCGACTGTAGAAAAAATCTTGTGTGTGTGTTTCAAGCGCAAATGGACATTGTCGATTTTGATGAATGCCGAGCTCCTAATCGACAATGTCCTATTTTGCGCTCGTAATACACAAATAGCTATTAACGTTAATAGATCATACATACTTCATTTTTGAAGATCTCCAATAACTCCCCATTCAGCTCTTCGTATTGTAACAGACTTGGGAAGATCTGCCTAGCTTCCTTGCTTCCTATCTTCATAGCTTTCAAAACAAACTTAACAATTTCTTCTTTATAAGTACCCCCTTCTTCTTTTTGAGCGAATAGTACAAAAGTAATATACGCTTCTTTAAGGCTGTTTAATACCCTAACATTTTCACTGTTCTTCAATTCTTCTTCACCTTGAAGAATTGAAGAACGAAGCCTATTCACGCCATATTTTTCAAGATCGGAAAGAAAATCAGTGGAAGAAGAAAGATGATTTTGTATTTTTCTTTTTTGGTCAGGAAAAGAAGAAGGATTAATAGAAAATTCTTGATGAATAGTTTGTAATGTTTTAAATATTTGGCGAGAAGAATCTATTTGCAAATCTGGGTATATGCTAGAATATTTTTTACATAGTGTATCTAAAATAAATAATTTATTTCATTATATTCATATAGATGCCAGATGTAACACCGGGCCATAGGTGTTTAATATGGGAAAACAGTCTTTCTTTGCCCAAAAATGGCCTATTTATTTTAGATAAAAATTCTTCAAATAAATGTTGTAGAGAATTAAATTCTGCATCTAATACCAATAATCATATTTTCTTTTTCATGTTATAAAACCTACTTTTTTATCATCAAGTTAGCCATGGTATTGAAATACAATTTCAAACAAATTTTATATTTTACTTGCTAGAAACTATAAAATATAGTTTTTATCAAAATAATACTATCTTCTGTTCCCTGTTAGAAAAGCTCTGTTTGAGTTATCTTCATTGAAAATGGAGAATTATGAACAGGAAGAGAAGATACAAATCATTGATTGGTATTATTTTACATAAAATGGATTTTGGATCTGGATAGAAGCACACCAGAATATACATATAGTAATGGAAGAGATGAAAGCATTAAAAATTAGAGTAAAAACAGGAAAGAGAGCAGTAGAATATGAGGAAAGAGTAAGAAGCAATCAAAACTCAATTCTGCAAGAATGCTCGCGGGGAATAAGACAAGGAAAGGAAAACAAGCTAACAAAATGGGGACAAGCAAGAAAAGCCTATTACGAAAGAAATGGATATTTCACTGTACAAATAGAGAAGATACGCATAAATGGAGAAATCACACATTACGAACTACACCAGAGAGACTGGGACATACGGCAGCAAGAACAACAAAGTAAGATAAACATCTCAAATTAAAAGAGATATAAACTAATACAAACGACGTCAATACCACGGTATTTATTGGATGAAAAGAAAAACATCAAGATGATTGCCTGCTTCAGATGTGGTACCGAAGAGAGAAACAATAAATACTGGCTATCAAGTGATGAGAGGAGTTGCAGGCTATGCGGGAGAGAAGAGGAAACTATCAGACATTTAAGGATTTCGTGCAGGGAAGTTACGAGAGAAGGAAGAAAAGAAACGGTTCTGTTAGACGATATAGGGTAGGGAGAAGATTGGATGAAGGAAGTCATCGAGAAAAGGGGGGTTAATTTATGATGTAGTACCAAAATTCATTGTAAGATATATATATATGTAGATTCTAAGCCGGTCAGGCAAGAATAAATATAATAATAATAATAATATATTTTATAATTTCTGACAGGTAAATTGTCATTAAATTTGTTTGAGAAGTTATTTCAATACCATGGCTAACACTATGAAGAAGTAACTTATAAAATTTCAAATTCCATTTCTTTGGTTACGAAACGTGCAAAAGAAAATGTGATTATTGATTTATATGAAAAATTTAATTCTCTACAACATTTATTTGAAGCATTTTTATCTAAAATTAATATTGCGCAAGGAAAAACTGTTTACCTTATGGCCCGGTATACTGTTCATATATATGTAGAGAAAAAACATACCAAGTCGTAACCAGCTATCAGTTAAAGTATTTAATTTATCCTCTTCTTCCAGTTTTTCCGCCATTATGTAGCCAACTTTGCTCATTGCTAGTAACAATTTAAAATTCCCCAACTTATTATCAGAAGATACATATTTTTTACTTTCTCTACAATACTTTCGTCCAACAGTATAATTATTATTATCAATTGCATTTTGTACCAGATTTAGCAAAGTTGCCATTTTTATATTTTTCAATTCATATACGTATTCTTCTTGTGAATCTGAACATTTTTTTTCTAAATTATTAATAAAAAGTTGTCTATACAGTGTTCTTAATTCCGTTGATGGTAAAGAATAAGATGACAAATTATTATTTTGTTGCCAATATGAAATTAAGTCATCGGACGAATTATTATTTAAAACTTTGTGGAGATCGACATTTTTCTGAAAGTTTAATAATTTTTTTGATCTTACTTTAGTGAATAATGGATTTAAATGTGTCCAATCTTCTAAAAACTTTTCAAAACAATATTTGTTATAATGTTTTGAAGCAACCACATCATTTTGCATCAAACTTAAAATGCTTAATTCTTCAGAAAATTTATCTTTTAAGTATTCTGCCTTTTCTCTATCTTTCATCCACTTATTCAAATTATCTATCAAACTATTTTCTCCATTCCCTAACATAATAAAAACTTCTGATAAAATATACCAAGGTAACAACTTTTCTTGGTTCCAATCTAAGTCCCAAAAATTATTTTCGCAAAGTTGAGACACTGATTTGGACATATTTTGCCAGTCAGATAAGTTGGCAAAACATTTAAAGAAAGACTCATAATAAAAATCTTTTCTATAGGTGTTTGTATCTGTGTTGAGCAATGATTCATACTGTGTAATAGCGTCTTTGAAATTGCTGTTTGCTTCACTGTGAATAGCAGAAGATATTTCTGAAGATGACTGAATATATTCGGAAGAAAATATTCCGGTAACTGCATCCCATTCGTTCAATTCTTTATACATACTAAAATAAATTGATTAAATAAATATATAATCCATTTTTCAGAAGTATTTTGAATCTCAAAACTTTTTTAGACAAACCTCTCACCTACGAGATATGGCAATAAAATAACAGGATTTTTACCTCTCGCTAAGAGAGGTATTGGATTCATGCTAAAATTCGCATATCCAGATTTTATTGAATAAGCACAATTTAAGGTCCCTAGAATCCGATTATAACATTTTTAAAATGATGTCTGTGTGTGTGTGTGGATGTGTGTATGTGTTTATGTATGTCTGGATGTTGTAGACACGATTCCTTAAAAACTATGTCTTAAAAAATATTTAACTGCAGTTTCCTCAATCTGACATTCCTGGGAAGAGCTGAAAGTGTTGGTAACAATTGAACAACCGGAAGTAGTAGTTTCTTAGAAAAATTCTTCTAAATATAAATTTTTGGGAGTTTTTTTTATTAAATATTGAAGAACATAAAATTCTCTATCTAATACACTTAAAATTTTTATTATATTATATCGCATAGATTTAGATATAAAGACACTATAATGTATAGAGTACACTAATCGCAGAGGCTAAGGCAGTAAGGAAACCAGTTGAGAAATTCCAATGTTTATAACATGACACATGTCATTGTCAAATATCAACAGTTTTAGTGAAATTCTGATAGCTTTTTCTGGGAAGTATATTTAATTTTTCTTATTGTTTTATTAATTAAATATTTGAAATTATAGGTAAAATTGTGGTAAAATGCATATATCCATCAGAAATACCGCCAATCTGGTTAATGAATTGGAACAATCTCTGAAATTTAGAAACTTCCTCATACAATGAAAAATATATATAATTAGAATTATATGTGTGCAGAAGACGTTAAATACAATAAAAAACAATATTTGAGTAAAGTTCTGTAATATTTTGTTATAAAACGACGGTTCGAAAGCGAAGTGCAGTACAATACTTATATAGCCTAATATGGACATGGCGAGAGGTCTTGTGCTGGCCACAACAGAGTTTTATTTTTGGCTTCCCGGTAAATTTGGCAACATTGCAGGGTCTCATATTAATTTGTCTACATCTACAGTTAAAATTTCAAAATAATTAGGCAAACCGTTCGACAGTAGCCTTTGATCGAAGTGGACCACTTTCTTCCGTCAGAATCATATTAGCTTTTATGAATTTCTGTGTAAAACTTCAGAAATCCGTTAAAGAAACGTACGTTATGTTGAAGAAAGTTTATGGTGATGATCTAGAACTCAAGTTTTCCAGCAGTTTAGAAGGTTTAAAGAGAGAAGAAAAGAG
Organism: Ophonus ardosiacus; assembly: GCA_943142095.1. Taxonomy (NCBI): domain Eukaryota; kingdom Metazoa; phylum Arthropoda; class Insecta; order Coleoptera; family Carabidae; genus Ophonus; species Ophonus ardosiacus. The sequence goes on along the minus strand of OW964828.1, from coordinate 51,339,925 downwards.
ATCGGAAAGGTTAGCGCCCAGCCGTTCACGATAATAGTTTAGTTTTTTCGAAATCTACACTAAAATTCTTATTTCATCCTGTTCTTACAGAAAAAAAATTGTATAGGACCCTATTGGTGCTTGTTGAAATAGGGTCAACGAATTGGTACTAGACTTGAAAAGACTGTGTTGGTCCAGATGATGGAAGGTACCGTTGAAGATAAAGTAGTACTGCCTTGGTTTTCTTTTGCTAGATTTCCGGATGGTACTAGTGAAGCTGCTCCGTCGCTACAACTGTACTTGAGCCATTGTAACGAATGCATTGATCCCAACGAGCTATAAGTAAATATAGAGTGGCGCATCGCATACTGAACGCGTACTTTACCCGTACACAGTTGAATGCTTAGGTCGGCGGCCATTACTATAACTGAGCGCTCAGCACAGACGCTATACGTTGTTTTTCTCAGCGCTTATTGCACTATTTATTAAAAATGCCCGCATAGTGTGTTGTTCCTCAGTGTGGAAACAGACAAATTAGAAATAGTTGCAAGTCGTTTCACAGGTAAATTTTATATTCAAAAATTTTAACTCAAAGTTTTAATTAGCGACGGATTTACGATTTTACCGCCTGTAGTCTGATAATAGTTTCTCGCCTAAATCCAACAACGAATATAATCAATTTATTTTTATGTAATTACTGATATTTATTATTACAATCAAATTTTCTGTATTAAAACAAAAATTTCTGTTGTAATTAAAATAAATACAAGAACAATTATTATAGGTAATCAATTTTTTGTGTAAATAGTAGGACTGTTTCTACAGATATTCAAGGAACTAACATTCGACAATTTTTTATCAAAACAATCATATTTAAAGGTCAATAAAAACATTATTTTCTATTTCATATATGTAGTGATTATTTTCACAATTTTGTTTATTTTATTTAAAGAATATGTTTTTGTTATTGTATTTTATATGTTATATTTTTTATATACGTTATTATTGTCATAATAAAATATATAATTTAATTTTATTTTCACTATTTTCGTTTTTATGTATCTACCTACCTACCTTGCTACTTTTTCAATATATTGTATTAATGCAGTTACATTTTTCATATTAATTGTTATTTATTATCGTAAAATATTATAACAAAATAAGGATTCACAGTAAAAATTATTAAATTATATTAATTAATCAATAGTTTCACATCATCCATATTATATATCTGTGAAACTAAATATGTATTAATTTATTTATTTATTTCGAAATATGATATATGTCAGAATAAAACTTTTCGCCACAAATTGCATTATTTATATTTATAATTCTAACATAAAAGGTAAATTATTTCGTTAAAAATAATTCAGAAATATTACTGGTAGGCTGCAACCTGCCTGGCAGGTTATAGTAGACATGGCGTCCAAGTGTGTACGGCCAGCAGCGCTCATCCGCCACTCTATATTTACTTATAGCTCGTTGATTTATCCGAATATCCACAAGATCCTTGATGATTGTCTGGGCGCCGAATTGTGCTAGTTCATTTCGCGTTACCCAGAGGAACCAAATTCGAGGTCGAGGTGCAGTTATAGAAAAACCGTACATTGAGGGGTGACAATATTTATTTTGCGTAATTTTTTGAATAGTCAATGTTCTAAGACCAGTCCGGTTATTTTATTGCCAAACCTCGTATATTTATCATATACTTACTCTGCTAATTTCACCCATTGTTTAACTTCATTATCGGTAATTCCACACCCCTTTTTGGTGGTGGAAGGTAGCTCATCTCTTATATTAATATATTCTTCCATTAATAGACAACCAATAGGGAAAAGACCACTATTTTTGCACACATTAGATAGAGTATCACTATTTATATAAATTTTTTCAACATTTTTCATTTTATTATTTTCAAAAGTGGTATCTAAAAATGCTCCTACCATATTCGGAACATACATGTAGGTTTGATTGAAAATATTATTAATGCCAGAATTGAAATCTTGTATGAATTTATCAGATTCGTCTAATTCTTTTACTATACCAGTAAATAACATTACATGGAGCTGCTGAGATAAAATTGCATCTCTCTAAAATACAAATAATAATATAAGGATAGTGCGCGCAACGATATTTCGTTATAAAAAATAATAAACACAGGTTATTGATAAACTTTGGCCTAACATATAGAAACAAGTATTTTTTCGATCAAATTCAATATTTAAGTCATGTTTGTTGCGGCTAAACACTTGTCAGTATCTTCTCATAAGTATCATAATTTTATATTTATATGTACAGGGTGGAGCAAATTCGAGTTCCTTATATGAGAAATTTTCAAAGGAAGGGTAATATTGAGCATTCTACAATTTCTAGTAGACAAAAAAAAAACATCAAACCGAAGCGACAGAATGATAAAACACATATCCTTAAAAATCCGTTGTTATCATTAAAGAAAATTTTAGGCTTTTACTAAGTAATGTTAAAGAAAAAATATCTTCAAGACAGGGAAGAAGAATATTAGTTGCCGGAGAACTTTATAGTTGTCGGCCTGCAAAGAAACCACTTCTTTCGAAGAAGAACGTGAAAGCCCGATTATTTTTTTGCAGAAAATCATGTAAACTGGACAAATGACATGTGGAAAAGAGTATTATTTAGGGATGAATTAAGATTAATTGATAGAAATGTAATAACAAAATTACTTGAATTCATGATGAAACGAGAAGAAGTAATAAATTCTCGTGGTTCCGGTTATTACACTAAATATTAGAAAATTTAGTTTTTATATTAATTTTATAAAAGTTGCTATTTTTATTTTTATGTCCAAATAAAAAATATTTTTTTGCACATAAATCAATTTTTAAGAATAAAAGAAGTATTTCGAACTTTCATTGTCTTTATTTTTTTTGAGTTACACAAAGTTTCGATTGATAAAATTTCCAATTGTTATCAAGTGAATCAATTTTTGTTAATATAATGCAAATTATTTTAATGTAAATTAAACTTGGTTCAAGTCACTAATACTGCAGTAATTTATTTCTGAAATCCCAGTTTTTACATTAGAGCAATTGAATTTTTTTTAAGCTGCTATCTTTATGGCCAATACTGTACATGAATTTTCTGCGGCGTGCATAACAAGAAAGTTTCTCATATAAGGAATTCGAATTTGTTCCTGTAATGCTTACCTTTGCTAAAATTTTTAAAGGGTCAATTAAATCAGAATAAGGAATTTGTATATCTGGTAAATCTCCTTTTCTGTACTGTCTGTACATAACAACATTTTTTTCTTTTCTTTTAACCCTTTCTTTCCTTATTTGTTCCGTTTGTATATTCCTCACTGTCGCTTGTTTCGCAAAGCCCAAACTTCTTGATTTTTCACTCAAAAACATCCTTCCATACACCATCGTCTCTTCTTTCTTCTCTTTTTGTATCGAAGATTCGAACAGAAAAGAAGACGAAGTTTCTAAACTCGAACTTAAGTTGATCGAAGATTGCGTTGGCGTGAAGACTTTATTTGAATTTGTTTCTCTGATTCCGATTAATTGGGGGGCATCAATATGGCGAATAGAATGGGAGAATAAGGGTGCCATGGAATTCTGCAGTCGCCAGTTGTATATAAGTTGGTATTCGTCAAATTTACATTCGTATAAGGGGTGTTCAAATATTAGTTTTTTATATTCGGGGCTGTCTTTTGAAGAATTAAGTATGAAATAATTTAAAAATCCGATGTAAAAGTGCTCAGTGTCAGGAGAATATAAATCAATTAATAATTTATTGTATTTATCGCAAAATTTTAAATGAGAAAAGTTGTTAAAAATATTGTTTTCCATTTTTTCTTGAATTTCAAAATCGGAATCTATTAGAGCTGTCAGTAATACAGGTCTACATATTTTCCAAATTTCGACACTAGTAGATTCGCTGTTATTAGCATGTTCATAATATACTGACAATAATATTTCGAACACAGCATAACGTATCATACTATTAGGGTTAGATTTTTGTTCTAAAACTTTTTGTAATATTAACAATTGATGCTGTTTTTTAAAATCCTTAAAAATGTGATTTATTATTTGAAGAGTTAACAATAATATATCTCGATCATCCATAATTAATAAGTCTGTTATATCTTTATATGAAAATCTTATTGATTCAGAATCATCAATATTTCGCAAAATATTTTTCAAACAAATACATTTTAAATTTGTATCAGTTTCGTTAAATACACACAAGCATATTTTTCTCATATATTTAGTAATAATCTCTGGATAATGAATTTGTATTTGTTCTACCGAATTAAAAAATTTATCGCTGTTCGGTTGTTTCAACACAACATCTACTTTTGTTAACAACTGACTGTCAATCCCTTTTTCCTTAAAATAATTGAGCATCATTCCGATTAATTCCGCACAAGGCTTGGTGATTTTTTTCAACTTTTCTTTGTTTAAAATTTCAACGACACTGTTGACAAAATTTTCTTGATTTTCATTGGTCCAAGGTTGCAAGCCATTGGCTAAAATTATCCCAGAAAGATGTATAGCAACTAATTTTTCTTGGAAATTAATGTGTTTTAGTTTTTGGAAAATTATTTCGTGTGGTATTTCAATAACGCTTTTCCAAAGTTGGACACAAGTTTTAATTATTTCTAAGTTGTATTTTAACATGTCTTGTCTGTCATTACAAGAGTGTTCTATTAAAAATTTTATTAAATTTGTTGCGGACTGTTTTATTTCTGATATTTCTAGATTTTCTTGCCACGATATTAACATTAATACCTACAAAAAATATATATTATTGTTATATTGCACACACAAGGATCACACTAGAATTTTTGAGCGAAACTTGAGAATTTAAAAATTTAATTTTGTAGGAATTTTTCATAGTACAAACTGTATTATTTCTTCTGTTTTCTTGGAATATTTTAGTATATAGTAGGAGAGACCGGGGCCGGTTGTCACACGGGTTGGTTGTCCCAAGTCTCAATTCTCAGTCACTACTGCCACGCAGGGGATGTGACTCGAACTATTAAATGTTTACAACATTGCAAGTGTGTGCACGCAGTTTCATCTTAATTTTTAACTTTATCTGTCCTAAATAAAATTTATTGATGAATTTTGAATGTTTTTTTTATTTAAATAATCCGTGACAACTAACCCCAAAGTCTGTAATAATCAACCCGGAGTAGGGGCAGACTGTCAAAAATTTGCTCAGTCAAAAAAAATTAATAGCCCCTTAAAGCTATGATCTCAAAACTGCAAGAAGACAGAACTATAGGAACACACTAAAGACTAAAGGAAAGGATATGCTAATGAAAAAAAACCCTGACTCTTAAAAAATTCAAAAGCAAAAATTGTGACAACCATCCCAGGTCTGCCCTACAGCTTCGCGAATATCACTCGGAATGTTTATTTATTATTTATAATTATTTTAAATAAATACGAGGGTCACTCCAAAATTATTGAGATGCTGGGAAACAGTTGGCTATGGAAAATTTTTAGTGCACAAATGTCAAACTACAATTTATTTAAAATATCTGTCCAATAATAACATCTGGTTGAAGTGATTTATTGTGGTGGAATTCGAAGGGGAAATGAATTGCAACATGAAATTAGGAAGAGAGCATTATCGCGCTATGATTTACTACGACTTTAAAATTGGATTACGTGAAGAACAGTGCGAGGAACGTCTACGATTGGCATTTGGAGATGAAGCTCCATCTCGAGCAACTATATTTCGCTGGTTTTCAGAATTCAAAAGAGGCCGTAATTTCTTAAGTGATGAGAAACACTCAGGGAGACCTTGTACAGTAAAATTTTTGAAAGAAGTCCGATCAAGGCCTTCTACGAATTGCATATATGAATTAAGATTTTATGCTGTCAAATTTAGTAGTGTCGTTTACATAGTTTTTATGAGGTGCACAATATATTATGTACCCTCATAAAAACTAAGTAAAAGACACTACTAAATTTGACAGAACAAAATCTTAATTCATAGATACAATTCGTAGATGGCCTTGACCGGACTTCTTTCAAAAATTTTACTGTACAGCGGTAGTGCCAGAAAATGTAGCTGTCATCAGACAAATGATAAAGGATGACAATCGTGTCACCTATCAAACGATGGAAGATGCCCTTGGCATTGGATCCGCAGCAATAGCAAAAACTTTGCATGAAGAACTTCGAGTTAGAAAAATTGTTTCTCGTTGGGTGCCACACAACTTAACGGAAGAACAAAAAGCCAAGCGTGTTACAATTAGTCGCGCCACTTTAAAATTGTTAAGTAATGGCGGTCATCGTATTCTTTCTAAAATTGTAACTGGCGATGAAACTTACATACCCTTTTATGATGTTCCAACACGTCAAGAAAGTAGGGTATGGATGTTTGAAGATGACCCAACACCAGTTACCGTGAAAAAACAACGTGCACTTAAAAAAGTTATGTACGCTGTATTTTTCAGAAGGACAGGTCTTGTGAAAGTAATTAGATTAGAGGGACATAGGACTGTTACTGCCAATTGGTACACACAAAAATGTCTATCTGAAGTTCTTCGCAGTGTGAAAATTAAGGGTTTAATGCTTCACCATGATAATGCGTCCTCCCATACCGCTGCGACAACTGTTAATTTTTGAAAGAAAATGGTATTAAAGTCATTGAGCATCCACCGTATTTTCCTGATCTTGCAATGTGTGACTTCTGGCTATTTTTTAATTTGAAAAAACATTTACGTGGTCGTCATTTTACGTCAGAAGAGGAGATTAACAACACAATAATGGAGTATTTTAATACGATTCCAGAAAATGAATGGCTCAAAGCTTTCCATCTCTGGAAAATTCGATTAGAAAAGTGTATTGAAGCAGGGAGGGACTACTTTGAACACCAGTAAAACTACATGCTTCTCCTTCAAATAATATTTCTGTATCTCAATAATTTTGGCGTGACCCTCGTATATGGCAAATATGGAAGTTATTTTTAATTTTAACTTTTATTTCATTATTTTCAACGTTCATATTGACTTCAATATGGCGGAAGAATCAACTAGTAGGTGTATGCTATTTTAAGTGTAAAACTTTTCGTATCTCAAAAATTTGAGCGTGGTCCTAGTATTTATTATTCAACTCACCAAATCCGCCACAAAATAATTCATATTGTTCCCTGTACATTTATCCAAAACAAACTTCACAATAGCTTCAAAAAAATATTTCCCATAATGTTTAAACACATTTTGTGTATTATGTACAACTCTTGCAATAAAAATTCTAACATTTTTATCTCCTTCTCCCATTAAAATTTTCTTTAAATCTTCCATCCATAAAGGTAGTGCTGCCATCTTTGAATCAATAGGCAAAGGAGAGATATTGAAGTCTACCATATGGTGAATTAGTGAACAAATAGTTCCCATGCATTCATGGTTGTTATAATCAATTGATTTTAATGATAATATATTAGGGGAGTTTTCAATTTGTGCGGTGTTTTGTATGAAGTCTGGACTGCGCACTAAAGTATTTGTAAAATCAAATTTGCAGATGTCTTCTGATAAAGTGCTGTTAAAAAGTGACTGTGATTCAATATATTTTATATTTTGTTCAATTTTAACTTGATGTTCGTTTCTTATATTAATGAATACTTTTTTTCTTGACGGTATTTTATTGAAATCTTGTGGTATTGATATAATTTCTTCACAATTAATAATGTTTTTCCATATATTTTTATCTCCCTTTGTCATGAAAAATAATAATCTATATGCTTTTACGTCAATATCAGGGTTTTTCGAGTTGCAAATCACTGATATTAATGTATTATAAGCTTGGCAATGGAATATACGATATAATTCTTTTCTATTATCAGAGAAAATTAAGTTTTCTTTTAATATTTGATTAACTATTTTCATAATTTCTTTTAACAATTCATTTCCTTTTTCCATCTCCGGAAAAATTTGCTCGGAAATTTTGCATGATTTGGTTGCAAAATTTTCTGTTTTAATTCGAGAAAATAATATATCTAATAATAACAAATTAGATGTTTTATTTACTATATCTATTTCTGTGCTGCTAAACGTTAAACTTTCTTTTAAATTGTTGACAATTTCTTTAATATTTTCTACATAAAATTCTTCAAATGCTTCATAACTTGAAAACCGTAACAAATTAATCAAAAATATTTTGACTAGTTTATATTTTTCTTCGCCCAAAGTTTTGCTATATTCAAATACTTTATTGATCGATTGATATTGTTGATTAAAATCTATTGATCTTAAATATTGATCCAGTGATTTCTGAATGTAGATGTTTTCTTCATCACACTGTAGTTTTGTTAAAATTTTCATAGTCATGTTCAGAATTATTTGAGACTTAGAAATTATTAAATAGTCTAATAATTTTTTCAAAAATACAAGCAAATCGGAATTTTCTATTTTATCTGATGGCGTATTAAGGATTTTCTCTATAAATTCATTAGTGCAAGATCTAAAATAAATAAATCTTTTATAAAAATCTGTTGTGGCCAGCACAATACCTCTCGTCCTGTTTCCGATTTGTTTATTTATATTTATCATCAAATTCACAATTTTATATTAATTATTTTCTAATGAAATGGTGAAATATACCTACGAGGTGTAGCAATTAAATAACGAGATTTATTTTTCCGGCTTTCCTGTAAATTTGGCAACATTGCACTGTTAAAATTTCAAGATAATTAGGCAAACCGTTCGGCAGTAGCCTTTGATTGAAGTTAACTACTTTGTTGTACTCCGCCGGAATTATGTTAGTGTCAATATGAAATTCTGTGTGAAACTTAAAAAATCCGCTACAGAAATGTACGAATTGTTGAAGAATGTTTATGGTGATGAGGGTCTATCTAGTACTCAAGTTTCGAACAGTTTTTTTTTTTCCAAATGCGAGTGATTATTCACATGGATTGGGTGCCTGAGGGGCATTTCGTTAACCAAGCATATTACAAGAAGGTTTTGATAACCCTTCATGCACGAGTGAGAAGAAAAAGGGCTGAAATGTGATTCTCTATGAAGGCAACGCGCCGGAACAAAACGCCCTGTCCGGCAAGACATTTTTGACGAAATATAAAATCACCGTGTTGATACATCAACCGTACTCACTTGAAATAGTGTGACGATGGGCACTAGAGCTCGTGAGAGAGTGCAGCAGGTGGACCGTACCGGTGTAGCCGGTTGTTTTGTGCAGTGGTGTTGGCCGCTGTTCGCCGTAATCGCGATTGTCAATGTGTGTTTTTGGCGTTCCAGTCATCCTTTTCAGCGACGCTATGAGAGCGTCCTTTACAGGATCGACCATCTCTCCTTATGCTGTGTTTCCGATTGATTGGCGCCCGAGCAAACCCTTTGACAGCATGGAGAACGAGCAGGGACGTCATTACAAAATGGCGACCGAAGAGGGACAACAGCGTCCGGTCCGTCGTCGCCGTTACAAGTGCTATGTGACTCGCTTTTATTCCCAAATTGTAATTCTGCGTTAAAAGGCACCAAATTCGGGGCCGAGATGTAGTTATAGAAAAGCGGCAGAGCTTATGAACAACCTAACAAAAAAGGCCTGCAGGCATTGCTTCCAACAATGGAATATTCGCATCGGGCGGTGTAGGGCTCGGGGTGGAGAGTACAGTGAAGGTGGCAATATTTGTTTTGTGTAATTTTATACATTGTCAATGTTCTAAGATCAATCTTGTTATTTAATTGTCACACCTCGTATATTATACACAAATGCATATGTTAGTACAATTGTTTCATTTTTGTATCATCTTTACAATATATATGGTTTAAAAATCTGTTTGGTTCAAAACTTTTGCACGCAACTGTATATAGAACTGGCGGAAGGTACATATGTGCCGGCCACATCAAATTTTTTATAATATTCCAGTAATTTTTTATACTTACATTAAATCGGAATCACAGTTGTCGTTAAAACAAAACAAGAAGTACAAAACATTTGTATGAAATTGCAACATATTCTTCGATATCTCTGGATTGTAATTCAATTGTTCTATGATCCATGTTTTGATAAATTTATGTTTCATCCCTATTTCTATAGCGTTTTTATGATCTATTTTTGTTATATGAGTCAACAATTCAATTTGAAAATTTCTTTCCACCAAATTTAAATCTTTTGATGTCTTATATACAGGATAACATCCAAACATGATATTTTCAAAAAAATCATTTATGTTTAACTTTTGTTTCAAGTTAGGATTTAAAGATAAATATTTCAAAATTAATATTAGAACGTTCATAGGAGTGTTATCAATAAAATTTGACCATTTTTTACACAAAATTTTTATAAATTCATTATGATTTATTAAAATGTATTCCATAATTGTATCTTTAAACATATTCAAAAAATACTCCCCAGAAGTAATATTAGAATACATTTCAGGGTGTTTAATTTCTGTTGTGTTGGTAATGGTGTCACATAAAACAACTGAAGGTTTGCTTATTTTAAAGGACAGTTGAAGGAGCAAATCACAATATTCTAAAACAGTACTTGGTAATTTAATTCCTTTATTATTTTCTTTAATAAGATTTTTGAAAATTACATCAATTATTTCAAAATTTTGAGAATTTTCAATTTTTAAATTACTGTTTAGTATAAGCAACCACCCTTTTAACAAATTTCTTTGAGCAAGTGGTATATTATTTGTGTTCAAATTAATATTTTTGTTGTATTTCTCGTCAAAGAAATTTGACAAATTATTTGATAATTCCTTCAAATATTTGTCAGGTAGTTTTTTCGTAAATTTATTAAACAAATCTAATATTTTTTTGGATAAATCTATATCTTTATCAATACCTACATTTTGTGGTTCGAATACACAGTTATTAATAAAATTGTAGAAGTGTTCGTGGCATAAAATTTCGCACCATTCTGTATTTTTATCTATAATAGATAATAGTAAATCAAAAATAGTTGTTATTAAAGATATTTTTAAATATGAAAATATTTCTGTTTCAATTGGTAGACATATATAGTCTGCGTCATATTGAGAAAATAATTTCAAGGTGTTTTCCAAATTTTTGGAAGATATATCTTTTAAAAAATATAAAATGGATTTGAAAATATTTGAATTTTTCATAAATAATTTTGTGTTTATTATATCAAAATCAAATAAAAATTTATAAACATCTAATGATTTCAACAAACTTTGCATCCATTTAAAAATAATTTCAACTGTTCCTAAATTATCATGACAGGTTAAATCAAGCATATAAGGTTCATACTGTAAAAAAAAATCGTCAAGCATAAATTTTTTTATAAAGTTTTTGACACATCCTAAATTTTCCACATAAGGGGAAATATTACAAAATAATTGAATACATTTTCGTCTATACGTTTTGTTATTTGATTCAGTTTGATGTAAAATAAACAAAGTAGAATCTTTTAACAATGGAGAATTTATTTCTTGGGGCACTCTTCTATTAATACTGTGCTTATTAAATAAACCATTTTTTTCTCTTAAAACTCTTTCAATGTGGTTTAAGGCATTCTCAAAATGAATATTACTTTTGCTTTTTTCGTTTTCCAAACTCATGGCTGTTAATAAACTGTACATTATCTCTATCCAATATTTGTCAATCATGCTCTCTTCTTCTCTTAAGTATGTATACAAACTGTTAAAAGCTAAGGCAGAACCTAATCGTTTGAAAGAATTAGGATGAAAACAAAAATGGCAAATTTTACTGACAATGCTATGAATGTTTTGAGAATGTTTTTCTAAATCATCTTTATTCGACTGTTTAATAGTCCATATAACGAATTCTTTTATAAGTTTAGATGATAAGTCGCGAATTGATGTATTGTTTGGATGAGAAATTCCTTCCTGAAATAAAATTTTACACAGAATTTCTTACTGTAATACTTCAAAGGGAACAATAGTAATCTTCGAGCATTTACTGACTAGAGAAGTAAAGTAATTCCCTATACCAATACATAGGATGTTGTGATCGGAAGATATGTAGGCGGGGGACTGGAAGTCATGGTGTATTGTGGGCAGTGTTTTGCTGTGTTACCTATATGTCACTACTTGTCATTTTACTGTAACTTAACGTTATTTTTTGCGTGTAGTTTGTCAATATATTTCGGAGTATATCAAATTGTAATGGAAAATACAAAAAAGTACGGATATTTCGTTTCATGTGTAAGTAACTGGGATTTTTTTTTACAAATAATATATTAAACAAAGTGTAACTTTTAGGATTCCTGTTAATAATAACGTAAGAGTAACGAGACTGAAATTTATTGGGAATAAAGGTGTAAAGTTGTAAATTCAGTTATTTGGTGATTATCAAATGAATATCAGAGTTGCTGACGGTTGATGTTATTATATTGTTATTATGTTTAAAAACCAAGTAAACTCTGTATTTATAATAAAAAAATCTCAGACATCTGTAAAATAAAGAAGGATGCAATGAAACTCCATAACGAAAAAAATAACTCACGAAAAAAAAAAATATAAATAAACAAGTCGGTATCGAACCAAAGTGGGGTTCAGTCGTGTTTACTTTCATTCCTAAAATGTTCATATCTATTCATTTCTGCATTCTTCTTCGATCAATTTACAACATTATGTCTTCAAGTCAAAATTAAACTTTATAATTCTTTACTCCGGCGTTTCATTGAGTTGGGGACAACTTACATTTCAGATCTAAAGTGACTAAGTGTAAGTGAATAGTGTATTTGTTGTGCTTCAAGTTGCTCGTTAGTTCCAAGAACAACGGGCCAAATTTAGTCTTCGGGCCGGCCAACCGTGCACGCAGCGCCTGCTGCACTCATCGTCTCCACTACTCTTCTGCGTTTCTACAAGAGAAACACACCAGCCTCACAGCGAAGTGAGGCCTGAGTAACGTCGTTCTTCTGAACCCATGGTCACCGCTTCCAACCGCAGACAGCGTCCACATTGGAACCCTGCGGGCAGGATCATCTGAATCCTGCATTTCGTCCCATCGAGTCCCTGCCTTCCAAATATTATTCCTGTCTCTCCCGTCAAGGTCAGTACTTTGATATTCACCTTGATAATCACCAAACTCTAATTTCGCGAGATTTCATTTTATTATTCATTACTTAAATTACAATTAGTCCACTAGCGACTTGGTCCTTCGAGCATTAACAAAAGATGATTTACATATTTCAAAAGTAGCAATTAGTCATTATTTTGTAAAAAAAATGTAGTACAAATATTAAGATAATACGCAGCCCGCAATACACCACGGCTTCCGCATATGATCCGATCACAACACCGTAAGGCGGTCTCTAGTCAGTATATACTCAAAGATATTAATATGAATCAATTTTAATTTTTGAAAAATAGTTGGAAAATTTTTGACCAACGCTTAAATTCAACTTACCATAAGAACATCAATTAAAATGGTTGTCTCATTGCTCATCAGCTGCAACGGACTGGCATACCAATGCACCATTTGGTATACCAAAGGATTAAACAATTGCCTCACTACATCATTCGAATCACAGCCAAGTTGGATCAACGGCAAAAATATTTTCTCAAAAAGTTTAGACGTTTGATTAGATTGAGACATTTGTCTACCTATATATGAGTCAAAATTAGTTTTAAAACAAAAGATAACCGATGCAAAACTTACTTGTTCCAAGCATAAAAATAATAATTGAATGTAGAAGTTCGCAAGAAGTTATCCTGGTTTTCTGATCACCACAGGATAAAGATAATTCCAAAATTCTTGGCAGGAGTTTATCCAAGTATATATTGGGTTTTATTTCAGTATAAGGTATAGTAAATTTTAAAAACGATTCATTACCCCAAGTAACTTGATCAATTTCGATATTTTTTTCGATTAAATACAAACAAATTTCCGAATCAAGTTGGCCAATGAACAACAAAATTTTATTTTGCAATTTTGTCAATTCTGGGTCCTGCTCTATTAAAACTTTCCGTTTTTTACTTCTTTTACTTTTTTTCATTTCTATTTTAATGTCAGGGTCGCCAACAAACCCACTACTTCGTAAAAATGGATCTAAATATGGCAACACTGCTTTTAAAAGCGGTTTTAAATTTTCAGTTGGTACGACTTTATACCACTTATCTAAAGTATCTACTGCAGTTTCTGCCAACTTGAGGTAACTAAATCCAACGGTTAGGGACATTTCGAAAACTGGGGGCATGGTTGGTAACAATGGAGAAACAAAAGGTTGAGGAACTGTCAGTAACAATTGAAGGCAGGATATTTGAAGGTCGTCTTTGAATTCATTGGTGTTTTCCAAAACTTTGTCCAGATATGAAAGAATTTTTTTATAGAGTATTTGTCTATCTTCTTTGTTATTTTCAAAGTAGTTTAAATTTTCAGAAATATTTAAGCCTAATTTTAATAATTTGTAAAATCCGCTTACATTTGGGTATTTGTAAGATTTCGAAATTATTTGATTTGTATAAATTTTGATCCATTTTTTAAATTGATCATTTTTGATTGTTTGAAATAATTCTAAATAAAAATCAACAACATTTATAAAAATTATAAAATCGTCAATTTTTTCTGCCTCTGGATTAAAAATTTCTTCGTTCAATTTTGTACTCAAATTCAATTTGTTTATAAGTAACAATAAAGTTTTTATCAATTCATCAAATATCATATTAACAACAGAATTTTTGATATCAATATGAATATTGCTATATTTAACATTATTACTTTCAATAAAATTTAATAAATTTCTCCATAAAACCAAAAAACTTTTATAAGTGACAGTTTTTTCATCTTCATTTATTTCAAAACAAGTGCGATGCGAGCAAGTCCATAGCACACCTTGATAAACAACTCTTTGTAAATAATTTTCCAAAAATTTCGGATTTTTTTGGTACAAATAACACATGCAAAGAATAAGAGAATCAAAAACGGAAAAATGGTAAATAGGAGACAATTTTGGAAATGTTTTTATCATCAAAACTGATATTTGTTGTAAGGAGTCGATTTGATCGAAAGTGTATTCCCCTATTTGAAACAAAATGGCGGAAAAACAATGGATGTAATCCGGGAGATACTCTAATTGTTCAACGGAAGGGTTTTCTTGGATGAAATAATCTTGTTCGATACGATTTACAATAATCATAAACATTTGAGACAAATTTTGAGTCTCTAAATGTACTTTGCAAGGGATAGCAAATGAGCCATAACCTCTAATAGCTAACCTAACCTCAATCAAGTCAGCATTTTCATCTTTCATTGTTCGAAGAAAATAATCGAAGAAAAACTGAAACAAATTTATCATAATATTTATTGCAAAAACACTAATATTTCATGTACTCACTTGGAAACAATTTTTTGCTTTTTGGTCATTTTTATGTTGCAATAATTTTGCTAATTCATCATAAAATGTTTCTAAAGCCACATAACCGGCTTTTCTATTTTCGCCTTTAGATAAAGCCCATTTTTTAATAGTCTCGAACCATAGTTCTGGCACGTCTTTATAAATATTTTCCATCAACATTGAACAGTGTCTCGAAATAAATTTGACAACATCTATAATTTTTTTATTATAATAAATATCGTTTTATGTTTTATAAATCAGAAATATATTTCATATAACGTATTATGTACAACAAAAAAATAGGGCACATGACTTGAAATTTTATTTCCTATGACGGGTAGTTACAAAATACAGTTTAGAATAGAAGGGTCATAAATCACGTATCCCAAACTTTGTTGTGCTTATTGTACATAAGTTTATTTTTCTTCTAGTACAACACACGTCATGAATGAATGTTCGTAAGAAACAAACCAGAAGTAATGAAAATTTTTTGACGTCGTACGTAGAGTTCCCGTCAACTAAGAAAAAGCCATTTATGTCATCAGCGCAGAAACGAATTTTTGTCATTCCCTTGGTTGTCATAGCAACGGCTTAGCTTGTTCATGGATACCCCAGTGTCGTTCGTGTTATGTTCTGACGTTTAGTTCTAATGAAAATGTATCATTTGAAGTATCATATGATTAATCAACATATCAGGTGTATTTCTAGGTTTAAATATAAATGTATTAAGAACAAATGTAGAAACTGTACTAGGCTTTGCAGATTAATTTCTGACAAACAATTTACCCAGATGTTGTACCCGAAAAAGATTAAAGTTAATACCACAAGAGATCAAAGATGTAATTCAACTGAAATTATTACACCGACTTAGGATTAGTTATGTTATTACAGTCTTATCCATTAGGTCCAAAAGATTAACTGAATCTAATTGTCTTATGTAGTTGTGTACAGCGCAATGATGTTCCATAAGTTTTCAAACAGAAAAATTAAAGATTTGAGTAGAGAAGGGATAAGTATTCGGTATAAATAGCACAACAATTTGTTAATTTAGTTATATTTCAGTTTACTTCTGCCTTATCGAGTGTTTATGAAATATTTTTATGTCAAGTCGTTTGTGTTTTTTGTTTTTTTTTGTGTACGTGATAATTCCACAGTTGAATCAATTTCATTATTGGTATTGTTAGTACAGTGGGGGCAGATATTTCAATCTTTGAACAAAAGTTGCTTATAAAGTTCCCTGAAATAAAAGAAAAAAAAAGGGGTTGAAATAATTTTTTAAACTACAATTTTCAATGCTATATTTTTTATTTGTTACGAAGACAATCACCCCAATTCTGTAACATAGTTGCTAACTCTAAGCAACATTGCTGTAGCAAATAACCAATAGCAATGTTGCTAATATTCAGCAACTTTCTTACAGAATTGGGGTAATTAAGTTTTTAATTATCAACTTAGTTGAGAGACCGAAATATCGGCTCGCACTAAAATAATATAAAATTCCGTCGTGTGGTGGCCTAATGCGCTTCCTAAATGAAAATCAAAGCAGACGCAGTGAATAGGTATTTAAAAATGTCTCTTTAGCAAATTTACATGTCATTTATCAATAATTTTTGATAATCAACTAAAATAAATAGAAAAAATAACAACTGAAGTGCGCTTTCACTATTTGGCAAAGAATAAGATTGCACGCCACTGCCTACAAAATCTATGAGCCTACGTCATTGCTTCGCGCATCTATTGATGACGCAAATGGCTTTTTCTTAGCTGACTAGCACTCTATGTCACAGATACACCTGGAATCTGATTGGTAGTGATCTGAAACATCTGCTTCTATTCGTCACAGTGATGACGTGAATTTCTCTATCTCTTTTACCCCGTTAGTTAGAAAGAGATGCACTGATTAGACAAACGCATTGTAGTAAATGATGCAAATACATGTAGAAGAGAGACAGGAGATATGATAGTTGTTATTTCTTAGTTCGATGGATGACGTGCGGTCTACTAGAGGAAAAATTAACTATATAAATTTTCGTACCTCTTATATCAAATTTGGTACTGCCACTAAGCAAAAGCTTACTTATGATCATATATATTTTCGATTTAGACTCTTCTGTTTCTACAGGAAATGTTTCTAAAATATTAGACAACCCATCTATGCATCCACTGACAACAGTATTATCTCTGTCTTTTTCGCTACACTCTGACTGTCTTTTTAATTGTATAACATATATATCTATCAGATTATTTTGGTTGTTTATAAGAAATGGGTATTTATTTGAGATAATACCCAACAATACAAATACACTTCGTTGAACTAAAAACATTTATATTATTTTCTTTTATGGTTTTAATGACTAAGTTTATCTGGACAATTAAAGCATATTAAAATTGTAACGAACTTGGCCAAATGGGCCCATAAACCATAATCGAAATATAACAAATTTACAAATACTTACTGATTAATAACTAAATAAAGCTGTAACCGAGCCCTTTCTTACCAGTAAAACAGGACGCCACTGCCCCGGCCAGATAATAATATGCAGATTCAGTATTTTGAATCAATGAATTGTTCTGTATTAAAATATTTACCTAGTTAATTGAAAAGTAATCCTCTTAGCTGTATGTTGTGTTAGATGTTTATTACATATTTTTACTGTGAATCTTTTCTTTTATTCGTAATTCACCCAAAGCTAAATAATTTTAAAATAAATTCTTCAATAAAAATTTATAACGAATTAAATATTTTATGGCCGTCCCGTGAGTCGAATTGATTATATTGGCAAGAAATATCCATTTTCCATTCCCATTGGTGAATAAAGATGGTGAAACATTCATGAAAAAATGATTGTTTCAGTGCCACTGGTCTAACACCGGTGACGTCACAAACTCACCACAAAACTTTAAAAAATAATATCTTGCTTATGCTTAATATAAAGAATTTTCATTCGGGCTCAAAAAAATTCGTTTATGGGCCCATTCTGGCATCCGTTTTTCAGCCAGTAAATATAATTAAACTAAGTTGAAATTTACTGGCTTAATTGTCGAGATAAACGTGGTCACTACTCTTACCTTTTGCAGAAGTTGTTTTTTGATGGACACCACAAAATTTATAATAACTGTCGTAAATATTTTGTATATCATCCAAAGGAATGTCAGAATCCTTTTTTAAGATGTCTGATATAATAGTGAGAGCTTTACTTTTGTCGTTAGCATGTGCATTAGAAGTAGAGATAATACGACATGTTTTCACAATTTCTAAAGTGTATGGACGTAGTTTGTTGTAAAAATTGTTTAATAAATGAATTATCAACTCTAAACATTCTAATAATACTTCTCGCCATCCTTTTTGACTTGCTTTATCCTTTATATTAGTTAGAAATTTCAAAATATTATAGGGATCATCAAACAGCTTTGAAATAGCGTAATCTATTAATAAAAATAATTTTTATTATTATAAATTGAGAAATATGTATGTATATAAATTAGCTTATTATTTATTTCTTAAATATGAGTCATTTTGACTGGTTGGCAGCCTACTTTTTAGTTTTTACATAAAAGGTTGGTATTCGGTATTTTACAGTCCATGACACCAAAGAAAGCGGGTGCGGTAAGGGAGAGTATTGCACGTACTGTGTGTCATCAACGTTAACAAGAGAAGTGGGGAATAGTCGGCGAACTATAGTCTTGAAATAACGTCTCTGTGAAATAGTATTCATGTCGGTCTATTGCAGTTAATACTGATCGACAAAGCGATTCATACATTGGATACATTACATATAACAAGTCACAGTAAAATATTTCTAATCGTTGTGTCACTTTACAGAAATTCTAATAGTATTTAACATTCCACAGACCGATTTTCTTTCGGGGCGCGGACTGTACGCGGAGGTACGCAGTTTACAAAAAAGTAAGTTCCAACTGCTGCCAACCTAAACTCCATATTACTATTTTTCAATCGTTACTCCCGTTTCGAAAAATATGTAGCTACGCCTATGCTTCCATGATTTGAAACGATTTATAAATACTCCAAATGCGGCACTAATGACATCTATTACTTCCACCAAACAATATAAAGATTATATTTTATAAAATGAAAGCCCTTTCCACTAGAATTTGATATGAACATAAAAGTACAGCTTCGAAAACTGCTTTAGAAACAAGGTCTTGTTACAATATGCAGATTGCCGGCTTAACTATCGAATATAGCTTCAAAAATATAACTAAAAATATATCTTTCTTGTACTTACTCAAGCTGTTGTCGGCAATATTATCATCCAAACACCTCCTGACAAGTTTGATCACCTTACCGGCTTCTTTCGAAGAATCACTTTTCACACAATCTTCTAAATAGTTTCCAAAGTTGTGCACTATTCCTTCCATGACAATACCTTCTAATAAAACATTATCACCATGGAAATACTTTAAACAATCACTAAATACGTAGAAAACTTCTAATTGTTTCAATTCAACACTTCAAAACATACGAGGAAAGAAGGTAAACATCTGATGGTTGTCAGTGTTGCCAACAGTCCGCAGACCAAAAAAACACAAGAGTCAAGAGTCTGATAAGTGTTACCATCTATCTGTTACGGAAAAGAATAATATACAACAAAATGCAATACAAAAACTATGTACAACGGCCTTAAGAATTTAATTCTTTTTTAATTTCTACGGAGAAGTCGAAAAAAAATTGCGTTGACGGGCTAAAGGAGTTAATTATTTGCCTGTCGTAAATGAATAATGAAATTGATCAAATGTCTACATGTACTTATCGTGTATAGTTTCGGATTTTTCAGTACCTTGTTTTATTATTTGTCTTTTTAATGAGTTCGAAAAGTCTTTAAGTGCAAAAACTGAAGCTTTTGTGGTCGCATTACATGAAGATGGAAGAAATAAAAAATCAACGTTGTGTAGGTAAATACCTAAAACTACCTTTTAATAATCAGAATTAGTCTTTTATATACCTTAATTAAAAACAATTCATCATTGTACATTGTGGGATTACAAGCTCAGTTGAAATGAGAGAAATTAGTAAAAAAAAAGAATATTAATAAAGAATTAAAACAATATAATTGAAATACCTCGACAATAAGGGGATTTTTGTTATAGCGGCTCGTTACGAATATGAATTCAAATGTATTTTATTTTGATTGGCATTTAAAAATACATAATAACGATAACGAACACCGAGTTAAAGAGGTTCATACTTCTAATGGAAGTAAAGAAATTCAAATAACGGAGGCGTGGCTGTCAGTCCAGCACTGCAACTATTATATTATTTAAATAGAAATGTCTTGCATTAAACTTAATAATTTAAATACTCTTGCAATTATAAAGTATGTAGACTTATACACTGCTATATTTAGGCCCACGAAGAAAACAGTTGGATATGAAAACATATTTGTGACATCACATTTTTTTTAAAGTTCGGGGGACCATAACTCGCTTATTAATAGGAATTTTTCATCAGCTTTTCAACAACAGTCTTAGTTTTAGTTATTCTTTTAAGTGAAATAATAAAAAAAAAATGGTATAATCCCCAATTTTCTAAAAATATGGGACACAGTAAAAGACAAAACTGAAGAAAAACAATAATAAAATGAATTTACTTGAATACATATTTATTGAAGCTCGCTACATTCATATGTAAAGCTCTGAACAATAATATAAGTGCTGAAAAAAATCTAAAGCTGTTTTATTGCAACAAAACCCTTGAACACCGCTGCCTCAAACTATAAAAATATAAATACTTATTAAATTAAACAATATACTTTTTAAATATTGAAACATTAATATATATGCATGCTCTCTTAACTATCCTACATCAATATAAACCTCGGATATAACGACAAAAGGGCATGAAGATGTTATTAAAAATCATTACACCCTAAGTTTACATCGACAATAAATTCCTAGTTGTTTTGGAAGAGAGTTCTCGTAAATTCTATGTAATCCAACGCTCCTGCTATGGGCCTTTCGGTCTTGGGCTCGACATAAGGCTTCATTCTCGCGACACAGAAGTCCGCCATCTCTTTCGTAAGATTGGCGTAGAGTTCTTCTTTGGTAACATAAGGTCGGTCGCCTGCTGTAATCGCTCGGAAAGCGTTCTCGATTTCTTCAGAACTCTGAACGTTTTCAGTTTCCTTGCTGATCATGAACGCCATATATTCTTGCAAGGAGACATACCCGTCGCGGTTTGGATCTACCACATCTGGAAGGAAGATTTTAATATTAACAATATTTTTGTTACATATTTGACCCTACATATTGTAGCGTGCGAGCATGCCGACGCCACTGTCGGACGGCTCGCGATTGGTTGGCGGCCTAATTATCGCGATATAATAAACGTTACAATACGAAGTCTGTCCGAAAAGTATCCGACCTTCCTTCATTTCTTCGCGCCTAATAATTTTAGCGCCCTCTGCCGGGTACGAATGTCAACTGTAAAGCTTCACGAATTTTCTAGATGCCGCAGTTTTGGTCGAATCGCCTTAGTTTAAGTGCAGCATGCGTTTGTTTACAAAGTGTTTTTTACGTTTGTCGCATTTTGCTATTGTAAAAAATGACGGAAAAATCGGAACAACGAATTTGCATTAAATGTTGCTTAAAACTCAAAAGAGTTGTGTGGAGACCATCGAAATGATGAAGACGGCATTTGGGGACGAGTGTATGAGCAAAACACAAATAAAAGACTGGTATAAACGGTTCAAAGATGGCCGCACATCTGTTGATAGTAACCCACGTTCTGGGCGGCCTTCGACGACAAAAACACCGGATAATATCGAACGTGTGCAACTTGTGATCAATGAAGATCGTCGATTGACTGTGCGAGAACTAGAACATGATCTGGGAATACCGAAAACTAGTGTTTGGAAGATTTTAACTGAAAATTTGCAAATGGTTCGTGTGTGTGTGAAATTCATTCCAAAATAGCTAACGGTGGAGCAGAAAAATCTTCGCCTTGAAATCGCTCAGGACAATTTGGAAATGGTCAATAATGATGAAAATCTCCCATCGACTTTTGGCTGTTCCCAAGATTAAAAATGTCGCTCAAAGGACACCGATTCGACAACAAAGAAACAGTCGAAACTAATACGACGAATGCTCTAAAGGCAATACCAAAAAACGAGTTCCAAGACTGCTTCCAAAAGTAGAAAGGCCGTTGGAAGCGTATTCTTCAATCAAATGGGGACTACTTCGAAGGATGCCACCAGCCCGATGACGCAGAATAACAGCAGTGGGGAAATATAAAAGAAGGTCGGATACTTTTTGGACAGACCTCGTATAAAAGTAAAAATATTTCTTACCCAAAATGTTCTCGAACTCGGGATCAGGTTGTCCCTCTTCGACCATAGGCAGATCGTATCCTAAGGCCCTCAAACAACTCTTAAACTCTTGATGGTTCAACTTTCCACTCTTGTCTTTATCAAAGTGTTTGAACATCATACTGAACTCCTTCAGAGAATCTTCGCTAACACCCGATTGATTTCTCGCTTGTATTTGCTGTTCTAAATTATGTTGCATCCTCATTCCCAGCTGATCTAATTGATCCCACTGTTGGGCGAGTCCAACAGTCGAGTGCTCTGTGTAGCGGTTGTCTAGAATGAGATGTTCTTCAAGGATGGCTCCAAGGTCTTCGATTTTTTTGAGTTCCGTGCGACAAGCGCGCACTTCAGCGGCTTTGCGCTTTGTGGCTTCTAGCTGCTGTTCTAAAGAACCGCTGCCTTCCATCATGGAAGATCTACATTGGAAAGAAATAAGTTTTTTTTATAAAAAATTAAAGAATTTTGCCAAGATTAATGTTATTCGTACACTTCTCGCCATAAAATATGTAACACACATTATTATATTATAAGAGTAATATTTTTCATATTTCTTTATTACGAAACTCCTGATAAACGTTTAAAAATGAGACATTTTTATCGACCAATATAACATTTTACCTCCCGCTACCCTTGGTAAGCAAAGAATAAGGATCGTGCTAAAAATCGCAAATCGAATTTTTAGTAAATGACCACGTTTTAAGGTCCCTAGAATCCAATTAACATTATCAAGATGATGTCTGTATGTGTGTATATTGACTTTGTCTACGCCTTAACTCAAATACTATCATTCAGAAAATTCTGAAACCTTGTATTTCGACCCTATTCTAATATGGAAAGAAACCATTACATTTTAGTGAAAATCAGAAAACCGAAAATGGCATTTTACCTGAAGCTCATAATAGTTTTTCCTCAAAAAATACCATTAAATGTCATTTTTCGTATTTTGTCATATATAATATCATAAGTGGTAAATTTTTGCCGGAAAAATTTTCAGATTGTTACGAGAGCCGATTGCCTAGCAATTTATTGAGTGACATTGACAAAAAAATCTCGTGCTGTCAAGCGAGTAATTTTTGATCAATGTCACGAGATAAATTAGAAAAAGGCTCGAGTAACAATCTGAAAATTTTGCCAGGATAAAATTTAACCACGAATGGTATTCGGATGACTATTTCAAAAATAAAAATAAGCGGACAGGACTTTGATAGGTATATAAACAATATTCCCTAGGCACTCTTAAAACGCTTAAAACGTCAAAAAATTTTCACTTATCAAAATTCACTTGTAAAAATACAGCATCTTATTGGCTTAAAGGGTTTTTTGTGAGATTGTTTTGTCAAAATGAAACTTGGTAACTAGGTAGAATCCTGAATTTGGATTGGTTTATAAATGTATGAGTGAAATAGTCATTATAAAAATTAAAGAATATTGAATTTTCTACAGACAAATTTAAAAAATAATCTTTTTATAAATCCCAGAGCCTATGTTTTAAAGATAAACACAATTCCTTTGTTACACAGTTCATATTTCAAATATAACTGACACATAAATGTCACTGTCAAAAAACTAATCAGTTAAAATTAATAATAGTGACTTTTTAAAAAGAAAATAGTAAATAAAGCAATAGTTACATACAAAGGACCCTAATATATTTTGCAGAATTAGTAAATATGTAGGTATGTATTTAAACTAATAAAAATATGTTGGCCAGCACAAGACCTCTCGCCATTTCCATATTAGGCTATATAAGTATTGTATTGCACTTCGCTTTCGAACCGTCGTTTTATAACAAAATATTATAGAACATTACCCAAATATTGTTTTTTATTGTCTTCTGCACACATATAATTCTAATTATATCTATTTTTCATTGAATGAGGAAGTTTCTAAATATCAGAGATTCTTCCAATTCATTAACCAGATTGGCGATATTTCTGATAGATATATGCATTTGTCCACAATTTTACCTATAATTTCAAATATTTAATTAATAAAACAATAAGAAAAGTTAAATATACTTCCCAGAAAAAGCTATCAGAATGTCACTAAAACTGTTGATATGTTTACTCTATAAATTATAGTGTCTTTATCTCTAAATCTATACAAGATATAATAAAAATTTTAAGTGTATTAGATGGAGAATTTTATGTTCTTCAATATTTAATAAAAAAAACTCCCAAAAAATTATATTTAGAAGATTTTTTCTAAGAAACTACTACTTCCGGTTGTTCAATTGTTACCAAAACCTTTTCAGCTCTTCCCAGGAATGTCAGATTGAGAAAACTGCAGTTAAATATTTTTTAAGTCTTAAAGTTTTTGAGGAATCGTGTCTACAACATCCAGACATACACACACACACACACATCCACACACACACACACACATCCACACACACATCCACACACACACACACATCCACACACACACACACACACACACACACACACACACACACACACACACACACATTTTAAAAATGTTATAATCGGATTCTAAGGACCTTAAATCGTGCTTATTTAATAAAATCTGGATATGCGAATTTTAGCATGAATCCAATACCTCTCTTAGCGACAGGTAAAAATTAAATAGCGGGAGGTATTGTGTTGACCAAATCAGATTTTTTTAATAACCGCTATTCTGCGGGGCATTTTTTATGGCGAGTAGTGTATTATTTTTGAGAAGTAAATTACGTAACATTAATTAATATAAAAATTAGATTTTAGAAAAACACTCGCCATGTTTCACAAGATTTTATCATCTGAATCAATCTCTCGATCATTTTTCAGATGCCGGCCGAGCCCAGCTAGTAACCACAGACGCATTTCGCTCATTTAGTTACTAACTGGGCTTGAAAAATGACCGACAGGTTGATTCAGATGCTGCAATCTTGTGAAACATGGCGAGTGTTTTTCTAATAATTTATTAGACATTGTTTCATCGAGCGTTCACTATTACATTTTTGTTAATATAAAACCCATTTAAATTATGTTCAGTCTTGATTATTGTTAAAATATTATCATAAAACATACAAATATTTAAATATTTATTTAGTAATTATTAAATCAAGATTTTGAATGTAAATAAAGCAGTTTTAGTAAATCAAAACAGTTAAAATTTGTAAGCCCAAATCAACACAAAATTTACCCGTCCCATCCTAAAATGCGGTATCTGTCACCACACCATGAAAAAAAAGAAATTTAATTAAAATATTTATCAATAAAATAATAATTTTACTGACCTTGTTTCCGTGAGCCAAGCATGGAACGCATTCGCATGTTTCGCAAACTCCTTCCTCAATTTATCATTCTCCTCTTGTCTCTGCGCTTCTTTCGTCAACTCAACATCCCTTTCCGCTATAATCTTCTGCAGATTTCTCCAAGTTTCTTCCAACGCTTCCATGTTAAACCAAGTATACGGATTGGCACCAACATTAAAGCTTTTTATCTGCTGATCAAGAGCAGCTAAAGCTTCAAAATCAGCCTGAGCAGAGCTTAATGAAGCTTGAAATTGCGCATGGGCTTCGCGCAAAGCACGGATTTCTTCAATGGAGTTGCAACGGACAGGATCTGTTAAATCTTCTTCAGCGTTTTCGAACCAAGAATTAAAAGCGGAAGCTTTTTTGGCGAAAGTGAGATATAGTTCTTCGATTTGTCTAAACTGTTCTTGCATGCGCAAAAGTCGTTGTTTTCGCGCGTCGGAATCAGCTAAAAGTTTTTGCCAACGAGCTATGACGTCAGCATGACGTTTCAAAATGGCCGGACTCTGATCGTGGTTACTGTCAATCAATTGAGTTTTTAATGTAGTAATATTTTGTATTCCTTCATGATCAAAAGCGTGTAAGCCAGCATCAAACGTTTCTTGTTTTGTTAATAAAGTTTGAACTGTGGATAAATCTCTGCCGAATTCTTCAGAGCGAACATGTGTTTCTTTATCGGCGATCCAAGATTCAACGACGTCGGCTTTCCACATAAATTGTAAATATGCTGAGTTGTCCATGAGTTTTGCTTTGCGACGACTAGCGAGAGAATTTAAGTTGTCTAATTTTGTTTGAAGTTGTTGGCAACGTTGAGAAATTGAGTCGGAATGATGGTTGCCTTCGGCAACAAGTTTTTTGCCCGCGTCGCAAATATCTTTGCAACTAAAATCATCAAAATTATTTTTAATCATACGGGAAAGATAAGATTTTTACTATTATGAGTGTTTAATTTCAAAACTGTGTGAGTAAATCAAGAAAAACAGACGTACAAATTAAGAAAATAGAAGTTTCAAAGTTTTTTTCATTTTTAATATGTTAATCTGCAGAGTAATCCCGTTTTACGTAGCTTGAATTTTACGTTAGTCGAATTTGTAAATTGCTTAAATGTACCTTCGTAAGAAATTGCAACATACAGGGTGTCTCTTAAATAAGGGGACATGGCTTAACCACAGATTCCTGAGGCTGAAATAAGACGATTTAACCAAATTTTCTTCTACCGGAAAGTGTATCATTTAGCCAGAATTCTGCTTCAAAGTTCTTCAAAAAAAAATAATTTTGCTTATAATAACAGAACGCTTTATTCGATTTGGATGAAATTTGGTATGACAGTTTATTTGGTTATAACACATGTTTTAAGGTGATACTTGTTCTTATTAGTGAACTACTAGTGTATTAAACTTAAGTGTCCCAACATTAATTAGACCGTAACTTTTTAATGGCAATGCCGAAAACGTGAAATTATTTTTCTTCAGAAAGATACATTCAATAGTAAACTTTTCTCTCTCTGTGTAGTTTGTGATATCTGTTACGGTTCACACAGAAAAAAATAAAATCCGAGTGTCTGCACTGCTAAATTTTTAAAATAAATTTAATCTAGCAGTCTATCCAAATGTCAAACATGTAATTTTTAATGACAGTAACAATTGTTTTACGGGTTGTCAAAAATTTTCTTCGCAATATTCTAAAATTAGTAACATCCGTTTGTTCGGCCTAATAATATTTTACTACCATTATTATAAATAAGACGATTACATATCTCAGCTTACTCCTAAACAAGTTATGAAGATTGACAACTCGTTACTGTCATTAAAAATTACTTGTTTGACATTTGGATAGTCTGCTAGATTAAATTTATTTGCAAACACTCAAATTTTATTTTTTTCTGTGTGAACCGTAACAGATATCACAAATTACACAGAGGGAGAAAAGTTTACTATTGAATGTATCTTTCTGAAGAAAAATAATTTCACGTTTTCGGCATTGCCATTAAAAAGTTACGGTCTAATTAATATTGGGACACCTAAGTTTCATACACCAGTGGTTCACTAATAATAACAAGTATCACCTTAAAAGATGACTTATAACCATACGAATTGTCATACCAAATTTCATCCAAATCGAATAAAGCGTCCGATTATTATAAGCAAAATTAATTTTTTTTCGAAGAACTTTGAAGCAGAATTCTGGCTAAATGGTACACTTTCCGGTAGAAGCAAGATTGGTTAAATCGACTTATTTTAGCCTCAGGAATCTGTGGTTAAGCCATGTCCCTCTATTTAAGAGACACCTGTATATATTATTTACATATCATTATTTTACAAACGAAACATGCAGCAGCATTATATTATAATTATAAATAAACTATCGAAGTATGAAAAATATATAAAAGAATTGAAGAATAAAAAAACAAACCGAAATAACACAAAAAAAATCCTTTAACAGCTAATTTTGTTCTGCATTACGTAGCAGCGAATTTACGTAAATAGGGGGATTGCTCTACATAATGAACATTGATGTCCAAAAAGTATTTTTTTTTAAGGCCGCAGACTTTGAAACCCTATTACTTAACATCCAGAATATAATTTGCTAATATTTGAATATGATCCAGAGTTTATATCTTGATTAACTCAAATTAAAAATAAAGCATGAATGTACTTTAAATTTAAATAGTGATTATGTATCTCACCGTTCACTATGGGCCGTGAAGTCAGTTTCAAATACATCATGTTTCTTCAGCAACCCTTGAACAGCAGCCATTGTATCTCCATAATCTTCAACGGACAACAATTGTTGTTTTTCGCTAATCCAAGCTTCCTCTTCTTCAACTTTGGCCAAGAACTGTTGATACGTCAAAGATTCATCGAGTTTTTGTCCTCGAGTAGCTGCAAGTTGTTTTAGTTCGGCCCAAGCCAAATTTAAAGCCTTCAATCTGAAATATTTACAAAAAATAATATTATCAATAATAATCAATATTATGACACTGTATTAGTCTACATACTTTATAATAGCAAATGTATAATATTTTTAAATTATTAAGTTTAATGCAAGAAATTTATGCGCAAATCATAACCATTTGAGAATTTGTAAATTTTGTGCTACAACCACCATTGATAAAATACACAATAATAATTTTGTAAAAATAAAGTGAAATGTCATACACAAAATAAAAAATTATTCTTTCAATATTTGAAATGTTTTTTTCTTTATAATAATTTTAAATTTTGTATGATTTCATGTAAAGAATATTTTCATGCCTAATAAATTTTGACATGTTCAAAATTTTAGATCTATGAAGCCGCAAAATTTATAAATGAAAATTGAAAAATGCGTAGTTTGGTGAAACAGGCCCCGGACTGTTGGACACTCCTCCGATATTTGAATTTCTTAACTTCCATTGGTAGAAAACCCGCCTCCTAACACGCTATTAGTTATGCATTTATAGGCGATCTTTCAGTCGCCAATTAAAATATATATATTGAATTCATATTCGTGTCGATCCGCTTTAACAAAAAACACTTATTTCCGAAGAAAGAATTTGTGAGAAATGCATTGACCTCGCAGGGATTTGAACTCTGGACCTCAAATCCCTGCGAGGTCAATGTATTTTTCACAAAATATTTCTTCGTTTATTTAAATTCTTCTTGATCCAATCAACCCGTTTCTATATATTAAACTTGTAGATAGGATCACAATTAATTATTATCATATATTATTAAGCATATATTTTTGTATATTTTAGTAATTTCCTTCAATGCGATTGAGCTGAAATCCTCCATGAAACTGTATTTATTTACTCACCGTTGTTCAATTTCTGGGACGCCCAAATTCGAAACATCCATCAACTTCTCTCCCGCTTCTTGCACGGCCTGTATGGCAGGTTCATGGCTTCCAAGTTCAGCTTCCAATCTCTTGTGTTTCTTCTTAAGGTTTTGCACGCCTGTCAAGTCCCTGCCATAATCATCAGAGCCCACCAAAAGTTTCTTTTCTTTGATCCAAGATTCTTCATCGGCAATGTCTCTGAAGAATTGGTGTAGAGTGTTGGCTTCATTAAGACGAGCTTGGCGATGAGCTGCGAGGTTTTTGATTCGTTCGTAACGTTCGTTGATTGATTGGCGTTTTTCTTGGATTGAAGCGGTGTCGAATTGGCCGGATTCAATCAGGGAATCGGCTTGGTCGTTCATATCTGAAAAATTCATTAAATAGTTATCTACATACATTAAGGCACTGAAGTTCTATTTTTTTTATCACGAATGTGCCCTAAGGGCCACGGCAAATAAACCTTATGAGTGATAAAAAGGAACTTTAGTGCTGAGGTACAATTTTTGTAATTCAGTCTTTGCCAGGATATTCAAACATAGGCGTCGTAAATTTTCTGTAATTATTTACATAATTGTCAATGTCACATTAAATGAAAATAAATTGAAAGCACTAAAATGCCTCGGTATTTCAATGATAACGAAAAGACGAGGGCTATTTCAACTGTGATATAAAAAAATGGAGCCCCCATAAAATATTAATTCTTTGTTTTTTTGATTTATAATTTTGTGATCACTGCTCTTTATTATATTTTATTTTTAATATAAGTAATACACATTTCTCTTTCTCTGTTTTAATTAAATTATTTAATTAGTAAAATAAAAATTAAGTAAATAAAAACAGTTTTATGGATTTCATATTGAAACTCCACTGCTTGTGTGATATTATTTGATGTTATTTTGACATGGAAGTCAAATTACAATGTTAAAAATTCATAAAAATAGCTAACTAGATAAATATAGGTGTTTCCATTTTTTTGGCGGCAATGAGCCTGTTTCACATTTTTCAAAAACTATTTTAAATGAAAGTTTATGCAATGCCTTTCTTAGTAATAATTTTCATTTTAATAATTTGTTGTTACTTGTGGAAATAATTAAATAAAAAGATTGGGGTCCTGAAAAACTACCCCCCACTCCTGTGACGTAGAAGCACATACATTACATCATTAATAGCCAATAGAAAAATAGTTTTTCCATCACCTACGTTTATTCATATTATTTACATAAATAAACGTAGGCTAAAGTTTGTCACATGTTAATAAAAAAATCTTTTAATTTGACATTTGACACTGACATTGCTCATTGTAAATGAATAATAAAGTAATAATGGCTAATTCAAATTAGACTCAAGCTAAGTCGGACAAATAACCGAAGGTCGATAGCTGGATGATGGCTGAATTTATAACAGAACGATTGTTTTACTGCTACCGAAATAAGGGGTGTTAAAGAATTGAGGTAAAATAAAATATAAAAATTGAATTTATTATATAAATTGATAATATATTTTACTTTAAAGTTCTGGTCGTGATTCTTATTTGATACTTGTTTGACAACTTTGACAATACACTTGACACCTTAGAACCGCTGAAGATGTATGTACTCTGACGTCACATTCTGTTTTAGATCACGTGACTTATTCAAAATTTTATCCAAATTTCAAAAATTAATTGTAAAATATCTAAAGGATATTTCGTGATATTTTCAAATTTGAGGCTCTTTAAAGAACAATATCTTTTCAAATTTAATACTTAGAAGGCATATAAAAATTCTTGCAACAGCCCTATTGTACATATTAAATTTTATTTGAAATCGAAAAATTTTAGGTATAAATATGACTTTGACGTTTAAAATAGTGTGAAAATCAAACTGGTCTTTGCTCCGAACTTGTGACGTCACTGAGCAAGGGACGAAGCGGGGGCCTAGCAGCCGTGTTTTAAAGAATGTCATTTTACAATTTTTTTCATGATTAAAGATCTATTTGAGGAAAAATAAAAAATACGGGTCTATTAATTTTCAATATTCTATCAATTAAAGTTATAAAAAAAGTAGTGCACGACCTCATTGCAAAATTCACAAAGCGCGTAAAGTTGAAGACATTATGAGGGTGTTATTGTTGAAGGAAGTCATGTTGAAAAATAAAGTATTGTTCAAGTTCAATGTGTCTTTTCATAGCTAGATAAATTTCTTTATAAATGCGGTATTCCGGTGATATGGAATTAATGCAAAATAATAACTTTTTTCTATAGTTTCCATCTTCATACAGTAGAAAAATATAATAAAACGTGTTTAATAAAAAGTTTTAATTCATAATTTAATGTTACAAAATTGGAATTTTTACAGCTCTAGAAACGTCCTTGAAATTTGTGACGTCAAGTTGATAATCTGTTACTCATTTCAAAGTAAATATTTTCGTTTAAAAACACAGATGGTGCCAGTAGTTAACACGTGCGGGTATATTTCTTGTTTGACATTTCGTCCACTTTATAATTATTACTCCTATTTTTACCATAAACAAACACCGAAATACACGCTGCTACTAAAATCATATGTAAACAAGCAAATGGCTGTTATGAACATGTGGATTTAAGCGCTGAAGTTCGTTGTAAATATCACCATCGAGTTGACGTCATAAGCGCGCCATGATAAGAATATTTGAATTGCGATGAAATTTTTAAAAATTCATATCTCATGTGATGCATACATTTTCTTACTCAAAGTTAGATATTCAGAGTCCTACTGGTCTGTACTAATGTAAAAAAATATTTTTAAAAAATGTCGGAATACCCCATTGTCCTCGTATTTTTTAAATGTGGCTAGAATAAATTTTCTATCTCACCTTTGATTCTGTCCTCATGGGCTTGAATATCAGCCTCAACCAACTGATGTTTCTTCATCAGATTCTGCACGCTGGCCAAATCTTTACCCGCGTCTTCGCTCGTTAATAAACTCTCAACTTCTCCCAACCAGAAGTCCAAGTCTTTGACAGCGGCGATGTAAGTCCTCTGCTTGTTGGCTTCCTTGAGCTTTAACGACTTTTCGGTAGTCTTCTGAGTGAGATATTCCCACTGATCGGCGATGGAAGCCAGACGAGCTTGAACGGCGTCTTCGGATCCAGCGCATTGGTGTTTGTCGATAAGATTGGAGCCGTTCGCGAGAACAGATTGGATTCGGTCTGCGTTTGCGGCTAGTTCTGCCTCGAAGGCTTGGTGTTTTTGGTGTTTCGATTGGATATTTGCCGGGTCCTTAAGAAGAGAAATGAAATAAAGTGTTTTATGGTCTCGGCCGATTTACATAATGTCCTGTCCCATTTTCGATGTTTTTTTAGGGTATCTCGGGAAATATTACTGATAGAGCAAAATCGTTTGCACATTCCAAGGTCAACTTTTTGAGAAAAGTTTAATAGTTACCACAGGAATTTTCGATCTTCTTTTGTTTCTAAGCTACAGTTAAAAATTTGATTTTCGCTCATTTCGAAAATATCTCATAACTTATTTATTATGATAGTTAGAGAAAAATTGTTTTAACAAATTTTGTACCGTTTTTAGAATAGCGTAATTACATTTTTTGAAAACTTGATAATTTTCGAGATAACACAGACTTGTGAATTTTTAAATGGCAACCTATGTTGAAAATAGTATCTTTTGGCTTATTTTATAAGCTTTTCAATAATATATACTGTCTACATTCTTTTGTTTTACACATGAATAATTAATTATTTGGCGCGAAAAAATTGAAAATTATTAAGAAACAAATAAAAAAAATCACAGTTGGCTTGGACACAAAAAAAAAAAATGATTATTATGCTTTTGAAGTAAATAAATTAAAAATATAAGTAAAACTGAAACAAATAATTACTCCAATTCTGTAAGGAAGTTGTTAAGTCTTAGCAACGTTGCTAAAAATTATAACCAATAGAAACAAATGTAAAGCCTGCCATTTTCATGTTTTATTCAATGTTCGCAATTATTATTGGTTATTTGCCATAGCAATGTTGCTAAGACAAAACAACTTTCTTACAGAATTGGGGCGAATATTAGAAATAAACAAATGGTGAACTGTAATAAAATTTTTCATTTGTTTCTTAATAATTTTCATTTTTTTTCCCCAAAAATTAATAATTCATAATAATAATAGTACTTTATTCCATCGACAATGTAAAAATACATGTATAGAATATGTCACAGTAATCATACAGTAATAGAGGTACATAAAAAGTATAAGAGGTATTTTAATATAGACCCCGTTATTTGTCAAAATGATAAAAATTCATTCACCGAATAAAAAGTCTTGTCCAAAAGGAATTTTTTTAATAATCTTTTAAAGGCATTTTTATTTGTCTCTAGTTGTATATTCATCGGTAAATTATTAAAAAGTTTTAAACCTTGTATATTTGGAAGTACATCTAACGTTTTGTGTTTATTTACTGGAATGTGAAGCATTTGCTTTTGTCTTGTGTTGCAGTTATGTTTATCAAAATTAGTTTGAAATTGTGTTTTATTATTAAAAATATATAAACAAACTTCATAAATGTATATGGAGGCTACAGTCAGTATCTGAAACTGTGAGAAAAGAAGTCTACAAGAAGAACGACGGGAAACTTTAGCAATTGTACGAACTATACGTTTTTGTATAATGAATACACTATGTGCAGACGATGTAGCGCCCCAGAAACAAATACCATACCTCAATCTGGATTCGACTTGGGCGTAATATAAAGTGATAAGTTGTTTTCTTGTGAGAAGACTACTTAAATGCCAAAACTGATAATTAACTGAACCTAGCTTTGAGATAAGTGTGTTACAGTGATACTTTCCATTAAAATTTTCATCGAATTTATAACCCAGAAAGTTACCCTTTTCAGATCTTTCAATTTCATGGTTATCAATGTTTATATATTCATCTTTTATTCATGTGTAGAACAAAAGAATGAAGTGAAAAAAACTATTATAGTTCATCATTTGTTGATTTCTAATATTATTTACTTCAGTTTTACACATTTTTAAAAATTGATTTATTTTAAAAGCATATTAAACAACTGTTTTCGAATTGTGTCAAAGCCCACTGTGACGTCGTTAAATAATAATTTAACTAATCCGAAAATAATTTTGAGAACATAATTAATAGATATGAAATCAAAATAAACAAATGATGAACTATTATAGTTTTTTTCATTTATTCAATTTTTTTTTTAACTTCAACAAATTAATAGTTCATCTTTTATTCATATGTAAAACAAAAGAATGTAGACTTGTTATATATCATTGAAAAGCTTATAAAATAAGCAAAAAAGATGAGACTATATTCAACATAGGTTCCCATTTAAAAAATCATAAGTTTGTGTCAAATCGCAAAGATTATAAAGATTTAAAAAAAATCTAATCGCGCCATTTTATTCTACCTAAAAAAAACGGTACAAAATTTGTTAAAACAATTTTTCTCTAACTATAATAATAAGTAAGATATGAGATATTTTTGAAATGAGCGAAAAACAAGTTTTTACCTGTAGCTCAAAAACAAAATATAGAAAATGAGACAACTGTACATTCCATTTTTGGCACAAACTTCAATAATTTTATTGAAATAAAAAATGTATTTACTTATAGTTTTATAATGCTTAATAATTAACTGTTTTGCACAACAAAATTGTGAATTTAAGTTAAACAAAGATGCGTAAAAATTGAGTTGCATCTCACCTTGTAACTTTCTTCAGTGGCAAGCTGCAATTTTTCAGCTATCCAGTTCTCGATTTCATCAGCATCTCGTGAGAATTGTTGCAAAGTTTGTGATTCGCCCAATTTAGACCGTTTTTCAATAAGAGCGTCCTTGAGGTGTCTCCATCTGTCTAAAACTTGTTTTCGCTTATCGTCAATTGGTTTGGAAGCATAATGTTCATTAGAAATTAATTGATCTGCCAAAGTCTGAAGGGCTGCTATCTTATCCTCCTAAAATAGAAAAAGGTCGTTGAAACATTATATATTTGTTATTTGAAGATATAAAAACTAACATGTGCATTGATAGCTTTGTCAAAATCTTCATGCTTCTTAATCAAAGCTTCCACGTTGTCTCCTTTCGAGTCGACTTCTTCGGCCGCTAGGAAAGCTTCTCTATCAGACATCCAATTCTCTGCTTGTTCACAATCTCTGTAAAAGAGTTGCAAGTCCAGATTTTGGTCTAATTGAACTCTTCTGGCGATCCAGGCTCTAAACAAAAACATTTTATAAGTTTAAAGTCAAGAAAAATGTCTGAAGTTCTGACTTTTCGAGTTCCTGGCGAGCTTTATTCAAAGCATCAAGCTTTTCTTGGATTTCAACGCTGGCGTAGTGACCAGCCTGGAGAAGTGTTTGGCCAAAGTTTTCAAATGATTGGAAGGTTCCAGCTCGGGCGTCGATTTCTGTGCGATGTTCCTAAGGAGAAATTTATTAGTATAAAAACTGGAGGAAATATGAACACTGAACTGGAATACTAAAGCTGTTAGAAAGCTCAAAATTATAATAAAAAGCTTTATACTTTCTTGACAAAAATTAAAACATATCTTTTTTGACTTCATTCTGTTTATTTGAAGAGAAATATTTTGAAAGCTTTCGTACGATGTTAAAAGCAATTTATTGTAGTTTTCTCGTAATATTTGTTCTTAAGCAAGGTAAATAATAAAAATGGCCATGTTAAGATGCAGAGAAGTTAGTTTTTTCACACACAATCACCAAGACCAGTACCTGGAATACATTGCCGTAACGAGCGTCTATTTCAGCTCGATGGTTCTACAAGTCAAACAACAAACTTTCAATTTCACAAAATCCCGTAATAAAAATATTTATAATTATGTATGTTTCCTTTAAAACAATCAGCGCTTTTTGAGTGAACTAATGACTTTAAAAAAAAATGTTATATACAAAAAATGAACTAGAATAAGGGGTTCAATTATTAGTAATAACAAATCGGAAATTCAATCAGTGGTTCTCAAACAGTAGAACAAAATTATATTTTTACCTCTCGCTAAGAAAGGTATTGGATTCATGCTAAAAATCGCATACCGATTTTAGTGAATAAGCACGATTTTAGGTCCCTACAAACCGATTTCAACATTTTTACGATGTGTGTGTGTGTGTGTGTGTGGATGTATGTAGGAAGGACGATTACTCAAAAACTATAAAACTTAAAACCAGTTTAACTATGAATTCCTCAATCTGACATTCATGGGAAGAGCTGAAAAGGTTTTGGTAACAATTGGACAACCGGAAGTAGTAGTTTCTTAGAAAAATTCTTCTAAATATTATTTTTTGGAAATTTGTTATTACAAATAATGAAGAACAGAATTCTCCATCTAATATACTTAATTTTTTATTATATCTTCTATAGATTTAAAAAATTATATAGCGTAACTTTCAACCGCAGGTTGAATTTTTGGTTCGTTGGTACTCATAAATTAGCCCATTATTCAGGGTTGTTGTAATTTTGCCCGACCCAAAAAAACCCATCTAAAAACACCCAAAAAAAACCCATCTAAAAACCCACTTTTATGAAATCATATTTTATTAATTAAATATGGTACATACTTATATGGTACACACATATATACATAAATTTTTGTCACCGGCAACATTTTACAATCAATTTCACAGTGTTTCTTTTATATTTGAACAACTCCAATCCTTGTATCAGCATTTTCATTATTTTTTTGAGTTGTGTATTAAACATATTGGGTGCGATTCAGTGGGTTGTATTAGCGTGTTTTAAGCTAAAACAGTCCTTTGTCAAAAATATTTTGGCAACTTTGTAATACTTGTCAGAAAAAAGTGAGAGAGCAAAGGATCAAATAAAGAAAAAAATATTATTAACAGAAGTAAGAAAAAAAGGACAAATGTCAAAACTGCTCAAAACGGGGTTTGAGATATTTTAAAATTCATTAACATTCAGGTATGAAATATTTGACACATAAAATTTGACATATTTCTAACCTAATTTTGCAATAATGAGTTTCCATTTGTACCTTCCATTTACAATAATACTTCCTCATTTGACTAAAGGATATCTGAATTACTTTTCCCTGTGGTAAAATTTCTAAATCGCAATTGAATCTCATTGATCCATGTGGAAAATATTACAATGTTGCCATATACTTAATACAAGCTTTAATACAGACCTTAATACAACCCACTGAATTCCACCCATTATTTGTTTAACGCCGCTATAACAACTACTGCGATAACTTACACACTTGGATCTAATGGGGGATTACGGCTCAATCGAATTAAAGGAAAATAGTAAAAAAATACGAATGTATTTGCTGAATAACGAATATTAATAAAAAAAATGAAATGGTATAATTGAGATATTTCGGAAATAAAGGGTTTTTTGTTATAGCGCTTCGACACTAATATGAAAATATTTTGATTGGCGACCGAGAGACCACCTATACATGCATTACAAATAGCGTGTTAGGAGGTGGGGGTTACTACCAATGGAAGTTAAGAAATTCAAACTCGAAAGGAGGGGCTAACATTCCTTTACAGCAGTTTTCAAACAGTTTTTATTTTAACATAAATTTCTTGCATTAAACTTAATAATTTAAATACACCTGTAATTATAAAGTATGTAGACTTATACAGTGTTATAATATTCATTTATTTATGTAAATATAACTTAAAATAGCATATATTTCAAGAACATTTAGGTCCATGATGAAAACAGTTTGATATAAAAACACATAAATGTGACGTCACGTCAATCTTTTCAAAATTCGGGAGACCATAACTCGCTTATTAATAGGAATTTTTTCACCGGATTTTCATCAATAGTCTTAGTTTTCCTAATATTTTCAGATGAAATTATAAAAAAAAAATGGTGTAATCCCCCATTCTTGTACACACTTGCATTGCGCAGACTTGCAACTATTAATATTAATTCGTAACTTGTACGCATGTACACTCTCTAGTTAATTTATTGTTTATTTCATTACAGTCTTAAAAAAAAATATTAATAATATTATCTATTATCTATTACGATACTTGTGTATGTGTATTAAGATACTTTATAAAACTAAAGTTTTAAATGATACATACTATAATTCGGTGTTTGTCAATAAAACCCGCTTTTATTTAATAAAACCCAGGTGGGCTGGGTTTTTTTCAACCCTGCCATTATTCATGATAATTTTTTGTACATAACATTTTTCTTAACACACATTAATTCGCTCAAAAAAGTACTGGTTGTTTTAAAGGAAACATAATGTGTAGGTACAAAAAATAGACAAAACAATAAAATTAAAGACCAAAAATAATGGAAAAAGTATTTGAAAACAAAGATAAACATTTTAAGAACCCTAGATAATATTTTTGATAATTAAACAATGGGCGCATGATTGAATATAAATTAGGACAACAAAGTTTTGTAAATATAATGAATTTCCACTTACTCCATGTCTTTCTAGAAGAGCCTCTGCCCCAGTAACATCATTGGCCAATTCCTCGCTTGAGACAAGCCCCATCATGGAATTGATCCACGCCATCAAATCCCTGTAATCGCTGAGATATCTCTGCAGATCATAAGAATCCAACAGTTTTTCTTTTCTGCTGTTGGCTTTAGCAGTGAGTTGGGTCCATTCTTCATTGATTTCTTTCTGTTTTGCGTAAGTTTGTTCCGCGGTATCTGGATGCGATTGCATTAGACGAGTAGCTGTGTCGTCCAGAGAACGAATCTACGAAGAAACGGTACGGATTTAGTTAGTGTTGTCTTAAATGTATTATATGAGGCGTGGCAATTAAATAACGAGATTTATTTTTTCCGGCATCCCTGTAAATTTGGCAACAACAATGCAGGTTATGTCATATTAATTTGTCATCTTCCCTCCATCTACTGTTAAAATTTCAAGATAATTAGGCAAACCGTTCGGCAGTAGCCTTTGATTGAAGCTAACTACTTTCTCGTACTCCGCCGTAATTATGTTAGTGTCAATATGAAATTCTGTGTGAAACTTAAAAAATCCGCTACAGAAATGTACGAACTGTTGAAGAACGTTTATGGTGATGAGGGTCTATCTAGTACTCAAGTTTACGAGCAGTTTAGCAAATTTAAAGAATGAAGAAAAGAGATCGGAGACGATTAACGCCTCGGCCGTACATTGGCATTGTTTTTTTCGAAATGCGAGTGATTGTTCACATGGATTGGGTGCCTGAGCGGCATTTCGTTAATCAAGTATATTACAAGACGGTTTTGATAACCTTTCATGCACGGGTGAGAAGAAAAAGGGCTGAAATGTGATGGATTCTCCATGAAGTTCAACGTGCCGGAACAAAACGCCCTGTCCGGCAAGACATTTTTGACGAAATATAAAATCACCATGTTGGTACATCAACCGTACTCACTTGACCTAGGTGTAGGCTTCGAGGAGGAGAGTACATTGAAGGTGGCAATATTTGTTTTGTAATTTTATACATTGTCAATGTTCTAAGATCAATCTTGTTATTTTGTAGCCACACCACGTAGCTCCAGAAGAATGGAAAATAACGATAAATTATTAGTACTATAAGTACAAGTGTACATTTTATTATTTTTTGTTATGGTGGAGGACCCCATTGTCATGACTGTAAAAAAAATCTTGTGTGTGTGTGTTGAGCGCAAATGAACATTGCTGATTTCGAAAGAATGCCAGCGACAATATCTCATTCTGTGCCCTTAATACGCGCATAATCACACATAAACGTTTTAATGGTTTTTCAATTTCAAATGGATTTTTAATTTAAATTTTTTAATACAGTTGTCAGCACATGTCATATCCTCCAATGCAATTCTTAACATTCTTTATAAATTCCAGTGCAGACGCCTTCTTTAAGGGGCACGATTTTAATGTGCCCCCAAAAGCTTATATAGTTTATACATAACAAAAAATCTCTACCGACGGGTATGGAATCGCCAAATCCAAAAAATCAATAAAACCGATCATGCGCAGTTCATCATTTTCAAACAGCTGAATGTTATTGACCTACTGCGCATGATCGTGTTTATTGATTTTTCGGATTTTGCGATTCCATACCCGTCGGTACAGATTTTTTGTTATGTATAAATTATATGGGCTTTTGGGGCACATTAAAATCGTGCCCCTTAAAGAAGGCGTCTGCACTGGAATTCATAAAGAATTTCAAGAATTGCGTGGGAGGAATTTACATGTGCTGACAACTGTATTCAAAAATTTAAATTAAAAACCCATTTGATTGAAAAGTCAATAAAAACCTTAGACCAGGAATAGAGAGGAGAAATGGCATATTCAAGTATATATTTCCAAATCATCTGTGCGATTTTGACCTTTATTTAAAACTAAGAAAACTATAAATCAAACTAAACACGTATGTATAACGAGAACATCAGAAGACAAAATTGTGATTGATAACGGTTGGTGACGCTTATTCAGATCGAAAACTTATTCGTTCGACTGCACACGTATGTAACACATCTGGTCCACTTGGCGGTTGCAGCTGATTTTGACGTTACAACAAGGTCGAAAGTCGCTAAGATGATTTAGAAAGTCTTCTTACGGCGAAATATATAGCATGCCCATATACCTATTAACTAATATATTGCTAATGCTCGTATCTTTCGATTCTTTCCCATAAGAGTAGGTGAAGGAAACACTGTGAAATGGAAATATCATTTCTGCATAAGTCTATCTCTCACAAACACCCAACAGGCAATTATGCGCATGCTCGGAAATCTTGGCTACTATTGGCTAAC
This sequence comes from Ophonus ardosiacus, assembly GCA_943142095.1. NCBI lineage: Eukaryota > Metazoa > Arthropoda > Insecta > Coleoptera > Carabidae > Ophonus > Ophonus ardosiacus. The sequence continues at coordinate 51,298,545 of OW964828.1, read as the reverse complement.
GCTGACAGCGTCGCTGGCTGGGCTGCGTTCCAAAATCCTACTCTTAGAGTACGAATTTATTCAAAGTCGTTTCAAAACTAATAACCTTACGCTTAGAGTTTACTCAACCTGTTGCAAAACAGCCAGAATTTACTCCAAAGTGATGTTTTACTTTACTAACGAGGAGGGTATAGAAATTACTCCACAATATTTTCAAACATAGATGCTCACGATTCTCTACAAATGAAAGTAATTTGCCTTCTTTAGGAAGAAAACATGCTTTTGGTTGAAAATAAATATATGTAAATACGTTGGCGTGTATTACGAGCATACTTTTATAATAAAAGCGATTTGATGGAGCGTACTTTCACATTATATAGAGGAGAGTGCTCCATAAAAGCGCTTTTATTACGGGCTTGACATTAATGTTGTAATTATAAGTAGTTTTGTTAGTTTTATAATATTATTTTAATTTAGTTTCAATTTTTTACTTCAACAAAACTCTCATTCGATCCAAAACACAACACATCATACTCTACGCCAAAACTCGGTATTCTTGGTTTTGGAACGCTGCCCTGGTGATGCAGCGATCACATGGTTTGACTTTGACGTTTGATTTCATTTCTGTTTGTAGTTGCACTTCGAAAGCATTTGCTTTGTGTTTCATACAGTAATTTATTGTCACCTAAATAAATTAATCCTGACCAGATTGTATTCCTATTATTTTTACAGTACAACAAAGTAAATTATTTAATTCAAATTTAGCACTAGAATAGGTCAATGTTTTTTATTATTACTAATATTTATATTCAAGAATTTACATATAAAATAAATAGTAGGTACATTGTTTAATTTCTCAAATTAAATGTAAAATTTCTCGCGCTAATCGTTAATAAACAGAACTCTGTGATTCGCAAAAAGTGATCATGATTTCCTCGTTAGCCAATAGCAGTCAAGGTTTCCAAGCATGCGCATAATTCGCGGTTGGGTGTTTGTGTGAGATAGACTTATGCAGAAATGATATTTCCATTTCACAGTGTTTCCTTCAAGAACAGCAAAGGATCCGCAATATATTAGTTAATAGGTATATAATTTCAAATGAATTTTTAATTTAAATTTTTTAATACAGTTGTCAGCACACGTCATATCCTCCTACGCAATTCTTAACATTCTTTATAAATTCCAGTGCAGACGCCTTCTTTAAGGGGCACGATTTTAATGTGCCCCCAAAAGCTTATATAGTTTATATATAACAAAAAATCTCAACCGACGGGTATGGAATCGCCAAATCCAAAAAATCAATAAAACCGATCATGCGCAGTTCATCATTTTCAAACAGCTGAATGTTATTGATCTACTGCGCATGATCGTGTTTATTGATTTTTCGGATATTGCGACTTCATACCCGTCGGTACAGATTTTTTGTTATGTATAAATTATATGGATTTTTGGGGCACATTAAAATCGTGCCCCTTAAAGAAGGCGTCTGCACTGGAATTCATAAAGAATTTCAAGAATTGCGTGGGAGGAATTTACATGTGCTGACAACTGTATTAAAAAATTTAAATTAAAAACCCATTTGATTGAAAAATCAATAAAATCGATTATGCGCGAAAGATCACAATTAAATTTAGGAGATTTAATAAATCTAGTTATTTATGTATTAAGAGCGTAAGGAGGCTTTTATGGCCTGCGGCGGGATTTTGAGCCCGAGGCGTAAGCAGAGGGATAAAAACACGTCATACAAAACTTTATACACAGACGAAAATTTTCAAATTATGAGTGTTAGAAAAATTGTATCGAAAAGGATTTGTCCTCGTACATCCAGTATCTAGTGTTGCTATGAAAGCGGAGAACAAAAGTTTATTGTTTGTTTATTAGTTATGTCATTTGAGTTTTATTTTGTGTATCTCCGTGCTTTCCATATAAATATCACAAAATTAATTTTCATTTTTTATTAAAGAATATAAAAAATTTCGATTTGTAATAAAAACTTTTCATGTTGCCTGTTTAAATTGTTTATATTGTAGGTTATAATTTGGTTTGACGTTTCATTATAGCCCGGTGGGCTATAATGAGGCCCGCGGGCCATAAAATGACGTTTGTGTCAAAGAATTTCGTGTATAATTGTCAAATTATGATACGTCCGTGCATAAAATTTATTATAACGACAAAAGTGCATATCATAAGACCATAACGAGGATTGCTCAGTATGACAGTACTTATTATCTCTAACATAGTAGGCTTCGAAATATGGTTTTTATAATAATCGTTTATTGTTTATTTATTAAACGAAGTGCAAAATTTGATTATTCTAGTGCTAATTATTTACAAGGCTTCATAAGATATTTACAAGATGGGTACAACCCTCGTAAAAAGGTACGCAAGTAGCTCATTTTGGAGAAAAATAATTTAAGATTTCCTACCTTGTCACCGAGGGCAGCAAGATCCCTCTCCAGCCCCTCATGCTTCCTCTGCAAAGCTTGAACACTCCTGAGATCTTTCCCAAGATCATCATTGTTCAACGCCTCATCTTTCTCTTGTATCCAATCTTTAGTTTCATCCACATCTCTATGGAATCTCTGTACTTCATGTGCAGATCCTAACTGTGTAGCTCTTTCCGAAGTTAGTTGTTGAAGAGAAGTCCATTTCTGATTGAGATCTTCAATTTGAGTCTGGATCTTCAGGGCAGCTTCTGTTTGTCCAAGGGAGACTAACTGCATCGCGATTTCATTCATTTCGGCCAGGCGGACTTCATTTGCTTTCAAATCTGCTTGGAAATCATCGAATTTCTTCTGCAAGACCTCAACTTGCTCGAGGTCTTCACCGACATCTTCAATCTTGGCGTGGTTTTCTTTGTCTTTGATCCAGGTTGTAAGTTCGGAGGCTTCGCGGACCAAAACGTAAGCTTTGACAGTTTCATTAAGCTTGTTTTGACGTTCTCGGGCTGAAGCAATCAGTTGGTCGTATTGATTGTTGATCTGGGATTGACGGGCACCTATGGAAGAGTTGTCTACAAGGTTTTGTTGAGAAGCAGAGAGGCCTGCGTCTATTTTTTTGACGAAAGCGGCTGGGACGAAGCCTTGGCGGTCATTCACTTCTACTTTCCACCAGTCCTAAGAAGAAAATACAAATTTGTTTTATTTTGTTTTTTTCTTGTATATATAAATTTTATTAAAATGAAAACATTTTGGCTGGTAGTGCGAGCTCGGTTTTAACTAAAACACTGTTTTTAGAAATGTCAAATTCAAATTTCAATACTTAATTTCACCCTTATGTTTGAAGAACGATTTTTTTTTAAATATTTGTTTGAATACAAACTATGTTCTGCTTAAAAATCACATTTTGCTAAAATTGATATTATTTATTTTTATTATTAAATAATGAAATTTGACATTTCTTAAAACAGCGTTTCAGTTAAAACCGAGCTCGCACTACCAGCCTTTGAGTTTAATAGAGCTTGTGTATTATTTTTTTTCTTTCTACACTTTGGGCCGCGAGAAAACTAATTTTTAGATTTTGGATCGCGGGTGAAACAAATTGGGAACCACTGTTGTAAACTAAGAAAATAATGGCCGCAAAAAACTTCTTGACTGGAAAGGTGATGAAGGAAAGAAAATTACTGGTTTTCAGTCAAATATTAAATATATTTTCCGCCTCTACCGGTTTCGACACCTCATGTGTCTTCTTCAGGGGGTGAAAATTTTTTTAAGATTGTAAAACATGGATACAAATATAAGACAATAATAAATAACATATAAAACATACAATGGTCGTCAAAAATTTAAATAAATACATTAAAAAACTCATTTAGTCGTCAATAAAATAAGATATAAATCTTGATTTAACAATGGCGCCCATTTAACTGAAATTAATTGACGACTAATGAGTTTTTTAATGTATTTATTTATTTATTTTTTTAAATTTTTGACGACCTTTGTATGTTTTATATGTTATTTATTATTGTCTTATATTTGTATCCATGTTTTACAATCTTAAAAAAAATTATGTCTTACTAGTATGTTATTGTTTTATAACAACCTCAACATTAGGTCCGTTATTGAGTAAATAATACCCTAGGGCGTATTAAGTTGCTATGGTAATGTTGACAACAAACTGAGGTTAATAATACTGATACTAACATAAAGTGCAGTTAAGGTTAAGAAGCATTGTGAATTGTAGTCGTTTATAATCATATTTGTTTCATCACAAATACAAACCAGCATACTTCTTATTCTTAGCAATAACATTGCTCGTCCATATTGACAGAAACAAGAAATATATGTTTTGTTTGAAAAAATGCTTTGTTTACAGAAACAAAATATTACCTAGATACCGCATTCACAGGCTACTTTGTAAGTTGTATTAAAATTTTGTGATTTATTATTTTTGTTTGATAAATTCTAGTCAGACAAAATGTTTATTAAGAATTTCTAGTAAGACATAAAACGTTGAAGTCACCACGGGTGTTAAACGACAATAATTGTCCTTATAACAACCCTTGGTACCTTAATTACTATAATCATTGACTGAAATCCAGTAATTTTCTTTCCTTTAAGAAAATAATCTAATTTTACAACACAGATAGGGGATCATTATCTTCAATGAGACATAATTATTTTTTATACATTGTATCATTTGTCTCTGGACAATGTTAAATTTACTTCCCGGATCGTCAGAAATATTCTTGTTTGTAGCTGTTGTTCGTTTTAAGCCATTACTGTATACTTTTCTGTTAAAAAAAAGCCCAAAAGTCTTCAATCAGGCGCGCCTAAGAAACATTTAATGGATTATACTATCTCTCTGTTTTCTATAAAACCTTGGCTCCTTAATGCTCTACACAACATCTGAAAATTCGCTCAAGCTAGGCCGCTGTCTATTTAATTACATTATCTTTTTCGAAATTTTAAAACATTTTTGACCAAAGTTCTGCTAAAAATCATCTTTAAAATTCTAAATTGTTGAGTTAATTTGCGCGATGACGTTCTAACTTTCTTTTGAGTTCTTTGAAAGAGTCGTCTACTTTTTGGTAAATTAATACATACTACACTTTCTTCATGTCCAATATTTTAATCCCCAAAAATATTAACAATTTTACGATACGGTTGTCTGCGTATTTCAAGTTTAATAAAATTTGAAGCGTAACATTTTTCTCAAAGCTTTTGTTACATACGTTAGTCAAATTTAGTTCAGAAAACGTTATTTGTAATTCAGAATCAATTTAATTTTCTTTTGATTTTAAATCCCTAATTTCTAAAATACGAAATATTGACATTAATTAAGCCACAGATCTATCTTTCAACTCACAATTCTGTACTTATCAATCACACTAACAACTTTTTGCAACAATATATGAAAAAACAGCAACGAAACAACCATTCTGATAACGAAGGTCAAACTACAAATGTTTGACTAAGATAACACCGGTGTAAACATTTTTAAAGCACTTGTAAATTTATCAGAAGTTACGTAAGGAGTGAGTAAATAAAGAACAATGTAGAGTATCTCATTACCTTGTCGTTTGAGTTGAGAAGAGTGAGAACATCGCCCTTTTTGATAGAAACTTCCCTAGGAGACTTTTCGGTGTAGTCGTAAAGAGCTTGAACGCATTCTTTGCCAGTTATATCCACAACTGGGGTCTCTTGTTGCTGGAAAATATTTTGAAATTGTACAAAAAAACAATTATTTTGAATTATTACATTATACGTAACAATAAAACTTTGTAATATAAATGTGTTTGAAGGGCGCGATTATTTTCAGTCATCAAAATTTATGAAATCAGTTTGAATTTATAATGGTGCAAGCCTCCCTTTCATAAAATAAAATACTGATTCTAAATTTTCAAAACGCAAATTAATATCTCTCTTAGTTCCCGAGATATTTATGTTTAAACTTGGGCCCCATTTTAGGGTTATTGCCCAAAAATGGGTGAAGATACATACCTGACGACTTCGCAATTCGATTCTACGAACAAAATTATATAAGTATAACAAATCTTCAATTTTTTTGAACAATGGATACAATTTCTACAGAAAAATAACTGAAAATTACCAAAATCGCAACATTTTCAACGATTTCAGTTTTTTTACTTTGGAAAATAAACTAATAAAGCACATTTTGTTAAAATTGGTAGACATGTGTAATTTTGTCCGTAGAATTGAATTAAATGTGCCGAAATTTCATATGAAAAATGTGTTCTTAAGTCGATTTGCAATTGTTTAAAATTTTAAGTTTAAGTTGTCAGTAATTCGGGAATTTCTCATCAAATCGTAATACGTGACATGTAGAAAATTTCATGATGAATTCAAAATTTCAAACCACGTTATTGTATCTTTAACCGTGTCAGAATGGTGGACGAATTTACATCATTGACAAAAAATATTTAAAAATCATCGAGAATTTACTTGTATCGATGCCACGACGAATGTAAACTGTTATAAATAGCAAAACCTATTAGACTAATGCCCATATTTATAAACGTTCGTAAAGTTTCAAAACGGCTCGTTATAATTTTTGACAAATATAATCAAACTTGACAAATAAAATTTCGATTTTTCTTTCAATGTCGACTGTTTTCATTGGATAAAAATTATAACGAACCGTTTAAAATTTTTATGAGTGTTTATGAATATGGGCATATTATTAAATACCTAAGGGCCCCTTTTCATAATAATAATAATAATAATAATAATAATAATAATAATAATAATAATAATAATCTTTATCTTTAACACTTTTAAGTTAAAATGAAAGTTGTTTTCGTTTTCATAAATTAACACTTTAAAATAAAGATTGTCTTAAAATAAATTGAATTTAAGTCTTAACGTGAGCCTGATTATGAAAATGGCCCTAATATTGTTAATTTTCGATTGATTAAAAAAAAATGTTATTAACTATTTTTTATAAATCCTTTGACAGTTCATCCTAGGTAAAAATGTAATAAACCTTTTTTGAACAAAAAATTACAAGCGTTAATTTTCATATAAAATTTTGATACGGACCACTGTTTTCAAGAAAATGGCCAAAAACTCAAAAATAATTATTTTTGCTTCTTTGATCATAGATGGTCTCCCTAAAGACAAGATTTTCATTTTATCATTTCCGTCCCAAACAACATAATATGATCTTAGGTTAAAAAAAATGTAAGAACACTTTTGTACAAAAAATTACGAACTTTAATTTTGTATTGTTGGAAAATTTTGATACGGGTCACTGTTTTTGCGAAAATCGCCAAAAACAATTTTTGCACCTTTGATCAAACATTGCGGCTCGCCCTGACCCTTCCCAAAGTCAAAGAAGAGTCCCAACCTAAATAACATACAGGGTGTAAATTTTAAAACGGGTCATAGGGCTATAACATAGAAAAACAGTATATTAGACGCCAAAACTTTCTTTAATTTATTGAAAAATAATTAGTGCATACTATAAAGAAAAAAATTACGAATTTTTTGATACCAAACACATTACATTTCTGTTTCATATTAAGCCAAATAATAAATTTAAAAATTTACACAATTAAGGAAAAATATCATTAGCCGAGAAACTAATAAAAACAAAACAAAACAATTGTTGACTTATTGTGGTCCGGATGCGGTTATTCGCTACCGAAAATCGGTCACAATAATATGTTCTTGAATGAATGTTATGATGATTTTGGGCAAGGCGGAAGAAGAATGTTTTTAAAGAGTTAAGTGATTTTGTGGAGCTCTTGCTTTCATCCCTTTTCTTATTATTTTCCGGTTTTTGCTAACCCACTAAGTGGGAACTTATTTCTTATTACATGTAGATCATCTTTAATTTGTAAATACCTATTACAATAAATAATAAATGTTTCTTAAATAAATATCCTAGTGTTTTCTTTATTTTTGTTATTTTGTATTAGTTCAAAAATTAATAACTTTAATCTTTAATTGTTCCCTATCAGTAGTGGTAGCACGCACTTTAGAATTCTATCAAAAGAGGCATTTGTTTTCGCTTTTCGCCGCGAAGCGAAAATTTGGTAGCATGCGTGTCTCAAAATATTTGCCTGCAAGCGTTCGACTTGTCAAAATAACGTCATTATTTTATCACAATTCTATTCAAAGCCAATTTATATATAATTTATATATTTATTATATACAACTGTCATGATATTTTTGATTTTAATAATATAAAATCCAATAATTTCCGAATCAAAAAGCGAATATAGAATTCTAAAGTGCGTGCTACCAAGATTCGTAAAAGTAAAATCGTATTCGCCTGCTTTCTATGATAGAATTCTAAAGTGCGTGCTACCACTACAGGTTAGTAAAAAATGACAATGTTTTGTTACTGTCAGTTTCATGGCTAATGATATTTTTTCTTAATTGTACAAATTTTTAAATTTATTTTCTGGCTTTACATGAAACAGAAATGTAATGTGTAATTTTTTTCTTTATAATAGGAACCAATTATTTTTTAAATAAATTAATATAGAAACTTTTGGCGACTAAAAAACTGTTTTTCTATGTTACAGCACTATGACCCGTTTTAAAATTTACACCCTGTATATTAAAACTAAAACTACCCCACCTTTTGCAAGGTAAATATCTCAACTGACAAAAAACTTTCGTTTTTATAAAATCTGTTACTTACTCTGCAGCTTTGCGCCTGTTCCTTCAAGCCTTGAATCGTATTCCCAAAAGCTTCAAGGTCACTAACAAGTGCTTCATGTTTCTTCAGCAATGCTTCCGAAGAATCTTCATCCTTCCCATAATCCGTACTGCTAACAATCGGTTCTTTTTCTTTCATCCAAGATTCAGCTTCGTTAGCATCAGCGAAATATTGATGAGCTTGTAAAGAATCTTCCAAATCTTGCTTCCTTTGGTACGCTTTTTCTTTCAAGCTGGTCCAATGGTCAAACAGAGAACTAACTCTGTTACGAATTTCATCGGAAGCGAAATGATCGTCTTCTAGCATTTGTTTTCCAGCTTCGACAACAGCTGACATTCTGGATTCGTGGTTGTTGATTTCAGAAAGAACTGCTTGGTGTTTTTTGATTAGGTTTTGAACTCCGATGAGATCTCTGCCGCGGTTGTTGGATGCAGCAATTGGTTCTTTTTCTCTGATCCAAGCTTCTTCGTCTTCTATGTCGCGGAAGAGTTGTTGTACTTGTAAAGAATCTAAAAGGCGTTGTTTGCGGACTGCCATTGGGAGTTGTAAAGCCGCGTAACGGTCTGTTAAGGCTTTTTGTTTTGAGGCGATGTTGTCTGCGTCGAAATGTCCTCGCTCAATGAATTGAGTTGCAGCTACTTTAATACTTTCGATTCTATCTTGATGGCTGCCCACATCAGCTTCTAGAAGCGCGTGTTTTTTCTGTAAGTTTTGAACACTGGTCAAATCTTTGCCGTAATCTTCTGACATCAATTGACCTTCAATTTCTGATAGCCATAATTCTATGTCTTCTACAGTTCTGTTAAATTGTTGCTGTTGACTAGCTTCTTGCAATTTGGAACTTTTTTTGTCACTAGCTTGAACTAAAGTCTCCCAAAGGTGAACGATTTCGTCCATTCTGCTTTGAATTTGGCTATTGGCGTAATGATCTGCTTCTATTAATTCTTGTCCGGTGCTGGTTATTTCTTCCATGCGGGATTTGTTTGCTGTGAGCTCTTGTTCGAAATTTTGATGCTTTTGGACTTTGCCATTCAAGTTTGTAGGATCTAAATAGCTGTCATCTGTAGCGAACTTGAGTTTTTCGTTGATCCATCCTTTGGTTTCGTCGCAATCTCTTTCGAATTGTTGCAAACGGAATGCGTCTTCAAGAGTGGCTCTTCTTTGCGCTGATTTTTCTTTTAAAGCGGAACGTCTTTCCAGAAGCATTGCTCGTCTTTGCGCAACATCATCAGCTGCATAGTGTTGTCCATCGATTAATTTAGTAGCAAATTCGTCTAAGGCTTTGATTTTTTCTTCCTGGGCGGCTAAACTTTTCTCGAAATCTTCGTGCTTTTTAATCAAAGCTTCAACTGAATCGAGAGAATCTCCCAAGTCTTCATTTGCCAAAAACGCTTCTTGTTTGGCCATCCAAGTGTCTGCTTGTTCTGTATCTCTGTAAAAGAGCTGTAAATCCAAACACTGCTCATACAAAATCCTTCTTTCTTCCCATAAAGCAAGTAAGCTATTTTTATCTGCAGTTAAAGTTGAAAGTTTCTCCTTGACTTCATCGCTGGCATAATGTCCTCGTTCTAAAAGTAGCCGGCCTGCTTCGGTGATGGTAGCGAAAGAATCTTCGCGTGCATCAATCTCTCCGCGATGTTCTTGATGACGTTCAAGAAGTGCTTCAGCTCCTGCAACGTCTTTGGCGAGCTCATCCGCGCTTATGATGGCTTTCATGTCGTTGATCCAAGATACTAAGTCACGGAAATCGGCCAAGAATCTGTGGAGGAAGTAGGATTCGTCTAGCTTTTCGCGACGCTCCTAAAAATGAAATAAATATTTGTACTTTTCTGGAATCGGTTTGAAAATTTTAATTCAGCTTGGAATTGTCCTTCAAGTCATGTATTAAAAAAAATTTGCTCCGATGAGCGGTTCACGAGTTATTAACAATTTAAACTTATATGAAATTTCTCTAAAATTTGAAACACCTACAAACCGGTTCCTCATTTTTTCATTTGAAATTTCGACACGTTATTAAATACGCAATAATATTTATTTTTAATCGTAGCGAAATTTCGGAAGAAAAAATGAAAACTAAGCCGATCTGTTGACGTTCAAAATTTTAGAGAATTTTCATGTAAGTTTAAATTGTAAATAACTCGCGAACCGCTCATCGGAGCAAAAATCGTGTAATACATGGCATGAAGGAGAATTCCAAACTGAAATAAAATTTTCAAACCACGGTATCGCATTTTTAACCGGGTCAGAGTGGTTGCTGAATTTGTAGGAAAGCGTTGACAAAAATTATTTAAAAATCATCGATAATTTACTTCTTTCGACGCTACGACGAATGTAAACTGTTACAAATAAACCTATTAGACTAATGGTAAGTTGCGCAGCCTTTAGTTAATGTGTTAACTACAGGTTAAAAAAAAGTGCGTATCGAAATGTTGACAATAATATTTAACAACTCATTTGACATTTCGTTTTGATACTTTGATACCATATTGTCAATTTAACCAACAGTTAACAATTTAACTATAAGCGGTGCAAGTGGCCATAAGTATTAAAAACTTAATATTGTTTATATTATGAGTGATTTAATTTTCTTTCATAAATTGTTATTCTGGTTAACCATTATTGAACATAACTCTTTGAGAGTTCATCTTAGGTAAAAAATATCAGCCCGATTCACAAAAAAGTTTAAGCTATTCCTCATTTTTGGTTTAGCGAATTCTACTCTAATTTTGACAGTTTATATCTTAAAATATAGTCTAATCTATTCCTAGTATCTACTTTTATTGATAATATAATGAAAATTAAATTTTAAATACCGGAATAGAATAGAATTCACTAATCCAAAAATGAGGATTAGCTTAAACTTTTTTGTGAATCGGGCTGTACGAGCTTTAATTTAGTATTCTTGTAAAATTTTGATACGGGGTACTGTGTTCGAGGAAATAGCCAAAATCTCATTTTTTGCACTTTTGATCGAAGATGGCGGCTCACGCCGTTTCCCCAAGGTCACAAATTTGAATTTTTCGTCCCCATCTTTATCCAAAATGTTAAAATCGTTTTTACCTCATCTTTTGTAAGGCAAAGGTCTTTTTTGGTATCCATTAACTGGACTTTTGTACTTTTAACACCCTAATAACTAAATCCCAAATTTATATGCCGTAAATCTAGTGATTATTTAGGTTTTTAGAAATTAGATTTTAGTGTTTAGAAAGAGTACACTATGCCTTGAAGTTGACGCGCATTAATTAAACAAATTGACTGGTAGCACAAGCCTTGTTTTAACTAAAACGCTGTTTTAAGAAATGCCAAATTCAAATTTCAATATTTAATTTCACCTTTATGTGTAAAGAACGATTTTTAAAAAATATTTCTTTGAATACAAACTACGTTCTGCTTTAAAATCATATTTTGATAGGTTTGATATTATTTTTGTTATTAAATAATGAAATTTGACATTTTTTAAAACAGCGTTTTAGTTAAAATAAAACAAGGCTTGTGCTACCAGTCACTATGTTTGTTGCTATAATTTGTACAAAAAGTCAAATTTACTGTTAAAGAATATCTCCTTAGCTTCTATTTTATGAAATATAATACTAATATTTAATCTCAAGCATCAAATTAAATCGAATTGTATAATTCATTTTTGTTGTTCTAAAGTGTTGCCATACAAACCAACGGATGTTATTAGTGTGCCATTCGGAGTTTTATTTATGCGAAGAAGACCTAAATGCCAAAACGCGACATCGGACATAGCCTACATTAAAGTTTTTTTTTTTATATATATAATAGTGGCATAGTAAATTTACAAGTTTAATATCGAGCTATCGCTGAAAAAGAAGATAAAATAGGAGAAATTTAAAATGAAATTATTTTATTTTCACAATAAATGCGCAAATCATTTCATTATTATTACGAATTAAATTCCCCAGAGATAATAATTTTGAGTATTTTTCATTATTCCGTTATTCTTTATTGTTCCGTCTGATGTCATCCGTATTTTTTGGCAAAATGATGTAATACACTGTACTTAAATCTGACCTTTGCCTTTGAAGTTAATCTCTCCCAATAAGCGACAATCTCCGCCCGCTTGGCTTGAATTTGATCAGCATGATCTGCATGTATCCCACACAATCTATCAGCTTCATTTCCCAGAGTAGAAACTTTATCTTCCAGAGCAGCTAGATCCCTTTCCACCCCTTCGTGTTTCCTCTGCAGGGTTTGCACACTCGCAAGATCCCTTCCATAATCGTCAGAAGACAAGACGACGTCTTTTTCGGCGATCCAAGCAACGGTTTCGTCGGCGTCTCGGTTGAAACGCTGGATTTCATGAGCCCCGAAAAGCTTTTCTTGGCGCATTAGTGCCATTTGTTTAAGTCGTTGCCAGGCGTTGTTGAGTTCTTCTTTACGGTTGACAATCGTTTCGCGTTCGGGATGACCTTCAAGGAGGAGTTTTTCGGCTAATTCGTTGACTTCGGAAACGCGGTACTCTTGCGAGGCCATGTCTTTTTGGAATTCGTCGAATTTGCGCTGGAGGACTTCGACGTGTTCTAAGTCGTGGCCGAATTCGTCGGTGGTCACGAAAGTTCCCTAAAATACAAAACATACTTGTAAAAATGTTTATAGGATATATTTAAACGAAAATTATAATGGTTTTAGAATATATCAGAAGAGTACAGAACTCTTTAAACAGTTTTCAAATGCCTCGACCATTAATTGAAATGGGAAACATCAAATGCACTACGCTATCATCATTTAAATATTTTGCTGTGCGTGTTTAACTTTCTATTTCTGAATAGAATAATTTAAGTAAAAGGAAAAGTTTTTCATTAAAATACATCCTTAAAGTGCATATTTTTTTATACATTTTTATTTTAGGAAATAAATAGAATAGTTATTTACATAATCAGTGCCTGAGTCTGGTCGCGAACCTGGGGGAACCGGGTTCAATCCCGACAGACGCCAAATATTTCCAATTATAAATGGCACAAGTGACCCCTGTGGTGCACTCTCCACACCAGCTGAGTGCCCATGAGGTGACGCCTGGTAAGCGCCCACACGGTAAAATATATCGTCATCATTACCGATGTCTACATGTGTTGTAGATACTGGCACACCCAGAAATGGGTAATATGCCGTGATGATATTTTTATTTATTTTATTTAGTTATGGAAAGAGTGATATCGTTTGATGAACATAATATTTATCAAAACGAGCGAAGCGAGTTTTACAAATTATGTTGCAACCTCTAGACATTGAAGTTATCGTTATGAACACTTAAAACAGGGCTGTTGCAAGAATTTTTATGACTTTTAAGTACTAAATTTTAAAAGCTATTGTTCTTTAAAGAGGCTCAAATTTGAAAATATCACGAAATATCCATTAGATACAATTAAATATTGAAATCTATGTAATATTTTGAAAAATCACGTGATCTGAAACAGAATGTGACGTGAGAGTGAATAACGTAAACGGTTTTCCTATTGGCTGCAAATAACGTGTTGTATATACTGGGACGTCACAGAAATGTCGGGTTATTTTTGATGACTATTTCTGGCGCCAATCTTTTTATTTATTTACGAAAATAACAATAAATTATTAATTATTTTTGTTATTACTGTGGTAAATAATGCATAAACTTTCATTTAATAGTATATTATGTGGCAAGTGTGTGAAGCTGACATTTTTACATGAGGGTGGAGATTGCGATACGAGCCGAAGGCGAGTGTTGCAAACCACCCGAATGTAAAATAGGCTTCACACACGTGTTACATACTATACTTTTTCTACGATCTTGCAATAAAATATATTTTTTCTTCACATTGTCATTCTTTAAACGTAAAGCCTCTGTATTATCGACTTGTGTAACCATGGTTACCAACGTTACGGATGTTTAACAGCTTTGTTTTATTAAAATACAAATTAGTTTGTAATATTTAAAATAATGAACGGTGCGTGAAATGTTACTTCACGCACACTGTGCGTGAAGTAGCACTTCACGCACCGTGTGCAAAAACTCAAACTTCACACATAAAAATTGATACGTGAAGTACTCACTTCACGCATGGGAGTAGAAAAAATACTTTTTTAAAAAATGTGAAACCGGTTCATTATGTGTTTTCTCAAACTTCTTCATCCAAATTATTTAATTCGTTCTTTCACACATTTTTTTGTCATTTTACTTACAAATTTACTATTGCACAACGTACACCTACTCAAGTATGTACAATAATTATCATACGGTTGGCAACATTGCATTTGCATGAATTGTATAATTTATACTTCAGTGCCGATTTCTGAATTTTAATGACGATTTCAAATAAATATATTTTTGAAAATGGCTTCTATTCTTCATTTCAAGTAAAAAAAAAATTGCGTTGTCCCTTTGATTGATAAAAATTCTAACAAAAGCAAAAATATATCATTTCTCAATAATTATCAAATAAAATAGAAAGAATTAAGGGATATTTAACCATGTTTTGTTGTAATTTTTAATATTCAGGACTCGTACATTTTACAGATAAAAATATTTTTATTAATGACAAAGTTTGGTTCCATGAATTTAATTTTTTTATTTATTGCGTGTAAAAACGGTCGGTTCTCAAACGCCATCTACCAATTTCTTGAAATGTAGTATACATACATAATTTGAATATTATCTTTTTGACGTTTATGACGAAATTAGCCGACCAAATCCGAAGTTTATTACATATGCTGACCACGATTTCCCTATAAATAAATTGTTTTTTATTTACCTTATCATTGATCCAAAACATAACTTCATCGCAATGTCTCAAAAATTGCACCAACACAAGAGCTTGTTGCAGTTTCATGCCCTTTTCTGCTAGTTTTGATAACAATAGCTCCCATAATCGGTGCAATTCCTCTGAAAAAATAAAAAACAAAAAATAGTTAATAGTACGCCTCAAATCATTCAAATGTAAATAAATTTTGGGGAAAATAATGAAGGCCTTTGCTTTAGATGTTGCATACAAAATTATTTATACCATTTTTACATGGGACGTTTCGTGCGTTCATCCACACATCATCAGCAAAATGTTTAATTAAAGTTTCCAATAACATCTAGTAGAAACACAGTGTTCAAATATTAATATTTCAAAACTGTATTTCTACTTGATGTTATTGTAGCTCCAATTAAACTTTTTGTTGATGATGTACAGATGAATGCACGAAACGTCCAATGTAAAAAATATTATATTTCTTCCATTATTTAACCCAAATTACAACTGGAAGTTCCTAAACAATTTCAATTGTAAATAAATATTAACGAACCCAATCTTTTGCGGATGGTTTCCGAAGCAAAATGCGACTGATTAATCATCTCCATTCCCGTGTTGTCCAAAACAACAATGGCATTGCTGTGTGCCGCAACTTCTGCTTCAAAAGCTTGATGTTTCTGAATCTTCGCTTGTAAATTCGTCGGATCTTTATAACTTTCATCGCTTGCCACTTGTAATTTTTCGTGTATCCAGCTTTCAAGTTCGTCTGCATCTCGTTTGAAGTACTGGAAACGTCTTGAATCTTCCAATTTTTCTCTTTTGGCCCGGGCGTCAGCTTTGAAGTTGTCATATCGATGTAAAACTTGTTCTCTTCGCTCTTGGATGTCTTCAACCGTCTCAAGAATTTTCACCTCTTTTGGGGTGAATTGTTCCATTTTGGTTATTGTAACTCACTCTAGAAACACATAGATACACTTAGGTGTGGCTTAACAAACAAGATAACATATCTTTCGAGTAATTATGTGAACTATGTGAGGTATTTAAGATTTAAATTAACAGGATGATAAATTTAGAAATGACATAATTGAGTGGGAGGTTGATATGAAACCGGTCGAATATGGCGGAAAGAACCGTATGTATGCAGTATTGACCTAGTTTTTTAATCAATTGTAAGGTCTGCCATTACTGCAATGCTGTATCTTGCCAAAAATCAATGCCAAATGAAAATAAAAGTTTATATTTACATCTTATACATTTAAAACATTCCATAAACAAACTTAAAACAATTTCAATTAAACATTTTCATCCATATTTACATACATTATTTAGTATTGTTCAATTGTTTATGTATTATTTTTAAGAAAAATGCTTCAAATAAAAGATGCATGCAATTAATTTTTCTATAACTTTTATTTGAGGTAGTTTTCTCTAAAATAATTCATAAACTATTGAGGAAGATAAAACATGCTAATCAAATACTAGCTAATCACCCTTAATCACTTGTTCATACTAAAACGGTCTATACTTTTTTCGTAAATAGCTTATAAATAACTAAAAATAGCTCAATTTTGCTATTAATAACAGTTTAATTCCGATTACATTCTTATCATCAGTGATTTAACTTAGCTTGGGTGTGGTTAAAAATCAGCAAATAATACGCAAACAAGCCTAATTTTGCAACTATATGTTAGTATATACTAAAGAAATAAATTATCTATAAAAATGCATGCAAATAAAGTACTAATAATTACCTTTTTAACAAATATTTAATATTTGATCCACTTATCAAGATGGCTTGAAATCACACCCGTTATCCCTCTTCTCAATCACACTCTCACAAGCTTACCAACTTAACTCAGGGATTTCTACTTGAAATATGTACAAAAAAAGAAAATGAATTATTTTATTTCGAATTTTATAATTCAATATAACAAATACAAGAAAAATGAACATATAAAATGATCTATTTGTGGTATATTTGTATTATTAATCAACAAAAAACCTAAAACATAATTATTTCGTATGTAGTTGGTACTTCTGTTTTTTAAGTACTTATGTGGTACTTGATAAGAACGATGATAACCTAATATTACAATGTCAATGTCGTAATACTTTTTGAATTCATTTATATACCGTATTGTGATTTATTCCAAGTACACGCTTTTTACATTTTATATCTAAGTCATAATGTATTGGCTGCATTTTTATTGTTTAATTTTATTTCTAACTTTCTGTGATAACACATTTTGCTTTAGTTTTCACCCATTTGCATCAATTAAAAAATATACGTGGTGTCAGATTTATGAATGCTGTAATGATGATTATATTCCAGCTAAATTCGACAGTAAGATTAGTTAGAATAAACAACTTCTGCAGTTTTAATTGTATATTTGTAGCTCTTAAATATTTGTTGGATCAGAAGTTATATGGGCAACATCTGGCTAAAGAAGTGGTCGTACATGCTTTGGCTGCACATTTTGCTGATCAAAAACCGCAAAAAGCTTTAACTTTAAGCTTCCACGGCTGGCCGGGAAGCGGTAAGAATTATGTGACCAGGTTTATTAAAGAAGCTTTGTATAAAAAAGGCAGTAAGAGTAAATTTGTACATCAGTTTACTGCTAGGGTGCATTTTTCAGCAAAAAGTTACGTCTCCAAATATCAGGTAAAGGAAAAATAATAAATGATACACGGGTAAATGGCGGGAGCAACTATATTTATATATTACAATTTAGATTAAAATTTTGTCTTGAAATTTTTTTATCGCAACGCAACACATTTTTACGAGAATATTGAGAACTAAATTAGTTATTTATGCAACATGTGTAAAAAGTATTGTCTTATTTTAAGAAAAGTGTGATCGCACGACCCGTAGGCGAGTGCCTCAAATCCTGATTGAAATAAGTCACTTTTTACTCTAGTTTCATACAATTTTTTTTTTTTTCATTATAATAAAAACTTGAAAATCATTAAAATGGATTTATAAAGTATGTCTTTTTTTAACACAAAATTGTGAAAAAGCACTTTTCAATGCGAAAGGGGAAAAATGGAACGTTATGTCACTTTTTTCACACTTTTATTGCAAACTTAAAAATATTGTATGCAACTCGCATAAAAAGTGTCTTATTTCACTCATAGGATTTCACGAACTCACCAAGACATACATTTTACTCTTGTTGCATAATAAAAGAAAGTTCTTATTTCACGAATAGGAAAGTTTGACCAAACGAGCCGCAGGCGAATTCATCAAATTCTATAAGTGAAATAAGACACTTTTTACTCGAGTTGCATACAATTTTTTTTACGTCTGCAATAAAAGAGTGAAAAAAAGTGCCGCAATGTTTCATTATTTCACTCATTAGCGTTAAAAAATTCACTTTTTCACACTATTAAAAAAAGTGCTGTAATGTTCCATTGTTTCACGCGTTAGCATTTTAATAAAAAAGTGTACTTTTTTTAACAGACATAGAAAATAGTTATTTTCAACAAGAGTAAAAAGTATAGATTATTTCAGGAATTGGAAAGTTTGATCAAACGATCCTTGGCGAGTTCGTCAATGAGTGCAATAAAACACTTTTTACTCGAGTTACATACAATTTTTTTTATGTCTGCAATAAAAGCGTGAAAAAAAGTACCATAATGTTTCATTATTTCACCCATTTGCATTAAAAAAGTGCATTTTTTCACACTTTTATTGAGTTAAAAAAGACATACTTTTTAAATTCATTTTAATGAAAAACAGGGTACTTTTTTAACATACGTAAAAAAATAACATGAACTTATTTTACTAAAAATGATGGACGTAGAAACATGCGTGAAATGTTCATTTTTTCACTCGTTTGCGTTAAAAAATAAATACTTTATGAACGCATTTTAATGAAAAAAGTGCACTTTTATTAACGGACTTAAATAATATGTTTTAGGCTGATTTGCATAGCTGGTTAAAAGGCAATATATCAAATTGTGAGAGGTCTTTATTTATTTTTGATGAAGTAGATAAAATGCCCGAAAATGTATTAAATGCAATCAAACCAATGATCGATTATAACGATATAGTAGATAACGTCGACTACAGAAAAGCAGTCTTTATATTTCTGTCTAATACTGGAGGAACGATAATTAAAGATCATTTACTTCATTTGTGGGAAAAAGGCATAAAGAGGGATGAAATTCAATTGAAAGATTTTGAAAACATAATTTCCAAAGGAGCGTTCAATGAAGAAGGTGGTTTCCACCGTTCAGATACAATTAAACACAGTTTAATTGATCATTATATTCCTTTCTTCCCTATGGAAAAAGATCATGTGGAGTTATGTATTAAAGACGTGTTCAGATCTAAAGGAATTACAAATATTGCTGAGCATCATGTCAGGTATATAATCTCTATATTTGTTAAGAATTTGAGGATTTTTTAAATTTATTTAGGGAAGTGATGGAAACTGTTGAATGGGGCCCAGAGCCAATAAATATTTTTTCTACGACTGGATGTAAG
The DNA here is from genome assembly GCA_943142095.1 of Ophonus ardosiacus. Lineage (NCBI taxonomy): Eukaryota > Metazoa > Arthropoda > Insecta > Coleoptera > Carabidae > Ophonus > Ophonus ardosiacus. Next base: position 51,278,712 of record OW964828.1, on the reverse strand, counting down.
CGACTAAGTCAAAAGGTGCCTTTGGTTATAAGAAGATACGGACTTAGAACAAGTAATGATGAACTATAAGTTCTTTTTAATATAAAATAATTAAGTAATTTTGATTGTTTAACTAATTTTTACTAAATATACACATGTTTTTTTTTAATAAGAATTTTATCAGTATATCCCATCCAAATTCCAATATTATTTATCCTAATTCCAAAGTTTTTTTTATCTCCCACCAACTTACATAGGTAAGGAAGGTAATATTTCGGTCCAGAAATTCGGTTGTGTTACATTTTTACTATTTTTACAATGATGTCTGTCTGTATATGTGTGTGTGTGACTATTTTTTCGTCCACGATAAATCATAATCTAACTTCCAAAAATTTCTATATTCCGTATTTAAGCTTTCTGGATTCATATAAAGAGTTGATTAGATTTTGGGTAAAATTGGACAATCGCAAGTGGTACTTTACTTGAAAGCTCTGATTAAATTTTCTTAAAAAAATATAATATATACTTCATTTCACGTTAGAAAATAGCAAATGGCGCTTGAGAGCCAACCGTTTTTACTTGCATTAAATAAATAATTTAAATCCGTGAAATTAAATTTTGTTAATAAAAAATATTTTTAATTGTAATAATGTACAAGACATGAATATTAAAAATTGCATCAAAACATGATTAAACATTAATTAATTCTGTAGATATTATTTGATAACAATTGACAGGTAATATTTTTTTCGTTTTTGTGAACTAGGTTTACATTATGACCAATCAGAGGGCGGAATTTATATCCCTATCTAAACCAACTCTATTTTCTTACGTGAAATGAATTATAATCCAAAACTTTTCAAATTTGATATTTAAGATTTTTGTATTAATAAGAACGGCATATTAGATTTTTGCTGAAATTGATAAACGTGTTACTTTACTGGAAGCTCTAAACAGATTTTTGAAGAAACACAAAATATAATCCAAAATTTCGTATTGACTTTTTTATTTATTGCAACAACAAACTAGATTTTGTTTACAAACGATCATCCGGAAGTGGTACTTTACTTCGAGATCATTGCTATTTTTAATTGGCGGGAAATCATGTGCTGGCCACATCAATTTTTTTTATTCACTCAGCTTCAAATCCTCTATTGAATAACTTTTAAACAAATATATTTGTACATTTTATTGGTTGAAATTTTTTTGCGAGACTTGTACGTCGTCTGGTAATTCTGGTAAAGAATTTGAATCTATATTTTTGGTATATTTCTTTTCAAATTGCTCAAATTTGGCGGTGAATTAATATTCGAGAGAATGTAAAGCAAATGCTGCCATCTGATGCGTGAATGTAGCATCGCAAAAGCGACGCGTTGTCTGGCCTAGCCCGCCTGGCGACAGCTTGTCTGGCGTGACCAGCTGCATTGTTGCCAAACATACACATTCCTCAACTTTACACTCTTTATATTCTTATATCATTACACATTTCTCAACCTGGTATATCCGAAAATACTCCTTCTCATCTCTAAATCAAAGGACGTATCATTAACGGCTGAATCCTTTGAAATTAGGATTGTTGGTGGGCAATAAAAAACTTGGCAATCCTCAATCTAAACTTGTTTCATAAACGGATGTTGGTGCCTCCCAATCGTCTGATTCAATCTCAGACATCGTCACGTGAACTCGATGGTCTGCGCACAAGGCGGTAAACAGAGATAGAGATATGTGGGTAGGTCGAAAATTGAATCTTGTGGTTAAGCGGCAGCTCCCACTTCAAAGTCCTTTTTGACGCTAAGACGTGAGAATACAGTTTAGTCAGTGGAGTGGGGGCTTTCTATGAATCGTGACGAAAATGGTTGCAGCAGATAATACATTTTAGAATAATCCCAGTGTTATTTTTGTGAAATAAACGCAGTAAAACAGCAGCAAAGTGATTGTGCAGTGTGATAAAATGGCCCACGGATTAAATACAATCCTGAAACGCGGTGGAAGTGAAGGCAGCGGTAGCAAAACGGGTATAGGCTCCCGTCGCATATTCGCCCCTGCGTTCAAGCTACAAGTCCTGGATTCATATCGGAACGACGCTGATTGCAAGGGGAATCAACGGGCGACGGCTAGGAAATACGGAATCCACCGGCGCCAGATCCAGAAGTGGTTACAGGTGGAGAACAATTTGCGCAACAGTGTGGTGAAGAACGCAGAGCTGGCCTTGAGCGATAGGAGCGATAGACAGCGGGACGACTCTACGCGGGGCGCGGAGGCAGACGCGGCAACCGTGCCAGACAAGCGGGTGCCAGACATTCCGGACACCATCAACTCTCCTCCTTTATATCCACCACAAGATTTCACCTCTGATTGTTCTCCCATCGACTTATCGCTAAAACCACGCCGAATGACACCTTCACCCATTCTTTCGCCTTCGCCGCCCATATTAAGAACTGCTACTTTTCCCGTTCATTGTTGTCCATTTCCCACTCATCCCACACCCACGCATTCGCATCCCGAAATATGGGATTTGTCCACGAAACGTCCCTTAGAAGATGCAACGACAAATCCGCGCCCTGTGAAACTCTTCAAGCCATACCTGGACAACGTCATTGAAGAAGTTATCCCGTCGCCTCCTCCGAAAATAATAACAAATTTGGATTCGAATTATAATGTCCCGCATCATCCAAATAATAATTACGGGGAATATCAAGTCGACTACGCATATGATTATTATTATCATCCCGCGTATTCTGTGGCGAAACAACGGCAAAGTTACAGTTTGGATTTTAAATTAAGTGCGATTGAATGTTATTATTCGGATGAAATATGCCGAGGGAATCAAAGAGCGGTTGCCAGTAAGTTTAAAATTCATAGGAGGCAAGTTCAAAAATGGTTGAAACAAGAGGATGAATTAAAACAACGTGCGCAACCTTTAAATATAGTTAGGTAAATCGGCAGCTACAATAAAGTGCGATCACCTCACAGCCTTAAAGAGTCTATCACAGTTTATTTTCTAAGCAATATTATATAACATTTATTATACATTTATACATATAAATATATTTAGAGTATAGTGTTATGCCTTACCAAAAGACGTTGACGTTCGGGTGCTAATGCTAACCATACGTACCATATTTGCTCAGTCATTTAAGTGCCTTTCTAATGTGCCAAACAGGCGAAGAGCAGCTACCCTACAGATAAGCCCAGTGTTTTGCTGCGTCTTCCACGAAACAAAGACTAGTAGATGAAATAATACACTTAATGTTTCATTGTTGATATTATGTGACCTTATGGAATGTGAATTTACGATTTTATATCAGCTGAGCTGTATATTTCAATATATTTTAATCATAACGTGTTTATATGATTATTGTATTTTTTATCGGAGATATTTTATATTGTGTATATAGAAATAAACATATTTTATAAAAACACCGTATTTTCATTCATTCATGAAAAATTTATACTAAATTGATCGTAGGTAAGTATCAATACTTGTACAATACATTGCACAATATTTGCATTTTTACCAAAATTGGTTAATCATTTATTTTTTGTTATCATTTCATGAATACAAACATCTGCAACACAGGTGTTTAAAATAGGAAAACAGTTTTTCTCAAATTCTGTGTCCTGTAAAACTTTGTGGGGTGCGTTATATTTTAAAATTTAAAGCATAAAATTCTGAATATTTTGGTGCCAACATTATTTAATTTATACGTTTGGTAACCGAGTATACTTAATTTAAAGTCATAGTAAAAATAGATCTAGTATGCTATTATTTAAAAAAATGAATGTCGCATTAACAGTCTAAACAAAAACACAGTTTTTAATGGTTACTCTGATGCTCATTTTCTAAAATAGCCTACTATTTAGATCTACAGTGTGTTTAAAAAAGCATAACTCGGAGTAGGCTTTGAAGGTATGAGATATGTCTTATTTTGGAAGTAATTAAATGTCAATTTGACACGAGATATCAAAAATGTTTTCTAAAGAAATCAAAGCTTTTCTTGAATGGGGTATTCCACTCAATTTTTTTTATTATTTTAAATAAAACTTCATTCAGTTTTGAAGCAATTCATAGTATTAAAAAGTCTTAATTGTTCCTAGTTTCAGAGTATTTTATTTTCGAGAAATCAGTGTAACGTCACATTTTCTCTATACTTGTCTTTCTCACACACACTGCTCTGAGTACGCTGCGAGAGAAGGATAACAATTGTATGACGTCAATTTTCTCTTTTAGCAAATGTGAAATATTTCGTAAAGTAATTATTTAAAAAATGTTTTCATTGTTTTAACTATTATTTATTGAGCCATACTTTATGTTAAATTGAAATTTTCTTAATTTTGTTGTTATGGTGGAATACCCCATTGTATTTTAGAAATGGAAACATATTATAAAACGGTAAATGACATTTTTTTTTGCTGCCTGTTAAATACAGTTCAGAAAAATTACATTTCATAATTTTTACTTTTCATAGCCTACTCGAAGTTATGTTTATTTTTAACACACTATACTTTTATTACATTTTCATGACTTCATGTAAAAGATTATGGCATTTATTATACATTAAATTTTAAAGCATAAAATTCTGAATATTTTGAAACTAAAATTTCTGAATTTACATTTTTGATTACCAGGTACTCTGTTTTTTAACTAGGAGTAAATGTGCAGTTTTTTAACTCTGTCAATCGTTTATAGATTATTTTAGAATAAATACTTCAAATATAAGTTGCGTACAATTCAATTTTCTATAACTGTTTCTTGAATTTTTTTTTTTCTAAAATAATCCATAAACACATTTACTCCTAATTGAAAAACAGAGTATAGTATGCCATTATTTTAAAATATGAACGTCATATTAACTGTTAAAACAAATGGCGGTATTTGCCAGTTAATCCGATGCTAATTTTTTAAAATAACCGACTAGATCTAGTTATAATTTTTTATCTTTCTTTAAATGCAGTTTATTGAGTTTTATGCTGTAAAATTTAAAATATAATACATTCCATAAATTTTTATTGTTAAACGGCTGTCAAGGATGTAAAGTGAAAAACGTGTTGAATAATTTAAACATATATTGATATCATAATACAAAATATAAAATCATAACATATAGATCACATTAAACCATTTATAACAACGCAATAAGTGCTGAGCTTATCAGATAAGTATGACTAAGTGTTTGTTGCTTGCAGCTTATCTAACGTTGTTTATCTAATGATATTTCAAGTATTTTTAGCTTTGCAGAAATAAGTTGGCATCAAACGGCGCTTGAGATGACGTAATGCTGTCAAGTTTGTTGTTAGATCTGAATGTAAAGATGTAGGAAATTGTCGGGATAGCTAAGGTGTTCGCTCATCCACTGTAGGTTTGAATCTAGAGGAGGCTCGATGCCATGAGTGCGAACGCGAACTATAGAAACAAAAAATAGAACAGGTGTCACTGCTTAGTGCTGACGTCACAACATGGGCGGAGAACAAAGGAATTATTTGCGATATTGGAATATATCAATACGCTTAAAAATTTATCAAAATTATTCATTTTTGGGTGTCAGTCTGTTTTTTATTTTGTTTAACTCCGATGGGGATCGAACCCGGGTTGTCCTAATGCACACAGGCGCGCCATTTTTATTATACCGGTGTCTACTTGAAATCCGTAATACCGTATTTTTTAACGTGAAACATTGGGTTTGTCATATCCATGGTTACGAATTGACATTTGATTGACAGCAATGTATTTGCCCGTTCCATTTAAAATGAAACATAGGGAACGAATTTGACATTTGATAAGACGTCAATAGAGGTTAATTTTGTTTAAATAATTATGCCTGCATTCTAAATTAAAATTAGTTGTAGAAAAAATATAGTGTGCACCTTGTGCCCGAGTGGTTTTCTGACTCGGTTAAATTATTTACAATATTTAAATATAATACTTCTGTCATATTTATTCCCCATGTGTCATTTTAAATGAGACAGACAAATATATTGCTGTCAATCAAATGTCAAATCATAACTTATAGGAAAATTCAACGGTTATCTGTCATATTAATTATTATTATAATTATAATTATACCTGTTTTCTAAAAATTAAATTTAGATGTAAAAAAAATACTGTGTGCACCTTGTGCCCGAAAAATGTTTAGAGCTCTCGAGTGGTTTTCTGACTCCGCTAAATTTCTTACAATATTTAAATATAATACTTCTTTTAAATGGAACGGGCAAATACATTGCTGTCAATCAAATATCAAGTCGTAACCATGGATATGATAAACCCAATGTTTCACGTTAAAAAATACTCACGGTATAGGGAATACAATGTTATTTTTTTCATTGTGCTCTAGTTACTGACCTATTACATTTAGATAAAAGTTGTAAATAAAAAAGTTGTTCAGAATTAAAAACTACACAATATGAGATTAAAATTAATCACAATTTCATTTTACTTTACGGAAAAAACGCAAATTAAAATTCGCAATTTACAGCAAATTTCAGGGTGCCTTTGAATTATTGATGTTTAATTTTTTATTTAACACATCTCATAATTCTACTCTTGCCAATAAATAATTATTAAAAGTATAATTAAACACAAAAACAAAGTACAAAATTATTCATGAATGGTATATTATAACAACATTTAAAATTAATTATAATATGTCAAACAAAAACAAATAAAACATCAGTAATTCAATGGTACTCTGAAATATGCCGTAAATTGCAAATTTTAATTTGCTTTTAAACAATAAAAAATCTGATGTGCCTAGCGCATTACCTTCAATTAATTCTATGTATGTAGAAATCCCATACCAAAAGTTCCTTGGAAAATATTCTATAAATCCAATAAATTATAACACGATAATTCACTATGTAAATTGCACTTAACACACAGACATCTGTCATTTAGAATTATTTGAATATATCAGCTGTTTCCATGATTATAGCAAAGCTGGTTGATTTATGAAAGCTAATCTCTTTATAATTTTTTAACTCTATATCTACTGAACATAAAGAAAAATGTATGATCAAACTGTAAAGACAATAAAATATTCTTTCATATTGATAATCAAATAGAATGTCAAAAAATGATATTTAACTGCGTTTTTTCAAGAAAAACTGTTAAAAACTTCAAACAAGGGAACTTCTGGTTGACCAATTATCTATTTCATGGTTTTTCTATTGAAAAATGAGTCTTGGAATAAGAAGAATAGAATTTTCCGTGTACGGAAACCAGGAAATAATTGACAACTCACTTTTTTCCTTTCTTGGAAATACTTCTTTCAATAAATCGCCTAGGGTCTTTCTATGTCCTTCATCATTTACTGGTTTTACTAGTTTCTGAATGTATTTATCTTCTAAATAACACCTAAATGGAATGTATTTAAAATTATTTTGCTCTCCTGATGTTTCCATTAGTTTTCTATTTACGGCCCAAAATTGGTCGAATTTATCTACAAGAAACAACAACAATAAAAAAAAAAATTATTACATTACAAAAATAATAGTCAGCAGAACAAAGTTGTAGAAGGCCAAGGAGGACAATATAACTTTGTGTTGTAACTTGAGAAACACTAGTTTAAATAGTTATAGGCCATCCAGCGAATCAAGCGGTTTACGTCATCGTTTAGGGATTTTTGAAATTTTCTTTATTTTTTTAAATATATTTTATTAACGGTATTTTATTGGTTTTTTTATTATTATCATGTATTTGACACCTTTAATAGAAATAATTATATTTGGATATATTATTATTAAGTAAAATTTTGTAAATTTTTGCAAAATGACATTTGATTATATTTTTTTAATATTGGTAATTCTGAACATGTATATTACTAAATATTATATGTCTATATTATACTTTTCAACGTGTATTGTGATTTCATTTTGTTTTTGGTTTCGTTGTTCATTGTCAAAATGTCAAATGCTCTGTCATGTCAAATTCAAGAGCTTGTAGTTAATTTATTGACTTATTTTGAAAATGAAAAATAGATTGGTGGGTTTTTACTTTCACTGAAATCTAATATTGAGGTAATATTTGGTTCTATTTGTTAGTAATAATTTGAAAATTAAATCTTTATACAACGTGTGGCAAACGCTATACGCAATGTACAGAAACAGTGAGAAATTGTATGATATGCAGTATTCTGTATTTTTTTTAAGGATCTCACATAATACTAGATAGTTTGTTGCATATACTACAAGAATGAAGTATTTATAACGGCGTAAGCAGTATCGTTCGGAATATTTTAAATAAAATTGGATTTCGCTGGAAAAATCTTACCAGATGTGCTTTTAAGAAAAATTTGGGTTTATGAAGGCAACCCACAGATTTTAATCCGTTTTACATGCTCATGTAAACTTTTTAACATATGACGTCATTGTTTCTAGTGATATTGTATTTATGACGTAAACCGCTTGATTCGCTGGATGGCCTATATTTATGCAACAAGTGTAAAAAGTATAGTCTTATTTTACGAATAGGAAAGTTTTACCGAACGAGCCACAGGCGAGTTCGTCAAATCCTATGAGTGAAATATACACTTTTTACTCGAGTTGCATAAATTTTTACATCTGCAATAAGTTCACACTTTTATTGAGTTAAAAAGACAACTTTATAAATCCATTTTAATGAAAAAAAGTGTACTTTTTTTAACAGACGTAAAAAAATATTTTTCCTACAACCATGCGTAAAGTACATACTTTACACACTCTTCACAATGTGTAAAGTGTAACTTTTTAAGCACTAGTGTGTGAAAAGTAAATACGTTAACGTAAAAGCGGTTAATTAAAAAAAATAAAAAAAAACATTCTTCCGTAATGGGATGTTCCATGTTCCCATTGGTTTACTACAACTTTGAAGTTGATTAATTAGACAAAAGTTGCTAATCTCGTCGGTTTATTAGGAGGTCATTTTATTGATGCATTTGTTTTAAAACAAAAGAATAAAAATGCATAGTTTACTAGACATAAGTAAAACATTTGAAAATATTTGCGTCTCACCATTTTGTAAACCCAGCCAGAGTTGATTATGGTCCTTTTTCTGCATACTACTTACAATCTGCCCCCTGTGTTTCAAAACATCTGCTTCTTTTATACAAGACATAAAATAAGCCTCCACTGTTTCTCTGCAGAACAAAAAACAAATTCAAAACACTCTAAAATACCAGATTTGTTCAAAAGTTTACTTATTTTGACAATGAAATATACAATCATCGGGAAACTTATCGAAATGTACAGTTAAATTCCAGGGAAGTTGAGGATCACATCCCAGGTGAATATCGAATAAAACTCCTATAGGGAAATGCCATTTCATTGGAACTCCATTAAATTCTAACCACATTTCGTTTTCTTGCTTTTCGCTGGCTACATATCGACTGAAGTGTTTTCTCACCTAAAAGATAATACTAGATAGTTTAAATACATTGTATTACAAGTGAAATTACTTACTTTATCTGTAACTAAAGGAAAATAACTTAGTCTTGGTACCATAAGATAAAATGGGTCTGGTTGTCTTAATTCGTAAACTTCATCCGAATCTAACTGAAAACAAACAGGAAGTTTGCCTTCCCAAATTTCTCGCAATACTTCTCTGTCATTTGCCATTTTAAATTAATAAATTCATCTACAATTTAAAAACTTATTTGTTTATTTTCATCTCACAATTTGTTGGTTAACAACATGTTTAACAGCTGAGCGACAAATATCGTTGTTTAAAATTTGAGTATCATTTGTATAGTACTAAAAAATATTGTAATTACGCAAGAAATAACTCGTTAAATGTTTATATTTTTATTTATTTTACGAATTTTAGTGACGTTCTCTCTCAAATCAATACAAACTGAACGAACCCCGTATTTTAACCGCGTATGTGGTCTATGTGGTAATGCACAGTGTTGTTCTTGGTTGTTTTTATGTGAATGTTAAGTTGTTATTAATGTAGAAATTGTTTGAAAATAGTTTAAATTAATAATTAAATATGTCGTTTTCGTTTGGAAGTACTACAACTCAACCAACTTTAGGTGGTTTTGGAGCTACACCAGCGAAAAGTAAGTTTAGAAATGTAAGGTTATAATTTTAAATTATTGAATACAGATTATTAGTTTATTTAAATTATGGTAAATACATGTAATATAATGAATACTGTGTTCAAAATACATCCATACATTAGTATATTTAAGTTAATTATAGTTAAACGTTATTGTAACGATACATTTAGCCAGGGGTGGACTGGCCATTTAGCAATAAGGCTGTTACAAGTAATTTTACTGACCTTGATTCATTCATCAAATCAAATGATCTTGCCAAATTAGCTGCCTCTCATCTATAAAGTTCTTATTAATAAATTGTATACAGAGCAATAATTTATTTAAATTATGATAAATACAGGTGATTATTACGTTCAGGATACATTATTATAATACGTTTGCAGAAATACATTTATACTTGTGAGCAAAAAAATTACAAAATATTATTTATCCAGCAAAGCATCCTGCGAGCTAGCCTGTTGCAATTGTTTCATACTTTGCGGATCGACGCTCTTTTGTTCCCCAGAAATTTCTTGAAATCCCCTCTTTTTATAATGGTTATAAATCACGCCCAAAACAATTGCCGCAATTATTAAGACACCCAAAATAACTCCTAGAACGATGAATAAAATATAATTATTGTCTTCCATTTCATCGATGTGTTCCATATTCATTCCATCCATCAGAGTTGTAGTAATCAGTTCTAAAGAAGTTCCGGTAGATGTCGATAGTGGGTTGTTTTCGTTGAAAGTTGTATTCTGTATGCTAGGAATCATATTTGTAGAATTTGTAGATTCATCGCCGTTATTTTGGAAGGTTGTAGAGTTGTTCTCGGATGCACTTGTGTCCTTCATAGTGACCAGTATATCCGATATAGATGTTGATATTGTATTTGCAACAGTGGATATTTTCTGAGAAACTGTTGAAACTTCATTTGGGATGTCTGGAATTTGTGTAACCCCGTGAGTATCTATGTTTGGATGAAGAGTTGTATAGGAAATTCGGCCACCTTTAACCGGATATTGTCCTGAAAAAAAGTTAAATAGTTTATTAAAAAAAAAAGTAAAATAATGAATTAAATTAATAAATATTATCTTTTTGGTTTGGAAATCTGACCGCAATCAAAAATATGTGGTTTCTCAAACATTACTGTATCAACTTTTTAAGAAATTTATGAATTACTCATTATAAATTACATTTTTCTGTTAAATAAATATACAGATAAACGTATTATTTCTAAAAAAAATATAAAATGTAACTACAGTGACGCACAAAAATATAAAAGCATTATTAAAAAACCTTTTTTAAAAACGAATAATATTTAAAAAAAAATATTCGTTTTCAATGAAGTTTAAAAAATATTAATATTTGTTTTTACCTTCCGCCACCTTTAGGTAAGGAAGGTATAACCAACAGAAGCAAATTTTAATTTTTCTTTTTTGTATGTACTAATTGTAATCCTTACAATCTAATATAAAAAATAAATACGTCTTTATGAACTTATACATTTCTTTAACATTCCTAAATTTTTATAATACCTGGGTTTTTTAACGGGTTTTTTCAAATGGGTTTTTGCCGAAAAAACCCACTGGGTTTTTTCATGGCAACCCTGGTTATATTTTGTATGTAATCTTTTGCAGTAAACTTTGAAAGGAGTTTACAAAAGGAAAAAAAATCTTATATTTGATTTTACGAAAAAATGCCAGGGGAAGAAAATTTTTTGCTTGAATTAAAACGCATGTTTCAGTTATTAAAACTTTTAATTAACTCAATGTTCTTTTATTATAACGTTTTTCGTATTTTGTCCTCCTAATAACACAGTTATTGCATTGAATCTAACGTTATTTTAGTTAGCTTTGAAATATTGACAAATGATTATTAATTCTAATTACAAATAAAAAGAAACAACGAAAATCAAAATGCTTTTTTTATTTTATTCAATGAACCCTCTGTTTTCTTGTTTTAACATTAACATTTCTTTAACAAATTCTCTCTATTTTGAATAATACCTACTTCTTACTTTATGATAATAAGAATTACGAGAATTACTTTTGACATTTAATCATTTGTCAATATTTCAAAGCTAACTAAAATAATGTTAAATTCAATGTAATAACTGTATTATTAGGAGGACAAAATACGAAAAAAATGTTATAATAAAAGAACCTTGTATTAATTAAAAGTTTTAATAACTAAAACATACGTTTTAATTCAAGCAAAAATTTTTCTTCCCTTGGCATTTTTTCGAAAAATCAAACACATTTTTTTATCAATAATGAAGAATAATCAGAATTTTTTTCACTCTTCAAAAGTTTATTGCTTATTGTTTATAATAAAGTTTGTAACTTACCAGGAGCCATGATTAATCCTTTTTATATATTTTTTTCTCCTTGAAAGCACTAAATAAACACAGAAATATTTGTATGTTTTGCAAAACGTTTGCAAACAGTTTAACTTTTGATGTAGTTATGAGGTAGGATCTTCTTGGACTGTGATTTTATAATGAGCAGAAGTGAATAATTCCGCACTATTGCTTTAATATTCGACGTCCTCTTGCGGTTGCTCTTCCTGTATAGATTAATCATTCTTTACTGTGATATATGCTTCACTGGAAAATTGGATGAATATGGGGCTACTCAACACGCTTATTGAATTTAAATGGGGTTCTCCATCATAACAAAACATGATAAAATGTACACTTTAATGTACTACTCAATAAATAACGATTAAGATAAAAAAATAATAAATGCTTTGGGAGATATTTGAAATTTTCAGTATCACAGTGACGTCACAGTATTGCTATCTTTCTCGCGCAGCTTACTATAGAAATTGGTGCGAGAAAGATAGCGATGGTTTCGCTAAAACTCAAATGCAGTTAAACTAACAACAAAAATATGACTTTTTAATACTACGAATTGTTTCAAAATTAAACGAACTTTAATTGAAAATAATAATAATAAAAAAAATAGAGTAGAGGACCCTATATTAATTCCATGATCCATAATATAAATAGTTTATAAATGGAAAAAAATATAAGTATTATTTTTTAAGATACTGTATTATATGTATACTTGTTTTCATATATCATGTTTTATTTGTAAAATTATTTTTATCTTGGAGAAACCAAGATATGGTAAATGGGATTTTCTAAAATCATTTCCAGTTACCAAATGTTGATTACCAAATCGCATGACATATAATTTCATGTGAATTTAGTAAAATTCCTGTGAAAATTATTCAAAATTAATATGTAGTTTATATTTGTTTTGATAGTTGAATTTATCATGTATCAGTTAGCGGGAATGGTGGGTGTATTGACAACCCGAAACGTCCAAAAATAATAATTTGTTCGAATTTATTTTTATAATAAAATGACCTGGAACGTGAAGGCCTTTTTCATTCATATTGAGTGAATATTGCACCACCTGTATTATACCAAAGCTGCGGTCCAAAATCTACTGTGCAGCACAAAATATACTCAAAGTCTTTCCAAAACTCATAACCTTACTCTGAGTTTACTCTTAATCTGTTCTAAAACGAGTTCCAAAATAACTAGAGTTAACTCCCAAATGATACTCTACTTGGCCTACTATCGAGGAGGGTACGAAATTACTCCACCATATTTTCAAACATACTCGTAGATGCTCACGATTCTCAACATAAGAAAGTAACTTGCCTTCTTGAGGAAGAAAACATGCTTTTGGTTGAAAATAAACATAAGTAAACACATTTACCCGTACTACGAGCACGCTTTTATGGATTATACTTTTATATTATATTATAAAAGTGCGCGTGTAACATGGGCCATTAACATTAATATTTGTCAAAATATTATAATTATTATGACAAGGCGGCATATCGCTCACTGTTTGCTTTTAATATTAGATGTCAGCGGGCCATTATTCGCGCTACTCTGTTCATACATTGAATGGTTTTTCTACACGTCTTCTTGCTCTGTTTTAATAAAATAATTTTACTCTTTAACATAAACGCTATTTTTGTTTGAAATAAGTTCACACGGGAATGAACTCGGCCGTTCAAAACATTATTTCAAACAAAAATAGCGTTTATGTTAAAGGAACAGTAAGATTATTTTACTATACAGAGCAGATAAAAGAGGGCGGTGCAAATAATGGCCGGTTAGCATCCAATATTATAAAGAAAACAGTGAGCGATATGCCTCTTTGTCGTCATAATTACGATATTTATAGTTTTATTGCTGAACCCGACAGAGTCAATTTTTCTGACTTTAGTTGTTTATTAATTATTACAGGAGCTTTGCGAACCTAAAGTTTTGGTCGTACGTAGAAGAGAGCGGTCATAACCTATTATAGATGGTCCAAAATTCGCTTTATCATTTAAAATTTAATCACAAATATTTTCCAAAACGGCTCTTGTTCATCTAAACTGCGTTCCAAAATCAAGAAGATCGAGTATAAACTATAGTCTATTTGAGAATGACTGACAGTAATAAATCATTATTTGCAAGAGTAGTATTGGATTTTTGCCAGCAATGCGGCAAATAAAACTACCAGAAAAATCAGTTGTAACTACACTAGGATGGTCAAAATAAGCCGCACGCTTTGTACCTGGAACGAAACTTACTTGTCGAACAATAGAAATGCCGTCCGATAATCCCCGTCGGACTGTGTCATAGACGTAGATAGGATTTGTAGAGTGATCTGTTTACACATTTACTAAAAATAAAAGTTTTTAATATTTAAATATAACTTTCTCAGTCATTATTATTATATTGCATACATTTAATATTTACATACATACATTCAATATTTACATTTTTATTTGTTACATACTAAAATTTATACTTATTTCATGTGTGTTGTCAAGATATTGGTACCTGTCATATTTCTTTTAAATATACATATTACATTACATATACTTATATATTTATACATAAATTATTAAAAATCAGAATCTGATTCTGAATCTTGTCCTACTGAAATTATAAATGGCTCGATCGTTTCGTCTATCAGATGGTCAAGTTTGCACATTTGGTCTTCTTCCTTTATGACATGTTGAATACAGTTTTTCCAATTATTTTTTTCACATTGTCCAATTTAAAAGTGGTGTTGTTTCGCGCTACTTCACCTTTAACTTGAGCCCAAACTAATTCAATTGGATTGAGCTCGCAGTGATAGGGCGGTAAACGAAGGACAGTAATACCGCGATTCGCTGCCATATCATCAATGACATGATGAATAAATTTATGTCTATGTAATTTAGCTATAGCCAAAAGCTCAGTTTTGACAATTCCCATCTTAAAATCAATATTTAGTTATTTCGACTATCCCTGTGCAAACAATTATTGGCGCGCCACTGGAATGTCTTTGACAGAATGATTTATTACTGCCAGTCATTCTCAAATAGACTATACGAAAACTACTTATAATTAATTAATGTCAAGCACGTATTACAAGCGCACTTTTATAATATAAGCACTTTTATGGGGCACTCTCCTCATAATATAATGTAAAAGTAGGCTCCATAAAAGCGCTTTTATTATAAAAGTGTGTTCGTAATGCAGGCCAATGTGTTTACTTCTGTTTATTTTCAACCAAAAGCATGTTTTCTTCCTCAAGAAGGCAAATTATTTTCAAATGTTGAGAATCGTGAGCATCCATGTTTGAAAATATTGTGGAGTAATTTCTATACTCTCCTTCATAGTAGGGTAAATAGAGTATCACTTTGGAGTAAAATTTGGCTGTTTTGGTACAGGTTAAGAGCAAACTCTGAGTATGGTTATTAATTTTGGAACGACTTTGACTAATTTCAAACTCTAGAGTAGGGTTTTGGAACGCAGCCTTAATGACATGAATTTTTCCAGCTGGATTTGGCAGCGGGTTCGGATTTGGAACCCCAGCCACGACCTCAAATTTCTTTGGGGGTTCAACGACCCCCAGCTTTTCCCTTTCCTCTACTACCCCCACATTTGGGGCGCCAGCTCAAACCAGCACAACTCCAAGCTTGTTCAGTGGGTTCGGAACTACTTCCGCCGCCGCCACAGCTCCGAGTGGGTTCGGAGGCTTCACAGGATTTGGAACTCCGGCAACAACTACGCAGAGTACTTTCGGCGGATTTGGAACAACCACCACTGTTCAGAGTGGGTTTTCAGGGTTCGGGACTGGGACTACACAGAGTGGGTTTGCTGGGTTTGGGTTCGGGGCGAAACCCTCAACTGGAACTACAGGTGAGATGTTTTCTAATATAAATTCCAGTATTTTTAATATAACTATATAGAAAATACAAAAAGAATTTAGTTACCATATAAATGAATTAAATTGTTATTGTTTTGAAAATGAAACGTACATGTCCAAATTTAAGTGAAATTGATGAATTGTGTCACAGTAAGAATTAATTTCTATGTAATCAACTAATTTCTTTAGGAATACTTTAAAACTAATTTATGGGAAAATATATTTCTATACTTCATCTCACATAAGAAAATGGCGTTGATTTATATGGGAAAATAAATTCTGTCCGCTAATTAGTCAAAACGTTCACCTAGGGGCCCAATTCTCAATTTTCACGGAAGTCACAGAATACATTTATGCAGAAGCGACACTCCTTGTTGGCACCATTGTTGTTGTGATTTTACGTTTATGACCTTGAACTTTAATTTTGTTGGCAAATTTACGCACGAAATTTAAATTATTTTAAATGGTAAATGAAAAATTAGAACATAAAAGAACTAAAATTTTAATTTTATTAACGAATTAAACAGAAATCAGATAAAATAATCATATAATTATATTTTTATTAAACAAATACCTGAATTTTACAAATTCATTTTCTCTATTTTTGATGTGGGAAACACAAACGTCAGACTCGATGAATATGTCCCATATATCCTTCTCCATCAAATCTTCTCTTCCGCAGGCCTTGAGCCACATTTTACACTTATATTTATTAAATGAATATACATTTTACATGATATGGTAGTCGTCTTACATAACTTACATTTCTGGATCTTTCGGAAACGAAAAAAACATTTCCCTTTCTTCATTTTTTAAATCTATTTATATAGTCCTTATATGAACAAACAAGTCCTCCCGATTCTACTTTCTTCATATCTATCCATTTCATTAGAAACTAACACCACTTCTAAAATTCACAAACAGTTCACAAAATGACATTATATCAAAAGTGAGTAGACGTGTTTGGTTTGCTTGAATTAGCCATAACCCGAAAATACATGGGCGTGACAAGCTGAGACAACAGCTCTTCCAGAATATGTGAAATATAATGATTTTCCTTATGATAACGATTTTTCCTATCGTTTTTTGAAAATATAACATATTTGTTCTTATTAGAAATCAATTTGTGTGTCTCAATATACTTTTATTATTGACCCCTAACGGAAAATGTTCACGTCGAGATAATGAAAAGAACAAAGAATCGTAAGATACGAAGATATGCCGAAACAATCCGATTTTATCCGATTAGCCCTTTAAATTTATTGGCATACTCTTTCTCTCTCTAATTTTCATTTCTCTCTCTGACTGTCGCTTCTGTATACATGTTTATTCTGTGCGGAAGTGATATGTAGTGAATTTTTTTTTTTTTTTTATTGGTCAGAATGCAAATCTGTTTCACAAAAAGGAAAAAAAATCACCTGCCAGTTGTCAGTTATCGAAAAAATCTACAGAATTAATTGATGTTAACCATGTTTTGTTATAACAGGTCTTGTACATTTCTATAGATAAAAATATTTATTATTGACAAAATTTGAATTATTTATTTAATGCATGTAAAAACGGTCAGCTCTCAAGCGCCACTTACAATTTTCTTACATGAAATAAAAAAATAAAATATAGGAGATATTTACCCATGTTTTTCATTTCAGCTTTGTAATTTTTAATATTCAGATACTACTCACTTTTACAGATAAAAATATTTAGTAAAGTTTAGTTTCACGAATTTAAATTATGTATTTATTATTTACTGCAAGTAAAAATTTCTCGTATATAGGTTTTGGCGGTTTCGGTTCGACCCTCGGCACAGGCCCTCTGGGCGGTACCACCCTAGGCGGAGCCCTCGGCTCCAACCTCGGCACTCTTGGTTCATCTCTCGGTGCATCTCTTCAACAACAAGCACCTCCAGACCCAGCCCAATGTCTCTACAATTCAGTCTTTGCTTGTACGGTCTTTGGAGACGAACGAGACCAAGTTCTAGGCAAATGGAATCTCTTGCAGGCATCTTGGGGCACCGGGAAAGGGTATCACAGTTCCAATGCCCCACCGGTGGAATATACACAGCAAAATCCGTACTGTAGGTTCAAAGCCATTGGGTATAGTGTCATACCGGGATGTGATAATAAGGAAGGGCTAGTGTCGATTACTTTTAACAAGAAAGAAGCTGATGTCAAGTAAGAATTTTATATTTTCCATAATTCTAGCGTGACCCTCCTACAATAATTTTATTAATAAAGCCTAAAACTATATGAAACGAGATTTGTAGGGCCATCTATTGCTCATTCAAAAACTTAAACTTCAATATTACATTTTATTTTAATAAATAAATTAAAAATCCCGCTAAATCTCGTTTATTCACCCAAAAATTATTTAAAAATATTTTTTCTACAGTCACTATAGAAAGTAGCCATTTGCGCTCATGCGCGACAAAGTAGAAAAAACGCTCGCTGTCCAAATTTCTAAATATACAATGTTGAGAAATGTCACTTGTATACATTCTTAATGAAAACGTTTAGTTAGGAACTAATGGCACTGTAGTTACACATTTACCACGTTCACAAGTCAATTTGACATATACTTTGTCGGTATTTAACATAACCAAACAAAATGCCACACTGCTGTGAAAATGAAATAGGGCATTCATTTACAAAAACAAAAGTGTAAAATGCTTATATTAGATTGAATAAAAACTCAAAAAGAATGGAAAATAACAATAAAATAAAATTAAATATAAATAGCTATTACGTACCAAATAAAACGAATTTATTTTGTTTGCAAATATTTCCAGTTTATTCCAAAAATAGATTTTTGGTTTGGACAAGTTTGCAAGTTATATGAGAGGAACAATGTTGAAATTACTTTCATGCAAGTTTTTGTTTATTCATTTAAAATAATATTTTTCAATAATTTTCGTTTAACCCGTTGTACCTGCTGCCATCTATTGACAATGGGGGACAACGGCATTTTTTTTTTCACTAGTTCACTTCACGCCTGTAGAATTATGGCTGTGTCCGATGTCGCATTTTAGCATTTAGTATTTAGGTCTTTCACATAAATACAACTCCGAATGGCACACTAGTAATATCTATTGGTTTGTATGGCAACACTTTAGAACAACAAAACTGAATTATACAAATCGATTCAATTTGATACTTGAAAGTAAAGGCTCATTCACAGCTTCGAAATTAAGAAATATAAATAAAATTATAAATAAGACTCTATCGTTGGTGTTCACAGCTTCGAAAATAAAACATCAACTGTCATTTTATTATATACATAATTAACAAGCAATAATAACAAATTCATACCTTTTAAAGCACTATACGCAATTATATATGCGAATCTTTGTCATAAAACAGCTTTTTAAAATTGTATTTTAATTGAAATTCTTTTCCCAAATCGTAAATGACAGCTCAAATGGCAGTTATTATGTATGTGCTTATTTTTGTGTAAAAATATTTAACATTTTCAAATCCTTGTGTTTGTCTTATGTTTAATTTTATTTTCGCGAGCTGTGAACACTTTCATAAGAATCTATTGTTTATATCGTTATTTTTATTTTTATGTATAATTTTATTTTTATTTTCGGAGCTGTGAATGAGGCTTAAATGTTAATATTATATTTCATAAAATAGAAGTTAAGGAGCTATTCTTTGACAGTAAATTTGACGTTTTGTACAAATTATAGCAACAAACATGATTTGTTTAATTAGTATGCGTCAACTTCATGGCATAGTGTGCTCCTGCAAAACCCTAAAATCTAATTCCTAAAATCCTAAATAATCACTAGGTTTAGGGCATATAAATTTAGGATTTAGATATTAGGGTGATAAAAGTGCAACATCGGACACAGCCTATATATAATTTTGACTAAGAATACCCATTTTTGAATTATACAGGGTGTTAATACTGTCGTTACACCCGAAAATGGTTAAAACTCATTAAAACAAACAACTTTTCATAGTTCCAACTTTTGCTTTGGTGCCCCGGTTCGTAGTTATTGAAATTCTTTTGTTTTTTTGAAAAATCGTCATAACTCCTTTATTTTAAGGACTATTGAATATTTTTTTTCAAAATTACCGTTCGGCTCTCTAAAACATTTGGTATTTACAATTATTTTTTATTTTTTCAAATGACGAAATGGCGATCTATTAAAAATTTCAAAATAAGATTTTGTAAAAACCACTCCATCGATTTTTGAAAGTAAAACATTTTTATAATCCTTAAACTATATACTACAACATTTGTCCTAAACATTTTTTTCAATCTATCCAAGAAAAGTCTTTATTAATTTATAAAAAAAAATATTTATATAATAAAATTATTGTAACATCATTTTGTAATTTGGTGTTTATCGTGACGTTTGTATTTGTCACCGTTTCTATTTAGAAATTGGAATGTACTTTTACGTAAATTTGGACAGGACAATTTAGAAATATTTGGTTTAATAAAACCATAGGAAACATGTATGATCTATTTGCGGTGAAATTCGGAAATTAAAGTGCGAAAAATAGGGAAATGACAAACAATATCTACTGAATTACTCATTATATTTCCTTTTAAAATATTGCACAGGAAAATATGTTATAAAAATTATGAAATCAAATAGTAACTTAAAACATTACTTTTTTTCTATAGCAGATTTTAAATTTAAAAAGTTCTTTTATGTATTCAAAATAGTGAATCAAGTAGCACAACCGCAACGATAGATAAAATATTATTTTAACAGCATGGGTAGGTATTTTAATTTTTTATTTCATTTAAATTAATAACAACTTCAATTGACCGTTTTAATTGAAAATGAGACATTCATTAACATTTTTGTGTTGATCTAAATAATTAAGTTCATTTCTCATATTTTCATGCACCACTCATACACGGTTAAAGATAGAATAACGGACGATGAAAGTCTCAATTCAGCATGAAATTCCTTTTCTTTTCATGTCACGCATGATTTATTTAAATCTTTGAATCTCGAGTTACAGCCGTTGAAAATACACAAAATTTCGATGAAAAATCATTTCACTTCAAACGGCTGTAACTCGAGATCCGATGAAGTAAAAAAAATCATGCGTGACATAAAAAGAAAGAAAATTTTATGCTGAATTCAGACTTTCATCGTCCGTTGTTCTATTTTCAACCGTGTATAAGTGGTGCATGAAAATATGAGAAATGAAGTAAATAATTTAGCTCATTTCTCATATTTTCATGCACCACTCATACACGGTTAAAGATAGAAAAACGGACGATGAAAGTCTGAATTCAGCATGAAATTCTTTTCATGTCACGAATGATTTTTTACATTATCAGATCTTGAGTTGCAGCCGTTTGAAGTTACATTATTTTTCCTCGAAATTTTGTATTATTGAAAATACACAGGAGTGTAGTGATCGTCTCTATACAGTGTCCCATACTCTATCTTCAGTGTAGCAGAGATAGGCAATGTTAATCTTATGGACGTTTTCAGTACCATGCTGCCAATTTTTCAATGTAATGTAATATTGAAACATTCATAAATTTTCATTGCTATACCAAAATTAGTTAACACTGTACAATTTAAGTTTTATGAGGGTCTCTTATTTACCCAAGGGCTTATTGGAATCACCCGAAATTTATCTGCAGTTTTAAATAGTTTTATTTACAGGGGCGCGAAAAGATGCGTTGGAACCGAGGTGTAAAAAACATGCTGAAGCTATTTGTACCTGTAATAAGTAATATTTCAATGCAATATTTTAAAACCGCCCGGCATACTAATCTTGATCAAATGCATTAGAGATTAATATATTATAAATTCAAATTGAAGATTATAAAAAAAGAATAAAGACTTATGAACTATGTAAAATATATGCAGTATTTCTATCAAGCCTAAATATTAGTAAATTATCAAATAAGAAGATATAAATTAAATAAAAAAATAATGGTTAATAATTTTAACTCTTTATGAGTTCATCATATAATATGTCGACATAAATAGCATAAAACATAAAAAATATTCTTCATCGATGTCATTGGGATAATATATCGTAGGAGGAACAAAAAATTAGGGATTTCAATAGGCTATTCCACAGTAATCAAAAATAGTAAAAGTTTATTGAAAATAAGAATGATAATAGTTAAAGGATAAGGAAAACCATATTTCTTTTATTATAAATTATTCCTTCTAGAAGACACGGGGGTTTTGCTTTTGATGATGCAGGACATGTGCACGAGTGTTTGAGCAAATAGGATCCAAGTATGACCTCCGATTTTGAGAAGCCCCGCCCTAACTAAAAATATAATTCTTCGGGTGTGTTGGATCTGTTCGGTTGCTGTTCGGGTGACGTTCTAATTTCTTTATTTTTATAAAATGATAAAAAAGTGAAATAAATTAAGTGAAATAATTTATTTTATGTCTCTAATAATGAATTATAATATTACAATTTAAATATACATTATTTTGTAATTTGTTTAACAATTTTTCGTGGTTTGTGAACCACTGTTTGTTTACTTCTGGTATATCCACATTACCTACCCCAGGAAACACACACATATATGATATATAACTATCAAGGAGAAATCATAGCACAATGGAATTGTAATGTGATTTATCCTTGATAGTTATATATCATATATTTGTGTGTTTCCTGGGACGTCACAAAGCAGATTTAATATTCGGACCTAAATATCTCGCTTATTTGGAGGAATTTTTAACTCGGACTTTCACATTTGGTCTTATATTTTTATGTATTTCAAGAAAAAAAAATTTAAAAAATGCCGTGGAATAGCCTATTCATCATATATTTCTGCTCCAATCAGCAAGTATAGTGTTACAAAATATAGTGTTAATTATTTCATGTAGCTCTATATCTTTTCGTAGAATGGAAATATGTAACATAGGGAATTTATATTGTTGACGAAGATTGTAAAATGTCCAATTAAGTACAAAAATGTTCTATATTATTTACTTTAAATTGACTAGAGTTTATATGTTAATTATTTTGATTTACCTACGCTTGTTATGTTTTTATACCCTACGTATATTTTGTGTTTATATTATTTTATATTTTTTGTAAATTGTTAAACTGACCAGTTTATTATTTATTTTTCTTTTCACCCACCTGTTTAGATACACCGAAAGTACACCAGTCATAAATACATTCAATGAAGTACCCAGAATATTTCATCTCTTTTTGGGCATATATTTTGCTCTTTCTATCTTGTAGTGTAACAGCAGGCAAATTTGGCAACATGGTACTCCATAAGACCCTATACTGAATATAGAGTGTGGGACACTGTATAGTAACTATGGAAACAGCTTACATCTTTTTCTTATTAATGTAACAATGCATATGTCTCTCTTTATTTTGTTATTTTTAGATAAGCTTCTTTAGTTAAAGAAGAGTGCAGAATTCGACCTAATGTATTATTCTAATTCTTTCTTCGTTTATTTAAAAAAGTCTCCTTGATTCAATCAGCCGATTTCTATATATTAAAAATATATATATTTTTTTTACTTTATTTCAGAGCCCAAAAAGATCAGCTACAAGCATCCCTAATAGCAGTAATGGGCAACAAACCTAACCTCTGTCTCACAATCCACACAATTCGCGCTACTAGTGAAACAAAATCCCAAGTTCTAGTCTTTGTAGAGGAAAAAGGTTCCACTGGATCCGTCCGCAAAATTCTCGCTACAGATCTCGCCAATTATCTCCTTCAACCCATGCAAAAACAACAACTTGTCAGCCTTGGCGTTGAAAATGTGTACGCTCATGTTAAGCCAGACAGTGATCAACTTAAAGAGTATCTGTCTAAGCCTCCGACGGGGGTTGATATTAGAATTTGGAAACAAGCGCAGTTGGATAATCCAAATCCTGGGAAGTATATTCCTGTGCCGTTAATAGGGTTTGAGCAACTGAAATGTAGGAGTAAGTGCCAAGAAAAGGAAACTGCTTTGCATAGAGGGTTTCTGGAACAAGTTAGCAAAGATATAATTGAATTAAGGCGGAGACATGCATCAAGTGTGGCTCAAATTGCAGAACAGAAGAGGAAGTTATTGGAACTTCAACATAGAGTTCTAAGGGTAAGTCAAAAATTAATTCTTTTTGTTTATAATTCGAAGGTTATTCAAATATAAGTCGAATTTAACCAAAACATATTTTTATGGCGCCTAATAAGACGTCAGTTTGTTTACATTTTGATTCAGTGTTTTTCAGGGTTGTTGTAATTTTGCCCGACCCAAAATAACCCACCCGGGTTTTTTTAAAAAAAACCCATCTGAATAAACTCAAAAAAACCCATCTAAAAACCCACTTTCATGAAATCATATTTTATTAATTAAATATGTACATACTTATCTGGTACACACATTATATACATAAATTTTTGTCACCGGCAACATTTTACAATCAATTTCATTTTGTGTGCGAACTTTGCACAGTTTTTCTTTTATATTTGAACAACTCCAAACCTTGTGTCAGCATTTTCATTATTTTTTTTTGACTTGTGTATTAAACATATTATTTGTTTAACGCCTCTATAACAGCTACTGCGATAACTTACACACTTGGATCTAATTCTTATACACACTTGCATTGCACAGACTTGCGACTATTAATATTAATTCGTAACTTGTACGCATGTACACTCTTTTTTATTGTTTATTACATTACAGTCTTAAAAAAAATATTCATATCTGTTATCTATTACGCCGACTTGTGTATGTGAATTAAGATACTTTATAAAACTAAAGTTAAAATGATACATACTATAATTCGATATTTGTCAATAAAACCCGCTTTTGTTTAATAAAAACAGGGGTTTTTCAACCCTGGTGTTTTTAATTTGATACAGTTTTAAGTTTGTTCAGTCGAAACTTTTAATATGAAACATCGTTGATTCATAAATTCAGAATTAATTATTATTCGTGGCGTAACTCGACTTGCGACAATTCTGACTTGAAGACACTGCATTCTGCAAGGACAAATATTAGTAAAATCAATCAAAATATGTATTTTATTTATTAATATTGGTAATAAGTGGTAATTTTCTGATTTTTTTAACCTAATATCAAAATGAAATGCTTAAAATTCAGTAACAACAAATGATTGTGACGTGCTGGATACTGGCAAATGCTAATGGCTGTTCAAACGTACAAGCCTGTCTTGCTTTCGTCATGTTCGCGCTGGTTTTGACGTGATACTAAACGACGTACCCAGCGCGTTCTTCTCGGGCCTGAGTTATTGATATTTTTTTTCTGGCATGTTAGAAACTTTTCGGCGATACTACAAAATACGGGTCTAAAATTTTTTTCTACAGATTAACACAAGAAAATAAAACAAAAAAAAAAAAAAATGGAAACATCTATTGTTTGTGTACTCTCTGCAAAACTTGATCGTGTAAACTTGTAAGGTCACTTATAAAGACACTTTACAAGTCACTTGAAATTAAAAATTGTTTTTATAAAGCGTGCATTTCACGATGAAGTTTTTCTTTTCAAATGACTTGAAAAGTTTTCTCTCTCGCGC
Source organism: Ophonus ardosiacus (assembly GCA_943142095.1). Taxonomy (NCBI): domain Eukaryota; kingdom Metazoa; phylum Arthropoda; class Insecta; order Coleoptera; family Carabidae; genus Ophonus; species Ophonus ardosiacus. The sequence goes on along the minus strand of OW964828.1, from coordinate 51,253,008 downwards.
AATGACATGAGTGCAAGAGAGACAAATGAAGACTTTTCACGAAAAACTTTTAAAGAAAAACTGGAACATGCGCTACTTTATCTTAAAAGTCCCTAAGTTTGACTGTCAAGTAACTGTCAAATGTCATTTGTGTTTATATTTTTGATGTATTCAAGTAGTGTTATAAGTTATAATTAAACATTAAACTGAAAAATGGCAAAATAGGGTAGAAAAGTAATTGAAATCTTGATGGGTATATACAAAAAATTCAAGTGATGAAAATAGAATCAAACTTGACAGACAAAATTTTGATTTTTCTTTCAATGTCGACTGTTTTTATTGGATAAATATTAAATTGGAATAATGAAATCGACCACAAATGTAAAAAGTTGGCACCTTTATGTTATGCCATTAAAAAACTAGTACAAATAGCTGATCAAAAAACTGCTAAAATATTTTATTTTGCTAAGTTTCTCTCTAAATTAAATTATGGTATTTTATTTTGGGGATATTCATCGGCAGCCGTAAGAGTATTTAAATTACAGAAAACTGCAATAAGAAATATGTTTCATCTTGGTTATAATACTTCCTGTAGAGCTACTTTTATACGAGAAAGACTACTTACTTTACCATGTATGTATATATACTCAGTTTTACTGTTTTTAAGAAGTAATCCACAAAATTTGACATATCATAAAGATTTGCACACTTACAATACAAGAAATAAAAATAAATTAGTTATACCTGAGCATAAATTAACATTAAGTCAAAAAAATCCAAAAATAATTGGTTCAAAATTGTATAATAAATTGCCAAGCACTTTTAAAGAAATACAGTCGAATAATATTTTTAAAAATCGGCTAAAACTCTTTTTAATAGACAAATGCTACTATAGTGTAACTGAATACCTCAATGACAATTTATAACAATGCAAACTTTATATGTATGAATAGTCATATATTTATATTATTTTATGTATATATTCTTTTAAATTATTTCATATTGTATTTCTGACGTGCCAAATATCTTGTAAGATCGACTGGTTAAATAAATATTATTATATTATTATTATAACGAACCGTTTAAAAATTTTACGTGTGTTTATGAATACGGGCAGTAGACTACAAAAATTCGCCTTTTGTCGGTGAATTCCGTCATAAACGTCAAGAAGAATTTCATACGTTATCAGAAAATATTCAAATATATAAATATATCATCACGGCACTTTACCCATTGCTGAGTATGCCATTGCTGACGCGGAGAGTGCACCACAGAGGTCACTTTTGTGCTGTTTAAAATTCGAAGCAATTTTGGCGTCCATCGAATTTTCAGGAAAAAATAGTTAATGACCCTATTTTGTGTAGATTTTGGTGAGACAAGAAGTAACTAGAAAAGCCGGATTGGCTTTACAGCCTGAAGAAGAAGTTCTTAAAGGACAGCTAGAAAATATGCAGACACAAATAAGTGTCCCTACACAATTCAAAGTAAGTTTTATTAAAATTCGAACACAGTTATGCTTTAAAAGAAAGTCACAGCTGCTATAGGGATCCTTTTCCTAATTTATAATTCTATACAGGGTCGGTTAAACGAACTGCTAGCACAAATCCGTATCTTAAATCAAAACGGACAAGTCAGCACCTCGGAGCGATATAGCATGGAGCCGAGTGTTCAAGAAGACATCAAACAGTTCTTGAGATTGGAACAAGATGGCATTGCACATCTTGTGGACATTATAAATACAGATCTGCAACACTTAAAAGTTATCAGAGATGGTATGCAAGAACTCTTGCAAAGACAGTAAAGACAATAAGAATGCTGCAAAGACAGTGAAGACCGCTTTAAAGTATGGTGGATGGTTTTAGAATTTTGAAATTGAAAATGGAGGAAAGAAAAATATTTTTGGATGGAATTACAAAATATACGAAACTGAAGATATGATATTGTTTTTCCAATCTTTAATTTAGTTTACAATAAATATTACTACTAGTATCTTTTTAAATTAATTTGTATAAACTTTAATATACTTACACCCAGTATTTTCATCTCCAATTAAACAGTCTGTTAATTTAACTGTCAGTTAAAAGAAAACATAGCATCGATTTCATAGCCTAAATTGTAAGAATTACACATGTGTCAATTTTTTGATGCCACTTTTTTCTTATAACCGACTGTTAACTTAACCGGCAGTTTAACCAGAGGTGAAAATATTGGGCTTTAGTTAGGGTATTTTTAAGAACTTGTACTGAATTTATATAAATAAATATTGTTGACATTTCAACCTCTGTCCTCATTCTTATCAAAACGTACTCCCAAAATCTTGAATGGGGTCCTCCAGTTTTTTTTATGAATCTTCTAAATTGAAAACGATCTGTAATTCTAATTGTTATTCGTTAAGGTACAATAATTTTTTTAATATGACGTTGATGTTTAGCTCATTTTGTGCTTAAACAGTGGAGATCGGTAAATTACTCCACATTTAGATAAAAACTTCAAAATTTTCAAAAATCTACTTTTAATGTATCTAGATACTTCTCAATGCGCTGATTCCAAATTTTGAAACCGCAGGTTGATATCCCTTTTCGTTCTCGAGATATTTAGATTTAAAGTTTTGCTCAAAACTGCCCTTTTTTGGGTAATAACCCAAGAATGGGCCGAGATATGAATTTGGCGACAACACCATTCGATTCATAAAAAATGAACCGGTTGGACAAAAATGATGAAACTTGCTATACTTATGTATTTTTGTACGTAGAATCGAATGGTGATGTCCCCAAATTCATATTTCTACCCATTTTTGGGTTAATACCCAAAAATGGGCAGTTTTGAGCAAAACTTTAAATCTAAATATCTCGAGAACGAAACGAGATATCGACCTGCGGGTTCAAAATTAGGAATCAGCGTATTGAGAAGTATCTAGATACATAAAAATTAGATTTTTGAAAATTTTGAAGTTTTTATGTAAATGTGGGGTATATTGACTTTTGGGGCAATAATTCAAAAATGGGTAGAGATATAAACTTGGTAGTAATATTATTTGATTGTAAAGAGAATGTTACGTAAAGAATGAGGAAATAAAAAATATATGTTCTCATTTAAAATAAAAAAGTTGGGTCCCATATTTTGATAACCACTAATCGAAAAAAAATATTTACTTTTTTTTTAAATTTATCTTGTGAAATAGAAATTATTTGCCCATTTAACCGTCTTTGTAACTCTTATAGTTCTCGAGATCACAATGGTTGCCACTTAAAAATGAACACTCTGTATATTGCAACTAAATTCAAGATCCGTTCCTTTCTTGCAAATTTTTGTAATAAATATAGTACGTAAAAGAAAATATAGATATATTATTATAATTTATTAAGTAAAAAACACATACAAACATCAACAAATAAATATCACACTAATAAATATCAAATATTTCATCACACATACAAAAAATCATTTCCTATGGACAGTCAAGTCCAAAGGTCCATCACATTCCATAACTTGGTTATTTCTGTAATCATTTTGTTGAATTAAAAATTTATCCCAAGAATCTATTCCAGTATTTCCAAAAAGTGCGCCTAGTTTAAAAATTTCTGCTGCTTTTGTTAAACAACTTTTCAAGCAACATCCATGAGAACATTTACAGTCCATATTATTTTTTTCTTCAAAATTCATCACTTTCTCATCGAAATTCTTCATCTTCTCTTCTTTTTCTTCGACTTTATTCACCACACCTTCATGTTTGTAAGTCTTGACGTGTTTTCTCAAACTGCTGGGGTCGGTGTATCTTTTGATGCATCCAGGTATTTTGCATTCGTAAGGTTTGTCAACCTGGTGTGTGCGTGTGTGTTTGAAACGATCACTAGAGTTGCTGTAGGCTTTGCCGCAACCAGGAATTGGACAGACGTAGGGCTTTTCCCCGCTATGGGATCGAGAATGGATTTTTAAATTTTCTGCGCGGGAAAATGATTTGTCGCATTGAAAACAGCGGTGGGGTTTCTCGTTGGTGTGGGTTCGGACGTGGACTAGCATTTTGTATCTGGAAAGGAAATTATTATTAAGATTTGGGCTTCAAATTTGCTCCCAAGGCTATTATGTATCACTATTGGCATATCCAGACATGACCCTTGGGGGGCGGGGGGATATAAAAATATTTTGTATAATAATCAAAAAGTTTATCGTAGATAAAAATATAACAACGCCTTGGTCTTCAGACCTGTTCTATAATAACATGACATGATATTGCAAAAAAATCATAAAACAATATTCAAACGTCTTGATTGTTATTTTTTTCTGATATCAATTTTAGTCTAAAATCCGTTTGAAAAAGAAAAACGTGAAACAAATTCGAGTTTCTTATATGAAAAACTTTCTTATTATGCACTCTACAAAAATTTGATGTAGGTCTTTATGGACCAACTTTTTGAGACAATTTTAATAGGCACCACAAGAATTTTCGATCGTGTTTTGTTTTCGAGTTACAGGCTGAAACTTGTTTTTCGCTTATTTTGAAAATACCTCATATCTCGCTTATTGGAGAGACTTAGAAAAAATGTTTAAATAATTTGTAATTAGATTTTTTCAAAACTTAATAATTTTCGAGATATAATACAAACATTATATTTTTTTAAATGGGAACATATGTTGAAAATAGTCTCATCTTTTTACTTATTTTATAAGCTTTTCAGCGATTTATTACAAGTCTACATTCTTTTGCTTTTAACTTGAATTATTAATTTTTTCAGGTGAAAAAAAAAATTAAATTTGTTAAGAAACGAATAAAATCAATTACAGATCATGATTTGTTTATTATTAATGTTATTTTTACTCATTTTCCTAATTTATATACTTTAGAGAGCATATTTTCTACATTTTTGGAATCGTGTCAAAGCCAACTACAATGCAAAAAAAAAAAATTGATTAATCCTAAAAAAATTACTAAAAAGAATTTTTAGAATATAATTAATAGGTATAAAATCAAAATAAACAAATGAAGATCTGTAGCAGATTTTTTCATATTTTCTTAAAAAAATTAATAATTCAAGCTTTGTTCAGGTTTAAAATAAAAGAATATAGATTTGTTATACATCGTTGAAAGCTTATAAAAAGATGAGACAATTTTCAACATATGTTCCCCTTTAAATAATATGATGTTTGTATTATATATCGATAATTATTAAGTTTTGAAAAAATCTGATTACACCATGTTATTCTACGTAAAAAAACTGCATAAAAATTATCTGAACATTTTTTACCTCTCGCTAAGAGAGGTATTGGATTCATGCTAAAATTCGCATATCCAGATTTTATTGAATAAGCACGATTTAAGGTTCCTAGAATCCGATTATAACATTTTTAAAATGATGTCTGTGTGTGTGTGTGTGTGTGTGTGTGTGTGTGTGTGTGTGTGTGTGTGTGTGTGTGTGTGTGTGTGGATGTGTGTATGTCTGGATGTTGTAGCCACGATTTCTCAAAAACTATAAGACTTAAAAAATATTTAACTGCTGTTTCCTCAATCTGACATTCCTGGAAAGAGCTGAAAAGGTTTTGGTAACAATTGAACAACCGGAAGTAGTAGTTTCTTAGAAAAATTCTTCTAAATATAAATTTTTGGGAGTTTTTTTTATTAAATATTGAAGAACATAAAATTCTCCATCTAATACACTTAAAATTTTTATTATATCTTGTATAGATTTAGAGATAAAGACACTATAATTTATAGAGTAAACTAATCGCAGAGGCCAAGGCACTAAGGAAACCAGTTGACAAATTTCTAATGTTTATAACAAGACACATGTCATTGTCAAATATCAACATTTTTAGTGACATTCTGATAGCTTTTTCTGGGAAATTTAATTTTTCTTATTGTTTTATTAATTAAATATTTGAAATTATAGGTAAAATTGTGGTAAAATGCATATATTCATCAGAAATACCGCCAATCTGGTTAATGAATTGGAACAATCCCTGACATGAAAATGATATAAAATAGATATAATTAAAATTATATGTGTGCAGAAGACATGTTAAATACAATAAAAAACAATATTTGGGTAAAGTTCTGTAATATTTTGTTATAAAACGACGGTTCGAAAGCGAAGTGCAATACAATACATATAGCCTAATATGGAAATGGCGAGAGGTCTTGTGCTGGCCACAACAGATTTTTTTTTTGTATCTTTCATAATAAGCGAGATATGAGGAATTTTCAAAATAAGCGAAAAACAAGTTTTTGCCTGTAGCTTAAAAACAAAAGACGATAATTCATGTAGTGTCTTTTATAGCTGTCTCAAAAAGTTGGCCCCTAAAGACCTACAAGTAAGTTTTTCAAAGTGATTTTGTACTTAAACTACTACTCAGTAAATAAAGATTAAGATAAAAAACATTTTTTTAATAATTACTTTACGAGATATTTGAAATTTGTTGCCAGTGTTACTGTGACGTCATACTATTGCTATCTTTCGCAGTGTATTACAGTACGATGTAGTGCGAGAAAATATGTCGCAGTGACGTCATATTGGCATTAAAATCAAATGCTATTAAACTACAAACAATAGGACTTTTTAATATTACGAATTGCTTCAAAATTAAACGAACTTTCATTAAAAATATTTTTAAAAATAGAGTGGACCCCATTGTGAATTTTAAAATATAAAAATGTGCATTTTTTCTTACCTGGCATTAAACCCCTTCATATTCCTCGTACACCCCTCCCACCCGCAGTAGAACAGTCCACTAGGTCCGCTAGACGCATGGGCCTTCGAGACATGTGTCGCTAATTGATCCAGGGATTCGAACCAGAGACCGCATTGTCGCCAGCCGCATTTTATTTCACTTGACGACTTTGGTTTACTCGAAATAGGACTTGAAGGGATGCGAGGGACGTCTGTGGACGACAGGGAGGCGTCGCTATCACTCTCAAAAAAAAGAAGAAAATATTAATTTCGTAATAGAATTTAAAGGACTCGAAATCCACTGAAACAGGGAAGACTTCTCACTAAAATCTTGGGGGGGGGGAGGGGCTTAGTGCTACAAATAGTGACATTTATAATGGACGTTATTTAAGGTACATTGCCAATTGAATAGAAAGTAGTTTCGGTTTTATTATTTATTATTTTATGGCCGTATTCGGAAAATAAGCCCTAGTAATTATTAAAAGCTTACAAATTAATTATAAATTATGTTTTAGTTTTTATAAATTATTAATACATTCTTTTTAGGTTACACTTGTGGTTACAGAAATAATAGAAATTTAAACTATCGTTGGCCCCTGAGGCCGGGTGCGTATTAAACACTGAAATATACGAGGTGTGGCAATTAAATAACGAGATTTATTTTTTTCCAGCTTCCTTGTAAATTTGGCAATATTGCAGGCTATGTCATTAATTTGTCATCTTCCCTCCATCCACTGTTAAAATTTCAAGATAATTAGGCAAACCGTTCGGCAGTAGCCTTTGATTGAAGTTAACTACTTTCTCGTACTCCGCCGGAATTATGTTAATGTCAATATGAAATTCTGTGTGAAACTAAAAATATCCGCTACAGAATTGTTGAAGAATGTTTATGGTGATGAGGGTGTATCTAGTACTCAAGTTTTCAAGCAGTTTAGAAGATTTAAAGAAGGAAGAAAAAAGATCGGAGACGATTAGCCCTCGGCCGTGCACTTCCATTGTTTACATGGATTGGGTGCCTGAGGGGCATTTCGTTAACCAAGCATATTACAAGAAGGTTTTGATAACCCTTCATGCACGGGTGAGAAGAAGAATTTATCATCAACTACTTTGACACATATTAAATACTTAATATTGTTTATCTTTAATCGTATCGAAATTTTGAATGAGAAATTGAGAAATGAGCCGATTTTCAGATGTTTAAAATCTTAGAGGAATTTCATGTGAGATTAATTTGTTAGTAATTCGCAAATTGCTCATCGGAAAAAAATGTGTAATAGTTTATATGAAAGAAAATTTCATGCTGAATTTAAATTTTCAAACCGCGTTACCGTATCTTTAACAAGATCAGAGTGATGGATGAAAAAATAAAAAATTGCAGGAAAACATTGACAATTATTATAAAAAAAAAACATCAATAATTTACTAATTTCGATGCCACGACGAATGTAAACTGTTATAAATAGTGAAACCTATTAGACTATGTATTAAATATGTAATATTGTTTGTTTTTTAAGTAATTTTAATATCTTTCATAACTGTTTTGAGCAAATGGCCAAAAACATAAATATGCCGCCATTTTTCCCAATTGGCGGGATGTTCCCGTGCTCCGACATCCGATAATTTTTGATATGTTATTCAGCGCATTTTCTGGATGGGATTTCGTTTAAAAGCTTTTCTTGTAATTACTTTGAGGTAAAATCATAAATTTTCTGGATTATAAAACGTCTTTAGAATGAAAATAAAACAATAAACAATAACTAATATGTATGTACGGTAATTAAATAATAATAATTAATGAATAAGTAATTTGAAAAAAAAAAAAATTAAAAATATATAATAAAATATGATCTAAATGAAGCATTAGGGAAATTTTTAAACATTTGGTCTGTTTGAAGCGCTGTAGCTCGCTATCTATTGGTCATAGAAAAAAATGTATTAGAAGACAGTTGTAGGGAATTTTATTTTCAACAATTCATAAATAGCTATTTTGCCCTAATGCAAATAGGTGAAGAAATATTTAGAAAAAACCGCTTTTTTGCGCTTTTTTTCCCAAGTTGGCGGTACTTCCTGAAGGCCCCCGAGGGGGAAAACTTGCATTTTTATTAGGACCCCTAAATATATAATATATCAAAAAATCAGGAATACCCGACCTTTTGCAGGGTAAATCTACCTAATGACTGGACTAAAATACAAAATCACCGTGTTGATACATTAACCGTACTCACTTGATCTAGTGCTATGTGCCTTGCTTTTATTCCCAAATTGTAATTCTGCTTTAAAAGGCATCATATTGGGGGCCGAGATGTAGTTATAAAAAAGCGGCAGAGCTTATGAACAACAACAAAAAAAGCCAACATGAATTGCTTCCAACAATGGAATATTCGCTTCGGGCGGTGGAGGGTTCAGGGAGGAGAGTACATTGAAGGTGGCAATATTTGTTTTGTATAATTTTATACATTGTCAATGTTCTAAGATCAATCTTGTTATTTTGTAGCCACAACTAGAATGACATAGTTTAGTACGGTACACCGCAATTTTTTTTATTTATTTCAGAAAATAACAAAAAAGTATTATTATTGTTATTACTGTGGTAAATATTGCATAAACTTTCATTTAAAATATTTACAACATTTGAAACCGGTTCATTATTCATTTGGAATATATATCAAAACAGTTTTTGAAATTTCCCAAAATTTGACCTAAACGAATTTGTCGGATTTTGAAACTAGGCGATTCATATGCACATTAAAAGTACCATAATTAAATTTAAAAAAAAAAAATGTATATTTTAAATAATTAATGTATTTTCTTACTTGTACGCTCGTGGGGCTGGCAGGCATCATAACTTCTTCACTGATTTCCATCACCCCGTAATACCCTGAATATTCGTATTCCGGAAACCCTTGAGGTATGAATGGTTTGTACAGAGGATTGCAGTACTGTAACGGATATCCGCTAACCATCCTAGTATCAAACACAATCATTTTAACTATAATACTCTTACAATTTATAATGTTTACTATTTAATAGTGACAATGTATAATGTCGACTGGAGCAAAACGACGAGGATATATCTTGGGAACTCGATAACAGATGAATCAAGTTAGGAACATAAAAAAGGACAGAGATATGGGTATTTGAATTGGGTGAAAAGAGATGGGAATGTATAAGGATGATGTTTTTATCAATCGTAAGTACGAACGTAAATATCACGGTTTTAAAGTGTTACTTCATACACAGGGTGTTGTGATAAAAATTATAAAAGAATATATAAATTAATGTAACATCACGGCTTAGGGTCCCTAGAATACGATTTTCCTAGTTTTATGATGATGTCTGTATGTGTGTGTGATGAAAATTTCTCCGACGATAACTCCAATACTACAATGGGGGATTACAGCTCAATCGAATTAAAGGAAAATAGTAAAAAAATACGAATGAGTATGCTGAGTAACGAATATTAATAAAAAAATGAAATGGTATAATTGAGATATTTCGGATATAAAGGGTTTTTTGTTATAACGCTTCGACACTAATATGAAAATATTTTGATTGGCGACCGAGAAACCGCCTATACATGCATTACAAATAGCGTGTTAGGAGGTGGGATTACTACCAATGGAAGTTAAGAAATTCAAATTCGAAAGGAGGGGCTAACATTCCTGTACTGCAGTTTCCAAACAGTTTTTATTTTAACATAAATTTCTTGCATTAAACTTAATAATTTAAATACACCTGTAATTATAAAGTATGAAGACTTATACAGTGTTATAATATTCATTTATTTTTATGTAAATATAACTTAAAATAGCATATATTTCAAGAACATTTAGGTCCATGATGAAAACAGTTTGATATAAAAACAAATAAATGTGACGTCATGTCAATCTTTTCAAAATTCGGGAGACCATAACTCGCTCATTAATATAAATTTTTTAGTCTTAGTTTTCCTAATATTTTCAGATGAATTTATAAAAAAAAAATGGTGTAATCCCCCATTCTAAAAATTATAATTCTTTCGTATTCCTCTTCTTTACATCTATATGAAGAGCTGATTAGATTTTGTTTATAATTCGTCACCCGGAATTTCCCTTATTTGAAGTTCTTAACAGTTTTTCTTGAAAAAACGCAATTAAATATCATTTTTTGACATTTTATGTGATTATCAATAGGAAATAATATCTTATTGTCTCTACGGTTTGATTATACATTTTCTTTCATATTCAATAGATACAGAGTTAAAGAATTATAGAGATTAACTTTCATAAATCAGCCAGCTTTGCTAAAATCATGGAAACAGCTGATATATTCAAATCATTTTAATTGACAGATATCAGTGTCAAGTGCATTTTACATAGTGTATATTCGTGTTATAATTTTATTGGATTTATGGTATCTTTTCTAAGGAACTTTCTGTATGGAATTTGTAAAAAGTAGTATATGATCGTGTTACAGTTTTACTGGATATATAGAACCTTTCCCAAGAAATTTTTGGTATGGGATTTGTACAAAATACATTTAAATAGACAGTTACAGAATTTACGTCACATGCAAGAGAGAGATAGAAGATCATGATCCAAACAAACCTCCCCTCGTTATTTTACGTTCCGCTCCCTGATCCTATCTGTCATTACGTTTGCATCTCTCAATCAGTTTTAACCTAATTCTTTATTGTGATTTGTTCGTTGTGTTTATTAAAAATGAGTTTTCTGGTTTTAAACTCATTTTTATTAAACACAACGGACAAATCACAATAAAGAATGACAGGTGCAAACATATTGACAGATAGGATCATGGAGCGGGACGTAAAACAATGAGAGGAGGTTTGTTTGGAACATGATCTGCTATCTCTCTGTTGCATGTGACGTAAATTTTGTAAGTGTCTTTTCGATTCAGCTGGAATCCCCATAATAATTTTTTAGTTTTGTTGCTGGACAGAGTATTTTTTTCTGACTACAGCATCCAGTATATGTTCTTATCTGAATATATGTACGCAGGGGGCATGGTATGAACCCGCGACCCCTAAAATAAAAACTTATCTCATTCTAGTAAGTCAACACATCCGGATTTATCCAGATCCATATTTTATGGTCAAGGGGTCACTCAATTTTGACCCTAAAACTGGATTGTGACGAACTGTCTCGCCATGTGTCTTCAACAAACGTTATCATACCACATCCTATATCTTCTATACAATAGAAAGAGACAGTAGATACAGAGTTTGTGTTTCTGAGCTGACATAGTTCCATGTGGACTCTGATTAGAGAATCGTTGTTCCTTCAAAGATAGTTGAACTGCTTGAAAGCGGTTTGCAAGATATTTTTCATTGATTTGTCTTATTGAAGTAAACAGAAATAATTTATAAGGGAAATAATACATTGTTTTGTGTATATTTATCACTCATTCATAAAAAAATTCCTATATTTATACGCATTGAGTATTGTACATGACCTACGCATTTCAGATGCTAAAGACAATGAAAAGAACTGCAAAAACAGTCAATGTCAAATTTTCACCAAATTAAGATCGATTATGTAATCGCCTAAAAATTATATACAAAAAAAATCTGTTGTGGCCAGCACAAAACCTTCCGTCAATTCGATGTGTTTTGTACAAATCCTATACCAAAAGTTCCTTGGAAAAGATTCTATACAGGGTGTTACGTAAGTAAGTGATCAACGCTTAACCCATGATAGAACTGACCCCAAAGATAGTAAATCTGGCAATAATTTTTGTTTAACATACTTTCTACAAGAACTAGAGGCCTTTAAAACTGACCAATCACGTCATAGTTCAAAACTTTATAGAAAAGTAAAAATCAATGTGTTCTCTGGAAAAAATATTGATTGTCAATCTGACGTTAAATATTTTTTTGCATAGACGTACAATTTATATTCTGCTTTTTGATATTCTCAAAATACCATTTACCTTCACCAACCAAGAGTATGCAGACATGCATATTGTTTATAGCGAGACATTACAAAATAGTCGTGCTGTTATAAGACGGTACAGAGAGTTATTTCCAAATAGACGTCAATGATTTTATGTCACTTGTGACAGGTATCACATTTTTTCCAGAGAACACATTGATTTTTACTTTTTTATAAAGTTTTGAACTATGACGTGATTGGTCAGTTTTAAAGGCCTCTAGTTCTTGTAGAAAGTATGTTAAACAAAAATTATTGCCAGATTTACTATCTTTGGGGTCAGTTCTACCATTAGTTAAGCGTTGATCACTTACTTACATAACACCTGTATATCCTGTAAAATTGTAACACGAACACACCATTTTTTTACAAATTCCATATAAAAAGTTCCTTTGAAAAGATTCTATAAACCCAATAAAATTATAACACGAACATGCACCATGTAAATTGCACTTGACACTTCCTTTTTCTTCAGCTTTTCCCTATTTTATTAGGGGTCTCTGTTTCTTACTTTTCTCTTCCACTCATTCCTGTCTAATGCACCTTCTTCACACAGTTCTTCCTCTCTCAAGTCTTCCCGCGACATAGTCCTTCCATCTTATCTTTGGCCTTCCTCAAACTCCCGGCATTGAAAGTTCCATTCTTGAGGCGAAACTGCAACTGCATGTCACTTGCGTGGGACACTCTATCACTTATACCACTTTCTGATCCTATACTTTCCATTTTTGGTTTTGCATTTGACACTGACATCTGTCAATTAGAATTTATCGAATATATCAGCTGTTTCCTTGATAAATAGCAAAGTTGACTGATTTTTGAAAGTTAATCTTTTTATAATTCTACAACCCTATATCTATTAAATATGAAGGAAAATGTATCATCAAACCGTATAGGGAATAAGATATTCTTTCTTATTGATAATCACATAAAATATCAAAAAATATTTAATAACGTTTTTTCAAGAAAAACTGTTAAGAACTTCAAATAAGGGAACTTCCGGTTGACCAATTATAACGAAAATCTAATTAGTTCTTCATATGGATGTAAAGAGAAATACGAAAGAATCATATTTTTTAGAATTGCAGTATTGGAGTTATAGTCGGAGAAAAATTTGTGACACGCACACACATATACATATCATCGTTAAACTAGTAAAATCGTATTCTACGGACCCCAAAACGTGTTTATTTATTAAAACACCACCGAACTTGTTTTTCGCCCATTTCGAAAATATCTCATAACTTATTATGGCAGTTAGAGAAAAATTGTTTAAACAAATTTGGTTTTTTTTTAGATAGAATAAAATGGCGTAATTAGATTTTTTAAATGGCAACCTATGTTGAAAATAGTCTCATCTTTTTGCTTATTTTATAAGCTTTTCAATGATATATAACAAGTCTATATTCTTTTGTTTTACACATGAATAAAAGATAAATTATTAATTTTTTCGGGCGAAAAAATTGAAAATTAAGAAACAAATAAAATTTATTTATTTTAAAAGCATATTAAACATTTTTTTTCGAATTGTGTCAAAGCCAACTGTGACGTTATAATAATTTAATTAATCCGAAAATAATTGGTTTAAAACAATTTTAAGAATATAGTTAATAGATATGGAATCAAAATATTGTGGTAATATTTTGTTCTGCTTGATAGTAATAATTTGAAAATTAAATCTATATGTACAGCGTGTGACAAACGCTATACGGAATGTACAGAAACAGACGTGATACCTTTTTAAGAAAGATTTGGATTTATGAAGGCAACCCGCAGATCATATTTTAAACTTTTTCGCACATGTCGTCATTGTTTTTAGTGATATTTTATTTATGACATAAACCGCTTGACTGGATGGATTTTCTTTTTACTTCCTTGTACGAAGTAAAGGAAGTATTGTAATCGCGAAAAATTTCGGTTTCCAGATTTCAACGGAAATATCCATTTTGACCATCCCTGAATCCATTTTGACTAATTTCGTCGTGACGTCTGTACGTACGTATCTCGCATAACTGAAAAACGGGAAGCCGTAGAAAGTTAAAATTTTGTATTTATGACTGTTATAACATCTAGTTGTACACCTCCCTTTTTGGTCTTCACCTAACTTTTGGAAGTGGTACTTTACTTGAAGCCTATAGTAGATTTTAATGCAAAACTATATTAAAATATAATCCAAAACTTTTCAAATTTGGTATATAATACTTTTATATCAATAGGAATAACATAATAGATATTGGTTAAAATAGTCTAACCGGAAGTGATACTTTACTTGAAGCTGTTATCAGTTTTTCTTGAAAAAAATAGTGTTATTTTCATTTTAATAATAAATGCTTCAAATAAAAGTTTTAGAGAATTGAATTCTGCGTCGAAAACATCAAGTATGATTTAGCTCTTTGTATAAGCGAGATATGTAAATTTAAAAATGATGTACTTTTTGGTTTCTGTAATTAAGTTTGCTATGAATTACGACAAAAAATACGTGCAATTTTATGATTGGGTCTGTTATAATACATATTTTAGTTATTAACAAAATATGTAGAGTGTAACAGGCGTACAAGGAAGTCATGTGGTGTCCACATCAGATATTTTATATACATATTCCATTAACTATGCACATTTTGAAAGAATAGTAATGGTGGCAACAACAATAATATTATTGTGTTTTGCAATTTATTGTAAAAAAATAACTGAATTAAAAAAATCTGTCATTCGTCTAAATAAACAAGTAAATATGTATTTATTTATTTGCTTGTTTGTTAATAGTTATCTAGTAAGTCAATGCAAATTCTAGAAATCACCTTGATATGTACCAAATATTTTTCCATGACAATTTTTTAAAAAGATTGCAACAGAATTAGTCTACTAGGAAAACTTTTTTTGTATGTATATGTTATACGCATACATTTACCAAAAGATTATCTTAGTATTGTGCAATAAGAACAAAAATGTAATGATAATGTAATGTGTTAAAAAAAACCATTTCTGAGTAGGCTATGAACAAAAAAACGTATGTCCTAAATTTAATTAAATGTCAATTTGACACAAGATTTGCATGACATATTGTCAAATAAATTAGAAAACGATGAATGGCAATTGTCTGTATCCTTCTTTTCTTCTTAAAATTACATTTCACGATCAATTTTGACAACTTGACTTTTGAATTGAATAATGATCAGACATACGTTTCTCTGTTCATAGCCTACTCCGAATTTGGTTTTGAACACGCTGTATTATAAATGTACATCCCCGTGTACAAGATTTTATACATATTTTCCTTATTTGTTATTGACTTTGGATACATATAATTATTACAGTTTAATTAATTTATTGTTTATTTATAGTATACTTTCATTTAATAGTGTTAGCCAATATATAAGTCAACATAAATATATACTTAATGATAAACAAAAAATACAACTCATCATTCTATGAATTTATACATTTTTTATTCTTATTGTAAATTACTTGAATTTTACTTTTTTTAATTAATAACTAAATAAATATATTATCATCGCTTATTATAATAGACGCAAAGATATGAGCTAGGAGCGTGGAAGCTACTAATAGCAGTTAATTCCAGATCTGCAGGGGGTCTTCTTACCTAGCGTTCTGGCCTGTAATTAATAATTATCTCGATAGCTATTTCAGTTAAATATAAATTATGTGAAATTAAATTTGAACTTAATCTTATTTTCTTTTATTTACTAACTATTTATATCGAAAGATAAGTAATTTTCAATAATAATGAGATTTTTTGTAAGTAATGCGATATAAATTTGCAGACGTCCCTGTTTTTATACCTGTATATTTTGTATAGTTTGTAAATTAAAAATTCCTGAACCGTATTTATACTATTTCTGCTATTTTAAAATCAAGAAAAAATTAACAGCCCGATTCACAAAAAAGTTTAAGCTAATCCTCATTTTTGGATTAGTGAATTATATTCTATTCCGGTATTTAAAATTGAATTTTCATGCTATTATCAATAAAGGTAGATACTAGGAATAGATTAGACTATATTTTAAGTTATAAACTGTCAAAATTAGAGTAGAAATCGCTAATCCAAAAATGAGAATTAGCTTAAACTTTTTTGTGAATCGGGCTGTAAGTATAACAATATGCTTTAAAAATTATTTATTCATAAAATGGGATTAGAAAATAAAAAATATTAAACATTAATAAAAAAATATTTTAATTGACAATAAAAATGTATACTTATTAATAATAATAATTATAATTTTTATAAATTTATGTAGTGTAAGTGTACAAGGAACAAGGAACGTCATACAAAAGTACAAATATTACAAGAGATTAAATACAAATAAAAATGTCACATAAAATTAAAAAAAGTACAGTTTAGTTATAATTCATAAATTACATTAAATTTATCAATCAATCAAAAATATTAATTTCGTCACAATCACTATTGTAAATACTTCCATCACTAGATTCTTCTTCGTCGTCAAGATTTATAATAAAGTTTTCTACAATATTATTTACATTTAAATAATTTTGTTCAATATTTACAACATGTTTCACACTAAACCAATTTTCTGGTGAAATGTTAGAAATTTAAATAATTTAATTTATTTGTATCAACTTTAATCATCGATTATGGTGAGCGATATTATTGTTAAACATTGTAATTCACTGTAAACATAATGTATAAAATTATGATGATGATGAGGAAAGTTTCATCCCCGAAACGTTCAACTAATTGATATATGTCTTGTTTTACGAATATATTATTATCAACAAAGGATTCCTAAGGCCGAATATTTTCCCGTTTTCCTATTTAAAACTTCAGAATCCTAAACAAAACCTCAATTAATAAATTAAACTTAATAACTGATTATTTTAAAAAATAACTTTTTTATTCAACAACACTTTTTACCTCCCGCTACCCTTGGTAAGGGAGGTATAGGGATCGTGCAAAAAATCACGTATCGAGATTTTAGTAAATGACCACGTTTTAAGGTCCCTAGAATCCAATTTTAATATTTTTACGATGATGTCTTTATGTGTGTGTATGTATGTGTGTGTGTATGTGTAGGGATTTTGTCTTCGGTCTAACTCAAATACTATCATTCAGAAAATTCTGAAACCTTGTATTTTTACCCTATTCTAATATGAAAAGATTTAGAATTAGATTTTGGTGTATATCGGATAACCAGAAATGGCACTTTACCTGAAGCTCATAATGTTTTTTCTTCAAAAAATACCATTAAATGCCATTTTTCGCATTTTATGTCATTATGAGAATATAGATTATTGAATTTTCTACAGGAATACATTAATACTTTTTTTTTTATTATATTTTACAGATAAATTTAAAAATCATCCCGAAGCCTAAGATAAACACAATTCCTTTGTTACACAGTTCATATTTCAAATGAATGTAACTGACAGTAAATGTCACTGTCAAAAAACTAATCACTTCAAATTAGTAATAGTGACATTTTAAAAAGAAAATAGTAAATAAAGTAATAGTTTTATGCAATGGAATAGTTTGCAGCGTTAGTAAATACGTAAGTATGTATTTAAATTAATAAAAATTAAATAGCGGGAGGTTTTGTGTTGGCCACATCAGATTTTTTGTTTTAAGGAATGTTTAGAAATGTCTTAGATTTTTTTAAAATAAATTAAACTTGTTTGCAAAAGTATGCTTTTTCTCCAACTCGAAGAAATTCCGCGGTCCTTTGAGTTTCGAGTTATAGAGATTCGACTGTACCTATAATAATTTTAATTTATAATTTATGATGAAATAGAGAACATCATACAACATGTTTATGCCCGTGTCAAACAGGATTAAGTTTGCAGTAGTGGAGTAGTATAAAAACAACAAAAATGCACAAATTAGTGCAACCTTTATTGGAAAAGTTGTTTGAAGACAATGGTTTCGTAATAATAGAAGCATATGGGTGTTGCGGGTGTATGGATACTATAATTGGTCGAACAGTGGGGGCTTGCACGTGTGTGGTAGGACACGTGTTTGCCACACAGGTGGAGGTGGAGAGGCAACTCAGTGACGTACCTCAGGTACTCACCAGGGGGGCAATATTCATTAGCAAACAAAAAATTCAATAGCTTCTGGATTTTTTTAAAATACAGCAATCAATCATTATAACAAAAACTCTGAATATTAAATTATACTTAAATTGTTATATAATAATTATTTGTGATCGTACCTGAAGTTTATACACATAGAAAAGGCCTTTACGATCAAGGAAAATTTTAAATATACGAAGAAAGAAATTATGCAAAATTCAATGACACCGCGGGGACTCGAACTCCGGACCTCCACTTATCTAGATAGTATCTCCACTTATCTAAATAGACCCTTATAGTTAGAAAAATTAGCTCTGTCGGGTCCAGCAATAAAACTATAAATATCGTAATGGGGTATTCCACCATAACAAGAAAATTAAAAAAATTCAATTTAACATGAAGTATGGCTCAATAAATAATAGTTAAAACAATGAAAACATTTTTTAAATAATTACTTTACGAGATATTTCACATTTGCTAAAAGGGAAAATTGACGTCATACAATTGTTATCTTTCTCTCGCAGCGTACTCAGAGCAGTGTGTGTGAGAAAGACAAGTATAGGGGAAATGTGACGTTACACTGATTTCTCGAAAATAAAATACTGTTAAACTGGGAACAATGGGGAAGTTTAGCGATTTTTTTTTATTATTTTATTCCATGGGAAATGACTTGAAAAATGATGTAACATGTTTTATTTTTTACAAAAATGCCCAGATCTTCCAGAAAAGCATATTTTAAGCTGTGATGACGTCGGTAGAGGCTTGGGGCAACGTATGTCGACTTATACACTGACGCACACGGTTGCGGTTACTAGTCACTTGAGACTGAGGTGTTGTTACTACCTACGTTCAAGTGGTTCGATTTCACCGTTCTGTCTGAGTTTGCGCATAACTGACTTGTGACGTACTTACAGTTTACCCAAAAAATATTAAATATAAATAAATGGAGCAATAATTTTAATTTTTAGTTTCAATTTCAGCAGTTTTATATTTGTGTTATATTTGTGAGAAAATAGTATGTTGTATAGAATTTTTACCATGCTAAACTTCCCCATTAAGATTTTTTAATACTATGAATTGCTTCAAAACTGAATGAAGTTTTATTTAAAATAATAAAAAAAATTGAGTGGAATACACCATTATGACAGCGACATATCGCTCACTGCTTGCATTGTAACATTGGGTATCAACGGGCTATTATTTGCGCCACTCTGTTCACATGAAGACATTCTTTGTATATAGTAAAATAATCTTACTGTTCCTTTAACATAAATGCTATTTTTGTTTGAAATAATTTCTTAATAATAAAATAGTAAAATTATTTGAATATGCAGAGCACTCAGGGCAGGTAGGAGTACCAGGTGATGTTTTCATTCGAAAAGAGCGGCGCAAATAATGGCCTGTTTTGTATCTAATATTATAAAATAGTAAGTGATATTCCGCTTTGTCATAATTATGATATTTGTACCACCCGATATATTATCAATAACATTTGCTGCGATTAAAATCAAAATATAATACAAACTGCAAATGGGAAAGTACAACCCTGCGCGAACTTTGTAAAACTAATGACCGTGTTTATATTTTTATTTATTGGGGGTAATACTTTGGATTTCTTTGTAAATTTAATTCAAAGGCTAAATATGTACAGGGTGTTCATTTTTAAATGGCTACCATTACGATCTCGAGAACTATAAGAGATAAGAAGTTGGTTAAATTAGCAAAGAATTTATATTTTACATGGGTATTTCCTTAGACCAGGATATTTCAATGATGACCTAAAAAAAAATCAACCAGTGATACTCAAAATATGGATACCAATTTTAACATGTAAAGTTTGATACTAATTTGATTAAAATATGGCTATAATAAGAGTATTTTATTTATATTATAATATTTGAAATGAGCATTTAGGGCTGGAATTGTAAGTGTCCAGTTAAATTTAGTTCCATAACACTAAATATAAAATTAAAACATTACTGTCGAAAATTTTCGTTGCATTTGTTCGTGTAATTTATAGAAATAAATTTAACTGGACGTTTATAATACCAATTTTTTCTATAGTTTTTATCTCCCGCTACCCTTGGTAAGGGAGGTATAGGGATCGTGCTAAATATCGCATATCGAGTAGTAAATGTCAACGTTTTAAGGACTCTATAATCCAATTTTAACGATGATGTTCGCGTGTATGTGTATCGAAAAAATTTGAAATCTTGTATTTCGACCCTATTCTAATATGAAAAGAAACCATTAAATATTGGTGTAGGTAAATCGGATAACCGGAAATGACACTTTACTTGAAGCTCGAAATGGTTTTTCTTCGAAAAATATATTTGAATGTCATTTTTTCCCAATTTATGTTATTACAAAAATTAAAGATATATTAAATTTTCTACAGATATGCATTCATACATTTTCTATATAAGTTAATAAAATAATCTAATAAATAAGGAGCCTATGTATCAAATATAAACACAGTTCCTTTGTTACGCAGTTCATGTATATGTAATTGACAGATAAGTCACTGTCAAGAAACTAATCATTTCAAATTAATAATGGTGACATTTAAAAAAGAAAGTAGTAAATAAAGCATAAGTAATATGCAAAAGAAACGTAATATAGTTTGCAGTATTAGGTAGGTATATATTTAAATTAATAAAAATTAAAGAGCGAGAGGTATAATGTTGGCCACATCAGTCGCCAGGTGTTTGATATAAAATAAATAAAAATTATGGAGTTTTTTATATTTAAATCCATTTTTGAACTTAGCACCGCAGATTAATGTTGTTAAGCAATTTCGGGAACTATATGCTACATAATCATATAATTAATTTATTTATAGTACTTAAAATAGATTGCGTTATCTTTAAATTATGTTTAATTCAAATTAAGTTTTTTTCTTGTTAAACATTTTAATTGCGCGCAATTATAAATAAAACCATAAAACATACCGTGCTATGCGAATGCAAAACAATATCGCATCTCCACACCTGCCAATGAAATCTCTCGCCTCGCTGGTAAACAGTTGCCTGCCACTTGCACCACGTGTAGCACAAAGACAACTGACTGTAGGTAGCAGACGAAGGAGAATTTTTTATTTGAAATTTTATAAAAAACCGTCCGGTCGTTCGTATTGTTGCCCCACACAAAGCGTAAAGATACCATCCCTCTGTCTCTTTCTCACCACAGGAGGCAAATGGATGTAAGAGAGAGACAGTGTGTCTCATATTAGATGCCCCCAGCAAAGGTGCAGATGGGCGGGAAGACCGATGGTCTTTTATTTTTTGTTTTACCAGACGACTTGATATGGATAAAACATACATTAGATGGTCGAAACGAATTTTTGTTGAATCGAATCGATTCGATATTACAAAGTAAAATACATTTGTTATTTCATTAATTAAAAAACGTAGTGATTTATTTCTAAACATTAAAAACCAGTATTTTCATCTTCGTTAACAAACTGTAATTTAAAAGGATAATGTCGCATCGTAAAATTTATATATGTAATTTTTACAACATGCTATAATATCGATGCTATTTTTCTTTTAACTGACCGTTAACAAATAAAACAGTTTAAACAGAGATGAAAATAACGATCCTAAATTACATAAAACATATCCATACAGACAAAAACATTTAGGACTTTTTATATCAATGTTAACAAAAAATTATATAAACAAAAAAAATCTGATGTGGCCAGCACAATACCTTCCGTCAATTCTATGTATTTTTTGCAAATTCCATATCGAAAGTTCCTTGGAAAAGATTCTATAAATCCAATAAAATTATATCACGAACATGTACTATGTAAATTGCACTTAACACTGACATCTGTCAATTAGAATTATTTGAATATACCAGCTGTTTCCATGATTAATAGCAAAGCTCTGGCTGATTTATGAAAGTTAATCTGTTTATAATTCTTTAACTCTGTATCTATTGAATATGAAGAAAAATGTATAATCAAACCGTATAGATAGACAATAAGATATTCTTTCATATTGATAATCACAATAAAATGATATTTAACTGCGTTTTTTCTAGAAATACTGTTAAGTACTTCAAATAAGAGACCTTCCGGTTGACAAATTATAACCAAAATTCTAATCAGCTCTTCATATGAATGTAAGGAAGAGGAATACGAAAGAATTATAATTTTTAGAATCGTGGTATTGGAATTATCGTCGGGGAAATTTGGTCACACACACACACACACACACACACACACACACGCAGACATCGTAAAACTAGTAAAATTGTATTCTAGGGACCCTAAAATGTGCTTATTCACAGAGTAAAATCTTACAATCTTTATATAAAATTTAGTACACATAAATATATTTAACAAAAAATTATTCTGTTACTTGATTTTGAAAGCGAACAGATTGTATGTGCTTTTTACTTATTTTTGAACGATTTTTGTAAAACTAATGTTTAAACGAAAGTATTTTGAGCAATTTATGTTTAAGAATCTGTAAGATTTTAATTGTACTCAGAAGATGTTAATGTTATTTATACTAAATAGTTTTTGATTTGAATGTTTGTAAACTATGAAAAAGGTATAAATCTGTTGATTGCAGGTTTTTAATGCTAGTTTATCAAATATTTTATACTTAAATAAATGAAACTTGAATTATAATATGGTATAAACTTTTAAAAAGTTGTTGACAAATATAGAAACTGAAGTAAATTTACGATAAACGAAGATTGCACATTTGAAAAACACCTGTTACCACAAGCTGTCGACATAGTTCTCAAAACTTGCAAAAGAGGGCAGAACCGGTATTGAATTCCACGTTTTTCGCAGTTTTTGAAGGTTACGATTGTATTTTTTAATACAATATAATAATAAACTACTAAACTAGAGTAAAACAATAATTCTAATACAATATTCAAATAGATAGTCGCCCCCGCCTTGTTGTCATGACAACGGCAAGAGCTGCCTTCTCATTGGCTGTTAAGCGCTCGCGATTGTTTCAACAATCTGTTGAAAAATTTTCATGTGTATTGTTGTGCTGTGTAATTACTGAAAGTTTTAAGTGGTTAAAATGTTACTATCATTATTAATTTATGTATAAATCGATTAATGAAAGTCTGATGATCATTTCAATATAATTTTGTATGGTTTTATTACATATTTATATAAATATTTACATATTTCTTGTTTTAGTGCAAATAGTGTATGTGGTACTACGCCAGGGGTTGAAGATAAACAAATTTATTTGGTGAGTAATTTTATTAATATTTTTTATAATAAATCATTCAATTTGGATATGAATTTAGCGATTAGAAAGTTTAGTAGATATTTATAAGTTCTTTATCGTTTTATGATTGTCGTATTGACTGTTAGTGGACCGGGTTTAAATCTGTACACTGTACCACGTTCTTGAATTCACAATGAGATGAATTTAGTTTTAAGTTAGCTTTCCCCGTTTTCGTTTTTATACTTTAAAGTCGTTTTCATTTGAACTCATTCATGTACAGCAAAACTTTGAAATCCACTTTGAGTCAATGGAGAAATTCATCAAAGAGTAGAACTTATTAGTGATTGCTGGGCCTCTAATATTTTTGTTCGAATTTAGACTGAATGATTATTTTTTTAAATTAACCCTTTGTCTTTCCACGCCAATTATTTTTTTAACATTGCCTTTAAGGTATATTTTTGTACATTTTTCACAGTTCATTAAATTAAGAACTTTTTACTCATGTTTAAAGCGGAAAAAATAAGTTGCGCAAATTCTTTCGCAGTTTCATAATGCTGGTTGCAGTGTGCAAAGGGGTATACGTTTTGTATAATGTCATTCAAAAACAGATTTTTACATTATTACAGGTGTTATTATTTTTATTTTTAAATTTTTATATCACCTAATATAAAATAAAATTGTACAAGAAACTTATTTTTTCCAAAATTGAAGTACTAGATGAGAAATTTAATGTTACCTACAGATTTTAATATTTACAATATTCTTAATGCAAAAACAAGTATTGTATTTTTTTTAACCAAAATGAGATTTTGTGTAATGTGTGATCAGCTTTATAAACGCTATATTTTTATATTATAGGATAACCAATGTCTGCCTGTAAAGTCCCAGAATTATTAAAAATAGTTACATTTGTACTCTCCGTAAGTTTCTTGTTGATTTTAAATCCCTCATTCCAAAATTACGAATGTTGACTAAAAAAATTAACATCAAAACAGGTCCACGAATTTCTGTGGCAAATATTTTTAAAATTCTCGAAAAAACATGACAAAAATAGCAACTCTTTAATGCTTTTTTAGTATCTCTTTTACTTTTTTGCAATGAGTCACAAAATGACGATATATTTCATAGATATACACGTATTATATTACATGAAATTAAAGTCGTAAGTCAAGGTAAAATATTATTTATTTTCTCATACATGAATTTAGTTTTCCTCTACAGCTTTGAAGCTGTGAGGTGACGCCTGATAAATGACCTCAACAAATTGGCAAATAGAAATGACTAGTAATAAGTCTCATTTAATCCAAGTCGTAACTCTTACACTTTTTGAGATAGCAGAGGTAAACTCCGAAAAATTCATTTTTCACTGCCTTATCGGAAACTATTAAAGATCGGACCCATGTTGATTAACCTTTTTTTACTCATTTTACTAATTTTTAACACCTTGTAGTTTGCAGGATTTGTAAATATGTATGTATTTAAATTAATAAAAATTAAATAGCGACCACATCAGATTTTTATCGATATCTTTATGATTATGAATAAGACGTGACATATTTATTATTTTGGAACAATGAATAATTGAATGATTTATTTATAACATTCTATAACGATGACTCCGAAAATAGGTATGTAAATATAAACGATTATTTCACCTCTAAACACTTTACAAACAACAAAATATTCTCTTTATTCTCTTTTCTTATCTACTTCCGACAAATGTCAACTATTGATAGTAGTTAGCTAACGTACTCGTAGTTTATGAAACCGATCCAAGATATTTTTAACCCAGCCTACAATCTAAACACGTGGTGATGACCTATTGCGATTAGTATCGAGTATGAGATCCAACACAGAGTGTCAAAAATGTCGCGGTTACATCGAAATTCAAGTGTTAAAAGCAATTTTGAAGATGTTATAAAACTACAACTCAAAAAACCCAAACACTGGAATTGGGAATTAAGTACTTCTAGATCATCGCCACATATTCCTTTACCTGTTATTCAGTTATACGACGAAAAAAAGAATTTATTGGTGGAAAGTAAACCTTACGATAGAAGAAGTTGGCATGTAACTGATAACAATAATGTGCGAGTAACTTACAACAATATAAAATATAATTTAAGTCCTGTAAAAAGAAGTACTACAGTGTCTTCAATAGATGAAAAATATAAACTAAACACTGAAGACAAAATAAAAATTAAAGAACATATTTTGAAAAAATCGAGAAGTGACATATTTTCTTCCAAACCTGTTGAATACAATGACACATTCCGTATTAGGCGAAATAAAGATAAATACACTGATCGTTTATCTGTCGATGGAACTCAAAATAAGTACACTTTAAGATCATCTAATGCTGGAACTTTGCTTATAAAAGAAGAACCCAAATGTGAAGTTAAACGTCGTAGAAGAAGAAGAGCTTCAGAAAGAAGCAATTCTTCTAGTAGTGACAGTGAAAATCAAAATAGAAAAAAATATGGAATTCATAGGAGACATACAGATTTATTGCTTACAGAACGGAAGAAATGCGAAAAAAGAAAAAATAATAGCTTATCTAATATTCCCGCGGAAGGCAAGAAAAAATGTAAGTAATATAATTGTTATGACGATGCTTGTATCAATAATTACATAGTCATGTTTTGTAACTCAAATAACATGGAAAACTTTAAACAATGCTTGTAATTTTCACAAAAAATAGTATTTTTAAAATGTGTTTTGAGCAAGGAGCAAGGTCGAATGAAATCTGGCATTGTAACCTATTTTTAAAAATGATTCTGATTTCACACATGTTAAATTAATATGTTTTTGAGAAAAATCTATTCGATTTATAAATATAGACCATCTCGATATATATTTCACGTAAGAAAAAAAGCGTTGGTTTAAATAGGGATATAAATTCTGCCCTTTTATTGGTCAGAATTCTAATATAGTTAACAAAAACAAAAACATACTACTTGTCAACTGTCAATTTTCGATAAAATTGACAGAATTAAGTGATATTTAAGCATGTTTTGTTGTAATTTTTAATATTCAGAACTCGTACATTTTATAGATAAAAAATATTTATTATTGACAAAGTTTGGTTTCATGAATTTAAATTATTTATTTAATGCATGTAAAAACAGTCGGCTCTCAAGCACCATCTGCTATTTTCTTACGAGAAATGAAGTATATAGGTACTTCAGTTGTTTTTGTTCCGTGATTTCACGTAAGAAAATAGCAGATGGCGCTTGAGAGCTGACTTTTTGCATGTAATTAAATAATTTTATTCACAATCATTATAGTAATATACCGATTCCTAACCTTTTGGAGGTTGGGAAATACGTTATTCCTTACATTAATGACAATCTGCCAGAGTGTCTGGTCGCGAACCTGAGGGAATCGGGTTCGATCCCGACCGACGCCAAATATTTCGAATTTTAAATGGCACAAAAGTGACCCCTGTGGTGCACTCTCCACGCAAGCAATGAGTGCCCGTGAGGTGACGTCTGGTACGCGCCCGCACGGTTCAAATATGTGATCATCACTACCGATATCTGCGATAAAGCAGATTGTGGTACACTCAGAAATGGGTAATATGCCGTGATGATATATTTATTTTATTTATTTAATGACAATGACCGGTAGTATTTACTCTTAAACAGGGGTGATTAAGCGTTGACTAAAGTAACAAATTCAGTTGTTTTTTAATCACCCCAATGTAATTCTAAATGGTAGTCATGGTAGTTAGTTAGTCAGGGTGACTAAAATTTTGAGTAAATACTACCGGTCAATCTCTTTAGTTGGAAATAACAGATTTCACTTCCATCTCTTGTTTATGTAGAGGTTTCCTAACAACATTGGCCGCGTTCAGCACGACACAGCGCTGGCAGCGCTGAGCACCGAAGTTTGCCGAATACTATTGCTGGACCAATTACATTCGTCCATTCATTGCGTTCGGCAAACTTCGACGGTCAGCGCTGCCAACGCTGTGACGTGCTGAACGCGGCCATTGTCATAGATCCTTATAATACAGTAGGCTAAAACAAATTATTATGAGAGCTGTCAAAAATATTAATAAAATTAAAGGTTATAATTCATTGATTTATTTTGAAAATTATTGATTTAAAATGAAGATGATTGTGAATAAAATATTATACATAACCTGCTCGATGGGAGTTTCATCACAGCCTCGCGCTTTATCTCATTTCGAGGCTTTGCCTCTCGGTAATATACATAAGCCCTCCGCTGTAATGAAACATCTTCCTCCTCGGATGTAATATACTATAAATTCATCGTACCAAACTTTGTCAATACGTACTAAATATTTTTATCTGTAAAAAGGTACAAAACAATAACTGAATATTAAAAATTACAAAGTCGAAATAATTAAATACTATTTAATTTTGTCAATTTTATTTCATAAATAACAGCTGACAGGTGATATTTTTTTCTGACCAATTAGATGGCAGAATTTATAGCTATTTTCTTACGTAAAATGAAGTATAGTACCCAACATTAGGTGTGAATTGATGAATGGGGTGTTCTAATAATTTTATTTTCTGAACTTTCATATATTTGTATTATAAATCTAAAATTATGAGTTCTTTTTCATTTAATTTGAGCGAAATATTTCTTAAAAATTTGAATTTTCCCTGTGTGACGTAGGAAGAGCTGATGACATTTAAGAAAATATATAGAATTAGAAAACACAAAATGGAATAAAACTAACTCAAACAAGAAAGTTGGCATCGCGTCAATGATAAAAATCTGATGAGGCCAGCACAAAACTTCCCGCCATTTAATTTTTATTAATTTAAATACATATCTACACATTTACTAATGCTGGAAACTTTATTAATTACCTACCTTTCCATTTAACTATTGTTCCTTTAATATTTTTAAAACGTCGTAATTATTACTTTGAAATGATTAGTTTTTTGACTGTGACATCTGTCAGCTACATATATTTGGGATCTAAACTGGTGTAACCAAGGAGATAAGTATTAATACCGACCTGTAGAAAATTTAATAATCTTTAATTTTTATAATAACATGTAATTAATTGTAATTTAAATGTATTTTTCATAGAAAAACTGTTTGAGCTTCAAGGAAAGTGCTAATTCTAGTTATCTAATTTACACCAAAATCTAATGGGCTCTTACCATATTTAAGTAGAGCCAGAATATACAGTTTCAGATTTTTCAGAATGATAGTATTTGAGTAATTGTGCCCATAGGATCCACACACTTATATATATATATATATATATATATATATATATATATATACACACACACACATTCACACACACACACACAAACACACACAAACACACACAAACACACACAAACATTTAATTTTGAAGAACTTTTTTATTTACAACTAGTTTGTTTTCCCTATATTACGGATTTCAAGTAAACACCCGGTATGTACAAAATTTGTTAGAAATGTTATCAGTCACACATACGTCACGAACCACGTGATACCTTTTTAGCGCCAAAATAAATTACTACAAAACTCATATTAGAAAAAAATAATTTTGATTTTTTTTACATTATTTGTTTATTGTATAACTTAATCCACAATGTTATAATACTTGTTACCTTAATTTTTACTACATTAGATACCCCATTAATTTTATGCGCATGCGACGTGAAATGCAGTTAATTATTGGTTCATTGAATTTCTTAATAACTGTTTAACATATGAGAAATAAACCAAAACAGTTATACAAACATATAATGAATATATTAATATATAAATATTTTTCTACATAATATTTAAACTATAAAAAAATAAGAACTTTACAAAGTAAATGAATACAGGAAAGGAAACAATATGGCATATAATAAGACAAAAGATAAGCGCCGAGTGATCTTATTAAACAGATTTAAGTTTATTAATATAATAAATCATGTGAAATAGAGTCTTGTTATGTTCCACGGTTTACAAACACAATTTTCACAGAGCGAAACGTTTTGCGCTATTGTGAGGATTCTGTACAACGATGCAAATAAAATGTAGAACGTCGTATTTTCTAAATTTCGGCAATGAAAGCATAATTAAATTGTTTACTACACGTAATGGGTATTTCAGAGGTTGCCTTTGTGCTATAATTAATTTGTAACATTTAACTTTTATTGTGTCCGAAATTAGATCAACAAAATAGAGCTACAAAAATGTGGTTAGTAGCATCGGTAGTTTGCACAAAATCTGTTGGTGCAGAGATAGAGGTGTTAATAATTACTCGAAATCTTATCCATACAGAATTTATAATCGACGTTTCGGTATATATGGGCCCAGGCTCATATTAGTTCGACCGGTTTAGTTTTTTAACAAATTATAAAATCTGCACAAATATAGACTTAAAACTTACAAAAACTGTGGGCCAAATGAGGACGGTGATAAAAGTTCTATCGGCATTTAAAAAGTCATGTTCTAATTCAGATTTATCTTCAATCGAGACTCTTTGCTTTTGGCACAATATAAAATAAATCCTAAAAATCTAGTGCGTACCTTGCAGAATATAATGGGTGTCTACTTGAAATCCGTAATATAGGAAAAAGAATGTTTTTTTTTTTCATTTTGCTATAGTTACCGACCTATTAAATTTAGAGAAAAGTTGTAAATAAAAAAGTTGTTCAGAATTAAAAACTACATAATGTTAGACTAAAATGAATCACAATTTCATTTTATTTTACGAAAAAAAAAACAAATTAAAATTCACTATTTACGGCAAATTTCAGAGGGCCATTGAATTACTGATGTTCAATTTTTTTATTTGACAGATCTCATAATTCTACTCTTGTCAATAAATAATTTATAATTTTATATTATTATTAAAAGTATAAAAGAAAGTACAAAATGATTATTGAATGGTATATTTTTTTAGCATTCAAAATTAATTATAATAATGTCAAAAGTTAAATATCAAGTAAAAACAAATAAAACATCAGTAATTCAATGGCACTCTGATAGGCTGTAAATTGCGAAATTTAATTTGCGTTTTTTCGTAAAATAAAAAGAAATTGCGATTAATTTTAATGCCATATTGTGTAGTTTTTAATTCTGAACAACTTTTTCATTTACAACTTTTCTCTAAAATTAATACGTCAGAAATTACAGCAAAATGAAAAAAAAAAACATTGTATTCCCTATATTACGGATTTCAAGATACCCAATATGAGACAATACCCTAACAGAATATTGTGTAGGGCTTATGTTAAAATTGCTATTTTCCATATTTCCAATAGCGATGTAACCCAATATTAAATGGCGGAATACTTAAATATATTCAGTTTTTCTAAGTTTAAAATCTGTGTGCATGATTGGTGATTAGGAGATGACTAGGGAGGAGATGATTAGCAGTTTTTAACTCTGTCAATCGTTTATAGTTTAGTTACAGAAAAATAAACCATAAACGATAGGCCGAGTTAAAACACTGCTAGTCATCTCCTCCCTAGTCATCACCTAATCACAATTCATGTTATCACCCTATATTTTTAACAAGTCGAAAGATATTTGAAAAGATTTTTCATCATTTGCGTAGGTTTTAAAATTTGTTTGTTGAAAATGTAAACCGGCCAAACTATTATGAGCTTGGGTTTGTATATCTGTTTATATCAACATCAAAGTTAGTAGATCTTACAGTTTTATAAAAAAATAACGGAAATTTGGAGTAATTGTTAACATCTAAGTTGTTATATTTTGTTTATTTCCTGTAGATTAGGCGATAACAATTACTTTAAATAACACTCATACAGTATTTATTCTTATAAAACCGACTTTTCGGTGTATATGTATCTTCATTTTATCAGAGAAAGTAATAACTTAAGTTTAAGTAAGATCTTACAGTTTTGTTTTACATTCAAAATACATATAATCATTCGTTTAACATTCAATTTAATAAATAACTAATACAAAATATAAACTACAAAATTCTATATTAAAATTTGGACCGCTAATGTTTCAGTTTATTTCAAATCATCTTCGGAGCTAGAAGAAACAATGAAAAACTTCAACAAATAGCTAAGATTAAGATTTGGAGTAATTGTTAATACTATATTTTGTTTATTTCTATAAAGTGCAAGGTTCGCCGTGTGTCGCATTTAGAAAAGAGAGATATTACGTCCGTTTATGTATTTGCCTAGCTGTACGTGAAAGGCAGGAGGCTTCCTAGTGTGAATGTAGCTTTCCGAACGCCCACAGTGCGCTTGCCGGCTTCGTTGTCCGAATACACCCTTAAAACTTCGATTTGCAGCCGAGGTTGGGTCGCTTGCTACCCTTGCGCCCGCGTATACAGCTCTTCGCCTTCGCCCGGTTTTCGTTATTTGGGTTACGAGATATCGACGAGATGTGATAGTGCAGTGCATACAAATACTGTTATGTTTGGTTTAAGTAGTTAGGTTATTTCATTCAGTTTGAAATGAATTCAAAAAGGTAGCTTCTGCTACAATGGGTGCAAATTTTAGCAGACATTCTTCCAAAGGCTTGTCTGGGAGACGTTGCCAGTCAATTAGTAATATTTGTAATTCTAAAGACCACTTTTTAGACCCATCTGGACGCGAAGTGGATGCAGCTTACAAATTTTGCAACTCTTTGCCTAGTCCGAATGGCACTGTCTATAATAATAATTATGAACATAAACCTATTTCCAAGAAGACTAGCTTGCCTCATACTGTAAGCGTAAGTACACATTTCTTATTATGTTGTTGTCTGCCCTAATCGTATCTATCGAATCATTAAATTCACATTTAACATAATTACCCAACGATACATCACTCATATTAACGACGAAGTT
Source organism: Ophonus ardosiacus (assembly GCA_943142095.1). NCBI lineage: Eukaryota > Metazoa > Arthropoda > Insecta > Coleoptera > Carabidae > Ophonus > Ophonus ardosiacus. The sequence continues at coordinate 51,220,403 of OW964828.1, read as the reverse complement.
ATGCCAAGTATTTTACTCTTCTAACCTTTTTAAATAACAAAATTGCCCCATAGTACCAGCCCAAACTCATATTACTTCGGCCGTTAACATTTTCAATAAACAAATTGTACCTATGTAAATTTCATAGATTTTAAACTTATAAAAACTGAATGTGTTGTTTAGGTATTTCACTATTTAATATTGGATTACATCGCCTTTATTAGTATTACCAGCTTTAATTCTATTAGATATTGTATTGTCCCATATGTCTTGCAAGGTATGTTTATTGTACTTACTTGTTATTTACGATCTTTTTCATTGTCATAAGTAAAGGGTCTCGGTAGAACTAAATCTAGAATATGATTTAACATATTATCACTATTCATTTGGCCCACAGTTTTTAAAGTTTGTATTTAAAGTACGCACTTGCTATTTTCGCAGTTGTTTTTCATTGTGAGGGTCTCTAATCTAAATCTGGACTAGAATATGACCCTTAAAATACCGGTCGAACTATTATCACCGGTCATTTGGCCCACAGTTTTTTAAAGTTTTAAATCTGTATTTAAAGTACGCACTTGATATTTTCGAAGTTGTTTTTCATTGTGTCAAAGTAATGGGTCTCAATAGAAGCTAAATCTGGACTAAAAGATAACTCTTAAAATACCGGTCGAATTATAACTACCAGTCATTTGGCCCACAGTTTTAAGTTTGTATTTAAAGTACGCACTTGGTATTTTCGAAATTGTTTTTCATTGTGAGGGTCTCTGAAGAATCTAAATCTGGACTAGAAGATGACCCTTAAAAAACCGCTCGAACTATTACCACCAGTCATTTGGCCCACAGTTTTTTAAAGTTTTAAATCTGTATTTAAATTACGCACTTGATATTTTCGAAGTTTTTGTCATTGTGTCAAAAGTAAAGGGTCTCGATAGAGGCTAAATCTGGACTTGAAGATGACCCTTAAAATACCGGTCGAACTATTGGTCCACAGTTTTTTTTTTAAGTTTTAAGTCTATATTCAAAGTAGCCGAAAGAATTTTGTAGAAATTTCTAACAGTTTTTGTCTGCTGAATTATGAGTTTGGGCTGTATTCTTAACAACCAAAAATGTGTAATTTCCGTTTTTTTGCCTCGAAATATTAACAAGTATTGATTATGCCATTACAAATGCGAAATTTTATGTAAATACGTCTTTGGTAACAATCCGTTGTTTGAATTCGATTTGTCGGTGTGCCATGACGCGTGAAGCAAACAATTCAACAATCTCACGTGTTTGTGATATTGTGACGCAACAGGAACACAATGTGATAGACCCCGAGCACCAAAACGAGTGCCATCCTCTGCAATGGAAGTTCACGGACACGCAGACCTGCGACCAGGGCTACGGAAGCGAACGATCTCCAGAAGAAGAAATTCCACCGCCTTTACCTGGACATGAATGTGATTACGAACATACTTTAGATTTCTGTTATTCATCCTATCCCTTCATCTTGCCAGGTAAGAAGTTATTACCTGTGAGTCACATTTTATTTTCAAAATGTTTCCTTCTTAGAAAATACGTTCGAAGTAGAATTAGTTAAAGGATCTCGAGGATTAGGACTGAGTGTTTGTGGAGGAATAGATAGTGATGGTTCCTGGCCTGGTTTATTACGAATAAAAAGGTTGTTTCCTCACCAACCAGCGGCCACTTCCGGTTTGCTGCAAATCGGAGATCTTTTACTCGAAGCCAATGGAGTTTCCTTAACAGGACTTTCAAATTACGTAAGTTAATATTATTTTTATTCGTTAGCGCACATCTCTTAGCTGGCTGTTACGTCACCCAAACCAAGTTCCTTGTGTTCGAATCCCGCAGGTCAAAATTGTAAGATTGGTCATTAAAAAATAAATATAGGTACTACAGATATACCGAGAGTTTTTTTTATCAGTGAACATGGGCGTATGTCATTACCATAGTTACATTTAAAATGATTGACAGCAATGTATTATCGCGTTTTTTTTTTTAAACTGGACATACGACGTGACATTTAGTATATCTGTCAATGTCATCAAATTGTCATACTTCAAAATGCATACATTTAAAGAAAAGTTCAAATTGTAAATTGGAGTAATTATAACGAGTCTACAAGTTTCTGACTTATGTGCATTAACTTTTAATAAGCGACCCAGTATAAGAAAAATTTACAATGACTACAGAACTAAAGGATGCGTCAATAAACAGCACAAGAAGAAAATCAGACGAAGTACTGTAGTAAGAAATAAGAAATTATGCAATTAATTGAAAGTGACAACACCCTGTCATCAATTTTTTTCTGAAATTAAGAATACTAGTATACAAGGTTTTAAGACAAGAACATTTTAAGAGTTTTAAATATCAAAATCACCAAGAGTTATTACACAACGATATAGAACGAAGAAATATCTTTTGCGAAGATATGATGAACAAAATTAATAGTGGGTATATATTACTGGATCGAATTTTGTTTACGGATGAAGCGACATTTTATATTAATCGGGAAGTAAATTCACAAAATTGCAGGTATTGGAGTCGTCAAAATTTTCACTTATATCTGCACCAGGTATTCCCCCAACGCTGGATAGGACGTGGTGGAGAAGTGGAGTGGCCTGCAATGCCACCAGATCTTGCACCAAACGATTTTTTTTTCTTTGGGGCCATTTAAAAAATTGTATTTGCAATGGTATAAATATTGATCAATTAAAAAGTCAGAGTATAGAATTATACCATACAATTTGAACTTTTTCTTCAACTGTATACATTTTGAAATATGACAATTTGATGACATTGACAGATATACTAAATGTCACGTCCTATGTCCAGTTTTAAAAAAAACGCGATAATACATTGCTGTCAATCATTTTAAATGTAACTATGACATACGCCCATGTTCACTGATAAAAAAAAAACTCGGTATATTTAAAATAAAATGTAGTACTGGCAGAAATCTAGCCGCCAATACTGATGTAATAAAAATGCGGCTCGGTGAGTGTGGTTATAAAGGGTAAGCGACGACAGCTGTATACTAAACCCTTAGCTAGAAATATATATATAATCTTATTTTTTAATTTAATGGTGACGTCTGGCAAACCTCTTCTTTAAAAATGGCACGCGTGCCCGTGAATAAAAAGCTATGATGATTTATTTATACTTTATACTTTTGTCATGACAGATTTATTTTTAGACAATAGATAGATTTGTTTTGGAATAATACCAAATAATAATTCACATACCAATTTGTGAACATCGTAAATTTTAATACATTTCTGACAATAGGGCTGTTGCAAGAATTTATTATTCTTTAAAGAGCCTGAAATTTGAAAACATCACGTAATATCCATTAAATATTTTACAATTAAATATTAAAATTTGTGTAATATTTTCAAAAAGTCACGTAATCTGAAACACAATGTGACGTCAGAGTACGTACAGTTTAACATGTGACAAACTATCTAAAGGAAAAATGAAATGGTAGGAGACTTACGTCATCGATCTGAAAAAACCTTATAAAATGAAATATAACTTGTAGAAATTATTTTTAAATATAGTAAAAAAAAAAAAAAAATACTAGTATTAAGAAACGTATATACTGATGAAATTTACAAGTACTTACAACGTGTTAAAAAGAAAACAATTCGGAGTAGGCTATGAACAGAGAAACGTATGTCTTATCTTTATTCAATTAAAAAGTCAAGTCAAAATTAACCGTGAAATATTTCTATTTCGAAAATAAGGATTCAAGAACAGAAGCTTTGATTTTTGTAAACATTTTTGACAATATCTCGTTTCAAACTGACATTTAATTAAATACTTGCAAATTGACATACGTTTTTTTGTTCATAGTCTACTCCGAATTGTTTTTTTTTTAACACTTTTTATTTCTAAGGGCCGGTTTTTCAATTTCTGGTTAAAATTTTAACTTCTAGTTTTTTTGACAGCAATGATAAATCTGTCATTTGACAGTTCATTTCGTTTCAATTTTGTTTATTTAACTCTTAGTTAAAATTTTAGCCAGATATTGAATAACCGGCTCTAAGTCAATCTCTATTCTTTTTACGAAATATAAAATTATTTGAAATAATTGTAGTTGATTTTTATGCCACACGTTGGCTTGACAATGTTTATATTAAATTTCATATTGATCGAATATCGATCCTTTCACTATTGACGATTTTTATGCCATACACTCACAATGTTTATATTAAATTTGATATTGACCGAATATCGATCCTGTCCTTGGTTGTCAGTTTTCTCTGTGTTAAGTATTTGTGACTTGTGGTACAGTTTTCCGTGTCTGTTTTAATAAGTAATGTACTATAATACATCCATAATAATGCCCAAAGCTTTAACAAAGCATTTTCAGACACTAACCATGAATGTTGTGAACTATTTCAAACGGGAATTGTTCAACGGTGGGCCATTAATTCTTTTGAAAGCCATGAAAGGTATTTTTTTTCAAATATTTTTTTTGTTATCGATCTTTAATTAAATTATGTATTTTAAGGGCCGGATTTATAAAAAAAAATTAAGCTTCACTTAAAATTTAGTTGTCAAGTAAATTTATTGAAATTAACAAATTCTAATCAGTTTCTCTAATCTTATGACGTTTGTATTATTGCTGTCAAAAAAATGCGTTGCATTTTTTCACTTTATTAAATTTACTTTGGAAGTAAAATTTAAGTGAAGTTTAATTTTTTTTTATAAAACCGGCTCTTACAGAGCAAAAGATGCCACATATACCGCCACCATTCGCTCCTGAATAATGTAGTATTCCATAACAAAAAAATTTAAAAAAATTTCAATTTAATATAAAGTATGGCTCAATAAATAATGGTTAAAACAATGAAAACATTTTTTTAAATAATTGCTTTACGAGCTATTTCACATTTGCTAAAAGGGGAAATTGACGTCATACAATTGTTATCTTTCTTTCGTAGCGTACTCAGAGCAGTGTGTGTGTGTGTGAGAAAGATAAGTATAGGGGGGATGCGACGTTACACTGATTTCTCGAAAATAAAATACTGTTAAACTAAGAACAATTAAGATTTTTTATTCAATTTTGACGTTTTAAACAGTCATTATTAACTCCATAGCAATAACTATAAGTAACACTTTTTTCACATATGAATTAAAATTTTTTTTAATCACTCTCACAAAATTTCAACTCACTCTGTAACAAATAATGCATTTAAAATAACATCAGGTACGAAACTAACACTCACCATAATATTTATCAGACTTTATCAGCCATTTTTATTATTTTTCACGACACAAATTACAGACAATAAAGGTTTTTAAATACATGACTTGACGTCTGTCATTGACGATTGTCATGCTCAGCCTACTAACTGATCAGTTTTTTATTTTACCAAAGTTAAATATTATAATGGTTTTTATTATTTCTTCAAAATTGAATAAAATATTTTACAAACCACGTGAGCTAAGAATGTTTATTCACTCGAAGAAATTAACTCACTCGCCCTTACGGGCTCGTGAACTAAATTTTCTTCTCATGAATAAACATTACCTTACCTCACTTGGTGTGTAAATATCTATTAATACTATGAATGGGGTATTCCATTCAATTTTTTTTATTATTTTAAATAAAACCATTCAGTTTTGAAGCAATTCATAGTATTAAAAAATCTTAATTGTTCCTAGTTTCAGAGTATTTTATTTTCGAGAAATCAGTGTAACGTCACATTTCCTCTGTACTTGTTTTTCTCACACACACTGCTCTGAGTACGCTGCGAGAGAAGGATAACAATTGTATGACGTCAATTTTCCCTTTTAGCAAATGTGAAATATCTCGTAAAGTAATTATTTAAAAAATGTTTTCATTGTTTTAACTATTATTTATTGAGCCATACTTTATGTTAAATTGAAATTTTCTTAATTTTGTTGTTATGGTGGAATACCCCATTGCTTCAAAACTGAATGAAGTTTTATTTAAAATAATTAAAAAAATTGAGTGGAATACCCCATTTTAGGATTGCCTTCTTTTGTTAAGAATTTTATCACACTTCAATGCTTCAATTTAGTTTCACTCATTTTTTAACCCAACATTCTACGCTAAACTGTAAATACATAATACGATTTGAATGCAACTTACCGTATGTATGAACTTTAAAAGTCACACAAATCTGACAACAAAAAATTGTTATCGTTCGCCTTTTGTTTCATAGCTAGGTAGATTTCTTTACAAACTTCATCATTCTTTCCTCTCACTTCTTAAAAGTTCCCATCCTATCTTTTTTTTTGGAATATCTTATTTTCCTTTTGTGAATATGTCTAGCGTGATCTTTATGTTTTTATTTTGCAGGAAGCACTGGAAGTCCTCCGCATGACCCCAAACCAAGTAGTATTACTCGTATGTCGACCGCCCCCCGAAGTTTTAAGCACTATGTCACCAGTTTCGGACATCCCCCCACCACCCCCTCGGAGGGCGTCATCACCACCGGCTAAACTAGACCTAGAGGACATCTACGAGACAGAATTCGAAATAGTTTTAACCAAAATCCACGGATCTTTGGGTTTTACGTTGTGTAAAGAAGAAGAAGGAATAGTTGGGCATTACGTGCGAGCTTTAGTTCGAGAACCGGCCATAAGTGATGGAAGAATCCAACCTGGTGATCAAATAGTAGCTGTGAATGGCGTGGAGATTTGTAATATGACGCATGAGCAAGCGGTGGCGTTTTTGAGGCAATGTGATAATGATGTTCTTCTGCGCTTGAGGAGAGAGTTGGATTCAACGCCAGCGGATCTTTCACCGACGGATACGTCACCGAATAGCTCTTTTCGGCCGAAACCGCACTTAAGGTATAGTTATTTTTATTTATTTTAACAATAAACTGTCTTAAAAAGCGAAATCAAAATATGGAAAAGTTTAATATTATTGCGAAAATAAGGTCATTTCATAACTTTTGAACTTCTGCTCAACTGAAAAAAAAATGTAAAAAAATCTGATGTGGCCAACACAAAACCTCCCGCTATTTAATTTTTATTAATTTAAATACATACCTACCTACGTATTTACTTACGCTGCAAACTGTTCCATTGCAGAAAACTATTGATTTATTTACTATTTTTAAAATGTCACTATTATTAATTTAAAATGATTAGTTTTTTGACAGTGACATTTACTGTCAGTTACATTCATTTAAAAAATGAACTGTGTAACAAAGGAATTGTGTTTATCTTAGGCTTCGGGACTAATTAAAAAAAATATTTTTAAATTTATCTGCAAAATATATAGAAAAAGTATTAATGTATTCCTGTAGAAAATGATATGAGAATGATAGTATTTGAGTTAGATCGAAGACAAAATCCCTACACATACACCCACACATACATACATCATCTTGAAAATGTTAAAATTGGATTCTAGGGACCTTAAAACGTGGTCTTTTATTAAAATCTCGATATGTGATTTTTAGCACGATCCCTATACCTCCCTTACCAAGGGTAGCGGGAGGTAAAAAGACACTCCCTGTTTTTCTTTTACTTGTATTTTTACCTTCCGTCATCTCTAGTTATGGAAGGTATTGTCTTTGATCAAAAAATTCTATGGGAGTTTTTATGAATAAACACGTTTTGGGGTCCTTAAAATACGATTTATTATTACGGTGATGTCTTTCTGTGAGTGCATGTTCATCAATAATTTCTTCTCTAATAACTCTACTACTACAATTCCAAAAATTACAATTTCTTCACATTTCCCTTCTTTGTTGATTAGATTTTGGTTATAAGTGGTCAATCGGAAGTATGCTCATTTTTTTTTAAAAAGTTAGATATATATTATTTTCATACTAACGTTGTAAAACAACAACTTTTTGATTGTCATTTTCGTTGCTAAATGAAATACTTTAAGCACTAGTGCTTAAAAATGACAGTTCAATGCGTAAAAGTGACAGTTTAATGCATAAAATGTTACTTTTAAGCATTAGTGCTTCATTTCATTTAGCAACGAATAGATGAACTTGATATCTGCCTACTTTTTAATTTTGAAAAATTCAAAATGTTGATATTTTTGAGAATAAATGATCTGTTTTATAACGCTATTATAAAAAATCTTGTATGCAATACATGCGAAATGAGTGTTTTAGGTATTTGTGTATGAAGTTAAATTAATTTGTTTCTCTTTTTGTAGGCAAGAAGCAGTGGACATGCTGAGCGATTTAGCGGCAAGAAAAATGGTACAGCAAAGTCCATGCACCTCCCCAAGGCATTTGAGGAATCAGGAGTTTGAAAGTTTGTGCTCTGAAACAGGTATGAGGAGAAATATTATTAAAAAACGGATACTAACTGTATGTAAACGTAAACACAATATTCGCGCTTTTATTAATATATTCGTTCATCGAGATGATAAGGTGTCGAGTAATATTATTGTTGTGTTCATTCGCGGTTTTTTTTTTCGATCTCTGTAATTCATTTACCTCGTTTTATAATTTTTATAAAAAAAATTCAGTAAAATAAAATAATAGAAAATCATGCATTTGTGTATTTTTGCGCGCGTTAACATTAGTGTGTTGTATAACAAACTTGCACAAACTAATGTTCTATTTTTGGAATGTTGCTTATTGTTTCAAATCGACGTAAATTTGTTTTATTTTGCTTAGAAAATATTTTTATAGAATTTATAAGTGAGATAAATATTAATGCAGAAATCATCACTAGGTGGTATGAGAAGTTTTATTTTAATTTTATTTAGATGTATTTGTACAATTTTGCAAGAATTCATTGACTAATTCTCAATGGTGGAGGCGAGACACTCTCCCGTCTTATATTTGAAATAATCGTATATAAACAACATTACCTTATTGGAAAGAGAAAAAAATACTCTTTCCAATAAGATCATAAAAAATATATAGTTCCATTTAAAAAATATATATTTTGTCCCAAATTTTGGGAACCGCTGACACAATTTTTATTTTGTCTACATGACCAATTTTCTAATATAAAATGGCACAATTTTGCTAATTTAACCAACCTCGTATCTCTTCAAATAAAAAAGTTACTAATAGTGAGCAAGCTTATTGAGGCATCCTGTATATGAAACAACAAATTTAAAGATATAAGGGCCATTTACATAATAAACTTTATCTTCACTTTAGCACTTTAAACTAGACTTAAAATTGTTTTCATTATCATAATAATTTTAGCATTTTAGCTAGTATTGTAGCATTACTCTAAGGTAAAGTCTTAAAGTAATTTTAAAGTCTTAATGTAAGCCTGATTATGAAAACGCCCTAAGAGCATTATTACGACTTTAATTAAGCACAATAATTCGTCTTTAATTGCATATATTATTCATAATATGCGTTGAGGGACTAAGGGCCGTTCTCATTATAAATTAAATTAAAGTTCTGTTCGTTTTCATAATATAACTTTAGCACTTTACCGAGCAGTTTAGTATTACTTTCGATGAGCAAGTTTCACAATTTTTAAAAAGTATTTTAAATGAAAGTTTTTGCAGTATTTTTTATAGTAATAAAAATATTAATTTGTTGATTTCGTAAATACCTAAATAAAAAGATTGACGTTGGGAGTACATTACAGCACGTCATTCGTACACAATAGGAAAACAGTTTAGGTGATAGTTTGTCACATGTTGAACTGTATACAGTGTGTCCCATTTAGAAGTGCCACCATTGGGATCTCGAGAACTATAAGAGATACAATGTCGGTTAAATGGAACTTTTTGTGCGCCTTTGGAAGGCCATCTCAGATGTGCTTTTGTTTTTCCAAAAATTCTCATAGGGCACTAGATAATGACGACAAACTGAATATTGTTGATTTTTTCTTTTTCAAATAACTTCTAAACTATTAGTAATTAAGAAAAACGTTTCAAATATAAAAGATAGATATTTTTATTGACTAACCAGTGGCGTACGAAATAAATTTTTATATCCGTAAATTTTCGAGATATAACACAAACTTATATTTTTTTAAATGGAACCCATACCTGTTTTTAGTCTCAAAAAAATCAATATTTTTTTCTCTTTTCAATGATGTAAGGGTTATTATGTTTTATATTTGTTTTGCTCCTAAAATTTAATTTTTCTCTTTATTTTCCTGAATTTTCTTATTATAGAGTTATTATAGAGTTATATTAAACACAAAAGAACACCTTTACACTTATTACAGAATTTGCGTTATTGAAATTATGAACAACAATACAATGGTGATGTCGGATGTTATCTGCACATGATAAAAGAAAACAGTGCATGTCGACAAAATTTCCCCAAGACCGCCGTGAAGGTAGTTTCAGCAGCTCCATACAGATATGTATATCTGGTTGGGTACATTACAGGCGCCTTTTGAATGCATATTTTACCCGATTCTTAACAATTATTTCCAAAAAAAAAAAACATTTTTTATTAATTATATTGTATTTGATCGATATAATTTGTTTTATGCCTTTATTACTTAATATTTTCATTCTAGACTCATAATTACAAATTACACTATGATGAGCAAAGGGAGACCTGATACAAAATATTATAAAAATTAATTTGATACGAATTTTGAGCAAAATTTTCTAACGAAATAAATTATTTAAATACAATACCAATATTTTCAAAATAATTGTAAATTTTATACAAAATAAGGAAAAAATAATAATTTTGAAGGCAAAATAAATATAAAACATAATAACCCTTACATCGTTGAAAAGAGAAAAAAATATTTAATTTTTTGAGACTAAAATCAGATATGGGTTCCATTTAAAAAAATATAAGTTTGTGTTATATCTTAAAAATTTACGGATATAAAAATTTATTCCGTACGCCACTGGTTAGTTAATAAAAATATCTATCTTTTATATTTGAAACTTCTTTCTCAATTATTAATAGTTTAGAAGTTAATTGAAAAAGAAAAAAACAACAATATTCAGTTTTTCGTCATTATCTAGTTCCCTATGAGAATTTTTGGAAAAATGTAAGCACATCTGAGATGGCCTCCCAAAGGCGCATAAAAAGTTCCATTTAACCGACATCGTATCTCTTATAGTTCCCGAGATCCCAATGGTGGCACCTCTAAATGGGACATACTAGAGTGCGGACATACTGTATACTCTGACGTCACATTCTGTTTCAGATTACCTGACTTTTTCAAAATATTACACATATTTCAATATTTAATTCTAAAATATCTGATAGATATTTTGTGATATTTTCAAATTTGAGGCTCTTTGAAGAACAATATGTTTTAAAATTTGGTACTTAAAAGTCATACAAAAATTCTTGCAACAGCCTTTTTAAAGATAAAGTCTTAAAGTAATGTAAATTAAAGTCTTAAAGTGAACCTGATTATGAAAACGGCCCTAATCGCCTCAAACAAAGAAGATTTTAAAAATATGTTCTTTAATAAGTTTCAAAATGCTACCTTTTACTATTAATTCCCATATAAATGACAGTTTCATAATAGGAATGTATAAAAAGTGATATTAAAATGACCCGCAAACGCAGAAAACATAGTAGTAAAAATAGTAGTTATAATTTTATAAATGTAAGAGATATATTACATTTTTATGACAGTTTTGAAAAATAAATAAGAAAATATGAAATGACCCTATTGTTTTGTCCGTAGATGATGATAAGGCGATCCGTCCAAGCTTCCTCGACCTGTACAACCCCAACCAAACACCCGTCGCAGTCCGCAAATCCAAATTCAACCTTTCATTAGCCCACAACGCTTACGAGCTAAACAACCTCGACCCAGAGATGCTCGACGCCCCGAACCTCAACTGCGACCCTCCACTCGAAGACGCCCCCTATCCAGAGGAACCAGTTTCGATGCCTCCTCTATCCACCGCCTGCGCTGTCTTCACCCACAAGAAACCAACGTACCAGTCGGCGCATGTGCCGCTCGAGGGAGGCACGGCCACGGGCACGGGCACGACCGCAATCGCCGCTCCCCCCAAAGGTGAGCTATGCGCAGCAGGTGGCAGCGATTGTGGCGTTGTGTTTTCAGCCGAGAGGGACCTCATAGAGAACGACGCGCAAGTGTTGAATATTGAGCTCAACAGAGGGTGGAATTCGAGGCTGGGGTTCAGCTTGCAGGAAGTGGATGGGTGTACCTGTGTCAGTGCGGTCTATTCGGATTCGGTGGCAGCCAAGGATGGGAGAATTAAACCGGGGGATTGTCTCATCAAGGTAAGGCAATCATTTACTTTATCGTAAAACAACGCTCTCATTTCCAAACTAAATTTGGTACTGATACTTATGTATGAATGACTCTCAAGTTTACAAATAATGAGGATGAAATATTAATAATGTAACGTTTATTTATTTGGGCGAAGTAAAAAAATCGGAGAAATATTAATAATTAAAATAAAAGTTTATTAAACGAAAAATAACTGCAAAAAATAAAAAACAACGAACACTATGAATAAACAAATATAAACACTAATTAAAAACTAAGAATATTATTAATAACTTACAGGCCTATTCTACTAAAAAAATGTATAACGATATCGTTACTGAACGACTGTCGCTAAGCATTTGGTTAAACGACTTTAATAACGACAAATGCCAAAAATCTATTCTACTAATCATATCGTTATAAATTATCGTTATCAGGATTATAACGATAATATCTAACTTCATGTATATTTTGACAGAATAAATTTTTATATGTTTTTCAATTTAAATTTGACATATCGATTCATTGTTTATTTATTTAATGGAATTTGACAATGGATATAAAGAAAAGGGCTTCGAGGACAACTCAAAGACAGTATGAAATATATGTTGAAGAACTGGAAAATAACAGTTCATTAAGAATTAATAAATTGTCCACTGAAGAATTGGAAGAAATATGGAGAAGACTTACAAGTCATTTAAATTCTGTGGGACCGGGTAAAAGGATCTGATGTATCACGCAGTGTACGATTATATAATCTGACATCCCTATACAAATATATAATTTTTAAATACATAAATAGTGCATCTATATTATATTATATATCAATATATTAAATAATATTATGTAAGGGTAGAAAAAAGAAAAAGTTTTTTCGTTGCAGAATGTATTTGAAAATTATTTATTTATTATTTACATTCTGCAACGAAAAAACCTTGGATTTTTTTTTTCTACCCTTATCAACATGCAGAACAGCCTGGAGTCCTTCGTCCACTAAATATTATCTAAATCTAAATTTTTAAATATATTTCTGAAATATAAATAAAATGTCTAATACTAAAAAGTATAATATATATAATTAGTGTACAGAAGTGAATAAATACCCATCTTTCCAGAATCTCTTTCTCAGCTACAATTAACAAAATATCTTCTTCAGCCATTTTTACTTTTGTTCTCAAAATATGTCTAACTTTACTACTGCAACGTTGCGTGTGAACTTGTTATTAAACGATATGAAACAACGATATGTAACGATAAATAAATTAACAGAATAGGGTTTTAGCAAAAATTGTTATCATAACGACTTATCGCCTAGTAACGAGTCATAACGATACATATTTTTTTAGTAGAATAGGCCTGTTAATCATTAACATTATTTAATTCCCAAACTATTTATGTTCACCATGTGTCTCAGTATTAAACTGACTGTACGTTGTCGACCGTTGTAGATCCTGTTGTAGACTGACTCCTCTGAGCCATGTCCCCCGTATATATTGTTTCATTAATTCTAGAACAGTTCTACAATATAATTAATTAAAAACTTCAAAGAAAGTTATTTACGATACAAATACAATACGCCCGTACGGTACAAATATGTCATCATCATTATCGCTATCTGCGATAAAGCAGATTGTGGCACACTCAGAAATGGGTAATATGCCGTGATGATATATTTATATTTATTTATTTATTTATTTATACGTAAAACTAGCTTTGATTAATATTCAAGTCAATATTTCGCGTCTTATAAGAAAATGCCTATTGTATAATATTAAAAATATGCGTAATCATACTTTAACCAGATTTGAGAAAGTGCGGAAAATTCTTAAAACAAATAAGAATATAAACCAAAAAAGAATTTAAAATTAATTACAAGAAAAATGGCAGAATATAATGCCATTGGTGACCAAAAATTTAGTAGATTCAATGACTCATCGCTTAGGTACTGGTGGAAAACCCAAAGGAAAATCATCCAAATATATTTCATTATGAAACGTAAATAAATGGTTTATTATTTAAATGTTTTGGTAATCGTACGGAGACTTTTTTGTCATGAAATTATGAATACTTTCAATGTTTACCCCATATATAAATAAATTAAGTACATTATTTGTTTATTTATATTTATAATAACGCAATATACTGCGTTTCATTTTAGATTAAAAGAATATTAAATAAATTGGATTTTAGACTGCTATTTTTCCTAAAATACATTAAAACTAGTGTCGTACGGAGACTTTTTTGTATGACTGTATATAAGAAAAAGTGATAAAACATATAGAAAAGAAATTTGCGTCAATAACACAGTTATATGGGAAGAAATAATTATACATATTCGATATGAGTGGAATCCCATATTGGAAAGAAATGTGTATATTTTCCTACATCATAAAATTGCAGAGGAAAAACTGATTAAACCCCGTCCACTTGTTTGAACGAAAGAAGAAAGGTTTGACAAGAAAAAATAGTTTCTCCTTTTGGAAATGAAGGCGTTATTTATGTATTTTGTGTCTTGTATGTGGGGATATGCGCATGAGCATTGTGTCTGTGACGTAGGTAAATGACGAAGTGGTGGAGAACATGAAAACGAGTGACGTAATCGACTTGCTGCGGATAATCCGTGGCCCAATCTGCATCACCGTATTGCGTAGAAAACTTAGACTAGACTGAATTCTAAACGTAAACGTAACGTAACGTAAATGTAAATACTTCAACTTGACTACCTACTCAACTAAACTAAACTAAATTATACTCGAATGCAATAGTAGAATTGTTGAATATTTAAAAGTATATTATATCTAAAGTAGATACTTCAATTTATAGAAGTTTATTTGACTGAAGGCTGCTAGCCGGCATATTATTATTATAAATATAAATATTATATATTAATGTATTAGTTGCCTGATGAGATTCACTGTTGAAAAGTTCTAAAGTATTGTATTTTATCCAGTATTCCATGTTTTATTCTTTAAAGTTTATAAGTTGACAAAATGTATTTTTATTATTTATTGCATTATCAATAAAGGGCCTCATATTCCTCGAGAATCTAAATACCCTGTTCCACATTGAAAATAAAACTTGAATCCTTCTTTTCATTACCTATCCTTTTTTTCTTTCGCAGTTAAGGTAAGGTTTATTGTAAAAAAACCTATTTACTTAAAATAAAATTAAAAAATAAAGTGCACAAAGATCGACATTAATAGTTCAAATCGGCGTTTAACATGGAAATTCAGTTTTTCTTTGCGCAAACGTTACTTAATTATTTGATGCAAAAATACGTCAAATAAGAGTTATGGAGATTTAAATTCTGCATCTGAATCATGCAAAATGATTATTTTCTTCATATAAACGTAAAAATTAATTATAAAATTATATTTTTTATGAGGTATTAGTCTAGGCAGCCATGGATTTATGACAAAAAATAAACAGATGCGTTGTTTTTAATTGTAAATTAGAATTAAATTTGGAATAGAGTAGTAAATTATCACAAAAAGTTAACATGTTTTAGTTCTAAATGACAGTTAAAAACAACGCATTTGTTTATTTTTTGTCATAAAAAGTATAACTTTATAATTTACTTTTACGTTTATGAGAAGAGCTAGAATAATTTTATATCACATGTTTTGGATTCAGAATTTAAATCTCTATAACTTTTATTTAAAGTATTTTTGCACAAAATAATTAGGTACCATTTGAACAAAAAAAAATTGAATTTCCATGTTAAACGCCTATGTCCGACTTTTCGGTTTACACCCTGTAAATATAAGATAATTTAGGTAGGTGTTATGATGTACAATAGTAAATTTGTACGTAAGATGACAAAAAATATATGCAAGATAAATGAATTAAATAATTCCTCGGCAACTAAATTCCACTTTCGTGAATAAAACTTTTGTTGTAATCCAAACATTGGATTAGGAATACTGATTAATCTGCTATGAATTTATCAGTTGATCATCATTTTCGAGATGTATTTATATGTTTTATAATTCTTATATTATATCGTCCTTCACCAAATGCATGGTAAAGATAAAGAATATAACAAGTCCGAAAACGGTGTTTGTCGTACTATTTGACAGAATATAAACTATGATAATCACTTTTTAAGCAACACAAATATCGATATCTCAACATTCAATAACTTATAAAAAGTTTCTAACAAATACAGAAAGTGTAGAAAATCATAAAAAACGAAGATTAAAATTACACATTTGAAAAGTACCTGTCAGCCACAAGCGGTCCTTATAGTTCAAAAAATCTGCAAAAGATGGCAGAACCAGTTCTGTTTCATACGTTCCTTGCAGTTTACGAGTATATTTCATAATATATTATAATCATAAACTTCAGTAAAACATTCTAATATTAAATTAAATGGGCTACCGCCGCGTTGCCTTGACAACGGCGAGAGCTGCCTTCTCATTGGCTGCTGAGCGCTGGCGATTGTTTCAACAATGAAGAAGCAAATTTTTTACTTATATTGTTGTGCTGCGTTAATTAATAAGTTTTCAGTGATTAAAATGTTATTATCATTAATAATTCATATATCAATCGATTAATGAATGTTTGACGATCATTTTAATATAATTTTATACGGTTCTATTGTGTTCTATATAAATAATTATAAATTTCTTGTTTAGTGTACATAGTATATGTATTATTATGTCGTTTTAAGCTATTTTCAATCGTTTTTTATTTTATTTCTAAAAATGTATACAGTCAGTTATATAACAAATAGGTAGACAACAATTAGATATTAATTTATTAATTAGTTTGTTGGTTTATCTATTTAAAAATTACATTATTATCTAATGGTTAACTATTACGTTCATTTTTATTATTTTATTGGTATACACCGTAGCGTACGGACGTGTGTGTGTGGTGTGTTCGTGTTCTGCGGCTTCAAGGACGACTTCCTGGTGCTTGGACTGCTTGGAGAGGATTTCTGGACACCTGCAGGACTTAGCGTTTACCTGGAGTTTTGATTTATTCATGGTAAGTTTGTATATATTATTTTTACAGTACGTTGTAGGCATTAATACGTTACAGTACGTATACTGGGTGTATCAAACAATTTATAATAATCAGAAATATTTATTGTGATTCAATAATTGTTCATATGTGATTTAAAAAATGCGGTGTATGAATAAGTACAAGTATTTTCATGGAAAATATATTTATTTAATTTGGTATGTATACTATTTTACATAATTTCTCATGTATACCATTATATGAAGGGAAGTTAATCCCATTTAAAATGTTTTTATTTCAGAAAAGTAATATAAAATGCTGT
The DNA here is from genome assembly GCA_943142095.1 of Ophonus ardosiacus. Lineage (NCBI taxonomy): Eukaryota > Metazoa > Arthropoda > Insecta > Coleoptera > Carabidae > Ophonus > Ophonus ardosiacus. The sequence continues at coordinate 51,202,978 of OW964828.1, read as the reverse complement.
CAGTAACACATAAATAACTTAAAATATTAATATTTCCTTTTTAGAACTGAATTTTTCCCTTGTTTAAGTATTTTATATTAAATAAAGTTCTGTCCCCATGTTCAGTATTTTAAATAAATTGTTCCTATTACAGAGAATCTGGATTCAGGATGTTATATAAGGACCAAAACGGAGTTGGGGAAGGATCTGGACGAATATGCATTTTGTATTGTTGTGGAGATGTAGTGCTGAGATTCTGATAGTTCTGAGCGAGTTTCCTAGACATGGAGAGGATTTTCCTGGAGAAATTATGCCATGGCCAATTCCCTAACCATTTCTAATATGTATTTTTAACCCTTTCATCTTTAGCTATAAGATTTACCTTAATAATATACAAAACCTTTCCAAACATAATAATATTTATTTTATTTACGATTAATTTTTTCTAGTATAACATTCACAATGATATATGCTTATATTTTAATGCTTCATAATGTTGCATTCATAGTATGCACGTACTTTGTACCGAGTGGTAAATAGAGATATGTGTACATATATTTACAAACTTTAGAAAAATTAATATATTTTTGAATTTAGGTTGGTAAATTTCGGTACATTTTGATAAAACAAGGCTGTTTATGATAGATTCAATACACATTTAATAACAAATGATGCAATTTACAATTTATTACGGAATATAAATCAAATGCAAATATTAGCTGGTATTTTTAAAATTTCCTTAATATTCTATTTTCGTATTCTACGCAAGATCGTTGTTATTGATTTTTCAATCTCAAATAGATTTTTAATTTAAATTTTTGAATATAGTTGTCAGCACACGTCAAATCCTCCCACGCAATTCTTAACATACTTTATAAATTCCAGTGCAGGCGCCTTCTTTAAGGGGCATGATTTTAATATGTCCCAAAAGCGTGTATAATTTATACATAACAAAAAAATTGTACCGACGGCTATGGAATCGTGAAATCCGAAAAATCAATAATAGCGAGCATGCGCAGTAGATCAACTAAATCCAGTTGAGTTTTGTGTTTCCAAAATGGCTGAGTGACATGCCGTATGTTTAGAGAGTGTTTTTGTTTGTGTTGAATAGAGAATTTCATTGTTTTATTAACTTTGTGATGTGTTTTGAACAATTTCAAATGACAATGGAGCAGTAGCACTAAAAGTCCAGTTAATATTTGCAAGGTAAATTGATTATTTTTACTCTAAAGTTAATGTAGAATATTGTGAAATCATGCCTGGTTCGTACATGTTGTGAAAATAATTTGTGGAACTTTCAAATGAAACATATTTAGTATTCCAATATTCTAAATAGACGAAAACGAATATTTGTGTCTATTTTTTTATGTATAAATCTTCAAATTTCATTATAAACCAATCTTGAGATTCTACGTTGATAAAAATTTCATGCTTTCATACACTTGTTGGCCCGTTCTTAGATTCATTTATAATAAACCTATTACTATTATTGTTACAATTTATCTACAAATTACATAAAAGGGGACGTAGGTGCTTAGATATTCATTTATTCCGTGTAAAACAGCTAAATTATATATTTAGGGTGAAGCACATTAATAAATCCGAGAATAAATCATATTTTCGTTGAAATTCTTTATATTGAAAATGCTATTTTTTTTTCTCCGTAAAGAGTGTTTTTTTGCGGTTTTAGGCACATTTGTTGAATTAATTAATACTGTATATTATGCAAACATTGACTCTAATTACATTCACTTGATATATAAATCGCCATTAGTTATTAGTTTGAAATAAATTTTAAACTAGGAAATATATTTGACAAGCAATTTTTTTAATAGGAAAAAGGTATATTGTAGAGTTTCGTTTATCCGAACTGGTAAATATAAGGGATGGGTGTTTTTCTTTTTACACTTCTAGATAAATCGATTGATTTCATGACCTTCGATTTATCGGCAAGTATAACACAGCTTTCAAATCAAAATGTGTCGTATTCCACTATTCCAAATAGACAAAAACGAATTTATATTTATTTATATATACATTTTTAAATATAAATCTTCAAATGTCATCAAACCAACCTTTAGATTTATGATAAAAATTTCATGTTCACTAGTTAGCATCTTTTTAGATTCATTTATAATAATTCTATTACTATTATTGTTACAATTTATCTATGAATGGGGGCATAGGTACTCAAAGAATCTTTTATATCGTGTGAAGCAATTAAATTTTATATGCCTTAGGATTAAGCACATAATCAACCCGAGAATAAATAATTTTTGTTGAGGTTCTTTATATTGAAAATAATGCTATTTTTTCTGGTTTTAGACATGTTTATTGAATTAATTGATACTGTACGTTATGCAAACATTGAATTCCAATTATATTCACTTGATATACAAATTGCTATTAACTTTTATTTTGAAAAAAATATGCAGTACTGTAGGGTCCATTTAATCCGAACTGGTAAATGTAAGGGATAGCTGTTTTACACTTCTCAATAAATCGTTTGATTTTACGTCCTTCGATTTATCTACAAGTAGAATACTGTTTTCAAATAAAAAAATATGTCGTTATTCGAATATTCCAAATAGATAAAAACTAATATTTATATCTACATTTTTAAATATAAATCTCCAAATTTCATGATAAACCAATCTTTAGATTCTATGATAAAAATTTTAAGCTTTCATGCACTTGTTGGCACGTTTTTAGATACATTTAAATAATTCTGTTGTTATTGTTTTAATTAGATGCTCAGAATGCTTGTTGAATAAATTAAAACTGTACATTATGCAAACATATTGACTCCAATTTTATTCACTTAATTTACAAATTGCTATTAACTATTAGTTTGTAATGCATTTTTAAAGTAGAGGAGTTATTTGACGTATAATTTTTTTCTAAATTAGGAAAAAAAATATGCAATACAATCCGAGAAATAAATCGTAAATTTTAGTTTATTTTCGGGTGTTTATTCCTGTTTTGATCTCCAGTCAGTCCCTAAGTTCTTGTAGAAAAATTAATTGGTGGTATGGTATGTTGTTCCACCCGAATTCGGATTAATGGCTCTCTACTCTACTTACCTATATCTATTTATTGTCCAAAACATTTTTGTCTTATACGTGTTCTTGGCGAATTTATCATTTTATTTTCATATTCTTTAAAGAAGTTATAAATGTTTATATGCCATTATTAATTCTTTTAAGTTTTAAATTTTTAACTAATAACTTCATACATAGACAACCGAAACATACAATAGAGTATTTGTACCGTGAAAAAAAAACAGCTAATAAAATTAATCAAATTTGACCATAAACCCATTGTTTAGTAAAGAATTTAATGCTTATTTTTATTTTTGTGTTTTAAATAAATTCAAATGACAATGGAGCAGTAGAATTAAAGGTCCAGCTAAAAATTGCTATCTAAATTGTTTATTATTGCAATCTGTACTAAAGTTATTTTAAAAGATGACGTCATGCTTGGTCCGTACATGTGAAAATAACTTGAACTTTAAATCGGAATATGTAGTATTCCAAATAGACAAAAACTAATTTATATAACAATTTTTAAATATAAATCATAAAATTCTATATTCTATCAACCAGCCTTTGGGAATAAATGTTATAGGTACTCCCACATTAGTAAAAATTTCATGCTTCCAAGCACTTGTTGACACTTCTGAAATAAATTTATAATTCTATTATTGTTATAATTTATTTAAAAAGTATTCAAAAATTCTTTTATTCCGTAAGGTAAATTTTATACAGCGTGATTCACAACTTCATGCACAAACTTTAAGGGCATATGGCATGACTAAAATGAGTAAAAAAACGTAATCAACATTAGTTCGATTTCCGAGAAAGATTTCATTTTGTATGAGAAACGAAAATAAAAACTGATAAGAATAGCGATCGAACAAAATTTTGTCTATGCCAGTAAATAGACTATAAAAATACAATAAAATTTATTACGAAACATTTTTTAAAAATTTCTAATAGATAAAAGTTATTTAAAAATTAAAGATTGGTAAGGTCGCCTCAACATTTTTGTTGCAAAAAATAATTTGATTTTTATTTTTTTTTTATTCGTAGAAAAAGATCTAAGTACCATTTATGTTTTAGAATTATTCAACAAAATGTTTTGTACGCGAAACGATATCGATGGTTTTATTAATAGTTATATTTTAATATATTTTATTTAAATACATGATAAATACTAATACTAAGCTTTCGTTGTATCAGTTAAAATACTTTAGTACTTGTACTTGTTCATTATGCCACAGTGTTATTAGATGAAAAATGCAACTTATTACGTGATAGTGCACATATCAGATCTATTTATTTATTGTTTATCCTGTACTGTAATGTATTTGCTCTACTTTATTTCCTGTCGAAATGATAGTTTTTTGTCTAAGACTTTAGCCACAATAAAGCGATTTATATTTTAATATTGATATACATTTGTTTAAAAAAACTGTGTTACAATACTAATCTATTTTTATTTGTATCTCAGTCTATAGATCCTTGCATAATTTATTATTATTTGTTTCAAAATACATTTTCATATTAAAAGAGATACATTATCTCTAAGTGTTAGAAAAAAATTGTTATATGCAGAGTGTTATGTAAGTGTACTACGCTTAACCCATGGTAAAACTGACTCCAGAGAACACATTGATTTTTACTTTTTTTACAAAATTTTGAACTATGACGTGATTGGTCAGTTTTAAAGGCTTCCAGGTCTTGTAGAAATCATGTTAAACAAAAATTATTGCCAGATTTACTATCTATAGAGTCAGTTCCACTATGGGTTGAGAGTTGTACACTTACTTAACATAACATTCTGTATAAGTAGGCGTACAACGATTAACCAATGAGAACTAATCCGATATATAGTAAATTCTGCAAAAAAATTTGCTTTACATGATTTCTATAAGAATTGGAGCCTCTTAAACTGACCAATTGTGTTATGGTTCAAAATTTTGTAAAAAAAAATAAAAATTGTTACCTGAAAAAAAAAAAATTATGGTCAAAACTAACGTAAAGCGCTTTTTGCATTAACGTACGATTTATATTAGGTTTGTTGAATATTAAATTTCTACTTACCTTAATGTGAACATGTAGAACTTATTGATTTTAATTTTTTTGTAACTTTTTTATCTATGACGTACCTAGTTGGTCAGTTTTAAGGGGCTCCATTTCTTATAGAAAGCCTAAAACAAATATTATTGCCAGATTTACTATCTACAGCAAGATCTATGGGGTTAATTCTACCATCGGTTAAGCTTTGTACGCTTACTTAAATTTAATTTCATACGTACGTACTTACTTTACAATACTTAAAAAAAATTAATGCATATTTGAGGTGACGCCTGGTAAGCGCCCACACGGTAAAATATATCGTCATCATTACCGATGTATTGTAGATACTGGCACACCCAGAAATGGGTAATATGCCGTGATGATATATTTATTTATTTATTTATTTGAATGCAAGAAATAACATTTTGATAAAACGTAAGGTTGTTTATGATAGATTCAATACACATTTATAATAACAAAAGATTTAATTTACGATTTATTTCGGAATATAAATCAAATGCAAATATTAGCTATTATTTTTGAAATATTCTATTTTCGTATTCTACGCAAGTTCGTTTTTATTGATTTTTCTAATTCAAATAGATTTTTAATTTAAATTTTTGAATATAACTGTCAGCACACGTAAAATCATCCCACGCAATTCTTAACATATTTTATAAATTCCAGTGCAGACGCCTTCTTTAAGGGGCATGATTTTAATATATCCCCAAAAGCCTGTATACTTTATACATACGAAAAATTAGTACCGACGGCTATGGACTCGTGAAATCGAAAAATCAATAATAAAAATGGCAGAGTAGAGTGTCGTTATTTAGACAGTGTTTTTGTTTGTGTTTATTAGTGATTTTCATTGTTTTATTTACTTTGAGATGTATTTTGAACAAATTCAAATGACAATGGAGCAGTAGAATTAATAATCCAACTGATATTTGCAAGGTAAATTGCTTATTTTTACACGAAATTTATTATAGAATATAGTGACATGATGCTTGGTTTGTGTACATGTTATGAAAATAATTTATTGAACTTTCTAAGTATCCCAAATAGACAATAACGAATATTTATATCAACATTTCAAAATATGATTCTTCACATTTCATTATAAACCAATCTTTAGATTCTATGATAAAAATTTCATGTTCTTACTAGTTGGCACATTTTTAGATTCATTTGTAATAATTCTATTACTAGTATTGTGTTTTGTATTTAACATGTCTTGTGCACACATAAAATTTTAATTATATCTGTTTTTTTCATTGTATGATGAAGTTGGCGGTATTTCTTATGGATATACGCATTTTACCTAAATAATTTAATATTTACTTCCCAGAAAAAGCTTTCAGAATGTCACTAAAACTTCTGATTTTTGACAATGAGATTTATTTGTCATTATAATCTATGTTACAAATATTTGAATTTGTCAATTGGTTTTCTTGGTGTAGTTTAGCCTGTGCAATTTATTACATCCGATTATTCTATATATTACAGTGTCTTTATCTCCAAATCAATAGATGATATAATGAAAATTTTAAATGTCTCAGATGTAGAATTTTATGTTCTTTAATATTAGTAATAGCACAAATTTTCAAAAAATATTTAGATTTTTTTTAAGAAACTAGTACTTTCGGTTGTCTAATTGTTACCAAAACCTTTTCAGCTTTTCCCATTAATGTCAGATTGAGGAATTCATAGTTAAATTCGTCTTAAGTTTTATAGTTTTTGAGAAACATCCAGAGATACACACATACAGAACAGACATCATTGTAAAAATGTTAAAATCGGATTGTAGGGTCCTTAAAACGTGCTTATTCACTAAAATCTGGATATTCGTTTTTTAGAATGAATCCAATACCTTTGTAACGAGAGCTAAAAATTCATGCTTTTAAGCACTTGTTGGCACGTTCTTAGATTCATTTATAATTCTATTATTGTATATTATTTATCTAACTAAAAAGTATTCTGATATTCTTTTAATCTGTGTGTATGAAACTTAGCTAAATTTTGTACAGGATGGTTGACAACTTCGTTGCGCAAAGTTTAAGGGCATATAGTAATGATTAAGATGAGCAAAAAATGCTTAATCAACATGGGTCCGATCTTCAACTGTTTACGAGAAAGAGTTCATTTTGTATTAATAGCTAAGAAAAAATAACAAAAATAGTGATTGAACGAAATTTTGTCTATGCCAGACTATAACAATACAATAAAATATAATATGAAACATTCTCAATTTCTCATAGTTTCGAAGTTATTTGAAAATTAAATGTTTGTCAAGGTTGCCACTACATTTTACTTTTACTTGCTGTCAAATAATTATGAGATTTCTCCACTGTTGTCAATTCCATTGGTCATGTTAAAAATGCTAAGTTATGAAGAAGCGGGAACATCGCATGGTAAGGGACAGAGTGGAGAGAAGGGAAAAAATTGAGCATTACTTAGTCCATATTTATTTGACGGGAGTATAGTAAAATTATTTGAATTTTGTTAAAAAACAAAAACATCTAAGATGACCCCTCAAAGATTAACAAAAAGTCTCATTTAGGTTTTCCGTAAAAACACATTTTTCACTGCCTTATATCTAGGACATTAAGCTTTTTCCGTCGCCTTTAAGTAAGCAAGGTATTGTCTTTGGTCGAAAAATTCGGTGGTGAGTTTTTAATGAGTAAGCACGTAAAATACGATTTTACTAGTTTTATGATAATGTCTGTGTGTATGTGTCCGTATGTGACAAATTTTTCTCCTACGAAAACGCCCAATTTTTCGTATTCCTTTTCTTTGCATCCATATGTAAAACTGATTAGATTTAGTTATAATTGGTTAACCGGAAGTTTGAAGTTCTTAACAGATTTTCTTGAAAAAACGCAGTTAAATATCATTTTTTGACATTTTGTGATTATCAATACGAAAGAATATCTTATTGTCTATATGGTTTGATCATACATTTTCTTCTTATTCAATAGATATAGAGTTAAAGAATTACAAAGAGATTTTTAAAAAATTAGCCAGCTTTGCTATAATTGTGGAAACAGCTGATATATTCAAATAATTAATTGGCAGATGTCAGTGTCAAGTGCAATTTACATAATGAATGTTCGTGTTATAATTTTATTGAATTTCGGTATGGAATTTGTAGAAAATAATATATCTTCGTGTTGCAATTTTATTGAATATATAGAATATTTCCCAATGAACTTTTGATATGAAATTTGTACAGAATACATAGAATTGACGGAAGATAATATGCTGGTGACATCAGATTTTTTTATTCATTTTAGTCTGTACTACATGCCTTTAAAATTTGAGCACGATATTGTGAATCATTCTATATACAGTGTATTAAAAAAACCTAACTCGGAGTACGCTATGAACAGAGAAACGTATGTCTGAAATTCATTGTAACAGCAATAGAATAATGCCTTTCGCCTATTTCTAATTTATTTCCATTTCTAAAATAAGATTCAACACGAAACGCTTTGATTTCTTTAGATAACATTTTTGACAATGTCTCGTGTCAAATTGACATTTAATTAAATTCTTTCAAATTGACATGCCTTTTTCTGTTCATAGCCTATTCCGAGTTTGGTTTTTTTTTTTTAATGCAGTAAGATATTTGACGAGCAAGTTTTTTTTTTAAATTTAGGTAAAAATATGTATATGTGTTGTAAATACATATTTATGTGATTTTGTCCACAGAATCGAATGGTAAAGTCGCCAGGCATAACGCATTTATGGATTATTGCCTGTTTAAACAAAATGCGTTTTGCACGAAACATTGACAATAGTGCAACTTTTTATTATTATTTTTATCTTAAGAATATTGATTTGGAAAGATTCATTGAAGCATTTAATTCTAAGGGATCTAAGTACCATTTTTATGTTTTTAAATTATTGAACAAAATGCTTTGTGCACGAAACAATAACTGCATTAATATTTACATATATTTTAATATTGTTTTAAATATGTTAAAAAAATACACTTTTCATTATAATGGATTTATATAGCATGTCTTTCTAACACAATAAAAGTGAGAAAAAAGCGCACTTTTTTAACGCAAACGCGTGAAATAATGAAATTTTACGGCACTTTTTTTCACACTTTTATTGCAAAAAGTAAAAATTGTCTTATTTCACTTATAGGATTTGACGAACTCGCCTGTGGCTCTTTGGGTCAAGCTTTACTATTCGTGAAATAAGACTATACTGTTTACTCTTGCTGCATGAATAACTTTTTTTTAAATACATGCTAAATACGACCTTTCGTCGTATCAGTCAAAATACTTTAGTACTAGTACATGTTCATCTCGCCACAGATGTAATATGTAATTTGGTGAAAAATATAACTTAATATGTGATAATAATAATAATAATAATAATAATAATAACCCTTTATTGACAAAAATCAAAAGGCGAGGTTCAGCCAAAGGCTGGTCTTCCACCTAACCATACAGATATGAAATTATGCCAAATTAACAAATATATCAAAAAATAGTCCAACTATATACATAAATAAATATAACAATACAAACAAAACACTGATCCTAAACGCCAACATTAAATGTAAATGATAATGTAATGTAATACATGAGGAATTTTTTTTTCAATTTAATGAGTAAAACATTGAAAAAAAGTAAAAAAAAAATAAATGGTGCTACTCAAATAATTTCTTAATCTTATTTTTAAATGAATATACATTTAGAGATTTTAAATCATTCGGTATATTATTGTAAAAATACGGTGCAAGATAAGAAAAAGAGCCCTTAAATTTTGATTTTCTGTATGAAGGAATAATATACAGATCTTTCACCCGTAACGTGTAGTTGTACTGTTTGATTATTAATTTGTCGAGCAAATAATGTGGGGTACCAGTTTTTATAATTTTATGTATTAGACAAAGATACAGCTTTCTTACACGATCATCAATAGAGAGCATCTTAGCCATTGAGCGATATTTGGTAACGTGATCGAATTTACGCACACCATAAACAAATCGTAAACACGAATTCTGCAGTAGTGTAATTCTATGTTTGTCAGATTCTGTCAAATTCGGTACGTATGTGCAACCGCAGTAATCAAAGAGTGGTAAAATGAGAGCATTTATGAGGCGAAGTTTCACATCAACACTAAGATCATTTCTAAACTGGTAAAGATGTCTTAATTTAATTCGAGCAGCAATCAACTTTTTATTCAGATGTTCTCTAAATAATAAGTTTTCATCTACATAGAGACTCAAGATATTGATAGAACTACTGCGATTTAAAGTTGAACCATCTAATACTAAATGAGTAATGGTATCACATTTCCCAATTACAAGAAATGACGATTTAGCAGCATTTATTTTAAGCCCATTGTCTTTTACCCATGTGGATAGTTTTTTTAGATCATCGTTGACAAGTTCAAGTTGTTTACTAATATTTGAGGAATCTAAAGTAGCAAGTATGGTAGTATCATCAACATATGAATGAGCCGTAGAGAAATCTAATATTAATGGCATATCAGCTACATAAATGAGAAAAAACAACGGCCCTAGAATTGATCCCTGCGGCACACCACATTTTAAATTATAAAAACTAGAAGAAGATGACATTTGAACCTGAAAGTTTCTATTATTAAAATAATTATCACACCACTGAATAGATTTGTCGGAAAAATTGTAATATCTAAGTTTAGCCAATAACATGCTGTGATGTCAAATGCCTTAGAGAAATCTATTTGTATTGCCAGAGAAATTTTAGAATTATTAAAATTATTTAAAAAAATGTCTACAATATTTAACAAACATGTATTTGTGCTATGCCCAGTTCTGAATCCGGACTGAAAAAGAGGTAAAATATTATTATCATGTAAGTAACTCATAATTTGATCACAGCATGCTCTCTCCAAAACCTTCGACATTAAGGGTAAAATACTTATAAAATAATAATGTTTAGCAATTGGTTTAATAATTGCAGTTTTCCAAATATCAGGTACTACGCCATCCAGAATACAAGTATTTATGATGTGCGCAAAAAAGTCCACAATGATGGGCAAAATGAGCATGGTCATTTTTAAAGATATACCATCTACACCGACAGCATTAGATTTCTGCTGCATCAGAATTCTAATTATTGTATTTCTGTCTATACATTTGAAATCAAACTCTTGTTCAGGTTCCTCTATATATTTGCTCTGCAAAAAATGATTTAATAACTCAGAGTTTATTCTACCATCACTTACTTTATGGTATAAATATTGAGCATATACATTGGCATCAATATTATTTGGAATATCCCTTTTTATTTTCTTGTTTATCCCCATATGATTCAAATTTTTCCATAAAAGTTTGCTATTCCCAATATTATTATTAATTTCCCATTCTAAGTAAATAATGCACATAACAGATTTATTTATTTATAGTTCATCTTGTATTATAATGTATTTGCACTACTTTATTTCCTTTCGAAATGATAGTTTTTTTTTCTAAGACTTATTTTTACAGTATAGCAGTTTAAATTTTAATTGACATGGATATATTTAAAAATCTCTGTTAAAAAACTGATCTGTTTTTAATCGTATCTCAGTCTATAGATCCTTGCATAATTATTCTTTATTTCAAAGTACATATTCATATTAAAAATGTATAACTGTACATAATAAGTCTTAGAAAAATATTGTTATATATTATTGTATTCGCAAAAATCTGTAATATTATATAATAACTTGTACAATACAATTTAATATACCATATTTGTTGATATATCTATACATATTTAATTATTTATTTCTAAGTCCTCATAGAACAATATTACAATATGTAACACGAATAAAATGTATTATATAAATGACCAATAAAGCAGTAAAATGAACACAATTGTCAAATTAAAAACCTATTTCCGCATCCTCAAAATTTTTATTGCAGTAACCAGCAATTCACCAAAAAACGAATTAGATCATCAAAATGCGATTGGCATTAAAAAGCGATTTATACCAGCTCGATTACATAATCGCCGATATACTGCGAGCGACCCACGGTAGCTCGATTACATAATCGCCGACATACAGCTAGCGACCCACGGCAGCTTGATTATATAATCGCCTAAATACAGCGAGCGATTGCAGCAGCTCGATTATATAATCGCCTAAATACAGCGAGCGATTCGCAGCAGCTCGATTATATAATCGCCGATATACAGCCGACAGCAAGGCTTCTGGTCGTCAAAATCACAAAAATCGTGTAAAATCGACGATTTAGAGCCGTAGCGGCCGAAAAGTAGCACTTTACTGACGGTACAAGCATTTTTGAGCTCTCTGACGGATTTTCAGCCGATCGCAAGGCATTTACCCACTAAAATTCAGAAATCCATCGATCGCAATGCTGTTGCTAGGCTTCTGGCTATCAAAATTTAAAAAATCGTGTAGAATCGGCGATGTACAGCGTGTAGCAAGACTACTAGTCACGAAAACGAGAATTTGTGAGCTCTCTGGCCGAACGGAATGTATTCCCCCACAAAAATTCAAATTTCTGACAATACGGTAGGCTGTAGTAAGGCCTGGTGAGCAAAACATGAATCTCAGATCTCCCACCACAGATATTTAGCTGTGTATAATACTGGCTGTCTGTTGAATTTACAGCCATTCGTGCAGCATGAGCGATGGACTTGAACCGGTCACTCTTTGTCGTAAAATTACGTAATACGGCTATTATCCAGCTATATACAGGTTTCTAGAAAAAAAATTCTGGCTAGCCACCAGGAACCAGCGGAGCAATCCGATCCTAGCTCCCAGCAACCCGCCTAGCACTGACGTGCTCGCCTTCGGCTCGTAGCCTAGGCGAGCTCGTGAATGGCTAGGGCGGGTTGCCGGTAGCTAGGATGGGATGCTCGGCTGGTTCCTGGTGGCTAGTAAGCGGGATTCGAACCTGGAACTTTAGGATGGGAGATTTTTGTTGCTCGTTGTTCTGGTTGTGGATCTATAGGCTGTGAACTGGTTTCTAGGCGGGATATGAACTTAGATCTTTGGATTGCAATTTTTTTGTTTTGAGGTTATTGGAATGAAATATTATATAACTTTATCAGTATTTATTGATCATAAATATATTACATAATGGTGTACATAATGCATTGCTATATTTTGCAAAGATATTGTTTTAATACAGATATATATGTAAATGACAGCTGTATATATTATCTTGATCTGTAACACTCTGAAAGATGATATTTGCAATACAGGTTTGTTTTAATTATATATATGAGAATATATGTTATAAATTCTTTATTATGATTCGTTGAAATATAAAAGTAGGCTAACATACATTATTGATAACAATCAATCGATTAATTGTTGAAAGAACTTTTATAAGGATAATTTGTTTTAACAAATAGAAATAATAGAAGACAATAATTATGTATAAGATGATCATATATTTATTTATAACAGAAAATCCTTACAAAGTTTTTCCCTAACATTTTTTGGGTTTTGAAAATATATTCTAAGTTTAAATTAATATATTTTACAACTTTAAAATTAATATCTCTTGTCAAAGACTTTTGGGATTCAAATTCGAATTCGCACATAGCTAAAAGATATATTTAAAAGATGTAAACTAAAGTTTTAACAAAATGAAAAGAAAATTTTGAGATGGTTTTTTTTAATTCAATTGTTGAATATGCAAATCAAGTTCAGAAAATTTTCAATCATGCAAACAATATATAAAATATATTTGAACCATTCATTAACTGTATTTGTTTTAAATTGTATCGAACATGTAGATTCATATATTTATTAACTTTGTGGAATCGAAATATGAGGCCCAAAATTTTGTGATCTATATAAATGGATTAATGTATCAATTTATCAGTTTCATATCTTAATTATTGCATTTCGAAGTTTAAAATATAATGCTTTTCATTACGTCGAAACTCTTAATTACGTCATTCTTACAGGAGAGACAATTATTTTGTGGCAATTTTAATTCAGAAGATGTGGTACGTAGGTGATTTGAAACCAAAATGTTTTTATCATCTTTTCAACGGACATAAAAAAGTATGTATGTAAGGTATCATTTTCCGCTCTAGATACACAAATAACTATTTTTCAATTTGCTAATATGTTATTAAGTGTATTTTAAATATAATAATCCAAATTAGGTTTTTCCTTAGCTATGTTTTATTTAAAACAATCAGAGTATTAGATTACATGTGCACTCTTATGTATGTAGGGGATGCAAATGATGGTACAGAAAAATAGAGCCTAAGTCCCAATTACTTACATAGTTTCGAGATATTGAATTTTTAAAGTTTTAATTATGTACTATTGATTCATATATTGTGCATAGTAACTTTAAAATTAAATACTTCAAGAACTAAGAGTGATAGTGAATTATCCTAATCTTAATTCAATGATTATTTTCTATATGTAAACGTAATTTCAGCATTTTGGAATCGCTGAAAACATTTTCAGTAATGCTTGTTTCATGACAGGTATATGTCTATTCAAAATAGCAACTTAAAAAATGAGTGTATGAAAAACTAAAGGAAAATGCGAGTTGTATTTTTCAAATTTAGTTGTACAGAGTTATTTCCTATATTTATATAAAATTTTAAAAGGTTTAAATCGCTGAAATTTTTTTCAGTAATGTTTGTATTAAAACGTGTACATGTTCATTAAAAATAACAACTTCAAAATTGAATATCACGAAAACAAAGAAAATTAGCGTCTCGTACTTTTTAAATTTGTATATAGAAAGTAATTTTCTATGTGTAATTTTAAAAGGTTTCAATCACTGGAAAATAAAATCAGTAATGTTTATATATTATACGTCGTGTATATGTTTATTGAAAATGGAAAAATTGACAATGAATATAAGGAAAACTAAGAGAAATAGGTACTTGTACTTTCCAAATTTAAATATAGGGAGTAATTTTCTATATGTATACTTAATTTCAATAGGTTTAAATCGCTGATTTTTGTTATTTATGTTTATTTGAAGACGTCTATGTTTATTGAAAATATTAAATTTCGAAATAAATAACATGAAAACTAAGAGAAATAGCTTCTTATACTTTTCAAATTTGGATATTGGGAGTAATTTGCTATATGTATACTTAATTACAAAGGTTTGAATTGCTGAAAAAAATAATCAGTAATGTTTATTTTAAGACGTGTATACATATGTTTATTGAAAATAGTAACTTTAAAAATGAATATCACTAAAATTAAGAGATATAGCAACTTGTACTTTTCAAAGTGATATTAAGGAATTTATTTACTATATGGTAAACTTAATTTTAGAATATATGATTCGCTGAAAAAGTTTTCAGTAATGCTGGTTTCAAGACGAGTATATCTTTTGAAAATAGTAAGTTTAAAAATTAATATCTCGTAAACTAAGAGAAATAGCCATTCGCACTTTTCAAATTTGGATGTAGGAGAGTATTTTGTATATTTGTAATTATTTTCCAAATGTATGAATCGCTGAAAAAAATCAGTAATGTTTAGACTTAGCTCTTTCTTTTCTTGTACCTTTCAAATAATATGCATGTAATATGTGTTTGTGATGTACGTGAACCTATCGTAATACGCTTTGACATGTTGAAATATAACTATGAAAATGAAAATATGTGAATTGTACAATGACATGATTTTTTTTCTCTATCATCATGCTTATATGTATGAGTGTCTTCGACATTTGTTTATAAAGTTTTTATTAGTAGAGTAGATGTGAGGTGGTTTTATTTATTTATTTATTTACATAAATTTGATAAATATGACGGGGTGTACAAAATCCACCTTGGGGTTGTTTTGAGGTGCGATGCTCTGAAACAGGGTGACCATCTCCAATGCGGAAATCAGGATTCATGAACTGCAACTCGCTCGGGTACATCTGCAGCATCGTCTGTTTAAGTGCACAGCTTATCTTTCTGCAACAATAGAAAATATACTCGAAAGCAACAAATATAAATTAGTGGTTAATGGTCATAGAAAATATAATTTTATTTGTAGATTATTAAGAATTATTTCAAGTATAGATAATTACTATTTAAAAAGATATATTAATGCCAAAGAAAGTGAGAGATATTCAATATTACAAAAGAATGAATAAATATTTCAATCGATCAATTATAGATTTTAATGCATAATGTGTACGATATTAAAGTATTTTAATAATGACGTATAAGTTACGTATAAGTTACGTAATTTGTCGTATTATCATACACATTCATAATTACGTATATATGGAACAAAATATATGTAGTAAAATATATTGGACATACAATGATATGATATATTAAATTATATACAAGATGAACACAATTCGTGACAGATGTTTAACATTAAAAAACTTTGTTTTCAAATATCTTTGCCGTAAAAGTATATGTGGCTTTATACATAGTATTTATAGAATAAAATGTTAGAAGATTGTATATGGTAGAAATATTAAGTAATTATCAATTAATACAAACTATTTTCGATATAATATGAACAATTATTTAAATATAGCTTATATCTTGTATCTATACTAGAATAATCCCTCCAAATGAATGGTTAATATATCAAATAAATACAACTAAGTATTATAAAAACAAGAAAAAAAATCTGTTGTGGCCAGCACAAGACCTTCCGTCAATTCGATGTATTTTGTACAAATCCCATACCAAAAGGTCCTTGGAACAGATTCTATATAATTTCATGTAAAATCGAACACGAACACGTACTATTTTTTTTACAAATTCCATACCAAAAGTTCATTTGAAAAGGTTCTATAAATCCAATAAAATTATAACATAAACTACACTAAGTAATGTCCTTCCATCTTATCTTTGGCCTTTCTCTGCATGTCACTTGCAAGTAACACTATGACATACCAATTTTAGAACTTATAATTTCCATATTTGGGTTTGCACTTACAACTGACATCTGTCAATTAATTTTTTTTGAATAATTATGTCAGTTGTTTCCAT
The DNA here is from genome assembly GCA_943142095.1 of Ophonus ardosiacus. NCBI lineage: Eukaryota > Metazoa > Arthropoda > Insecta > Coleoptera > Carabidae > Ophonus > Ophonus ardosiacus. The sequence goes on along the minus strand of OW964828.1, from coordinate 51,185,961 downwards.
GATAAATAACAAAGCTGACTAATTTTTGAAAATTAATTTCTTTATAATGCTTTAAATTTACATCTACTGAATATGAAGGAAAATGTCTAATTAAACCGTATAGAGAAGAGTATTTTCTTTAATATACATAATAACAAAATGTCAAAAAATAACATTTAACTGCGTTTTTTTAAAAAAAACTGTTAAAAACTTCAAATAAGGGTACTTCCGGTGGATCAATTATAACCAAAATCTAATCAACTCTTCATATGGTTGTACAGAAGAGGAATACGAAAGAATTATAATTTTTAGAATTGTAGTATTGGAGTTATCGTCGGAGAAAAATTTGTCACACACGGACACACATACACACACACGCACACACGGACACACACACGCACACACACACACACACACACACACATACATACATACAGACATCATCTTAAAAATAGTAAATTTGTATTGTAGGGACCCTAAAACGTGCTTAGTCATTAAAAACTCACCACCGAATTTTTTGACCAAAGACAATACCTTCCTTACCTAAAGGTGACGGAAGGTAAAAAAAACTCACTTTCAATAAATGAAATCTATGGCTATAACTCCAAGTCGTGTAGGTATCCTAACGTTCTCTCCAAGCACCAGGAAGTCGTCCTCGTGGTCACAGTACACCAGCACACTATACACACGTCTTTACACTAGCACTGTAACAAACTGAAAGAATTAATCCATGTAATATAGTTAGGGTGTTAAATAATTTACCCCGTAGAAATACAAGTCAACAATTTAATAATAATGAGTCATTATAAATAATAATTGCTTCTTATGTATTATGTAATTCGTTCACGTGTTTTGAATTTTATGAATGTAGAAGTAGCGCGAAAAAATTTTGAATACACAAAATAGAAAATTACCTTTTTTTATTATAACATTTTATTAAATATGTGTGTCCTTTTCAGATGCAGCCGTGTGAAAAGCCGACATCCTGGTGTTGCAGACTTAGCGACTTGGAGTCCCGACATTGTAACCTGAAGCACTCAACAATGGTGAGTTACATTGTAGTATATATTTCTTGTAATCTCGCCCATGGAGACTAGATGTAAAATCTTCGTTTTCATGAAGACTATCCTTGTAAAAAGAAAAATAATATGTAGTTAAATCCGACACGCTCATGAAGGAAAAAATAATTAAAAAAATCTCTAGACATTAGTTTCCAAAATAGAAATTTTAATTTTTAATGGAAATAGACAATATTTTTTAACTTTGACGGTCTATAACTAATGAATGGTATAAGTTACAATGACGGGCGTTGCGCCTTTCGATTCTATGGACTTTTCTAAATATGTTTACCAATTTTGAATAACCGTGTTCAGCTAGTATAGTAAGAGTAATAATAATAATAAAAAATGGTAACTTTAAATATTCAGTTGCCCATTAAAAATCCGACCAATCTGTATTTAAATGAAAAGTGTCATTTTCCCTTAATTCAGTAAGAGTAAGCAAAAAAACTAACTGACTATTGTATATATCAAGTTTAAAATGAAATTATTGAAAAAGTAAATGAAACATTTGTTTTCTACAGGTACATATTGCTGCAGGAATTCGAATTGCTGAAAAAAATTCAGTCATGTTTGTTTCCAGATTTTTCAAATTTGGATTCAGAGGGTTTTTTCAAACATGTATATATAGTTTCAGAAATTTGAATCGCCGGATACGGAGTTAAATTTCAGTAAGAAATATTTGAACTTAGCTTTTTGTTTTTCTGTACCTTTTAAATAATGTATGTTATGCGAATTTCTTATATAATGAACTGTAAAATATATGAAAATGAAGATATATGTGTTTCATAATGCGATGAATTGATTATGTGCCAATTTTTCTTGCCATATATTAGTTACGAGTACGTAATGTTTAGGAGGATAACTTTTATTTATTTATTTACATAAATCTTATAAATAAGTCTTGAGGGGCACCAATACATGTTGGGGTGTCTTCAGTGTGATGCTCTGCAACAATGTGATCATCTCCAACGCTGAAATCGGGATAGATATCCTTCTGCAACTCACTCACATCCTTCCACGGACTGGCCAGGACTGTAATTCATCTCTGTTACATGTTTCTGTAACAATGAAAATATAATCGAAATAAATAACATTTGGATTAGTGGTTACAGATGGATGGATGGACTTAGAACTGTTTCAATCGTTTGTAATTATTAAAAATAAAATACCTAATATGAAAATGAATTTATGAAAACTAACACTTACGTGACAAATTCAGTATTGAAAAGAATATTTAAATTTTTAATTACTTAAATATAAAATATTTATAGTAAAATATATAGTACGTCGAATAATAGGTATATGATATTTGGGTATGGTAGTAACTCTATAAATAATTCAAAATTCAAATTCTTTTCCACACATCAACAATTATAATTCAAATATAAAGTATATATACCCGAAATAGTCTTTAGAAATAATGGCTGACATACCCAAATGGTTACTAAAAGTAGTTTAAAAATGAAAAAAAAAAAAACTTACTGTAAATAAATTATTTTCATAAGTATAAGTCCCAAGTCTTAAAGGTTTCCAAAAGTCCTTTCTAGTCACTAAGAAGTCGTCCTCGAAGGCACCGTACACGAGCACACCACACGTCTGTTCACTAGCACTGTAACAATGAAACTGACAAACTGACAAAATTGATCTATGTAACAGTTAGGTATTAGATAACAATAATAAAAAAAAATGGTAGTCAACAATCAAAATAATGAGTATTTATAAATTATAGTTGATGTCTATGTATTACATAATTTTGTAGTCGCTCTTACAATTTTTTTAAAATTAATATTTGTAAACAAGGTCTATGGATTACCTGCGAAATATAATTAATGAACTTTAGGATTGAAAGAAAGGATGCTACTTTTTAATTTTGAAAAATTCAAAATGTTGATATTTGAGAATAAATGATCTGTTTAAAACCGCTATTATAAAAAATCTTGTATGTAATACGTTGTGAAATGAGTGTTTTAGCCACTTGACCTGTTGTAGTACTCACTTACTCTCGTGCGTATAAATTTCACGTCGCGTGTCTAAAACTATCATTTCGCAACTTATTGTAACCCGCCTTTATAAGGTGAATTAACAAATAAATTTAAAGAAAGGGTTCTTGCCAGATTTGGAAGTTACGTCTTGTATCAAATTAGTTAGTGATGTAATAACGAATATTATTTACTTACTGTGCTTAGATGCTGTCTCTGAAATGGGTCGCCCAAGGGTGGATTCACACAATTGATTATAAAAATATAAATATCTTTATTATTAAGTTTAGGTAGTATACAAAATAGAGTCTATACTCGCGACTGTAACGGACAGGCTACAATGTTAGAGCTTTTTCTCCCTGTCGTTCAGTCGTCTATATATATTCACGTAAAGATAAGTCAGCAAAGAAATTGAGGTCTGGTATTTGTTATAATATTAAGAAATATCTATTCAGCAATTGCCTACTTATATGTGCGTCAATTTGGAAATATACGCAATCTCATTTATGTGCTGACTTAGGTTTACATTATTACAAAAATAGTTATTAAAAACTAACTGAGATAGCGACTTGCAGTTTTCAAATTTGAATACAGGGGGTGTTTTTCTATATGTACACTAAGTTTCAGGAATTCGAATTACTGAAAAAAAAATTCTGTTATGTTTGTTTCAAGATAGGAAAATGTCTCTTGTGCATACCATGATAAAAGTAAAATATTTTAAAAACTAAGTGAGATAGTGACTTTTAGTTTTCAAATTTGAATTCAGGGGGTGTTTATCGATATGTGCACTAAGTTTCAGGAATTCGAATTGCTGAAAAACTAAATTCTGTCATGTTTGTTTTAAGGTAGGAAAATGTCTCTTGTGCTTACCATGATAAAAGAAAAATATTTTAAAAACTGAGTGAGATAGCGACTTGCAGTTTTCAAATTTGAATTCAGGGGGTGTTTTTCGATATATACACTAAGTTTTAGGAATTCGAATTGCTGAAAAATAAAATTCTGTCATGTTTGTTTCAAGATAGGAAAATGTCTCTTGTGCATACCATGATAAAAGAAAAATATTTTAAAAACTGAGTGAGATAGCGACTTGCAGTTTTCAAATTTGAATTAGGGGGTGTTTTTCGATATGTACACCAAGTTTCAGGAATTCGAATTGCTGAAAAATAAAATTTTGTCATGTTTGTTTCAAGATAGGAAAATGTCTCTTGTGCATACCATGATAAAAGTAAAATATTTTAAAAACTAAGTGAGATAGCGATTTGCAGTTTTCATATTTGAATTCAGGGGTATGTTTTCTGCAAGTATATTAAGTTTTAGGAATTTGAATTGGAAATTCCAACTTTAGAGCTCAAAATTTCTTAAACTAAATGAGATAGGAACTTATACGTTTCAAATTGGATTTGTACATGCATCCTTGTATACATAAGTAACGTTTTAAAATTGTAAAAATGTTGACAAATACTTTTCTATATAATATATCAACTTTACATATTAATATGAATAGAAAAGTGATATTATTAATACAAACACAAAGTGCAGATACAATAAATAAGTTATTACATTTATAATTTTATTAATGAATCATTTCTTTTTGCAGATCATCAAGTTTTCGACGTTCCAGTGGTAAGAGACGCAGACATCGCGACTTGGAGAACCCGTTCGTGGGTCTACAGTATCCTGGGGCTTCTCTCCGGACCTGGTGGACATGATTTCGTTGTCTGGATCAGGAAACCATCCCCTGCGGTATCGTGAAGTCTTGAACCGGTTCGCCTGATTCCATACTTGAAATTCTATTAAATATAAATGTGAGAGTTAAACTGTATATTCCACTAAACTTTGTCATGCGTTATTTCACATTCTTATTTATTACTCCTACATGGTTAAAGATAGCAACTTGCACAATGAAAATTTGGAATCTACATAAAATTCTGTGTAAGATACGTCTGATTATAATTTTTAACTTCGAATGGTTTAGGAGTTACGGGGCGTTAAAATGCATGTATTTTCGTCAAATTTTCTCTGTACACTTTTCCATATTTTCATTTATCACTACTACTAGAATAAAGATAGTAAATAGGGAAGAAAAAATTTATATTTTACATAAAATTCGTTATTTGTGTCACCTATGGTGAATTTTCATAATATATCATCCGCTGTTGTATCATCACTGTAATATATCATCATCGGCGATTTTCACAGATCAGAATACACTTTGTAGTAAATATTACGTAACACTCACACCTATTAGAATAACTTGTATAACACTTGGTAGTAGTAAAACAATATACCACACTTTTACGGACAATTATATATATTTTAATAATAGGAAAGACTTTTTTTTAAATATACAGCAACTATATAGTGAACTAACTCACGACACAATATAATTTTGACTAAGGATTAAATAATAAACACTAACGGGAGGACAGAGTCTTATGCAACATTTGAATAATATCTAAAATTATAAGAAGCAGAAATACATTGTATAAGTTAAAAAGAATTTTGAATATTTAGATTTTTTGTAAATAATAATGTACATATAAACATTTAAATTTAGTGTACTATTAACTTATTAAATTTAGATTTTTTAAAAAAGTTTAAACAAAATGAAAATTATTTAAAGTTATTTAAATAATTTTTAAAAAGTTTATAGGGTAAATCTAACATTTTAAAAATATATCGCGAACTATACGATGTAAATGGAGAACGATTTCAATAAAAATTTCAAACTTTTTCGTTGCTATATGCACTACACGATTATTCACAAGCACACGATGTTCACTTCACCAAAGACTGAAAGGAACTGAAGTCTTTCTTCTAAAAACATAATATTAATATTATCACGTAATACCCCCACTCTAATTAAGTGTTTATTTACTATATCTTTTGTACTTTGCCGCCCAAATAAACAATGTTTATGTTTGTTTACAAGTTCTGCGAAGGGCCTAGTACACCCAGCAATAGGATACGGTATCTACAACACTGGATGATGATAATATATGACTTTTTATAAGAATAAATAAATAAAAGAGTTTTTTTACCTTTCCTATGTAATAACAAAAGGGACAGGGAAATATCCTAATTTTTACGGATTTTTCCGAATTTTTCTATGCTATCTTTTAGTATTAAGTTCTTTAGGTACGAAAATAACCATCCGACAGGAGTCCGCCCTTTTATAAAGGGCTAAGGGCTTATTTGAGCCCTTAGGGAAAATTTGACCACGGATTTCATTTATGCAGATCCAAGTAGGTTTAACAACACTTGTCCGGATTTTCTAGCTCTTTTAGTTAAGGAATTAGCGTATGCCCTTCGCCACAAACTTGAAGGGAAAATATATTGTAAACCAAAGGGTTTTCACCAATTCTGTGCAAGCCAATGGAAAGCGCGGGTTCGAATCCCCCCGATTCGCTATTTTCCGGCCCTTTAGCCCTATAAATTAACGAATTTAAGTGTTAGTCCCTTTAAAAAACTTTAAGGGCCCATATCTTGAAAACGGCTGGGTTTTCAGCGTTTTCTTTAAAACGCTGTTCCTTAGGGGAATTCGAATGAGTAATATAGGGTCAAATTACATCATACCAAAGTTTGAAGGGCGTAGGGCAACATTTTTTATAATAAGGGTTTTTGAAAATTTTCGAACATTTTTTGATTTTTTTTTGTTTATACCAAAATTTTATTATTTATTTTTTAAGCACTATAAGCAATAAAATAACCATACGTAGAACTCTTTCTCATTTTTGTTCCCCGGATACTATGGAAAATTTTCGACTTAAAATGCGACACTTTGTAATTAAGAAATGCTTCATATCTCCTAAACTACAAAAGGTTGAAGGGCCGGACAAGGTTTTTTAGACTAATTACGACCCGTAGAACACGAATCCGGTCTCACATTTAAAATATGAGAACTCTATTCATTCCCGTTATCCTGATACCATCGAAAATTTTCGATTCAAAAACTGAGTAAATTCAGGTCATTGACCCCAAAAATTGGGTTAAGAAAAGTGTTGTAGCTCGTAAACTACAAAAGTTAGAAGGGCAGGACAGGGTTTTTTAGACTAATTACGACCCATAGAACACGAATCCGGTCTCACATTTAAAATATAAGAACTCTTTTCATTCCTGTTATCCTGATACCATCAAAAATTTTCGACTCAAAAACTGAGTAAAATTGGGTTACAAAAAAGTGTTATAGCTCCAAAACTATAAAAGCTAGGAAGGCCGGACAGGGTTTTTTAGACTAATTACGACCCGTAGTACACGAATCCGGTCTCACATTTAAAATATGAGAACTCTTTTCATTCCTGTTATCCTGATACCATCGAAAATTTTCGATTCAAAAACTGAATAAATTCAGGTCATTGACCCCAAAAATTGGGTTAAGAAAAGTGTTGTAGCTCGTAAACTACAGAAGTTAGAAGGGCAGGACAGGGTTTTTTAGACTAATTACGACCCATAGAACACGAATCCGGTCTCACATTTAAAATATAAGAACTCTTTTCATTCCTGTTATCCTGATACCATCAAAAATTTTCGATTCAAAATCTGGGTAAAGTTAGGTTTAAAAAATATATTATATCTCAAAAACTATAAAAGCTAGAAGGGCCGGACAAGTTCTATTAAACTAATTACAATCCGTAGAACATGAATGAACATGAAAAATTTCTCATGTCTTATTTCCTTTATAAATGTTGCATAACTACATACTTCCCTGTCTCTTTGTTCTGGTATTTCCCCCTGAAATAAATGACGGGTTGTTAAATAAAAATTGTATATAATTTTATTTGTATTATATAAAAAAATATGCTTAGGGATGTTTAAATAATAGTGTATAAATTTTACTTGTATTTGTAATTGTTGTATTTCATGTAACTACCCTTAATGTACTTTATAAATAAATATACTTACCTTTGTCCTGAAAAATTAGGATTAGGGATGTTTAAATAATAGTTTGTATTAATTTTAATTGTATTTATTGTTTATTTGTATTTACATTGTTGTATTTCGTGTAACTACCCTTATTGTATTATGTAAATAAATGATATACTTACCCTTGTCCTGAAAAATTAGAAATAGGGATGTTTAAATAATAGTTTGTATAATTTTACTTGTATTTATTGTTTATTTGTGTTTACACTATTGTATTTCATGTAACTAAATAATATACTTACCCTTGTCCCGAAAAATTAGAAATAGGGATGTTTAAATAATAGTTTGTATAAATTTCACTTGTATTTATTGTTTATTTGTATTTTACATTGTTGTATTTCATGTAACTACCCTTAATATACTATGTAAATAAATGATATAATTACCCTTGTCCTGAAAAATTAGAAATAGGGATGTTTAAATAATAGTATTTATAAATTTTACTTGTATTTATTGTTTATTTGTATTTTACATTGTTGTATTTCATGTAACTACCCTTAATGTACAATATATTACATAAGATATAAATTGTTTATTTTTTACCCCTTTACTGCCCCTACACGTATATAGTACTTAAAAAGGCCGCTAGAGGGCAGCACCTGTTGGTAAAAGATTTGCGCCTAAAATATAGGCAACCAGAAATACTACTCCACATTGAACATACATACGTACATACATCATTTAAGTCTTATACCTAATGGGAATTTAACACACTAAATATGGGACGTTTACTACGGGAATTTGAGTTGTATAAATGGGACAAAAATGCTCTAAAACTGATAGGTATACAACTATTTTAGAGACTTTTTGTCCCATATCAGTAACTCAAATTCCCATAGTAAACGTCCCATATTTAATGAGTTAAATTCCCATTAGGTATACTCCAAAATGATGTATGTACGTACGTATGTACACAAATGAAATTTTTTTGGGTTAAATTGAATAAGTTGAAACGTTTATCAACAAGTGCTGCCCCCTGGTGGCCGTTTTAAAAACTACATACGTGTGGGGACTTAGAAAAAAAAATCAATTTTCAACTATACAAATATATTTATATTATTAAAAATTACACAAGACTTTTTCTTAAAAATGAAAGTTTATTGCTTACAATAGACTGTTTAACATTATAATAAATTGTTATTAGATTTGTTGACAAATTTAGTAACAATTGTGAACAGAATTATAACACAAAAGAAACGTAAAAGACATTTGTGTTTAAAAATTCTGTTCATAATTATTTCTTACTAAGTTTGTTAACAAATTTGGTGACAATTTTTTAACGTGTCAAACAGGCTTTAGTTGTAAAATTGAAATGTTTATTACCAAGTAAAATTATCATTATTTTGATTGTAAATATTATAAACTATTTTGAATCTTTATTTTATAATAAAAGTAACTTCTATTACAAAATAATTGACATTTACAATCAAAATAATGATAATTTAATTTGGTAACAAACATTTCAATTTTACAACTAAAGCCTGTTTGACACGTTAAAAAATTGTCCCCAAATTTGTTAACAAACTTAGTAAGAAATAATTATGAACAGAATTTTTAAACACATGTCTTTTACGTTTCTTTTGTGTTATAATTCTGTTCACAATTGTTACTAAATTTGTCAACAAATCTAATAACAAATTATGACAGTGTCAAACATGGTTTAGTTATAAGACTAAAACGTTTGTTACCGAATAAAATTATCATTATTATAGTTGTATTACTTGTTGTTAATTATTTTGCATTTTTATTTTGTGGACTGAATAAAAATGCAATAGAATTGAACACAAATAATATAACCATAATTTTATTTGGTAACAAACATTTCAGTTTTATAACTAATACGAAACTCTACATTTATATTAATTAAGTTTTAAAGTAAAATAATACTATATTGTAGAGTTTCGTTTACAATAGTGATTTAACAAATGAAATCTTGGTGGTCCCTAAATAAGATTCCTTGTTCCCATTTTTAAAGGTACAAAGATTTCTTATTCAGTTGAAGACCGTTTGACATTAAAATAAATTGTTATTAGATTTGTTGACAAATTTAGTAACAATTGTGAACAGAATTACAACACAAAAGAAACGTAGAAGATATTTGTGTTTGAAAATTCTGTTCATAATTATTTCCCAACTAAGTTTGTTAACAAATTTGGTGACAATTTTTTAACGTTACCAAACAGGCTTTAATTGTAAAATTGAAATGTTTGTTACCAAGTAAAATTATCATTATTTTGGTTGCAGATATTATAAACTATTTTGAATCTTTATTTTGTAATAAAAGTAACTTCTATTACAAAATAAAGATACAAAATAATTGATATTTACAATCAAAATAATGATAATTTTGCTCGGTAACAAACATTTCAATTTTACAACTAAAACCTGTTTGACAGGTTAAAAAATTGTCACCAAATTTGTTAACAAGAAATAATTATGAACAGAATATTTAAACACTAATGCCTTTTAAGTTTCTTTTGTGTTATAATTCTGTTCACAATTGTTACTAAATTTGTCAACAAATCTAATAACAATTTATGACAGTGTCAAACATGATTTAGTTATAAAACTAAAACGTTTGTCACCAAATAAAATTGTCATTATTATAGTTGTATTATTTGTTGTTAATTATTTTGTATCTTTATTCTGTGGACTGAATAAAGATGCAATAGAATTGAACACAAATAATATAACCACAATTTTATTTGATAACAAACATTTCAGTTTTATAACTAATACGAAACTCTACATTCAAATTATTTAAGTTTTAAAGTAAAATGATACTATATTGCAGAGTTTCGTTTACAATAGTAATTTAACAAATTAAATCTTGGTGGTCCCTAAATAAGATTCCTTGTTCCCATTTTTAAAGGTACAAAGATTTCTTATTCAGAAGACCGTTTCCGAAACTTTATATTAATATTATATATTTTGTTACCACCCAAACCTCCCACTTACCAAAATATATAATATTTATTAATACAAAGCTTCGTTTACAATACTTAAAATCTAACTTTGCCCTGACCGCGTCTAAATACTTAATAATAATTACAATTTTTACTAAAACTACCTACTTTAAAACTAAAGGAACATGGGTATTAATTTAAAATAAACGCAATAAAAGTTTGTTTTATTGTACATACATTTTAAACAAATAAAGAAGAAGCCATGGTCTGCGTCTCCAATCGGCACTGCAATCTTGAAGATAGTGGCGGTGGGGAGTTTTTTTTTAACTTTAAAACTATCTTAGAACTAAAAACGAAACCCTTTATTTAATAAATAGTATATATAAGGGAAACACCGCCCTTAAATGCCAAACCCACGTTCCCTTATATATACCATTTATTAAATACAGTTTCGTGTACAATAATACTTATAATCTAACTTAAATTATTGTAGTTCCCCCCCCCCCCCCCAATTTAATTTGTGAAGTGCGCAAAAAACCCTATCTTACGTTAAAGATCTATTTTAAAGAAAAACAAATCTAAAAAAGCCTATTTTACGTTAATAACGATTTCAAAGCAAGTCTAAAAATGTCAAGTTACGTTAATTTTTCTCTCTCTCTCGAAAAGCAAAAACAACCCTTCCTACTTATATCTAAGCTATCTTATGTCTACGCGAACTATCTTATATCTAGATTAAACTAAGCTAAAGGCGTGTGAGAGAGAAAGAGTACGAGCTAAGCAAATGGTGAGAACTCCGTGGCGTCGAACGCCGTTGTTGGTTCTCACGGACGTTTACGAGGGGGTTAAGCCGACCCCACGCGATGCAAAGCATTTACGGCCTAATACTCGAACTAGGTAGAGAGCACGGCAGCAGTCACATGTAACTACCTAGGGTGCACGCCAACCTACCTAGCTACTCCCGGAGACATTCGCCCGCGCCTCTCGCGGATACCCTACACCGAACGCGGTTATTAACCCGTGTGCTCAACAAAGTTAAATCAAACAAAAACTTTACCTTGTCTTTAATTATTCGTTGCCATTACCATTAAATGATGATTACATTACGTTGCCTCCGGATGAGGAGAGCACATAAGGCCATAAGAAAGCTTTCTGTGTCAACTATGGATTAATGTCCCTAGAAACATTCACACAAGTGTGAAGCGATCCACCATAACAACAGGATTCACATGACGGTGCGTTGTACATATCAGTCCACTCAATTATGGCTATCGCGCACGAAACCTACCTACCCAGCCCCTCTGACCGTGTGAAGTTAATTGAATAAGGAACCCGAACACCCACATCAAAGTTTCGGTCTGTTACCTCCTTCCTGACTTACTCATCCATCCACCTGCAAGCATGCCCCGATACGTCCGTATTTTCTTTTCCCAAGCACTCTCCCTAGCTACCGTCTGGGTAAGCCACGCGTACGGTTACCGCTGCAACCGTAGACGCACGATTTTAGGATGATCGTCACGGAATGCACTTCAAATTAATCAATTTATTTTTAATTTTTAAAGAAAACGCGTGTTTGCTCGACGGCGCGATGAGCCAAAGTTCAATTAAAACCTGAAAATACATTTCCAAGAACTTAAAACTATAGTATTCCTCACGTACGAATGGCATTGCACAAGTTCAATTCGCTTCATAATCTGTGCTGACATCTAAGAAGAAAGTATCTTTTCCCGCATCAAGAAACGCACATGAATTGATAAATCAACACTAAACACAAAAATGTTAAAACACCCGTTAATGTTTACGAACTATGTTGACAGTTTTAAATTATTTCCTAAACAGAGTTGCGACAAACGTTGCCTTATGAACAGATTTTACAACCTATGTGCCAAAAAAAACTATTCCGTGTCTTTAACAAGCCTACACTTTATTGCGCACAATGCCATTCTTACGTAAATAATACTAAAACTTATAAAGCTACTATTATTTTAATCTTCTAGATGTCCGATTCCTGAAAGACAAATGCTAATCAATTGTTCCCAGATATTGATTTTATTGATAAATAGTCGATATTTCAATTTCAAATTGTTTGAAATTAAAGTTATATTTAATTTAATATAGTACTCAAAACTGAATTTGAGATCTAGATAATATTTAGGCACATAGTCACATTCCTTTGACTATAAGTTCTCATGGTTGAGTATGAGAACAAAATAATAATGCATAGTCATATTCCCTAAACTATACGTTCTCATGGCTGAGTATGAGAACAAGATAATAATTAGGCATATAATC